>CM060854.1:8290731-9004689 GCA_030737835.1 Acorus gramineus | reverse complement strand
GCAAAGTTGTCTAATTTTTCCTTCTAATTGGATATTCAAGGTAGTTGTGTTCCTTTTGTTTCACTTGAGAGAAATATCGGTAAGCCATAGGAGGAAAAAGAATGTTAAGAACTTAAGCTCTTATCTCGTAATTACAGGTGTTTCTTATGATGAAAAGGGTAAAGTGCGTGATCTCCTGAGAAAGGTTTGTCTAATTATCTATTTGATTGACGATTAAGAAAATTTCTCATCATTTTCCATTGTACACTACTATTTATCTAACTTCCGATTAAAATTTTACTGAGCTATACAATTAGAAGGTCTACATTTGTATTATTCCATGTCATAGAACTTTCAAGGTTGAGCCTTTCTTTCAATAACCAATGACACGGAGAACTTAAGATATTAATTGCCTTTCAGATACTAGAGTCATAAGCTTTATTCTCCCATTTTATTGGAATGGAAACCTCCTAGTTCGCAAAGAGCTTGTATTTTCTAGCCTCATTGACTTCTTGATAAGAAACTTAGGCTATTTAGCTGACCATAGATTTAAATAGGCTATTGCCCCCATCTATGTGCGTGGACAGTGGATAATTGAAATACTAGGATTTTTACTTTTATAATTTGGAATGTGTTTCCAGATTTTGGCTATCTTTCGCTCCAGCTCTTTGGCTGATGGATCATCTCAAGTCTGATTGCAGATATTGTATTAGAAGTGCCTGTTTCATTTCTTTCCTCATTCTTTCAAAGTCAGGGGAGTCATAAGGCGGCTTATTGGCTATACAAGCTTAGCACACAACCACAACCAACAAGCTAGGTTTCCACAACCAATAACTCGCATTGTGCCCCATCAGGACCATGTTCACACGTGTATTTTGGAGTCACCAATGGTTCATTGGTGCCCCTCCTTCTGACACCATTGGTGCCCCTCCATTACTGGCATCATGCATTGTGGATGATTCCTCAGGCCAATATTTTCTTGGCTCTAAATAGTTTTTTTGTTTTTTCTCCTCTCTATTTCTAGTTTACCATGAATGCATCTCATTCAAATTTTAACTTCACATTGGCAACCAACGGAATCACTATATGTGCATTATCTGGAATCACTATAATCTGACTAGAGCTGACTCCTTTGTATAGGAGTGAGACACCTTACATTACAATGCAACAATATTTTAAATATTTAGGCCCAATCATATTCTTGTTGTAGCATTGAGGAATTTGAGTTATGAGTTTGTGGGATGACACTGATTTTACATGAACCGATGAGTCAAAATACCAAAATTGATTCTCTTAACTACAAAATTCTGTATGGTTTTGATTAATGCGCCATGGAATATGATCTAAGTATCCAATTATATCTTTTGAATGCACAATCTTGATGAATGAAAATTATTATTGTGCTTTCTGGAAGTTGGAGTTCTCATATGGGGATTGTTGATGATTACTCATTTGCAAACAAAGTTTTAAATATAACTGTCAGAAAATACTGTTGGATTAGAACTTGAAATGTTGGAGCTCAATCAGGATAATAAATTAATCAAAAGTAGTTGTAACTCTGTAACTAAAATGTGGTATTGACTTATTCTCTATGGAAATTTTGGTGGCTTCTTATTTTGAAAATACTTTTTTTTGAATAAACCTATTTTTAACAATAGTTGTCTGTCTGACCTGTGAATCAATATCATCTAGAAGGACATCATCAAACATTGATGTTGGTTAGTGACTTAGCGCTTATTCTAAAAGTCTCGAGGCACAGAAAATATTTGAAGAAACCGTAGATATAACCATCCGCATACTTGTAATTTGATTTACTTTAATGTAAATAAGCATCCAAAAAACTATCCATTCATTTTCATTTACTTGGTTCGAATATGTAAATCTCTTTGTCAAGTATCAAGTAATTGAATCTTATGTGCATAGCCGTGGGGGTGGCAGTGGTAGTCCCTTTAAATGAGTAGAAAAAACAGGCGCAATTGTACACTGTGTTATGCACGGACATGGTATAACATGGTTTTCCGCTTACATGGCATAACATGGTGCAAGCCATGGGTTTTCCCGCACCAAGCATCAAATATTGTTTGTGCATGCCTGAAATGTAGAAGTTCCATGGAATATCTGCATGTCTTTTATTTCTTTACACTAAATTCATCGTTTAGACATCTTTTATATAGATAATCATTTTTGAAAAGCAGGGGCAGTGAGATGTGGCATGGAATTGATGTCTCAATTTTTTTTTCTTCAGGACCCTCAATTTTGGACTCATAGACCAATGACTGAACTAATGATCCGTAATGCTGTTGATGACGTACGTTTTCTCCTATGTGTCTATCACAAAATGATAGAGAAGCTAACTCAGGCTTCCTTATGGCATCTTGAAATTCGTGGGTCACTTTATTGTCAATGTTTCTGCATCAATGATGATGGATTTGCTGATTGGCCATCTGCTCCACCTATCCCAGGTTGTTCATGCCACTGATGTTTTTTTCAATGACTATGATATCTCTTTGCTTATCCATTTTGTTCAACGGAACTTGTTTTCTGCTAAAATTATTGGTTATTATTTGTATCATAGTCAACTAAAATATGCTCATAGTTTAACTCCATTTTTCTTGATGTAGTTCATTGGAGGGTTAAAATATGAGTGTGTTACATTGATTTCCACGATCCTCCCTTAGACATGTCAGCAACATGGTGGGAAAAGGAAACAATTTGTTAAAAACTTGAAAAAAAAAGTGAAAAAGAAAGAATTTTTACATGAAACTTTGAGATACATTACTTGATAAAGCACCACATCTTGAAACCAAAAAAAAATTTAGAGAGAAAAAGGCATAAACAAAAATTAACATGTACATTAGGTTCTATGGAACGGTACATGTGAAGGAATTTGAAAATGGAAAGTTAAAGAACATAGATTGGACAATTGGATCTACTTGATTCCTTCAAACATAATCCATTGCATAAAGATCTAATTCTAATTAAAGCGATATATCGACATAGCAATTAACTTCCAAATGCATATAGTTATCCCATTACAAATTGAATTGATTGTATTTCTTTTAACAAGTGTGGAAATTAGTAATCTAACTTGCAAGAATTTTTAGGTAATACCAAGTCCTTTCCACATGAAATGGTTGTATTGTTCAGGGCTTAACTGGTGCCACAGGTCCATTACTGTAATAATGGAATTTATTATATTCTTTTTACAGATCTTGTAAATTTTGATGATGTTTATTCGTCATGATTCTTGTACTAGCAACAATTCTTGGTTAAAGGTTAGTTGTCAGGCATTAATATTACCTTAAACTTATGATTTCATTAGTGTTCTAGTTTTAATGATAGGGCAAATAAAGACATGATATGGAGAATAGGGACATTAAAAGTCTGGGAATGGAGGAGGGAATGGCTGTATTTAGATAAGTGTGACATTACATATAATTCACTTTCTGACATTAAGGTACACTTTTTTCCCCTTAAAAAGACAAAAAAGAAGATGTAATTTAAGTGGGTTTGATCCTCATATTGTGTATGTTAATAGCACTTTTAATGCAAATTTCTGTAGGATTTTGAATTTTGATATCATTGAGCCGACTTAGTACACTTTAATTATGAAAATGTCATCTAATGTCTATACATTATAGCAGATGAGTTAACTGGCCAGGGAGATGCTCCTGAAGCAGAAATACTCTCAGTTCTGCAAGTGCCTTCTGGACAAATGGGACGTGTTATTGGAAGAAGAGGATATTTTATAAAGTCCATTAAAGAGTCTTGCAAGTAAGTTATTAATTTATTTCGGTAACATAATCTTAAGTGATGTACATGTATCTGTTTGATGTGAAACTTCTGTAGAGGTTTACCATCCATCTTCACCACTCATTGCTTCCATCACTCTTATCTGAGTTACCTTGGACTGGAGGGAAAGATCTCATATAGGTCAAATATGGAAAATGTTTGATTCTAGGAGGGATTAACCTAAAATGAAACAGTCTGTTGGAGGATTTCTCCAACAATGAAGGATCTGGGACACTTCCGTAAAATGATTTTTTGGCTTTCGTAGTTTGGGATAATTTTTATAGGCAAAGCACATATTATTATTTGATACACGATTCTCTGTTTCCTGTAGGC
This sequence comes from Acorus gramineus, assembly GCA_030737835.1. Lineage (NCBI taxonomy): Eukaryota > Viridiplantae > Streptophyta > Magnoliopsida > Acorales > Acoraceae > Acorus > Acorus gramineus. The sequence continues at coordinate 9,000,585 of CM060854.1, read as the reverse complement.
TGATGATCTTTTTTTGGATTTTCCAGTGCAGATATTTTCATTGGAGATGATAATAAAGGGCCGCCCAACATGGTTTGACAACAAAATCTTTGACTGTTTGATTAAGTGGCATTTTTTCCCACACTTCCCACCACATTGTTTCATGACATTGTTAGAAAGTGCACACTCACCTAATCTAGATACTTGCATGTTGTCTTGGAAGATCTAGTATCAATTGCTGTCTAGCTGAACTTTCCTTGTACATGTTGTTCCAACATGTCTTGAATTTTTTCAAGGCATATAATGTCACTGTAAAGCTTGCATTGCACTGTAGAGCTGTGCACTGAATCTAATGTCTTACATTGATGGATATTACATCATTCATCCATTTCAATTTATAGGAACCCCAAGGAAGTCCACACAATTGTTTGATGAGATTAAATGTGCATTTCGTTGAATATCTCAACTACCCTATGCATCGAATATGTTGAAAAATCTATGCTTGAAAAATCCCATATTCTTCATCCATTTTTTTGACATATGTTTTTATAATTTTTATCTCAGGTGTTCATTATTGGACCGGTGAAGGAGGTTAGGAAAGTAGAAGCAATAGTTAGAGGGAGGTTTATGACTCCGTAGGAATCCTCCCTCCGCAGTACATCAATTCAAATATATGAACAAGAGGTATGCATAAAATCAACCACCTTCCCTGTGGGACATATGATTTCTAAATGTCACAACAAGTCCTTATAAACCTAACATATTTTTCATGGAATTGTATCTTCTTGGGAATGACATGATAGGGACATCAAGTTGAATCGCATTTCTAATTTTCATCTCTCATTCATTCATTCACTTTTTTTTTTGGTAGAATTCATTCATTCACTTTTGTGGACATCATGGAAACACTTGCTTGGATAGGACAATAGATGTGGAATAGGGTGGAAAAAAGGGGTGAATAAGCCCAAAAACTTGTTTGTTTACTTGCAATGAGTAGGTGGGTATTGTGTCAGGATTGATGAAAATAAGTTGGTATTTGTATTCTAGGTACATTTGGAATTGTATTATTTTACTCAATTTATTTTACTAGTATAAGGGGGGCTCACATGTCAAATTATCTGTCAAGGGTCTCACATATCAAATCAATTTTTTATATATGAAATTTGACTAAATTTGGGTTTAAGCGTGTTGGGCTAGAATATCTGGGTTTAGAGTTGAATTCGGATGGAGGAATTCATGTTTGGTACTTTTTCAAGTCAGGTTTTGGTTGGTGTCAACCCAACCTATATGGAATTTGATTAAATTGGATTGTTGAAACTTGTTTAAATATATTGTATAATTCTGAACTTGTTTAGATTGTTAAGAAAACAATATGTTTTAGGGTGATGTTACACTTCTATTTTTTTACAGTTTAAAATGCAGTCTTATATATATCGTTAGAAATCTGAATTATACCTCGTTAAATTTTTTTCATATTAATTAAAAATGTATTTATTCAACTCGAAATGGAGTGATATACATTTTTTTATTATCAAGATATATATCTTATTATATGATGTATATTATTTTAAAAAAATGAAAACATGTGGTCTAAATTTTGGACTGTAAAAATGATCGAGTCACATTTTCTTATGCGTTAATAACCCAATCTAGCCCAGGCCCAAACTTGGATCATAGATTCAGGGTCCTTGGTTTGGGTTTGGTTCACAAGTTTTTATTAAGGGGCTACACAATTTTTTTTTCATTTTTAAAGCAAAAAAGAAAAAAAAAATATAATATTGTATTTCAGTATATACTTCATTTCATATAACCTTAGTCCTTATATACTTTTGAAAGGAAAACCGGTATGGATTGCAGATAGGGCCATAGGGGTGCACAAGGGATTAGATATATCATTTTTCTTCAACCAAGGGTATATGAGTCCTAATGAGTTTTATGTATTTTGTTAGCGTTATACGCTCACATGGATGATGCATATATCTAATTAGAAATTTGTCTAGATTTTCTATTAAATGGATTCATGCAATTAGTTGAAATATATATATTTTTATTTATATAAAACCGATATCTCATTATATAAAATATGCTATTAAAAAAAATCAAAGCATCCGAGGACTAAAATTATGTTGAGAAACAAAACGTACCTAACAGTTTCCCAAAAAAAAAAAAAAAAATGATTTACCTCTTCAGCATTTTTTTATTTTTTTGGTAAAAACCTCTTCAGCATTTGAGTTTGTTTAGGAGTGCTTTCCATGTACAAAATGCATGGTTAAGTATCCAAAATCACAAAATCAGACTCTTGCAGCAAATCAAAGAAAGCATCTTCCTCATCTAAGCCATAGCCACAAAGTTAACTAATGGCTAATGTTGGCAAATGTTTTATTCGATATAATATGTACATTTATAAATCATCCAAGATAAATATGATGAAAGCATGGAGACAATAATTAAACTATTTTCTTAAAATGTATTATATCATTCATGTTTAAAATACATGCTTCTACAACGGGTGTGACTACAACATCAAGAATATACCTTGTACATTCCAATTCTTGGTCGAGCAATACAAGCAACACATAAAAAAATGTAACTATGAACACACAATTGTAACATGTAGCTACAAACTTTCAACACTCCTTATTTAATTTGTTCTGCATTAACCACCACAAAGTAAATCACATTCCATGCTTTTCAAGGGCACTTAGGGTTCCTCCCAGGCCCTCCATAGAAGAAATACAACCCCCAGTTGTCACTCCTCTTCACTGATACATCATAACAACCTGGCCTCATAACAAAGGGTTTTACCTGTTTTGGGCTAATGTAGGCATACTGTGCCAGGTCTACGACCTGTATATTGGTAAATACGCTCGCTTTTTTCTCGCCTTCGTCTGGAAAATGACCGCTTCCCATCTCGGTGGTGGTGTGTTGTCCTCCATCGCCGAGCGTCTGTCCCTTGTCGAAGATTTCACCGCCGTATTGTAACCTCTCCGCCCCATTGGCGATCCCGGGGACTAGAGAACTAGGCCAATACCCTAGTGGGTTACCTTGCACTTGTAGCCACCAGTTTCCAGTGTCCTGTTCCTGTCGATGTGGATTGAGAGCATAGTCAGTGGTGAAGTTAGGAATTTATATTATTCAGAGCGAACTTTAATAATAATCATGTGATTTATATATTTTTTAAAATAAAGTTCATTCTCACTAAAGAAAAGGTGGCTATGTTTAGTATTACAAGGATTTTTTTTTTTTTAAGTTTTAATTTTATTGTACAAGAAAAAATGATGACAGTTAATTTAACCGATGATTTGATAGTGGATCCACAAATTTTTTTGGGTTAAACAACCTAGAATAATTTAATTGTAGGGGTTAGCTGAAATCCGTATACCAATTTTATACGAGTTTATTCTGGCATATAGATTTTCATTTATTCCAGTATTCCAAACACCTATTTTGAAGCTATTCCAACTAATTTCTATTTATTCTGGCCGTAATGAATAACATAATGAATAAAAATAATGAATAACTAAACTGGAGTTTTACCATAATGAATAACAATACCTTGAATATGGAAACAGTCATTTGGTACTGAGGACCATCATAGACTGAAATTGGAGTTGCTGTGGCTCCAAGTGCAATATCACTGTTTACTTGAACAAAGCCAGAGCACTTTAGATTGTAACAACCTGTGCTATGAGATCCATCAGCCTAAGGAAAAAAAAAAGACACATTCAGTTTTGGTTGTCAATCAAAATTAATAATAAAAATTTATCACCATCAATTCGAGATCAATGAAATCTCACCGTCCAATATGTGAAGATCCGTGTTAGATTGTCTCCGTACAAGTTAGGGTTCACCTGTGTCACCATTTTGAATGCATTATATATTTATATATTCAATGTTGTGGCCCTTCTGAGTTTATTATTATAATTGTTATGTATATATGGGAAAAATCTATTTAACCTTTGATTTTTTTTTAAATTCATATAACCTCTCAAAATACCTATGTAAATTCAAATAGCCTTCTGAGTTGAATTTCATTGACAGATTATAATTATTTTGTGAATATTTTGTCTGGTTGACCCTGGATGAAAACATAATATACCAAAAAACCCTTTCAATGTGTTAAAAATATGAAAAATCATCTATAAATTTATGATGATTTTGCCTCTCCGGATAGGGTTTTATAATTTATCTGGAGGGGTAAAATTATCATTCATTGAGGATTCTCCGCATTTTCAATAAATTGTAGGGGGTTTTTGGTATATAGTGTTTTCACTCAAGGTTAACCAAACGGAATATTCGCAGAATATTCCTCATCTGTCAACTGAAATTTAATTCAGGGGGTTATTTGGATTTGTATAGGTGTTTTCAAGGGGTTATATGGACTTTCAAAAAAGTCAGGAGGTTATATGAATTTCAGGCAGTTTGCAAGGGGTTATTTGGATTTTTCCCTATATATATTTAGTGTGAACTTACTGTCCATCCAACTTCGAGAGAGGTTTGGCTTTGGAAATTCTTGGAGACGACCCAGATTTGTGCGAGACTGTAATCAAGATCAGGTTGAACTCTAGGGTTCCAGATGCTGATTTCGGCTTTGGTTCCCCAATATTTATTGTCGTCTGTGTAAGCTGTGGCAAACTGAAATATTCACACGTAAATGCAATCAATTCACAATGATAAGGTATCGAATAATCCAAGAGTTTTTAGCTACGGGTTGTAAATTCTTTTGTCAACCATTAAGCTACTGGTCAAAGTCTGATTTTTATTAGGATAACCTTACAAGTAGTTTTTCAATCCCATATTTATAGGTATGCATCTATCATATCAACACCCCTAAGTTGGTGGTTATATTTTTCAAGGTCATTCCATCTCCCTTCTGTTGTTTGTCTGTCATTTTAGATATTTAAAAATACACTTTAATTTGTAAGTACTGCTATACATGTATGCTATACCTATACATTGTTATCCATCGTGTACATTGTTATGCATTCATGTACATTGTTAAAATTTACACATATTTGTCCATCTTGTACGTAATTTATACATTGTTACGCACTATTAACCTGGGGGCATTTTTGGAAGAAAAAATCATACTTATAGACGGTATTGGGATGGAAGGACCTTGAAAATTCAAGTGTTTCATATGTATGCTTAAAAAAATTAGTGACCTAAAAAAACAGACTACAAATTACTTTGAAGTAATTTTCCCTTATATAAATCTCATTCTTACAATTAGTATCATTAGAAAGATATAAATGAAAAATGAGATGGAAATTGAATATGTGTTATACATATTTAAATATAATGAATTTTCTAGATATCATCCATTAAAATTTGTATTAATGTTGATTTGATTAAGTTAATGATGAAGTTTCTAGTTGTACTTTGTTGTTTTATATAAAAGAAAATGAAAGAGATCAGTTAAGTTTTATAAAAAAATGTATTATTTTAAAATGTAATAAAGACGAAGATAGAGATCATACGGGAATTTTGGGGCAATCTCTGCAATCCCTTTTACCCCCCTAACATCTTACAGATTTTTATGATGTAATATACACATACATTTTTATAAAAAATGAAAGATATATTCCAATAAATTGAGCTTCTCCTTCTTTGCATTTTTCTAATATATATCCTCGCTTAATCTAATATATATTAAGTTGAGGGAAACTGAAGGCTGTATAAGAGACCGCAGGAACGATCATGTGTATTGTGTATTGATTCTATAATTAGATTGCTCATAAAGTAATTTAGGGTCTACTTACAAAGAAAAGATATTATAAAAATCATAAGGGATACATAACTCATAAATGTTCCTTCTATCATCTTCAGCATGGGGATGATGAACTCCCTCAGGCTATGTTTTGTTAAAGTTCTAATCTAATATATACTCGCTTAATCAAGTATATTATAAGTTGAGAAAAAATAGAGGTCGTAAAAGAAATAGCAATAATGATCATGTGTATCATTGCCCTAACTAGATTTTCTCACCACCAGAAAAAAAGGCATTATGAAAGAAAAAGAAAACCATAATTGATACATACCTCACGACCAGTCCTCTTAACAGCTTCAGCTTGGGGATGAAGAACTTCACTAGGATATTTTTTGTTGAAATTTTTCAGTGAGACAGCCCTCATTAGGTCACCTTTTTGAGTCCGGAGAATTGGAACAGTCCCCTTAGGGCACCTTCCATTCAGATGCCATGACTGATGGATTTCTTTCTTCACATTAGTTTTTTTGGCTTCCTGTTCTTCTTCTGGATATGAATTTGGTCTCATCTTCAAAAAAAGAATATACTTTACCATCCCAATATATATTATATTATGGAAGGGGAACTAATACACTCAGTCCACGTTATTGTCCTGTTTGCAGTTGTTATAGTATATGAAACCACCTAATGTTGCATATATTCTTCACTATTATCACTTTATATGCTTTATAGAGATAAATGTAAAAATAAATGTATTCAATTGACATGAATATGAGATTGATTTTATATAAAAGAATGCACTTCAGTGGTCAAATACATAATTCAATTATGAAAAATGTAAAAACATGCACCTCAGTGTATTTGAATATATATGTGCCTCATTTAATTTTGTGAAAGTATTTACTTTACTAGAAGTATTTAATTCACAAAATATTTAAAACATGTACAATATACAGAAGTGACTATAATAATACCTAATTTTACTATTTCGTATAAATATTGAACAATATTGAACAACGATCATGAAAATTTAATCGCAAGGTTTAGGGTGTCTTAAATGTTAATTATTATGCATTGATATTAGAAAATTATGTTGAAGTACTATCATGCTTGGATTATGACTGACGTGATGTATTTTGAAGTAATTACACAGTTATTACAATGATTTTTACATGGATCCAATGAAATGCATTACAAAATATGTATTATTTTCACAAGTATTTGCTGTGTTTGGATTTTTTTTTATATCTTTATTTTTGATGAATTAAAAATGGTTATAATTATGATTTACATATAATTGTTAATCAACTTGAAAGTTTTGTCCGGGAACTTTGCATTATTTTCCATCATATTTCTGTCATAATAAATTAGATAATCATTTTTTAAGATTTTTTTGTTTAAAGGGACCTAATGGGTTTCAAAATCTCTAATAACATGTAGTGCATCAACATGCTTCGTCATTACTTCATGCAATTTTTTGTACACTATGTTTTTCCTTGTAATTTTTATTAAATTCAATATAAAGTAAATCTATTAATAGTAGATATCGCATACTATTCATCATTATCATAAATTTAATTTAAATTCTAACCCCCCCCACACAATAAAATGTTTTTACAGATTTACCTGGATTGTATGATTATACAACAATGGGTGATCAAAAGCTGGTTGTTTCAAGACGTCGACGCAATCAATTACATCTCCAACGACACTCTGCAATGATCCATATTTAGCACAATAGATAGCACAATTTTTCATCCATATATATATATATATCACATATGGGGCATGAACACCCAGATCTTGAAAAACTATAAAATTAAATTCGATATAACTGTAATAACTTGTCAATTATCAACTCCAGAATTTAAAATTATTTGACTTTGGAGCACAAATCTTCACACACACACACAAAATTTCAAAATAAAAACACATTTGAAATTTATCAAATACATGTCCAATGTGTGTCATGTGTTTCATATGTTTTAGACGCAAACACATTTTTGCTGAAATATCCATGCCAAAAACAATGACCAGACATTTTTATTTTTTTTAAATGAAAGAATAACATCTCATCTTAATTTATAATTATATCTTAATAAAACAAACACTAAAGACAAGAAATTTATCTTTTAGAATAAAACAAACACGAAAGACAAATTTATCTTAACATGATAGAACCTTGATTGTCTTGATCGCTGGTTTGTTAAGATTCCCATACAACCTTTCAATTTCTTTCATGTTGTTTATCTTCGATGAAACTCGTCCTTCAACGAGACCATGATCGGTTGCGAAGGTCATCAATAACATTAAAACCATCCAACATAAGTGTACAACACCTTCATGAATCCTCTCTCTTTTCCTACAATCACCAATAAAAATAAAAATAAAAATCAAAATTGTGACTCCATTAGAGAACACACACACACCACTAAGAGAAAGATAAAAAGTGAAAAAATTAAGAAGAACAACGAACATGGTTTTTAAAGGAATGTTGGCTATGATAATCAACAATAACCAAGCCAAAAAAAAAAAAAAAACGTAATGCAAAAAAAAAGTGTAATGGATTGGGTTGGTATAGGTACATATATATATATATAGAGAGAGAGAGAGAGAGAGAGAATGTGGAGGAATTTTATTGCATATATATTCGTTCATAATTTGCTATTAATAATTCTGGTCCCCCCCCCTAATTATTATGGATATCTGTGGTATCATGTTTAAAACAAACGAATAAGACAATAAACAATAACAATGTCATAATAATTGTTAAATAAAAAAAATGTAAAAGCAAAAAAAGGAGTCATAAACGGGTTCGAGTATTTGATGGGGTTTTGATCATCTGCTTGTTTTTTTGTACTTGTATCTTACTGGATCAATTAAACGGTTATAAATTCATCATATAAAATGGATCCATTTATCCATTCATGATTTAATATATTTATAACTGTTTGATTTTAATTGTGATGATGTGGCAATTCGACAATAAAAGTCAAATTAGATACAAGCAGGAAAAAACAAGCAGAGAATCCAAACCCTAGTTGATGCATACGGAATGGAAATGAAAATTTTGTAGGATTTTTTTCCCATAAATAATGTGTTCATAATTTGCTATCATTTTGGATTCATCTAATTATTAAAGGCGTATGTACATCGTATCATATATAAAATAAAGGTAGTAATTAATAAAATCTGATATTAGTCAAACACAGTTTTTTTTTTGTTTTGAAAATACCCAAAAAATCACTAAAAAAAGGGAATAATACCCAAATTATATATTTTTTTGGAACTTTGACCAATTTGGATTTTCATTTGAGTGGGTCTTGCATTTCAAAATTTAAGAATACCTAAACATGGAACCAAATGGGTTTTTCGCATCCCCACTTCACATCCTATCGTTTTGTGTGTAATTTTGCCACCATTTGAAAATGGGTGTGGTTACTCCCACCACACTATTTCACAATCCCACCATTTAATATTATCAACAAAACCTGGATTCTCATTTTTCTTATATTATATTAATCCCACCACTTATACATATCCCACCACCCCAAATCAAATGACAACACAATCCTACCACCTAAATCAAAATAAAACCAAACCCTTATTTCCCCTGCCATTTCTCCTGTATGACACACCAAGGTCGAAACACATAATGCAGAGTTGACAGATTAATATCGTCTAGAATGGATCAGGTTACACAGCCGTTAAACTGAGGACTTTTATAAACTGTGATATCTCTATGACACATCAATGTCAAAATATATCTTTCAGAGTTGACGGAGTAATGTCATCTCTAATCGATCGGGTTGACATATAGCCATTGAACTAGGGCTTCCATAAACTGAGATGTCTTTATGACACACCAACGTCGAAATACATAGTGTAGAGTTGACGGAGTAATGTCATCTAGAATCGATCGGGTTGACACACTGTTGTCGAACTGGGTTCAAAGAAAGTGAAATAGATCCATTAAACTAGTTCCTGTGGAGATTACATGTTGAAAATCAACTGACCGATGTTGAATTAGGTTCACCATATTGATATTACCCTCGACAAAAAAAAAAAAAAAAAATTACATATTTACCTGGATTGTATGATTATACAGCAATGGGTGATCAAAAGTTGGCTGTTTCAAGATGTCAACGCAATCAATTACATCTCCAATGACACTCTGCAATGCTCCATATTTAGCACAATAGATAACGCAATTTTTCATCTATATATATATATGGAGCCGGGTGATTTCGTGTGGGACGTGAGGGAGGCGGAATACATGCGCGACGCGAGTACGTTCATCCGATTCACGGACCATCTGATTTACACAGTAGAATCATCCCCAAATCACGCCCTCTTCGACTCTTTTTTTTTTTTTCTCCACCGAAAATCTTCCCTAAATCACGCTGGCACCTCCCCTCTTCATGCCGAAAATCTTCCCCAATGTACAGGTTTCTTCTGAAGTTTTCTTAGAGAGGCAGCTCTTATTAGGTCACTCTTTTGAATCTGACGAATTAGATTGGTCCCCTCAGAACAAGTTCCATTCAAATGCCATGGCTGATGGAGTTTACTTTTTAGCAGTATTTTTTACAGGTTCAAATCCTTTTGGCACTACAAGAAATTCGAGCATTATGTTTCGTAGCAAAAACCCCATTTTTCGTAGCTAATAACTTTTCTCGACGAAATGAGTTCGTTGCAATTATCATTGCAAAAGCCTCGTATCAGAATATCTTTTACTACGAAATATTTATTTCGTAGTAAAAGGGTGTCTTTTGCTACGAAATAAATTTCGTAGCAAAATCTATTTGCTACAAGAAAACAGAGCATTAACTGTAAAATATTGCGTAGCAAAAACAAGTATTTTCGTAGCAAAAGGTATTCATTTGCTACGAAATATTATCGCAGCAAAAAGTTATCTTTTGCGACGAACATATTATCGCAGCAAAAGGCTATCCATTTGCTACGCAATAGTGTCGTCGCAAAAGGCAACCTTTTGCTACGATAATGTTATTTCGTAGCCAAAAGTAACAGTTTGCTGCGACATTAATTCGCAGCTAAAAGTTTATAAATTTAATAAAAAAAAAAATTTGACCTTTCCCTGCGAAATGTTTTGCAGGGAAATGTCAATTTTTTTGTAGAAAAAAACCTTTTTGAATTTTTAAAAACTTTTTTATTGCAATTAAATATATATTCAATTATGAAAATAATAATAAAAGCAATCCAAATTTTTAATAAATACTAATTGTATATATTACAAATTGTTATATCTTTTATATGAAAAAAAATTTCAACAAATTCTAAAATTAAAATTTACCTTCATTCACCAACTGGAGCTGCCCAAATCAAAGTCCATAGTGTAATCATATTCAATTGTTGGAATTACAAACGCCACAAATCTTAGGAAGAGAAAGAGGCACCTGCAAATTGATAGATAATTTAATAATTTTATTATAGTATCAACATAAATTTGTTGTGTTGTCCGAACAAAAAATACAGCAGCGTCATATAAGATTACAAGAATTAAGGTAAGTAAAAGATGAAAGTAAAACAGAAATAAAAAAGATGACAAAAGCAAGGATTCAAGCCCAGTTAACAACAACCCCTACTCTAATCTTTCAAGTGACTACTCGTAATTTTATTATGATTCTTTCATAACTTGAAAGGACTAAACATGTTGTCAAATTCTGACAACTTCACACAATCAATAAATTAGCTGCAGAAAAGACACATGACAAGACTTTATACACAAATACTACTCAGATAATGGATCCAAAACATTAAGAAGCCTCTGTTGAAGACAATGATGAAACTAGAAAAATGGGAAAACACAGTTTTACTTATAAATTACCAACACAAACATATTCAAATAGCTCTAACACACCTCCAAAGAGCTGGAGAATCATGGTGCAACATTAATAGCAAAAGTCATGCAAAATTGTAAATGATGCAGGAAAGGGGCAAACAAAATAAAATGTGAGATGAGAGCCTATAAGTGATATCATATAGAAAAGCTGGACATACATTATTTTTAAAAAAAAATTACTTGTGAACTTCTGGTTCAGCTCCACTTGACAAGATAACATAAAATGATCTTGTTCATCACATGTGCATGTTTACATGGACATATGGATGCATGCTTCCCTTGTAGGTGAGGATGGTCTTCAATTATTACCTGAACATAACAAAAATATTTACGATTGGATTCATGAAATGAGAAGAGGAGGGGGAGCGTTACCTCTATCTCCAATAAAACAATATAATACACCCGCAAACCCTGCCTTGTGCAATTATCCACCCCATCCCCACTGAATATTCACTATATTCATCCCCAGAAACTACTTTCGCAGCTACAAATCAATCTATTGCTACGAAACATACTTTCATAGCTAAATAGTCCGATCATTTGCTACGAAAGTCAAGTTCGCAGCTACAGGTCATATCTTTTGCTACGAAATTGTAATTTCGTAGTGAAAAGTTATATCTTTCGCAACGAAATATAATTTCGTAGAGAAAGGTTCCACTATTAGCTACGAAACAATTTTTCGCAGGTAAAAGTCTCCTTTAGCTACGAAATTCAATTTCGTAGCTAAAAGTTCGTAGCTAATAATCGGATTTGTTGTAGTGTGGATATGAAAGTGGTCTCATCTGCACAAATTAAATCGTCGTATGCTTTGGTTTATAAGGTATATATAAATATTAATTGTATGATAACTATGAAATTTGCTCCCAACAAAAAAAGAATTAGAACATTTGCAATGTGGAGGGTCTCCGTTCAAGAAGCGATATATGTTATTAAGTGATAAATAATTATTTCAGTATAGATAAAGAATAAGTCATTCTTTGTTTGATTATGTTTTTTTAGTTATTCTAATTAAAAAATATAATAAACACAGTTTTAGGGGGACCTGAATTACCAATACCAGATTATTATCATATATTCTAACAAAGCTATACCCCTTGTTCCTTACAAACAAACTGCTTTTTGGTCTTATTTTTTTTCTATTCTTCTGTTATCCTTCCCTATTCTATAATCCTCAGCGACTGATCATATTGTTCACTGCACAATAGCACAATATATATTTTTTCCAAGTATTTCTTGTGATTTGGATTTTATTTATTTATTTATTATTATGATCGAGGTTAAAATTGTTAATTAATGTGATTCTACATTTTAAAAACTTGCATTGTTTTTACACATGATGCATGTTGTTACACTTAATTAATATTATTTTAGTCACTTTAAATTTAAACTTATTTTCAATATATCAAAACCATCTCTTGATATGTTAATAGTGATATCTGGTTTCGCTATGAGGACATGGTAAATATTTAATTTTGTCTTATATATGATTTTATAAAATTTAATTTAAACTTTTATTTATATTTTACTAAAAAAATTAAGATATCTTCCAATCAATGAAGAAATTTCACCGTTGCAATGGGATGAAACATGTTATCCAAGAGTAAAATCTTTATATACTCCAGCATGATTAAATAAAATTTTCAAATGAGATAAAATTTTGCCTGGATTGTATGATTGCGTAATAAGGGGTGATCAAAAGCTGGTTGTTTGTGGATGTCTACACAATCAATTATATCTCCATCTACACTCTGCAATTAAATAATGCATAATCAGCATAACAAAGCACTGATTTGAAACAAAAATATATAGCTAGTAAACACAAAAACAAGTTTATGATTGGTAATTGATCACTATTATTTTTTGTTTATTGATAATAATAAACGTTTCTATGCAAAATGAATATTTCATATTTATAACGCATAATATGATTATAAGCTAACCTCAAATTTAATCTTGTCTACATAATGCTATAAGATCTGTAATAACACATTATATACATATCCTATTCTATTTTTCTAAAGGTTCAAAAATAGTGAATGTTGTAATTGACTGTTCTATATATGCAATGCAAATACTCAATATGGTGGTCAGAATTTTCCAAGTCATAATTAGAAAAAAAACTTACTGCAGCGCAATTTACTAGTGCATTCACTAGAAATGGTAATCTTTATATTCAATTCATGCATGAATCTCACTATAATAGTTTTTTTAAGGTTAATTTACTAGTGTATGCTCCTTGGACAATTGCTAAATCAAAATATTTGGGGTAGCATTTGTCTATCGATTCCTAAAAAAAAAGTTATAAAAAAAATATTAACCGGTAACAATCTCTCAACAAATAAACTTTGAACTTTATTTTTTTATCATTTTATATAAAAATCTTGATTGTCTTGATTACTAGCTTATTCATGACTTTAAGCATTCTATCAATTTCTTTCATGTTGGGTTTCTTCGATGAAATTCGTCCATCGACGAAATGATAATCCCATGTTATGTCATCAATAAAAGTAAAACCATCCAAGAAGTACCACCTCTTTTCCCGTAATCATCAAAATAGTATGAGCTTTGTTACAAGTAGTCCGCATGATTAGTCTCGTGGACATACAATTTCTATACCTAAATAGGTATTCAGCGATAAATAAATGTTGTATATACCTTGTTAGCAACTTATCACATTTTTCATCCAATAATTCCATACAATTTCTCATGAAGGCATATATATATATATATATTCCATTAGGGAAAAAAAAAGATACACATGGACTGATATAAAGAGAAAAAGCTAGAGAACAACAAACATTGAAGTTGAAGCAAAATTGGCCATGGAAAATCAACAATGAACCAGTCGAAAAAAAAATCTAAACCAAGAAAATAAGCGCATGTCACGGATTGGTTTGTATAGTCGATAGATTTATATAGAGTGGGAAGCTGGAGGTTATTATTATTGTTATTATTATTTGCTAATAAAACAGACAAGTAGACAGATACACACACATATAAGTAAAGTAAATTAATTGAGTAGATTCTGATTTTGATGCAATTAAAGGAAAGCCTCCTCATTATGTCAACTGAATAAAGAAGAGGGATCTGGAAAATAAAGATATTTCTGTAAGTTTTGAAATTCATAAGTGCAAATAGCAGGGTGGATTTGGAATTAATTAGTAATATATCTGGAATCTATAATTACCAGTGACTGGAAAAATAAAACAGATCCTATATATCTGATGGTATGATCTAATAATGATATCTTTTTAGCCCCGTTTTGTTCGTGTCATTTTTTTTAATGGATTTATTTTACCAGGAATCATTTTATAAGGAATCATTTTACAAAAAATCCAGATTCCATCAGCTCGTTTGATTCACTAATAATGGATTTCACTGAAGAATCATTTTCCAGTATTTGGTTCACACATGGATTTATGTAAGGAATTTGATTCAAATGTCTAAAATACCCTTACTATTATATATCTACTTACAAAATTTATTTATTTACCCATATCACAATTATAAAAAATGAGTAAATTATTTATAAATATTTAACAACTGCAAATAAATTTAAAAACTGATTATATAATTAAACACATAATAATAGTAATTTTTCTAAATTTATTGAATGTTATGAAGCAGTAAAATGACTAAAAAATCTCTTAATAGTTAGAAATACCCAAATCGGTTACTTTTAAAATTATACTTAAAAAAGTCTCATTTCATAATTTTGAAAACACAAAAGACTAATCTACCTTCATGTAATTAGATCTTTAACATCTCTCTAACCCTTGTTAGGTTATTCCACACCAAAAACCTATTTTTCCTACAAAATAACAATCCCCTTAGAGGTTTTGTTATTATATATCATATTATGCATTTCTTATATATATCTTACCTGATGTTGTTTATCATTTTTCATTGTGTATTATCATGATATATAATTTAAATTTGTTTGTACCCCAATGCAGTGGATGATATTTTAGAATTCTAAATTTCACATTTTTTTGCTTGGCTATTCACATGTTTTTATGGTGTCATTAGTAAATATCTATTTTTTTAAAGAAGCATCAACATTTAATAGAGTTTATTATAAAAAAACTCAAATTATATTGGTGCATATCTCACAAAATCCACATAATCATAAATAATTTAGAGTAAAAAAAGGTTCTACATGAGAATGTGTAAAATTCATTAACAAAATTAAGAGGGCGAAATATTTTAGCAAAGTTAAAAAGTATGAAATATGTTAATGATCTAATTACATAAGGGTAGATTAGTCTTTTGTGTTTTCCAAATTGTGAAATGAGATTTTTGGGGTATAATTTTAAAAAGTGGATGATTTGGGTATTTGTAAATTTTAGGAGGCTCATTTAGTTATTTTTTGTATTATGAAATCCCCTAACAAGTGAGAGGAGGAAGTGGGTAAAAAAAGAAGAAGAGGAGGCTATTTATTTTAGAAATGATATAAATAGTAATTTAATTAATTTATAAATAGTATAATAGTAATCTAATTTAAGATTCCTGGTAAAATTTGAGATTATTATCACAAATGGTGGGAATACGATTCTATCATATTTTTTCACATGCATGGATTTTAATTCCAGTGAGGCCCACGATTACCATCATGATTACCACTAAATGAACACTGGATTTTACATAATTTTTTGGTAATTTCACATGTAATCAAATTCCATCCCAAATTGACACGAACCAAATGGGACCTTTATGGAAAGCATATTGGGATTATGTCTTGATCCGATATATCATTGAATGACCATAATAAAATCAAATTAGGGAGGCACCTAATTTGATCTTAATTAAGATATAAAGTGAATCTCCTAAAAGAAGGGAAACATATTTGTTTGTTAGTGGATTACTTGGAGAGAAAGTTATTTATCTATATAAATATACTCTAGGGTGTCAGGATAAAATTTGACATGTCTTGACATACAAAATGTAGAGATTGAGAGGAGAAAGTTTGAGAGGGTTTAAAAGAGGGTAATTCCATTAGAGAATTTGTAAGTTTGTTTGTTTTTTTTTTTTTTTTTCTATTTTTATCTCCAACTATTAAATAAACCAACCCGACTTAACTTGACCCAACCCATAAGATTAGTTAGGTTTACCTAAAATTTGGACTTCCCAGATTAGAAGCTACAGAATGAATGGCGATGATATTTTTTTTACTATTAATTTACGGGTTTGGGTTGGGTCGGGTTTTGAGTGAGGCCAACCCGAACCCAACCCGATTTGTGAGTCAACCCGAATCCGAACCCGAATTGGCCAACCTAACTCATGTAAAAATTGGATTCAACCAAACCCAAGTTGCTGCTCTACTTGCAACTCCAGGAAGTTGATAGTCTTCGCCTCAATAGGGGCATCAACTGCTTGGACAAGATGATCAAACTGATCCCTCGATAGAAAGCCATATCCCGCCCTGTCATCAGATTTGGATTTTCAAGGCAGGTTCAGAAATGGTGATGTCCAATCCATCTTACATTTTTACTAGATCAGAAGAGAGAACCACCTTGAGAGGACTTTGAGCAAGTTTCAACTTGAAGTCGCGAAGAATAAATGATATTACCACCTCCTTTTGAAGTTCTTTACCGTGAAATATTCTTCTATTTTGTTCCAACTAAATGTGCCAAACTATGGTAGAGAGAATTGCTTGCAAAATCTGTCGGGGGATCTCCCCTTTAATGTTCGTATCCAACCATCTTATCTCATTGTGCAAGTAAGAGATTTTGGATTTGTTCACCCCTGCCTGAAGAAGGATCGCTTTCCATATAGAACATGAGAAAGCACATGTAAATAAGAGGTGTTGGCTGGTTTCAGGGCAAGAGTTGCAAAGTACACAGGTTGGATCAACAATGAGATGCTAGCCAAATAACCTCTCTAGTGTTGGGAGCTTGTCTAAGCAAGCTAGCCAAAGCGTGTAGGAGTGTTTTGGAACCCGTGATCTCTGCCAAAAATGTCTTCTTTCATCATATGTCACCTAAAATGATTTATTTACCCTTATTTAATTCTTACTTATCCTAAGATGTTGCAACTATAACCGTAATCAGGATATAAATAATGCTATTATATGGTTTTATTATTAATTAGTCTATTAATCGTCCTTCATGTTTATTATATTTTTCACAATTATATTGAAAAATGAGGATGGATGATGACGATTTAAATAAAAATAAAACATATAACAAACAGATGATGAATTATCACCATTTGAACGTGATCATTTATATCATAATTCGCAATTGAAGAAATGGAAAGAAGGGGCTCATTATACGGTTTATTTTTGGACACTAAAAAAACGAACGTCTGGGTTACCTATGCCCAAGACTAGCGAGCCTATAATCAATACCCGAGTACGTCACCTTGCAAATGTTAAAAAAAAGAGTGCTGTTATGCTCAATTTTTTTTTTCTCGATCAATTCAAAATACAGTCCCATATACCATGTTAGAAATTCAGTGAATCATATCTTGTTTTTATTTATTTTGAGTAACTTGAAGTGCATAATTGTGATCCTGGTATTGGTTTTGGGCAACAACTTATTCCAAACAGAAAGTTAAGCTAACATTCAAATTATAAAAGAAACAACAAACACCACTTGTAACTGATTTTGGATCCTTATTTAATGAACACATACGTTCTTATTGATGAATAATGCATGCATGCAATTACATATCTCACATGCAATTACGTACGTTGAGATGGAATGAATTAACGACACTGATCATTAAACCCAGAACCTCCGAAGAAGAAAGAAAAGCCACTTTGGGTAGTCTCGCCCATGGCGAGATCATAACATTGTGGCTTTGAAGAGAGGGTGATAACCTGATGAGGGATTTCTACTAATCCTGATTCATTATCAACCAACATTATGTTGCTGATGGAGCTGGCCCTCCCCAACCCTTCCCCGGGGAAATATCCGCTTCCCATATCCGTCGTCGTCGCCGGACCTGGAATACTCATCGCCGCTCTCTGGTCATAGATCTCCCCCCCGAATTGTGCCTCCTCCGCCCCGTTGGACAGATTTGGGACTATATTTCCCGGCCAATACCCGATTAATTTCCCTCCAATTTGTAAGTACCAGCATTCCACATCTTTATCCTGTCAATTAATTATTAATTAAAAGGGCTCTGTTACACACAATTTTTATTAATAATATATTGTGTAATTCATGTAAAGCCATTAATTCCAAATCATATATCATTCCCAGACATCCAAAGTGAAAAACAATACCTGGAGTACTACGACATCGATGTAGACCTGATCACCTTCATAGACTGAATGTGATAATGATGCTCCCAATGCAACTTCCGAGCTTGTTTGGATGAAGCCAAGACACATAAGATTGTAACAACCTGAGCCAGCATAACGATCACCCTGAGACAAAATAAAAAAAAAATACACAAATTTAGTTGTGATATATATTGTTATCAAAATTTACAACCAATCAGATCAGGATATGGATGACAATCTGACCGTCCAATACGTGAAGATCCGTGGCAGATCATCATTGTACAAGTCAGGGTACACCTGTAGTGTTAAAAATTTGAATATATTATTATTTTAGTTGTTAATATTACAGAAAATAATATATGACGTATGAGGTTGCAAAAAAAATTGTGTGTATCAATGTTAACTTACTATCCATCCAACTTCGATGGTACTCTCCGCATTGTTGGTGCTGAGCCACACTTGAGAGAGGCTGAAATCATTGGCATATCCGAGTTGAGGTTTCCAGACATTGAGACTAGCCAACGCTCCCATGTAAAATTTTTCTTTTGCTATAACTATGGCATGCTGAAAGATTCACACATGGAAGTAATTAAGCAGTTCATACAATATTTTTTGATACATAATGATGATGTATTACTGTATCAAAGAGATATTTTGTAATGTACATTTGACTCACGAGGAAGGAATGTACATTAAATTTATATAAATTCAATAAAAACCAAAGGATGTCACACAACTTACATTTCAAACCATGTTATATAAAGAAAATTTTAAAATACCAAGTGAAGCTCCAAGTGCCTTTACATGAGATATTTATAGAGATTCCATTTCGTGTCCCCAAATACAATTCTTATATAGAAAAATGAGAGAGAGATTATAAATTAAGTTTTGAAAAAGGGATATTGAAAAAAAAGGATGCGGTGCAATATAGATATTTTTTTATAATTATTTAACAAAGTTAAGATATTTAAAGCAGAAATAGCATTAAAGATGCTCCTGTTGTGCATTTTTTTTTCCACATAAAGATACACCTTTTCTTTAAAAAAAAAAAAGTGAAAAAGTACATTTGATGAATTAAAAAAAAATACTTACAAAAAAAAAAAAATGTGGAAAAGGTCAAAATTTTCAAATAATTGATAAGTTTTTTCGGACCCTCTAAATTTTCGTTTGAAAAAGATTTATTTTATTTTGATTTGCTTATAGATTTTCAAAATTAAAAAGCTCTTCTTTTGTTTTATTTTGATTTGCATGTAGTCCGACGCATGCACCAAATGGGTATAGCTTTGGGAAAATCTCTTTTTAAACATAGTAATATTGTGTTTAGCTATTATACACAGTGACAAAAGTTTTTTTAAAATTTTTCAATGAGTTTTAAGTGAAAAATCTCTTTTTAAATCCGTTTCTAAACATTCTTTTAGTCTTTAATTACTTTGTGAAGGGGCTATAGGTTGAGTAATAATGGATAAGTGGCGCTTAAGCTTGTCAATTATCCTAAAAAAAATCCGAATCCCATCTAAATCCGCATATGAAAAATAAAAAATATTCGATATTTGAAGATCTGGAGTGCAGATATGGATATCAGTGTATCCAATTCAAAAAATATCCGTATCCAACATATATTATAAAAATATATATATTTGTATTATATATTGCCCATATTGTTATCTTGTATATTTAATCACGAGAATAATATATTATAATACTAATAAATTTTCAAAGTATGATATTTGAAAGAGAGAATAAGCTTTAAAACTCAATTTTAATTTTCATCTCTTCCTAAAATATCACTTGATTATCCAAATTAATGTTAATATTTAAATATGTTAGTTATCCGAAAAATATCCGTATCCGAAGGGATCCGAATCTAAAAATTAATATTCGTATACGAATCCAAAAGTTAGGATATGGATATTGACGTTTCCGATTTGTATCTGTTCGATTGACAGGCTTATAAATGGTGGGAAAAGATAATAACCGTTTATATAAGTAGAGGATGACAACTTATCCCACTTTGCATAAAATATAATTGGGATAAAATGTGGATTGTTGTCTTGATTTTGAAATGAAAATGAAGATTTTTTCTAGCTAAATGCTAGAATAACATTATCTCAATTTTAACAAATGTGAATAAGAACAAAATTGATAAATTTTTTATCCTCTAAATTTAAGACAATCAAACTAAAGAGAGAACATTGTGAAAAAAAAAAAAACTAACTGACACATACCTCATGACCCTCATTGACTGAGTTCTCATTGGGTCAACGACCTCCCATGAGACCCCAAGGAGATTTTCTTCCAAAGTTTTTTAGAGAGGCAGCCCTTATTAGGTCACTCTTTTGAATCCGACGAATTGGAATGGTCCCCTCAGGACAAGTTCCATTCAAATGCCATGGCTGATGGAGTTTACTTTGAACATTATTTTTTGCAGGTTCAAATCCTTTTGGATATGAAAGTGGTTTCATCTGCACAAATTAAACATCATATACTTTGGTTTGTAAGGTATATATAAATATTAATTGTATAATAAATGTGAAATTTGCTCCCAACAAAAAAAGAATTAGAACATTTGCAATGTCGAGGGTTTCTGTTTAAGAAGTGACATAAGTTATTATGTGATAAATAATTATTCCAGTATAGATAAAAAATAAATAATTCTTTATTTGGTTCTGTTTTTTTAGTTATTCTAATTGAAAAATGTAATAAGCACAATTTTATGGGGGACTAGAAATACCAATACCAGATTATTATCATGTATTCTGACAAAGCTATACCCCATATTCCTTGCAAATAAAAAGCATTTTGGCCTTATTTTTTTCTATCATTCTCTAATCCTCCCCTATTCTCTAATCCTTTGCGAGTGATCATCTTGTGCACTGCACAATATTTATATATATTTTTCCAAATATTTCTTGTCTTTTGGATTTTCACTATTTATTTATTTATTATTATGATCGAGGTTAAAATTGTTAATTAATGAGATTCTACATTTTAAAAACTTGGATTGTTTTTACACATGATGCATGTTGTTACACTTAATTAGTATTACTTTAGACACTAAATTTAAACTTATTTTCAATATATCAAAACCATCTCTCGATAGGTTGATAGTGAAATCTGGTTTCACTATCAGGATATGGTAAATATTTAATTTTGTCTTATATAAATTTTTCTAAAGTTTAATTTAAAATTTTATTTATATTTTACTAAAAAAATTTAAGATATCTTCCAATCAGTGTAGAAATTTCTCCGTTGCAATGGGGGAATCATGTTATCAAAGAGTAAAATCAATATTTACTTCCGCATGCTTGATTAAATAAAATTTTCAAAAGAGATAAAAGTTTACCTGGATTGTATGATTGCGTAATAATGGGTGATCAAAAGCTGGTTGTTTGTGGATGTCTACGCAATCAATTATATCTCCATCTCCACTTTGCAATTAAATAATGCATAATCAGCATAACAAAGCATTGATTTGAAACAAAAATATATAGCTAGTAAACACAAAAACAAGTTTATGATTGGTAATTGATCATCATTATTTTTTGTTTGATAATAATAAACGTTTCTATGCAAAATGAATATTTCATATTTATCACGCATATAATATGATTATAAGCTAACCACAAATTTAATCTTGTCTACATAATGCTATAAGATCGTGTAATAACACATTATATATATAACTTATTCTATTTTTCTAAAGGTTAAAAAATAGTGAATGTTTTTTTTTTTTATTGTTACTCGGTTTTTTGTATTTTTATATAAAACAGAACTTTATATAGAAGGTCTAGATCTTTACATAAGCTATCTGGAACTTCACAAAATGGGATTCAATTAAAAGATCATAAAATCACAGGAGGGAAGCTTGAACTAAATCAGACTGCATCCCCATAATTTAAGTGAACTTCCATTAAACCCCAAAGCTAACGAAATGTCATCATTTTCTTATACGAATAAATGGAAGGCGAGTTTTATCCGCTGCAAGGGCATTGCAAAGATCTGGCCATAATGATGAAGGCAGGATAATGGTTTCTCCTCTGTCCGAACGAAAAGCGGCAAGGATGTCGGTTGGCACATTGCCTTCTCTATGAATATGAGAGACCTCCCATTCATGAAGCTTGTCAAGCCCTTGATGAATTCTTCGGAGGCAGCGAAT
Source organism: Acorus gramineus (assembly GCA_030737835.1). Lineage (NCBI taxonomy): Eukaryota > Viridiplantae > Streptophyta > Magnoliopsida > Acorales > Acoraceae > Acorus > Acorus gramineus. The sequence continues at coordinate 8,977,652 of CM060854.1, read as the reverse complement.
AGCATTCCAAGGACGACTTCCTTTTTGTTTGAGCCAAGCGATTGTTGTGGTCGAGTCAGATTCAATCCACAATTTGCATATATCGACTCTTCTATCCACAATTTGCATATATCGAGTCAGATTCAATCTACAATCCACAAAAATAGTGAATGTTGTAATTGACTGTTCTATATATGCAATGCAAATCCTCAATATGGTGGTCAGAATTTTCCAAGTCATAATTAAAAAAAAAAAGAACATAATGTAGAGCAATTTACTAGTGTATCCATCTATTCAATTCATGCATGAATCAAACTATAATAGTTTTTTTAAGGTTAATTTACTGATGAATGTTTCTTGGACATTTGCTAAATCAATATATTTGGGATAGCATTTGTCTACCTATTCCCAAAAAAAAAAAAAAAAATTCACTTGTAACAATATCAACAAATAAACTCCAAATTTTATTTTTTATCATCTTATATAAAAACCTTGATCGTCTTGATTGCCGGTTTGTTCAAGACTTTAAGCATCCTATCAATTTCTTTCATGTTGGGCTTCTTCGATAAAATTCGTCCATCCACGAATGTTAAGGCCATCAACAACAGTAAAACCATCCAAGAAGTACTACCTCTTTTCCTGTAATCATCAAAATAGTATGAGCTTTGTTACAAGCAGTCCGCATGATTAGTCTCGTAGACATACAATTTGTATACCTAAATAGGTATTCAGCGAGATAAATATATTATTAAATGTTGTATATACATTGTTAGCAACGTATCACATTTTTAATCCAATAATTCCATGCAATTTCACACACGCACACACACACTCATTATATGAAAGTTGCTATTTTAAAAATAATATCATCATACAGCAAAACTGCCTCTCTAACATTATATTCAAAAAAAGAAAAGAAAAAAGGGATTCCATTAGGGGAAAAAAGATACACATGGACTGATATAAAGAGAAAGAGCTAGAGAACAACAAACATTGAAGTTGAAGCAAAATTGGCCATGGAAATCAACAATGAACCAGTGCTCGAAAAAAAAAAGAAAAATCTAACCCAAGAAAATAAGTGTCATGGATTTGTTTGTACAGTCGATAGATTTATATAGAGTGGGAAGCTGGAGGTTATTATTATTGTTATTATGATTTACTAATAAAACAGACTCACAGATACACATACATATAAGTAAAGTAAATTAATTGCGTAGATTCTAATTTTGATGCAATTAAAGGAAAATCTCCTCATTATGTCAATTGAATAAAGAGGAGGGATCTGGAAAATAAAGATATTTCTGTAAGTTTTGAAATTCATAAGTGCAAATAGCAGGGTGGATTTGGAATTAGTAATATATCTGGAATCTATAATTACCAGTGACAGTGGAAAGATAAAACAGATTCTATATAATTGATGGCATGATCTAATTATGACATCTTTTTAGTCCCGTTTGATTCATGTAATTTTATTTTGATAGATGTACTTTACGAGGAATCATTTTACAAAGACTTATTTTATTAGAAATCCCGATTCTATCAGACTGTTTAGTTCATTAATAATGGATTTTAGCAAAGAATCGTTTTCCAGTGTTCAGTTCATACATGGATTTATGCAAGGAATTTGGTTCAAATGTCTAAAATACTTTTACTATTATATATTTACTTATAAAATTTATTTCATTACCCATACCACAATTATATAACAAGAGTAATTTATTTGTACATATTTAACAAATGCAAATAAATCAAACAACTGATTATATAATTAAACACATAATAATAGTAATTTTTCTAAATTAATTGAATATTATGATGGGAAAATGACCAAAAAAATCTCTTAAAAGTTAGAAATATCTAAATGAGCTACATTTTAAAATTATACTTAAAAAAGTCTCATTTCACAATTTTAAAAACATAAAAGATTAATCTAACCTTATGTAATTAGATCTTTAACATCTTTCTAACTTTTGTTAGGTTATTCCACCCCAAAAACATATTTTTCCTACAAAACAACAATCTCCTTAAAGATTTTGCTATTATATATCACATTGTGTATTCTTATATATATATATTTTACCTAATGTTGTTTATCATTTTTCATTGTGCATAATCATAATATATAATTTAAATTTGTGTTGTACCCCAATGCAGCAGATGATATTTTAGTATTCTAAATTTTTATTCACTATTTTTTGCTTGGCTATTCACATATTTCTATGGTGTCATTAGTACATATCCATTTTTTTTAAAGAGCATCAACATTTAGTAGATTTTATCATAAAAACTCAAATTATATTGGTGCATATCTCACAAAACCCACATAATTATAATCATAAATAATTTAGAATAAAAAAAGTTCTGCACGAGAATGTGTAAAATTCATTAATAAAATTAAAAGGGCGAAATATATTAATAAAGTTAAAAGGTATGAAATATGTTAAGGATCTAATTACATATGGGTAAGTTAGTCTTTTGCTTTTCCAAAATTGTGAAATTAGATTTTTTTTTAGTATAATTTTAAAAAGTGGCTGATTTGGATATTTCTAAATTTTAGGCGACTCATTTAATCATTTTCCCTATTATAAACTCCCTTAAAAAGAGAGAGGAGTTGGGTAAAAAAAGAAGAAGATGAGGCTATTTATTTTAGAAATGATATTAATAGTAATTTAATTAATTTGTAAATAGTATAATAGTAATCTAATTTAAGATTCTTGGTGGCACAAATGGTAGGAATATGATTCCATCATATTGTTTCACATGTATGGATTTTAATTTCAGTGGGGCCCACAATTACCATCAAGATTATCACTAACCAAACACTGGATTTTACTTAATTTTTTGGTAATTTTACATGGAATCAAATTCCATCTCAAATTGACACAAACCAATTAATGGCAAGCATGTTGGGAGATTATGTCTTTATCCGGTGCATCATTGGATGACCATATTAAAATCAAATTAGGGGGGCCACCTAATTTGATCTTAATTAAGATATAAATGAATCTCCTAAAATCAGAGAAACATATTTGCTTGTTAGGAGATTAATTGGAGATAAAATTATTTATCTATATAAATATCCTCTAAGGTTTTAGGATAAAACTTGGCATGCCTTGACATACAAAATGTAGAGATTGACAAGAGAAGGGTTGAGAGGGCTTAAAAGAGGATAATTCCATTAGAGAATTTGTTTGTTTGTTTGTTTGTTTGTTTGTTTTATTATTTTTTTATTTTTTATCTCCAACTATTATACTGGATTATCTATTTTTGCACTGTGAATGTAGGTATAGGCCGAACCACGTTTGTTTGTGTTCTTCATGTGATGATGTTCCATTTTTGTGTTTGATCTTGTGTTTTATTGATGGCTTCCGCGAATTCATTTCCCAATAAAGCATGATTGTAAACCATGACCAATTATGAAATTTATTAGATACCCCATGTGGGGTGGGTTTTCTGATCAGAATTTCACATCTTTTTGGAAATTTTTGGAATTTGATGGGATTAGCTTAAAAATAGAAATACCGTATGGCCTTTTAAATCTTTCTAACATGCATATTAATGTTCGAATTAATACGGATATTTTGAAAATGAAAGGATTAACAATTGTTAAGTGATATTATCTAAGGAAAATATCTAAAAAAAAATCTTTTAACGGATCGGGTTGTAAATTTCTTCCATGGATTGAGTTGGGTTTGAAGTCACCGGATTGAACATCAGGATAAGTTAATGAGTCCGTCTATTTGCACCCCTTTATATACCTCGCTCACCCCGTGTCTTTTCACTCCCTAGCCAAATAAGATTGCTTCTTTAATTACCCGGTATATAAATAGATTTGAGTTTTCCATTCCACACCTCTCTCTCTCTCTCTCTCACACACACACACACACACACACACACACATTTTATCTCTCTAGAGAATGAAGAGGCTTTGCGTGTTCGAGCTCCTCGACACTCGGACCCTCGACGCCTTCCCACCCAAACGATGGGGGGAGCGGTTGAGGCTAGTGGCAGTTCTCTGGATCAAGGCGGCGGTGAAGGAGATCATTAACGTGAGTGAGGAGCTTCACAGGGTGAGCAATAATAGGATAATAAGGATGATGACAGGAATAAGAGAAGGCGGCGGTGTTGACGAGGCGATGGAGCTCGTGAAGGAGGTGGTGGAGACAATCCAGACATTCAACTTGTCGGATTTTGTTTCGATTTTGAGAGGGGGTTGATGTTCAAGGGATTAAGGAGAGGATTGATGATGTGTATTGGAGGTTTGGTCAGGTCTTGGAGAGGATTATAAGGAGGGAGGAGGAGGAGAGGAGGAGATGAGGTGGTGGTGGGATGGGGGAGGGCTAAGGACCTCTTTGATATATTGTTGGAGATAGCCGAGGTTGATAAAGCGGAGCTCAGGCTCATTAGGGAGCACATCAAAAGCTTTATTTTGTTTTTTCGCTATTCATTGACAGCATGGTGGTCGATCAACATAGCATAAGTCGACACGGACACTGTAAAAAATATAATCAATTCCTATTGACAGCCTATCTGTCTAGGCTTTTCATATTTGTCGATAGTCTTGGTGTCGACGTGTCCAATCAAAAATTATTTTGGAATGATGGATTGTGGCTTCTAAGTAATGTCTCTTATATCCAAGAATTTAGCCAATTAAGAATGTTAATGAATAGTTTGTTATTTGTTTCTTGATTGGTGGTTATTGTTATGTTAATGAGTAGTTTTTTTTTCTGGTCCCATCGACCAGACCATTGTCTAGGGAATACATATAAGTAGACAGCCCAAGTGTTTAACGCAATCCAGAACGTACGATTTTTTTTTCTTCCATTCCCATCAACTTGAGAATTGTCTACGATTTGCATATTTGTAGACATCTCATGTGTCTACCTCATTCCAGAACCTATGAGATTTTTTGTTCTTTCAGTCGATTGAAATATTGTCTAGGAGGTACATATACGTCGATTTTTTTTTCTCCATTGACAGGGATGTTGTCTAGAAAATACATATATATATAGACACTAGATATGTCTAATAAAAAATGGGTGTATTTAATACCCAATTATAAATGGATATTCAAAACTTGACCCGTTTAAAATGGGTGTTTATAGTAAACAGAATGGTGCATTTAGCCGGATAGGTTAATTTAAGCTGATCACTTTCAATCTCGGGTTGGATTCCAACCTGCCCGAGTTGCAGTTCTAGATGTCACTCTTTTGCTCATACGTCCCACGTTTCTTTGGGCATTGTTAATTCTTATTTTCATGCTGGTCAATATCTTCAAATCTATATTTGAGAGATATTTTTCTTATTCGTGAAAAACATGAATGATGATCCCCAAGCTTCCTCTGCTTCAGTTACTTCTTATTCCATAAGTGACAAAAGAAAAACCTGTATCTTCTTCCATAAGTGATGGTAAAGGTCCTTACTATTTATTTATTTATTAAATTTTTTTCTTGATAATTTTTATTTTGTTTTATTAATTATAGTTAAAATTTTTCCTATCAACAAGGAGATGACTTGGAACCCACAGGATCAATCATTGAAGAGGGGTATGACCTGTCAAGTCCTTACATTTTTTGTTGATATAACTGTTAGATTATATGTGTTATCTTATAATGTGTGTAGTGTATTACCCGTGTAACGCCTAGATATTTGTATATATAAAGGGACTAACCCCTAAGTGGAAAATAGGGATTTCATTATTTTATTCTCTGTAACATGGTATGGTATCAGAGCTAGAAATTAAAAAACCCTAGTTTTTTAATTTTCTTTTTTTTTTTGAAATCCTTCACCCTTTGCCGTCGCTGTTGCCGTCGTGCCTTTGCCGTCGCCGTCGTCGTCGTGCCCTTGCCGTCGCCGTCGTGCCCTTGCCGTCGCCGTCGTGCCCTTGCCGTCGCCGTCGTCGTCGTGCCCTTGCCGTCGCCGTCGTGCCCTTGTCGTCGCCGTCGCCGTCGTGCCGCTGCTGTCGCCGCCCCTGCCGCTGCCGTCGCCGCCCCTGCCGCTGCCGGCGCCACCCTGCCGCACCCAGCCCTGCCCTGCCCGGTGCCCAGCCCAGCCGCACGCGCCCTGCTGCGCCCTGCCCGGATAGCCCGGATCGCCCAGATCGCCCTGCCCGGATCGCCCGCGCGCTGACCCTGCCCGGATCTGCCCGGATCGCCCGCGCGCTGATCCTGCCCGGATTTCCCGGGATCTACTGGTGCCAGCCTGTCTCGAGCTGTCCGGATCATCTCGCGCGTCCGACCCGGATCCGACCCGAGCGCTCCCAGCATCCGACCCGGGGCGCTCCCAGCATCCGACCCGGATCCACGAACCCGGCCCAGCATCCGACCCGGATCCGCGAACCCGGCCCGGGACGCGACCCGAATCCGCCGCCGCCGGCCGCCCTCCGCCGCCTCGGCTCCTCCGGTTACCTCCGGCCACCGTCGTGCTCCTCCGGCCGCCCTCTGCCACCTCCGACCGCCCTGCCGCCGCCCTCCGCCGCCGCCAGCCACCCTCCGCCGCCTCCGGCTCCTCCGGTTACCTCCGGTCGCCGTCGTGCTCCTCCGGCCGCCGTCGTGCTCCTCCGGCCTGCCGCCCTGCCGCCGCCTCCGGCTACCCTCCGCCGCCTCCGGCGCCGCTTGAGACTTCAAAATCACTAAATCGGTCATAACTTCCTCTCCGGAAGTCCGATTAAGGTGATCCAGGAGTCCATTTTGCTCGATTTTTCGTGCTCTACGTCCTCGTCTACTTCTGATCCTCATCCGAGTGGTTCTGCACAATGTCAGAAATCAACGACGACCCTACTCTTCCGTTACCAACTTCGAAGGTTTCTGATCTCTCTCAGGCTGCTACTCTCTCTCAAATGGCATGTTTTGAGAATTTTCGGGACAATCTTCCGAACTCGACCGATTTTCCTCTTAGTTCTGCCGAAGATTGGTCACCCTGGCACATTACGGTACGGAGCGCTCTCGATCGTTGTCATCTTGTCGGTTATATTGATGGTTCTATTGTGCAACCGTCTGATCAAGACCCGACATTTATCACCTGGCGCACACGGGACAGACGCGTATTCTCCTATTTGATCAACTCTGTTGATCGTTCGATCCGTGCAGATCTCACTGGTTTTCCGTCGTCTGCCGCACTTGGACTCATCTTTGTGACCGCTTTGTAGAGAAAAGCGGTGCTCGTGAATATCAACTTCTGATCGACACTCAGACTGCTACTCAAGGTGATCTATCTGCCCAGACTCTATATGGCCGCATGAGAGCGAACTTCAGGGAGCTTCGTGCGCTTGAGCCTGGACCGATGGCCACTTCCGCTGAGCGAGAAGTTTTCGTGATCGTCGTGAGTTGTATCAGTATCTGATGGCTCTTCGTCCAGAGTTCTCCGCATTGGCCGGTCAACTCATACATCGGGATCCACTTCCTCGACTGGAATCCGCCGTCACTGAGGTTGTTGCTGAGGAGACTCGTCTTCGCACCATTGCATTGCGCCAGTCCACTCCATCTTCCACTTATGAGGGTGTCTTGGTAGCTACTCCTCCTACGACACTCACCGGCTCCTCTCGAAAGAATACATTGTGTACTCACTGCAAGAGGACTGGACATCCGGTCGCCGACTGTTGGAAGCTTCATCCTGAAAAGCGCTTTGCACCAAAAGGAAGAGGACAGCGTCGCCCCACTGCTCCCTATACTTCTGTTGCTGTTGCCACTGACGCTCCGTCTTCATACACAGATCAGCTTGGGCGTATCCGAGAGAGCCTCGATCAACTGATCATACAGCAACCTCCTCCTGGTTCTTCTACTCCCTCTGCTTTCTCTACTACTTTGGGTACTCCTGTTCATTGGATTTTTGATTCAGGTGCTTCACATCACATGACACCGGACAGTTCTGTCCTCACTGCATGCTCACCGGCACCTTCACACCTGCCCACGATTCATACTGCAGATGGCTCCCCTTTAGTCATCACGCAGTGTGGATCGATCACTACCACCTCTGACCCTACAGGACGCATTTCATTACCATTTGTTTTACATGCCCCTGACCTTTGCATGAATCTTATATCTATTAGCCGATTGTGTGATTCTGGTCTCACTGTTACCTTTACCACCTCTGGTTGTCTTGTGCAGGATCCACGATCAGGGCAGAGGATTGGCGTTGGACGTAGGATTGGCGGACTTTATTACGTGGAGTATCTTCGTCTTCCCGTTCCTGATCCATCTGTCTTCTGTGGTAGCGTCACTTCTGATGTCGATTTGTGGCATCGAAGGTTAGGTCATGTGTCTGAGTCTCGTCTCAAAGAACTATTTCAATCTGGTGTCTTAGGTCGTATTTCTTTTTCTCCACTTTCTGTTTGCGAGGGCTGTAAATTAGCCAAACCTGTGGCTACTCCTTTTAGTCCTAGTAATAATCAGTCCTCTAGTCCATTTGAGCTTGTTCATTCTGACATTTGGGGCCCATCTCATGTAACCTCAAAGAGTGGTTTTCTTATTATATTAGTTTTATTGATGATTACTCTCGTTTTACTTGGATTTATTTATTGCGTCAACGTTCTGAGGTTCCCAAAATTTATGAGATTTTTACCAATATGATTTATACCCAATTTCAAGCTCGTATCAAAACTTTTAGGTCTGATTGTGCTCGAGAATACATCTCTTCTACGATGCGTTCTCTTCTTCATTCTCATGGCACCCTTTTTCAGCAATCATGCCCCTACACTCATGAGCAAAATGGGGTTGCTGAACGTAAACATCGTCATATTCTTGAGACGACTCGTGCTCTCTTACTTTCCTCTTCAGTCCCCAGTATGTTCTGGGCTGAAGCTGCTCTTCTCTGTGTCCATCTTATCAATATCACCCCCTCCTCTGTCCTCTCCGGTATGACTCCTCATGAGCGTCTTTATTCTTCTCACCCTGATTATAGCAGACTTCGCACATTTGGATGTACGTGTTTTGTGCTTCTCCCTCCTCATCAACGCACCAAGTTGGCCTCTCATCAGTAAAGTGTGTATTCTTGGGGATTAGCTTCGAACACAAGGGTTATCGCTGCTATGATCCTGTTGGAGATCGATTTTGGATCGCTCGTCATGTGTCCTTTGTCGAGGATGTTCCCTATTTTTCTTCTTCACCCACTCCGTCCTCTCCTCCTATTCAGGTCTCTCCTATTACGTCTCTTCCTTTTCCTGGCCTACCTGTTGCACTAGAGTCTGTTCCTACCCCTGCGTCTCAACCTGACAATCCTGCAGATAACCCACCCTCTCCTCCCAGTGTGTCACCTATTGTCCCTACTGAAGATACTTCCACTGGTCCTCCGACTCCCACGCCTGACGCGCCTCCTCCTGCCGTGGATCCTCTCTTTTGCCTCGTTATCCTCACCGTGCGCGTCACCCTCCTTCCCGCTTCAGTTACGACTCGGGGCCACCAGACCAGTTTGGTTTTGCATCTGTCAGTACCTACTCTCCACAATTTCAGGCCTATCTCACAGCTATACATGTCCACCGTGAGCCCCGATCTTATCACGAGGCAGTCGAGTACCCTGAGTGGCAGCAGGCCATGGCTGAGGAGTTTGAGGCGTTTGAGCAGACACAGACCTGGGATGTTGTTCCCCTTCCGGATGGTGTTACCCCTATCAGCTGCAAGTGGATTTTCAAGATCAAGCATCGCCCTGATGGTTCCATTGAACGCCATAAGGCTCGTCTTGTTGCTAGAGGTTTCACTCAGGAGTATGGCATTGACTATGAGGAGACCTTTGCTCCTGTTGCTCAGATGACTACTGTTCGCACCCTTCTCGCCGTTGCTGCTGTTCGTCGCTGGTCTCTCTTTCAGATGGACGTGAAGAATGCTTTTCTTCATGGTGATTTATCTGAGGTTGTTTATATGCAACCACCTCCAGGTCTCAGCACTCCTCCTCAGCATGTTTGTCGTCTTCGGCGGGCTATATACGGACTGAAACAAGCTCCTCGTGCCTGGTTTGAGCGTTTTCGCAGTGTTATTCTGACAGCTGGTTTTGTTGAGAGCCACCAGGACCACTCTATGTTTGTGCGATCCTCATCGCAGGGGCGGGTAATCCTTCTTCTGTATGTTGACGACATGATTATAACTGGCGATGACTCCGCTGGTATTACTCGGGTCAAGAATCACCTCAGTCGACAGTTTCAGATGAAAGATCTTGGTACTCTTCGCTACTTCCTTGGTCTCGAAATTGCACAGAGTGATCGTGGGATTCTGCTTTCTCAACAGAAGTATACAGCTGACATTTTAGAGCGTGCTGCCCTCTCCGATACCCGCAGTGCGGATACTCCTCTTGAGCTTAATGTGAAGCTTCGTCCTACGGATGGTGAGCTCCTCTCAGATCCCACTCGATACAGACAGATCGTGGGTCAGCTTGTGTATCTCTGCATCACTAGACCTGACATTGCTCATGCCGTCAGTATTGTTAGTCAGTTTGTCTCGGCTCCTCGATCAGTGCATTATGGTGCTCTTATGCGAATTCTTAGATATTTGCGTGGTACTATCACTAGATCGATCTATCTGTCATCCTCTTCGACTCTGGTTCTCAGGGCTTACACTGATGCTGATTGGGCTGGAGACCCGACGACTAGACGCTCCACCACTGGTTTCTGCATATTTCTCGGAGATTCTATCATCTCTTGGCGCAGCAAGAAACAGGAGGTTGTTTCTCTTTCCAGCACTGAGGCTGAATATCGAGCCATGGCTATCACCACCAAGGAGATTGTTCATCTCAGACGTCTCTTGGTGGATCTAGGAGTTACTATGACTGGTCCTACTCCTCTTCACTGTGATAACCGGTCTGCTATTCAGATTGCTAGCAATCCGGTCTTTCATGAGAGGACCAAACACATTGAGATCGATTGTCACTTCGTTCGTCAGCACTTTCTTGCAGAGACATTATCGCTTCCGCATATCTCCTCTGCTGAGCAGCTTGCTGATTTCTTTACGAAGTCACATCCAGTTCCTCGATTTCAGTTTCTTCTTCGCAAACTCACTTTGTATGATCCACCGTGAGTTTGAGGAGGGCTGTTAGATTATATGTGTTATCTTATAATGTGTGTAGTGTATTACACGTGTAACTCCTAGATATTTGTATATATAAAGGGACTAACCCCTAAGTGAAATATAGGGATTTCATTATTTTATTATCTGTTTGTAACAATAACAATAGATAATTAACTTTTAATTTAAAAAAAGGGTCTAAAATGTTAGTATCTTTCTATTTGATTGACTTTAACTTGTAACGATACAAATTGTGAGGAATCATCATGCATCCTTGTAATTATATGTTCTAATGCACATGGTATCATTTGCTTCATCCAATATCTTTTAGAAAAATAGAGCGGCCGTCCAATCAATTTTTTTTTTTTTTTTTTGTTAAAATGAATATACTGATGGATTGCGTATTTTGAACTTTAAACTGAGTGTAATATTTTACATTTTATTTGGATTTGATCTAATATGATAAAACTATATTAAGTTGAATACCTAATTTTTAAAATATTAATTAAAATTTGATCTTAATTAAATATTTAAAGTGAATTTTAAAAATAGAAATAATATTTGTTTGTTAATTAGGAAAATGAATCTCATAAAATCATGTAACAATATTTATTTGTTAATAAGGAGATTACTTGAGAAAGAAGTTATTGATCTTTCTATAATATCCTCTAGGATTCCATGGCAAGACTAGACAAGACATGTTATAATGTGGAGGTCCTAATGAACAAGTTGATATGTTTAAAGAGATGGTAACTCCTTGAAAGAGTTTGTGAGTTTTTTAATGTATCTCAACTATTAAAGTTGATACTCTGCTATTTGTCTCGTGGATGTAGGCCTAGATCAAACCAAACATATCTTGTGTTCTTTGTATAATGTAGTGTTTCGTTCTTATGTTTGATCTCGGATTTGTTGTTGGCTTATGCGATTCCGTTTCTCAACATAACATGCATTCTCTTTGGTTGGACATCTCGTTTGCGGGTCTGGCTTATCTAACAGTTTTGGAGAAGAATGAAAGTATATTGCGTCTAATGAAAGTAAATAGGATTGCACATATAATAGTAAAGTCATAAAAGTTGTAAAATTCAATGCAATCATAAGCATAATAATAACAATAATAATAAAAAAACTAAGAAAAAGATTTAATAATAGAAAATACACAATTTAATAATAGAAAATACACAATTTGGTGAACACAAAAGATTAAAACATCCTGTTTTATCATATCTTTCAGCCTCGGAGAAAAAATAAAAAACAAAAAATTAGTTGTGGTTGTTAAGCAAATAATCAAAATTTACAACCGTCAGATCAAGATCGATGAAAATCTCATTGTCCAATACGTGAAATTCGGCGACTGATTGTCACCGTACATGTAACTGTGTAAGGGTACACCTGTGCCATCATCACCACCACTTTTTTTTTTTTTTTTTGATATTAAAGACTCTGGTGAAGCTACAAGTCACTGCGCATATAACAATGGGCCTATAGGAGACCTTTACAACATATTGCTCTACTGCCCATGAAAACAAGCTCAACTGTGCTGTCATATTGGACCACTGCCCCTAAAACCAAACCTAACTTGGCTGCCACTTTTCCTTCTTGCCAAAGACAAGGCTCGATCATCCCACCTCTAAGAAGAGGTGGGGCGTTCCTTACCAACTGTGTCACAACCATCTTCATGCATTATTCAATGTCTTATCCACATGTGTGTATTATCATGAAAAGTCGATATAGATTCCTAAAAGGTTATGATAATTAGAAAATCTTATTATTATTGTTGTTGTTGTTGTTGTTGTTGTTTGGTGGTTACAACAACGTAACAATAATGACAAAATTGAATGTTGTCACATAAATGATCTATGAAATTCAAATGCTCAATATTGTAGTCAGATTTTCCGGAGTCTTAATTAAAAAAAAAAAAAGGAATATATTTTACATGTGATATTATGCTGTACAAGTCTCATAATGCTAATACCATATTGATTCGCAAGATTGTTTCTGCCATCTCCTCTGTTTCTAAGGGTCGCTCTTTCGAGGATGAGATAACTCCTCTCTCTCAATCCCTTTCTCTTGCTTTTGGTCTGAAGATAAGTGTCAAACCTTCTAAAACATCTGAGGTCACTTTGTTCCTCCTCTGGAGAGTTGGTTGAAGGTTAACTCTAATGACTCTAAATCTGAAGACCGTTTTGCTTTTGGGGCTCTTGTTAGAGATCACTCCGGGGATTGTCTTCGAGCTTTGATTGCTAGGGTCCGTGGAGGGTTTACATCTGAGCCTCTCACAATATGCCTCTCGGGTATGGCTGGAAGCGGACTCGACTATTGTTATCGCTTGGGTTCATGGTCGGGGCAACATCCCGTGGATAGCTCTACGAGACCTAAGGACCATTCACAGACTCTCCTCAGGGTTAAGTGAAAGGAAAGCCACTCATATATATCGGGAAGGCAACATCATGGCGGATCTCCTTGCGGCACACCAGTCTCCCATTGGATCCACGGTCTATGAACCGTCCCAATTTGGGGAGGAGCTTTCTCAGCAACTCCATGAACCCACCTCCGTACTCGCTAAAGGAAAGGCCTTTAACATGGTTTGTAAGCTTGGTCTCTTGACCTGCTAGTTTTCTTGTTAGGCAATGGGTTGATATTTTCACACATCAATCCATTGACTTCCTTTTGTTTCCTTTTTCACAACTGCTGACTTTACAGCTTTGTATATTTTACTAATTTTAACAATACAAATATTTACCAAGCGAAAAAAAAAAAAAAAAAAGAAAAAAAAAAAAAAAGTCTCATAATGCGATTTCTTTATTTTCGTGCTTTTGATAGGTAAAACACCTGGAAAGAGTGATTACTACTACTTTATAAGATATTTAGTTCACTACAAATGAAAATTGTGCAACATAAATAGAGGATCAATATTAGAGGACCAAAAAAGTTATACATTATTTTTTCGGAGGCTAATTATAAATATTATTAATGTCTATCAATCTTATCAACTATGATGAGAATTTTTTTTTTATTTTTTATCATGCATTGATTTTGTATATTAACCTTGAGCGTCTTGATCGCCGGTTCATTAAGAACTCCAAATAGCCTATCAATTTCTTTCATCTTGGTCCTCGTCTATAAAATTCGTCCCTCTTCGAAATAATAATCCAATGTTAAGGCCAACAACAACAGCAAAGCCATCCAAGAATAGGGGTGGTAAATGAGTCGAATGAGTTGAGTTTTGATATGTTCAAGCTCGGCTCGTTTATAAATGAACCGAGCCGAGCTCACAAGTCTCAATGAGCTTAGTGTTTTTTTTTTATTTGAAGGTTTTTAGAGATTGAAAATAAAATTTTAACTTAAATGAGCCAAGTTCATGAGCTTAAACGAGCATAACTTTGTATTGATTTAATGTTCTGATTTTACAAAGGAGTTGAGATAAGCTTCACCTAAGTTTTTTATAATAGAAATGAGTCAAGTTTGAACACAAAATGAAGCTCGATCCAGGTCCCGAGCCTAACCGAGTTTTAAAAATTGTTCAAACTCGCTTGTTTATCTAATTGAACGACCCTGAATTAGCTCAAACTGAGTCGAGTCCGAGCGGTTTGGTTCGTTTACCAGCCCTATCCAAAAAGTGTTCTCTTTTTTTCCTGTAAGCATAAAAATATAAAATTTGGACTTGAAGAAAGTGTAAAATCCACACATTACATTAAGTATATTTGGGTGGTTTTATAATACCAATCCTTAACATTATGCGGTTACAAGAATCCCTTAATCAAGAGCAGAGAGAAAGATAAATGCTTTACAACTATTACAATTTGAATTAGTCACATCATACTATTGTAGGAAATAGAATAATAGAAAATAAAACAATGCGGGAGCCATATCAGCAATGTGGCCATGCTTTCACTCTACTAGACCATTTTGTTGAGGCGTATAAAGACATGAAAGGCGATGGTGAATCCCGGTAGTAGCACACAAGTTTTTAAAGGAATTATTAACATAGTCCGTTCCTCCATCGCTTTGAAAGATTTTGAGGGTGTAGGAGAATTGATTTTGAATCATGGCTAAAAAATGAGAGAAGTGGGCAAAGACTTTTGATTTTCTCCACATAGGAAACATCCAAGAGAAACGAGTAAAATCATCCATGAACAGTACATAATAACAAAAATCATTGATAGATGAAATGAGAGACATCCAAACATCCGAATGAACTAAATGAAAATGTGCACACGTTTATTATTTAAAGAAAATAGGAGGCAAGTGGATTTGCCAATAGCACAGTGAATCTAAATTAAAAAAAAAAGTAGAAATAGAGCCTAATAATTTTTGAAAACTTAAAACAGAAAGAACTTTTAAAGCAACACTTGTGCTATAATGTTGAAGAATCTTTGGAGGCCGAAAAAACAGAGCGCGGAATCTGTGGAGTGATCTTTACTGCGGCCCTGAAACTCAATATAGAGTGAGAATCCATTGTTATTGTTCTTTTTATTATAATATATAATAATAATAAGAATTATATTTACAGGATATAAGTAAAGTAAATTAATTGAGTTGATTCTAATTATGATTCAATTATGGGAAGGTCTCCCCGTGAAGCCAATTGAATAAAGAGGAGGTACTAGGAAAATAAAGATAAAATTCATTATGTTTAGAAGTTCATAAGTGCAAATCATACTTATCTGGACTCTATATTTACAAATAACATTGGAAAAATGAAACAGATTCAAACGATGATATGACTAATTATGACATTATCATTTTATGATAAGCAAGAATTGGATTATGAATTATGGTCAATTATGAAATTTCCTAGGAACCTCATTGGGGGAGGTTTTCTGGTCACCATTTCACTTTTAGGAAATTTATTGGAAATACACAACTTTTAAATCTTTCTCAGTGGATAGTACTAATACAAATATTTTGACAGGGAGAGGATGAATAATTTTTTAATACATTATTCAAATGTCGCATCCATATGTGTATTATTATCGTAATTGTAGTCACTATGATATAATTCTGTACACTACGATAGTCACAGTGTATGAGGTTGTAAAATGTACTGTAAAAAAAGTTGAGTGTATCAATGCTTTATTGTTAACTTACTGTCATCCCATTTCGATTGTACTCTATGTACCGTTGGATATGAGCAACATTTGAGAGATGCTCAAATCTTTGGGCCATCCGACTCGAGGTTTTCAGATGTTGATACTAGCTCGCCCTCCTGAGTATATTCCGGCTTCTGTATTTTAACTACATACTGAAATATTCACACATGTAAGCAGTCACATAATATTTTTTGATATATAATGATAATGTATTGCTATAGCAAAGAGATATTTTACAATGTACATTAGTCTCATGAAGAAGGAATGTACATTAAATTTAGATAAATTCAATAAAAACCAAAGGATGTCACACAACATACATCTCAAACCATGATGTATAATGAGAGTTTTAAAATAGCAAGTGAAACTCCAATAGAGACTCTACCTGAGATCTTTTTAGAGATCTCATTTCGTGTCTCCAAGTATAATTATTTTATAAAAAAGGAGAGAGACATTATAAATTAAGTTTTGCAAGTGGGATTTTATTTTAATATTGAAAAAAAAGATGCATTGATCTATAGATATATTTTTTTATAATTATTTAATAAAGTTCAGATAATTAAAGTAGAAATGGCATTAATGATGCTCTTGTGTTCTTTTTTACACCTTTTCTTTTGAAAAA
Source organism: Acorus gramineus (assembly GCA_030737835.1). NCBI lineage: Eukaryota > Viridiplantae > Streptophyta > Magnoliopsida > Acorales > Acoraceae > Acorus > Acorus gramineus. The sequence goes on along the minus strand of CM060854.1, from coordinate 8,960,973 downwards.
AATAGTGAAAAAGTACATTATCTAGATTAAAAAAAACTTACAAAAAAAAAAAAGAAAAGCGACCAAACCAAGATGAGGAAAAAGTAAATTTTGTTTGTCAAATAATTGAGAAATCTTTTGGGACCCTCTAAATTTTCGTTTGAAAAAAGATTTATTTTACTTATTTTGATTTGCTTATAGATTTTCAAAAATTAAAAAAACTGTAATATTCTGTTGTTTTAGGAATCAAACTTAAGCGTTATGCACCAAATGATTATAGCTTTGGAAGAAAACAAAACATACATAGTTTTTAGTTATAATACATAGTAAAAAAATGTTTTCCAAAATCTTGCAATGTATGCTTTCTAAAAATCTAATGTCATAAGTAATTTTAAGTGAATATCTCTTTTTAAATCCATTTCTATAGATTATTTTAGTCTTTAATTACTTTGTGAAGGGTTGCAGGTTTGGCAAGGTTTTAAGTAGTGGGATAATTGAATAATTGTAAGGATAAGTGGTTGATGACAACATATCCCTTTTGGTATAAAATATAATCAAGATAAAATGACGACCGTTGTCTTGATTTCAAGGGTGGAGCTAGCCCTACCCAAATTTTTTGAAATTTTTTTTAGGTAGGTTGTAATTATTTCAACAATTATTCAGCCATAATTACTCCTAATTACTACATCTAATCATGGCCTATTATCCTCTATCATACCAGTTTGTACACGGTTGATTATTGCCTTGTGTAGGCTAATTAATTCCGCCATTATTTGCCCATTACATCACAACCATCACTTACCTTGCATTGAAGAGATGTAATTCAATTTCTATCACTCACATGGTTAAACAAATTTCTTATATAATAATACAAGATGAGAAACGAATTCTCCCTTACTACCAATTTTATCATGGTTTACAGATTTCTTCTACAAAAATATGGTTATAAATTTTTTAAATCTTTGTTAGAATGATGTTTTTTTAATCCTTACCAGCTTAGATATATTGAGATTAATTATATTTTTTTCAGTTATGAAATTTGTTAATACAACACTTCACACTAAGATGAAAGATGATTTTCTTGTAGCTTATATGATTATTTACATTGAAATTTTATTTTGCTGGAAATATCAACTCAAATTGAATAAAAGATGATTTATATTCTTTAAAGGATTGTAAATATAGTTTTAATAACATATTTATGAAAAAACTTAATCTTTTGCCTATTTTTGTATTTTTGCATATTCATGACAAAATTTACTAGAAATGAAGAATAAACTCATTTGGTTTATATAAAATTTAAATTGTTTATTAGATTTCAAGTTCATCTCAGCCCCTCCCAATATAAAATCCTGATTCCGCCCCTGCTTGATTTTGAAATGAAAATGAAGATTTTTTGTTTCACCCAAATGCTAAAATAACATTTATCCTCACTTCTTCTAATTCTAACAAGGGTTAAAGACATCTAAGTCCCTACAAACATGGAAAAACTCATATAAGTCCCTACTAAAATTAGGACAGACATACGAGTCCCTGAAAACTCAGAAAAACCCAATTATCATCCCTGAATTAAATTTTCATTCAAATGTAACGGAATATTCCTAGAATATTCCATCACATATAATTGTGTAGACATTGAAGTCCTTATAAACAGTTATAAAGACAAATTAGTCCCTGCAAAAGATAAAATTGCCCCTAAAAGACTTTTACATTAAATTGTGTATATATTGTAGTCCCTATAAATAATCATAAAGACAAATTAGTCCCCGCAAAAGACAAAATTGCCCTTGAAAAACTTTTACATGTAATTGAATAGACATTACAGTCCTTATAAACAATCGTAAGACAAATTGGTCCCTCTAAAAGACAAAAATACCCTTGAAAGATTTTTACATTTAATTGTGCAGACATTGCAATTTAAAAATTAAATACCCTCTAAAATACTGCAATTTCTACACAATTAAATGTAAAAATTCTTCAGGGGCATTTTTGTCTTTTACATGTACCAATTTATCTTTACGATTATTTATAAGAACTGTAATGTCTATCCAATTAAATGTAAAAATCTTTCAGGGGTAATTTTATCTTTTGCAATGACTAATTTGTCTTTATGATTGTTTACAGGAACTGCAATGTGTACACAATTTAATGTAAAAGTCTTTCAGGGGTAATTTTATCTTTTGCAGGGACTAATTTGTCTTTATGACTGTTTATAAGGACTTCAATGTCTACACAATTATATGTGATGGAATATTCTAAGAATATTCCGTTACATTTGGATGGAAATTTAACTCAGGGATGATAATTGGGTTTTTCTGAGTTTTCAGGGACTCGTACGTCTGTCCTAATTTTAATAGGGACTTATATGGGTTTTCCCATGTTTGTAGGGACTTAGATGTCTTTAACCCTTCTAACAAATGTAAACAAGAACAAAATTGATGTATTTTTTATCCTCTAAAATCAGGCTATCAAAATCTTAAACTCTGTGCAAACTAGTCCCAAAAGTTCCTTGGATGACTCGTGGAGTAATCTAGGCATCACCACTATAAAGAAAATATTGTGAAATTAAAAATAAAAACAAAAAAAGCTTAATTGAAAAATACCTCATGACCATCATGCAGTCGACGACCTCCCAGGTATCCCCCAGGATATTTTCTTATTAGGTCACTCTTTTGAGTCCGACGAATCGGAATGGTCCCCTCAGGACATGTTCCATTCAAATGCCATGGCTGATGGAGTTTGCTTTTCATATTATCTTTTGCAGGTTCAAATCCTTTTGGATATGAAAGTGGTCTCATCTGCATAAATTAAATCGTCGTATGTTTTGGTTTGTAAGGTATATATAAATAAATTTTTTAGCAACTATGAAATTTGTTCCCTACGAAGAAAGAATTTGAACATCTACATTGTAGAGAGTCTCCGTTTAGGGAATGGCAATAAGTTATTATGGGACAAATAACTATTTAAGTGTAGTTAAAGAATAAATAATTTTTTGTTTGGTTTTGATTTTAATTAATTATTCTCGTTGAAAAATATAATAACAAAATTTTTGATGTTGTGCGTTTGGTTGTATGATTGGATATCTTTTGCTTTTACTGGAAGCTTACTTTTGCAATCGTGTAACTAAACAGAAAAACTAGGGTAGCTTCTTACAAACAGATTTCAAGCAAATAGTACTTAAAAGATGCATTTTTTTTTAATTTTTTTTTTTTGGGGGGGGGGGGGGGGGGGGGATGGGGGGAGCTTCTTGTAGAATCGGTTTTAAAACCCAGCATTTGTATAAAATTTGTTTTGCAATCGAACAATCAAATGCGCCCTAATAGTTGATAATGAATAAGTTATTGATAAAAAGAGAATATGACATGAATAAGGATTTATAAAATGTGAAAAATTGATTTAACATCTAGGCCATATGATTTAATAGAGGTGATGACATGTGGTTTGTCATATGAATCATTTTTTATATAAGTGGAATAAATTGGATGGAATAACAAAATTTTAGAGGGACTTGAAAAACCAATATCAATTTATTCTTACATATTATAAGAAATTAAACTATACACATATTCCTTACAAACAAACAACTTTTTGATCTTATTTTTCTCAATTTCTCACTATTCTTTCATCCAAACCGGGGTAGAGAGTTTTGTTAAGAAATGTTTATGTGCCCTGACGTTGGAAAAGTATACATGTTTAAAAATCAATTTTGAATCACTGTGCACTGCACATTATATATTATTTTTCCATGTATTTTATGTGTTTTGGATTTCTTTTATTATTATTTATTATTTTGAGGTTAAACTTGTTAATGTGATTCTACATTTTAAAAACTTGCATTGTTTTTACACATGATGTATGTTGTTACACTTAATTAATATTAATTTAGTCACTTTACATTTAATCTTATTTTCTATATATCAAAACCATCTCTTGATAGAATTGATAGATATGTCTCGTTTCACTGTTAGGATATGGCATTTAATTTTTTCTTGCATATATTTTTCTAAAATTTATTTTAAAATTTTATCTATTACTCAAAAATTTAAGATATCTTTGGATCGGTTAAGAAGAGTCTCCCTTGCAATGGGATGAAAAATATTATCAAAGAGTAAAATCTGTATGTACTTCAGTATGATTAAATAAATTTTTCAAAAGAGATAAAAGTTTACCTGGATTGTATGATTACGCAATAATGGATGATCAAAAGCTGGTTGTTTAAGGATGTCTACGCAATCAATTATATCTCCATCCGGACTCTACAATTAAATAATGCATAATTAGCATAACAAAGCACTAATTTTAAACAAAAATATACTAGCTAGTAAATACAAGGAAAACGATCAAAAAAATCTCTTGAAAGTTAGAAATACCCCAATCAGTCGCTTTTTAAAATTATACCGAAAAAAATCATTTCAATATTTTAAAACACAAAAGACTAACCTTCTTATTTTTATAAAAGAAGAATTTTTTAGGTATAATCTTTAAAAGTGGCTGATTTGGGTATGCTTAACTTTAAGAAGATTTTTTTGAGTATTTTCCCTTATATATATGTATGTATATATGAAACAATAATCAGACTTTTTATTTTTATTTTATTTTTCTGTGGTTACAAAAATATTGAATGTTGTAATTGAACGGTCTATACATGCAATGCAATTACTCAATATGGTGGTCAGAATTTTCCAAGTCTTAATTTAAAAAAGATCACTATTGCAGAGCAATTACTGCCGCATCCACTAGAAATGGTAATCTATTCAATTCATGCATGAATCAAACTATAATAGTTATTTTAAGGTTAATTATAAAAAAAATTTCACTTATAACAATCTCATCAAATAAACTCTGAGCTTTATCTTTTATCATCTTATATGATAACCTTGATCGTCTTGATCACCGATTTGTTCATGACTTTATCTTCCATGTTGACTTCTTCGGTGAAATTTGTCTCCCTGCAAAATGATAATCCCATGTTAAAGCCATTAACAACAGCAAAACCATCCAAGAAGAAGTATCTCTTTTCTTGCAATCATCAAAATAGTATGAGCTTCGTTACAACTTACAAGCAATCCGCAGCGTTAGTCTCATAGACATGCAGTCTATATACCTAAATAGTTATTTAGCGAGGTATATATATTGTAACATTTTTCATCCAATAACGATCCATATAATTTCTCATGAAGGTATATATATATATTATAAAAATGTATATAACTTAATGGATGAAAGTTACTATTTGAAAAATAATATCATAATACAGCAAGACTGTCTCCTTAACATTGTTCAAAAAGAAAAAAAGTGCGATTCCGTTAGGGAAAAAAAAGATACACGTGGATAGATATAGAGAGAAAGATCTAGAGAGGAACAAACATTGAAGTTGAAGCAAAATTGGCTATGGAAAATCAACAAGGACCAAGTTCTAGGAGAAAACACATCTAAAGCAAGAAATAAGTGTCATGGATTGGTTTGTATGCTCGATAGATATATATAGAGTGGGAGGCTAGGGTTTTTTATTCTTCTTATTATTATTACTTGCTAAAAAAACAGACTCACAGATACACACATATATATGTAAAGTAAATTAATTGAGTAGATTCTAATTATTTGATGAAATTAAAGGAAAGCCTCCTCATTTTGTCAACTTAATAAAGAGGAGGGATTGGAAAAATAAAGATTTTTCTATAAGTACAGAAACTCATAAATGCAAATCACAGGTGGATTTGGAAATAGTTATCTGGATTCTATATTTTCGACCAATGACTTTGGAAAAATAAAAAACAGATTCAGTTGATGGTATGATCTAATTTTGAGTCATAATTTATACATTTTTTTTATGGCAAGCATGATTGTGAACCATGGCCAGTTATGAAATTTCACATTTTTTTAAAATTTTTTGTAACTTGATGGGATTAGCTTAAAAATAGAAAAAAAAATTAGCACCTTTTAAATCTTTCCGGTATGGATATGCATATTAATATTTCTAATTAATACTGGATATTTTGGTAAGGAAAAATGAAAAAAAATATCTCCTAATAGTTAGAAATATCAAAATAGCGATTCTTTAAAATTAAAAAAAAAAGTCTTATTTCACTATTTTAAAAACATGAAAGACTAACATATACCTTCATTTAATTAGATCCTTAACATGTCTATAAGAATTGTTAAGAGATATTATGTAAGAAAAATATTCAAAAAAATCTTGTACCAGGTTGTAAAGTTCGGTTTGAAGTCACTGGATTGAATATCTAGTTTAAGTTAATTTAGATCAATGAAATCTCACTGTCCAATATGTGAAGATCTGTGTCAGATTTTTCATATTAGGGTTCACATGTGTCACTATTTTGAATGCATTATATTCCATGTTGTGCCCCTTATGAGTTTATTATATTAATTATTATATTTAGTGTGAATTTACTGTCCATCCAACTTTCGAGAGAGGTTTGGCTTTGGGTTAGGGCTGCAACTTGGATCGCATTGAATCTGATTTTTACATGGGTTGGGTTGATCAAATTGGGTTTGGGTTTGGGTTGACCAATTCGGGTTGACTTACAAATCAGGTTGGGTTTGGGTTAGCCTCACTTACAACCCGAACCCGTAAACTGATAGTTAAAAAAAAGATCATGGTCATTCATTTTATAGCTTATAATATGTGTAGTCCAAATTTTAGGTAAACCTATCTAATCTTATAAGTTAAGTCGGGTTGATTTATTTAATTTACACATCATGTTAGAAATTCGGGTTGGGTCGAGTTGGTCCAATTCGGGTTGAAAATCGGGTTGGGGTCGGGTTAGTCCAATTCGGGTTGGGTCGGGTTAGTTTATTTAATTACGGGTTGGGTTCGGGTTGGTCCAATTCGGGTTGAAAATTTGGTTGGGTCGGGTTAGGGTTGAGTAGTTTGGAATTCGGGTTGGGTTCGGGTTGGGGTCAACCCGAACCCCAACCCGAACCCAACCAGCCTGAGTTGCAGCCCTACTTTGGGTATCCTTGAAAGTGACTCAAATTTGTGTGAGACTGTAATCAAGACTAGGTTGAACTCTATATAGATCTAGATGTTGATTTTGGCGCCGGCTCTGGGGTTAGGCGATCAAGGCAACTCTGCCTAGGGCCTCTACCCCAAACAAAGCCCCAAATCCGAGCCCTAAAAATAAGATTGGGTCTCTACCCAAACAAGCTAGGCCCCAAATTCCTAAAAGTAAGATTGTATTAAAATTATTTGAGTATTTTGAGGATTAAAATTAATATTTTTTTATTTTTTGAAAATCATCTATATATTTGTTTTTATCCTTTTTTAAGTTTTTGGTAATTTATTTAAAAATTTTCATTTTTATAGGAATTTAATTTTGCATTTGGATTTAATCCTTCATTAACAGATCCCACTTTTCAATGATTTTATTTTATTTTTTTTTAAAAAGAAAAATTTAATTAATAATCGTTCTTATTGTTTGGTAACATGTTTTTTGTTTTGTTTTTATTTTTCTTATTGTTTTCAAAGATTAATTGTGTTACTCACTAGATATATATTTTTATATATTTGGGGCCCCATTTCATGAATTGCTAAGGACCGACCCTGTTTCGACCTTGCTACCCTAGTACTTACTGTGGTATGCGAAAACAATGGCAAACTGAAATATTCACACATAAAATGTATCAATTCACAATTATCCGGTATTGAATAATCCAAGAATTTTAAGATAAGAGTTGTAAATTTGTTTAGCTACCGGTTCAAGTTTGAATGATACAAATCGCTACTACTCCCCCCGTAGACAGATGGAAGGGCAATAAATAACAGATGCTTCAATGGATATTCCCCAACCGAGTAAAAGAACCCCTTGAGAGGATCTTTTGAGGTTCCGATATAGGATATCTCAACAACCAAATAATTACCCCGCAAGACTTTTTATACTCGAGAGGAAAACAAATGAAAGAAGACATCAAATTAGGTGATCCACACACCTTACTCTCAAATACTATAAGTCGGTGGCGTACGTGGACTCCATGATTACAAGCAATACCGATGCAGGGGAACAAAACTCCTTGATTGAAGCGCGATCCGCACTTAGACGGTCAATATAAATCCATCAATCTAAAACTCCCAAGCCGGACTCATGTCCAGGCCATGGTCCCATAGAAGGGGACCCTTACAACTAACCTTGCTTCGCTGACCAAATTAGCAACACACTATGCATAAGGGTGACTACGATCATGTCAACGGAAGCGAGGAGGCACAACAACCTCAGACAAAGTACTAAGATCAGATTGAGCGGATGGAAATCCTACGACTCATCTACACGACTAGACTTAGGCTTTGACAGGACTAGGCTCTGATACCATCTTAATTTGTTACACCCCAGAGCGGCCGTCCCCTGGATCATACCAATCATACAATATCAGAAGTCATACACAAGAGGTCAATAACAACTCCAAAAAAAAATGCAACAATAACCAACAAGGATCGAATAAGGTAACAAGGCAACAGGAAAGCGATAGCCAATAAAAATGCGGAAGTATAAAATACAAATAAGTCTGTAAATCAAAAACATTATTACACACCCGAATACACAATCACTCTCCTGTGAGAGTCCAACTCTAGTCCAAATACAACCACATGTGCAACACACACAATTACTAATACATATACAAAAAAAATAGGATTGCTGACAGCCTCGCACTCGCCAACCGAAAGGTGGAACGCTCCACGCACGAACCACGCAAGAGGAATGCTCTAGCTCCACGCCAACTTAGTCCCTGGTGGATAAACAATCCACGACGGGTGAGCTACAAGCTCAGTGAGTGACAAGAATCTAAGCTTTACAATAATAATATAATATTAGTGCATTTTTGCTTTCAAGGAAAAGAAATATGGGAGAAACCCAACAAAGATAAATGTCGTGTATCTATAACTTTCCAAAATGTATAGCATTGTACATATTCATAAAAATTGAGAAATCAAGCTTGCAATAGGGCTAAAAGACTAGTCAGCCCTATTAAATACATCAATGCCAATAGCTGGGGCAGATAGGTTAGATGAGAGGGAGAATTTAGCCAATCCGAATCTGAAGTGGACCTTTAAGAAATCAGCCCAAAACCATGAGTGATGATCCTGACCTCCAAACCATTTTCACTTGTTACATATTCTAATTCACATATTATCATTGAAAAAATAGAGCGGGCATATTGAATCAAAATAGAGAAGACAGAAAGCAAATGCGCACCACATACATGATAAAACTAATTTTGGATCCTTATTTAATCAACACGTACGTTCTTATTGATCAATAATGCATGCATGCATTACATATACGTTATTATCTCGTACGTACGTACGTTGAAATGAATGAATTAACGACAGTTTTCATTAAACCCAGGTCCTCCGAAGAAGAAAAGCATGCCATTATCGGTAGTCTGGCCCAACGAGAGATCATAACATTCTGGCTTTGTATTGAAGACGCTAATCTGATCAGGGATTTCTATTGTTTGTGAGTCATCATTATCCACCACCATTATGTTGCCTATGTAGCTGGCCCTCCCCAACCCTTCCCCGGAGAAATGTCCGCTTCCCATCTCCGTCGCCGTGTGCGGAACTGGAAAGTTCCTCGCCGATCTCTGGTCGTAGATCTCCCCCCCGAAATGCACCTCCTCCGCCCCGTTCCACAGATGTAGGACTATATTCTCTGGCCAGTACCCGATCTCCTCCTCTCCAATTTTTAAGTACCAGTATCCCGAAACTGGATCCTGTCAATTTATTAATATATATATATAAATTAAAAGAGTTTCGTTACACACAATTTTTACATGACCATAATTCATATAAGCCATTAATTCCAACCCCGGGAGTGAAAAGCAATACCTGGGTTACATTGACATTCATGTAGATCTGATCACCTTCATAGTCAGAAAATGGTAATGCTGCTCCCAATGCAACTTCCGTGCTTGTTTGGATGAAGCCAGAACACTCAAGATTGTAACAACCTGTGCTAACATAACGATCACTCTGAGAAAAAAAAATTACACAGATTTAATTAGTTGTGATATATATTGTTTTCAAAATTTACAAGCAATCAGATCAGGATATGGATGACAATCTGACCGTCCAATACGTGAACACCCGCGGCTGATAATCATTGAACAAGTCAGGGTACACCTGTAGTGTTACAAATTTGAATATATTATTCAAACGTCGTATCCCCCATTACTATTATTGTTGTTATTATTGTGAAAAATAATACATCAAATCAAGTCCCATGTGCATCCCATTTATAATCACTGTGATAGAATCTCATACATTATGATGGTCATAGCATATGAGATGGTAAAAATCATTAAGTGTATCAATGTTAACTTACCATCCATCCAACTTCAACGGTACTCTCCGCACCGCCAGAGGTGAGCCACATTTGAGAGAGGCTGAAATCATTGGGCCATCCGAGTTGAGGTTGCCAGACATTGAAACTGGCCAACGCTCCCGAGTAAAATTTTTCAGTTACTTTAACTACGGCATGCTGAAAGATTCACACAAGTAGATAATTAAGCAGTTCATATAATATTTTTTGATACATAATGATAATGTATTGCTATACCAAAGAGATATTTTACAATGTACATTACACTCATGAGTAAGGAATGTACATTAAATTTAGGGTTTTTTGCATGTATACTATCCAAAAACACGATATTTTATTTTATACCACTCAAAATAACTTATTTATTTTTCTACCATTGATTTTTTTATATAAAATTTATGTATATTTACTATCATAGTTAAATTCCATCCAAATTTTAATTAAAACCGTTAAAGTCTTAGAGAAATGATCAAATTACCCTTATTTAATTTAATTTTTTTTTTTTTGCATATTTTACTTTAGCAAATACAATATTTATAAAAATAAAAAATATTCATTTTAACATGAAACGATAAATTTCATCTAAAATCCAAAAATATAAAAATTAATCTTACAAACTATTTATTAGCAAAGGCGTAATAATTATTAATATTTACATTAATAAAAATAAAATAAAATTATTTTGAGTACAATTAATCATATATATTACAAAATGACAATTTTTTTTAAGAAAAGATCTTGTTGGAAGAAAAGGAAAGAAGGGATAAGGTTGAATAACTCACGATTGATTTGGAAAGAACATGAAATCAATTAGGTTATTATGTTTAATTATTTACATTATAACATATATTATATGTTAATGTTATTTTTATCATTTTTACTTGGTTAAAAAACTAACTATAGTTAAGGTTCATTTTAGTTAAAAATGATAAAAGATAGACACGTCTTTACATTAAGAAAAATTCTAATGGTATAAAAATAAATATGTTATTTGTGGTGGTATAAAAATAAATACCATATTTTTTACGGTATACATGCAAAATACCCTTAAATTTCTATAAAGGGAAAAACCCAAATAACCCCTTGTAAACTGTTTGAAATCCAATAACCCCTTGACATTTCCTAATGTCCATATAATCCCCTGAAAACACCTATGTAAATCCAATTAGCTCTCTTAGTTAAATTTCATCGACAAATTAGGATTGTTCTTTTAATATTCTATTTGATTAGTCCTAGTTGAAAGTATAGTGTACCGAAAACCATCTACAATTTGTTTCAAATGTAAAAAATCCTTTATAATTGACAATTTTACTCTTTTAGATATGGTTTTCTAATCTATACGGAGGGGGTTTTGGTATACTATGTTTTTATTTAGGGTTAACAAAACGAAATATTCACAGAATATTCCTCATCAGCCAACAAAAGTATAACTCACGGGGTTATTTGAATTTACATTGGTGTTTTTAGTAGGTTATGTATATGGACTTTAGGAAAAGTTAGGGGGTTATATGAATTTCAGACTGTTTGTAGGTGGTTATTTGAAATTAATTTTCCCTTATATAAATTCAATAAAAACCAAAGGATGTCACACAACATACATCTCAAACCATGCTATATAATGAAAGTTTTAAAATAGCGAGTGGAGCTCCACGAGACCCTACCTGAGATCCCATTTCGTATCTCAGTTTGGGGATCACTTTAGCAAATTTTTTATTATATAAATATAATTCTTATATAAAAAAATGAGATAGACATTGTAAATTAAGTTTTGAAACATGGATTTTATTTTAGTATTGGAAAAAAATATACGGTGCTCTGTAGATATTTTTATTTATAATTATTTAATAAATTTGAGATATTTTAAGTAGAATTCGCATTAAAGATGTTTTTTTTTCATATAAAGATACACTCATTTTCTTTATAAAAATAGTGAAAAAGTACATTTTCTGAATTAAAAAAAAAACACTTACAAAAAATAAAGATGAAGAAAAGGTCAATTTTGTCAAATAATTGAGAAATTTTTTGGGACTCACCAAATTTTCGTTTGAAAAAGATTTATTTATTTTTACTTATTTTGATTTGCTTATGGATTTTCAAAATTCAAAAAACCAATACTCTTCTTTTGTTTTAGCAATCGAACTTAAGCATGTTTTCCGACGCACCAAATGGTTATAGCTTTGGGAGAAAACAAAACTTATATTGTTTTTCAGTTATTATACATAGTAAATTTTTAAAAAAATGAGTTTTATGCGAAAAACTCTTTTTAAATCCGTTTCTAAACATTATTTTAGTCTTTAATTACTTCGTGAAGGGGCTGCAAGTTGAAGCAATGGGTAAGTAGTAGGATAAGATAATAATTTTTTAGATATATAAAGGATGACAACTTATCCCATTTTGTATAAAATATAATCAGGTTAAAATGCGGACTGTCATTTTGATTTTGAAATAAAAGTGAAGATTTTTTTTCAACTAAATGCTGGAATAATATTTATCCCCATTTGTCTTAATTTTGACAAATGTGAATGAAAGCAAAAATGGTGTACTTTCTATCCTCTAAATTTAAGACAACCAAATTAAAGAGAAAGCATTGTGAAAAAAAAAAAACCTAATTGACACATACCTCATGACCATCAAGGATTGATTCATTGGGTTGACGACCTCCCATGGGTCCCCGAGGAGATTTTCTTCTGAAGTTTTTTAGAGAGGCAGCCCTTATTAGGTCACTCTTTTGAAGCCGACGAATTGGAATGGTCCCCACAGGACAAGTTCCATTCAAATGCCATAGCTGATGGAGTTTACTTTTCACAGCATTTTTTGCAGGTTCAAATCCTTTTGGATATGAATGTGGTCTCATCTGCACAAATTAAATTGTCATATGCTTTGGTTTGTAAGGTATATATAAATATTAATTGTATAACAATTGTGAAATTTGCTCCCAACAAAAAAAGAATTAGAACATTTGCAATGTCAAGAGTGTTAGGAAGCAACATAAGTTATTATAGAATAAATCATTTTTTATCTGGTTCACTTTTTTTTTAGTTATTCTCATTGAGAAATGTAATAAACACAATTTTAGTGGGGGGACCTAAAATACCAATACTAGATTATTCTTATATATTCTAAAAAAGCTATACCCCATATTTCTTGCAAACAAATAGTTTTTTTGTCTTTTTTTATTTTTTATTATTCTCTATTCCTCTCCTATTCTTTCATCAAAACGGGGATGGTGAGTCTTGTTAGGAAATGTTTATGTGCCTTGACGTTGGAAAAATATATATGTTTAAAAATCAGTTTTGAATCACTCACTAGATGTATTTATGGATCCAAAAGAAAATGCATTGACTCCGCGAGTGATCATCTTGTGCACTGCGCAATATATATTATTTTTCCAAGTATTTCTTGTGTTTTGGATTTTCTTTATTTATATATTAATATGGGGTTAAAATTGTTATTTAATGTGATTCTACATTTATAAACTTGCATTGTTTTTACACATGATGCATGTTGTCACACTTAATTAATATTATTTTAGTCACTTTAAATTTAATCTTATTTTCAATATATCAAAACCATCTCTTCATAGGTTAATTGATAGATATCTGGTTTCACTGTGATACAGTATTTAATTTTGTCTTGTATATATTTTTCTAATATTTAATTTATACTTTTATCTGTATATTTATGAAAAATTTAAGATATCTTCCAATCCATGACAAAAGTTCTCCAATGAAATATATTATCAAAGAGTAAAATCTATATGTACTTCAGTTTGATTAAATAAAATTTTCACAAGAGATAAAAGTTTACCTGGATTGTATGATTGCGTAATAATGGGTGATCAAAAGCTGGTTGTTTGTGGATGTCTACGCAATCAATTATATCTCCATCCACACTCTACAATTAAATAATGCATAATTAGCATAATAAAGCACTGGATTTAAACAAAAATATATAGCTAATAAACACAAAAACAAGTTTATGATTGTTAATTGATCATCATTATTTTTGTTTAATAATAATAAACATTTCTATGCAGAATGAATATTTCATATTTATCACACATAATATGATTATAAGATAGGTTTTTTTTTTTTTTTTAGTGAGGTCATAAGAAATGGGTGAAAGAGGTGGGTGTAATTGGGTTGGGCCTGGATCCGAATACCCGATTACGCCCACATTTTCACAAAATGGCTGATTTGGCCCACCCAGGCGGCCGATTCAGGGCTGGCTGCCTAACGGGCAGATTTTCTTTTAAGCGAGGCAGACACAAATTGATTCCGCCTAGGCGAGCGCTTAATCTCTGCCTAGACCCGCTTTTTAGAACACTAATATATATATATACACACACAGACACATAAATAATATGAAAAAATAATAATAATTTTTATATTTTATTCTATTTTCTAAGGGTACTGATGTAGTGAAAGTGCTAATTAACTGGTTTATACATGCAATGCAAATACTTAATATGGTGGTGAGAATTTTCCAAATCTTAATTAAAAAAAGAAAAACTTGTTGCAGAGCAATTACTAGTGCATCCACTAGAAATGGTAATCTATTCAGTTCATGCATGAATCAAACTATAATAGTTTTTTAAGGTTAATTATAAAAACTTTATTCACTTTTAACAATCTCATCAAATAAACTCCAAATTTTATCTTTTATCATCATATATAAGAACCTTGATCGTCTTGATTGGCGGTTTATTTATGACTTTAAGCATCCTATCAATTTCTTTCATGTTGAGCTTCTTTGATGAAATTCGTCCCTCCGCGAAATGATAATCCCATGATAAGACTACCAACAACAGCAGAACCATCCAAGAAGTACTATCTCTTTTCCTGTAATCATCAAAATAGTATGAGCTTTGTTACAAGCAGTCCGCAGGATTAGTCTCGTGGACATGTAGTCTGTATATCCATATAGTTATTCAACGAGATATATACATTGTTAAATGCTGAATATACCTGGTTAGCAACTTATCACATTTTTAATCCAATAATTCCATACAAATTTCTCATGAAGGCATATATATATATGTGTGTATTTCATAAAAATATATAATTAATCATTACATGAAAATTACTATTTGAAAAATAATATCATAATACAACAACACTGTCTCCTTAACATTATTCAGAAAGAAAAAAAATGGGATTCCAATAGGGAGAAAAAGAAGATACACATGGATGGATATAAAGAGAAAGAGCTACAGAAGAACAAACATTGAAGTTGAAGCAAAATTGACCATGGAAAATCAACAATGACCAAGTTCTAGGGGAAAAAATCACTTCTAAAGCAAGAAAGTAAGTGTCATGGATTGGTTTGTATGCTCGATAGATATATTATATATATAGAGTGGGAAGTTGGGGTTTATTATTATTGTTATTATTATTTGCTAATAAAACAGACTCACCGATACACACATATATATGTAAAGTAAATTAATTGAGTAGATTCTAATTTTGATGCAATTAAGGGAAAGCCTCCTCATTATGTCAACTAAATAAAGAGGAGGGATTGGGTAAATAAGGATTTTTCATTAAGTATAGAAATTCAAAATTGCAAATCACAGGGTGGATTTGGAGCTAGTTACCTGGACTCTATATTTACCAATGACAGAGAAAAAATAAAACAGATTCAATATAATTGATGGTATGATCTAAATTATGACATCTTTTTATGGCAAGCATCATTGTGAAACATGGCCAATTATGTAATTTAATTATTAGATACTCCATTTGGAGTGGGTTTTCTAATCAGAATTTCACACCTTTTTGGAAATTTTTGGAACTTGATGGGATTAGCTTAAAAATAAAAATACCGTATGTCCTTTTAAATCTTTCTGATATGCATTTTAATAGTCTAATTAATACAGATATTTTGAAAATGAAAGGATTAACAATTGTTAAGAGATATTATATAGGAAAAATATAAAAAAAAAACAAAAAACTTCTAACGGGTCGGGTTGTATATTTCTACAATGGATCGAGTTCAATTTGAAGTCAGGGGATTGAACATCATGTTTAAGTTAATTTAAGGGAAAATAGCAAAAAAAGTCTTCTAACAGTTAGAAATACTAAAATCAGCCACTTTTTAAAATTCTACAAAAAAAAATCTCATTTCACAATCTTAGAAACCTAAAAGACTAATTTACCTTTATGTAATTTGATCCTTACCTCTTAACTTTGTTAAAATATTTTACCTCTTAATTTTGTTAATATATTTCACACATTTTCATGAAAAACTTTATTTTACTCAAAATTTTTTGTGATTAAGTAGATTTTGTGAGATATGTGTCAGTATAATTTAAATTTTTTATGATAAACTAAATTAAATATTGATGCTTCTTTAAAAAGATTGGATATGTATTAATGACGCCATAAAAATATGTGAATAGCCAAGTAAAAAAATGTTAATAAAGATTTAGAATACTGAAACAATATCATGTAAGATATATATATTATATATAAGAAATAAAAAATATGATATATAATAACAAAATCTCTAAGACGATTAATTTGGGTCATATAGAGAGAGATTGTTGTTTTGTAGGAAAAATATGTTTTTAGTATGGAATAACCTAATAAGAGTTAGAGGGATGTTAAAGATCTAATTACATAAGGATATGTTAGTCTTTTATGTTTTTAAAATTGTGAAATGAGACTTTTTTAGGGATAATTTTAAAAAGTGGTTGATTTGAGTATTTTTAACTTTAAAGATATTTTTTTTGATAATTTTCCCTAAGTAAATTAATTGACTAAATTTTAGATTATAAATTTTGATGCAATTAAGGGAAAGTCTCCCTATTTTATCATCAATTGATTAAAGAGGAGGGATTCAGAAAATAAAGATATCTCACATGTTTAGAAATTCATAAGTGCAAAAAATGACAGGGTGGATTTGGAACAAGTCATCTGGACTCTATATATATAGACAAAAATAATAGAATTTATTTTGATTATCTGGATCCCTGAAAAGGAAAACCTCTCCTTTTAACCAGAGTTGCCCCCTAAATTTTACAGATAAATGCATGAAAATAAAAAGCATATCCTTTTATCTGGTAACTAGAAAAAAGTTACTGCAAATAGGCTTGCTTACAAGGACTTCATGTAACAATATCTTGGATTATATACACTTTTATTAAGATGGCTAAGAGTAAAGTAGTAAAAAAATATTAAAATACCAGAAAAACAAAAGATTTAATAATAAAATGAAATTGGATCACTAAATTGGCCAATTTGATGATACGAGTTAAGATCAATTTGTGCAAAACAGGGGACTCTGTTCTTAATCATCCCTTTAGAATCCATTTACATTTTGTAACAATAGATTCTTTTTGACCGTGAAAAAAAAAACAAATTTAACTTCACCAGAAATGTAACTACACAACACACTCTTACAATAAGGAACTGCAACTTTCAACATTCTCCTTATTTATTCTTCATTATTCACCATCACAAGTAAAAATCATATTTTGAAACTTCGATTAATATATGACCGGATTAGAAATTATTAAACGTCTTCTCAAAAAAAAAAGAAAAAAAGAAGTAAATCATTTTACATGCTTTCAAGGGCAGTTTGGATTTCTCCCAGGCCCTCCATAGAAGAAATGCAAGCCCCAGTTTTGAGTCATTCTTACTCCTGTTAAATCATAACAATTTCTGCGGTCAGCAAAGCCAGAAATGTGTTGGGGGATCACGTAAGCGTTTTTCGCTGGGTCGACGACCTGTATGTTGGTGAATACGCTCGCCTTCCTCTCGCCATCGCCTCCGAAATGACCGCTTCCCATCTCGGTGGTGGTGTGACCTCCTCCGTTGCCTCTGCTATCGAAGACTTCTCCGCCATATTGCACCACCTCTGTCCCGTTGGCGAGCCTGGGGACTAGAGAGCTAGGCCAATACCCGAGTGCGTTGCCTTGCACTTGTAGCCACCAGTGTCCAGTCTTGACATCCTATAGAGGTTGATCAAGAATTAAAAAAAAAAAAGATCATTGATACAATTAGTCTGTTATACACTGTGATATAATGCGCTGTCACAGTGTATAGTTTTATTGAAGTGTATGGAGCTGCAATCTTGTTCTTATTTCAGAAAACAAAGAAAATACCAATGAATATCAAAGTATATATACTTTAATTCATGTATCAGTGTGTACTTTAATATGTGAGCGTATATATCATATAGGATTGCATACAAGATTGGACACATGAGAGAAAAAAATAAAAATAATATGCTATGGAGTAGGATTAGTAGAGGAGCCACAAATTTATTATACTGGGTGGAACTTTAACCTCTCTGTTTGGGTGAGGGATAACTGGGTAACAATGAGGAATAGAGGGACTGAGGAAACAAATATATTTGTTTTGAGAGAATAAATTCTGATAATTATATCTAGATAAGATAAGAGTAAGTTCGATAACAACTCAAGGGAGGTACCGGAATTGTTTATCAGAGCTTATTTATAAAAATGGATAAAAATATCATTATGTGTCATTAAAAAAAAAATCTAACATAATACTGTCACACAGATCTCAAAAACATCACATCTTTCATACTTACTAACACAAACAATTTATGCAGTAATATAATTTTCATTTAGAAAAAAAAATATATTCATCCCTTACCCTCACTTTATCCAAGGTAAATCAAACTTTAAAAAGCCACATTTACGTTTTAAAATGAAAATAATAGAAAAAACCAACAAAATAAAAATTTGTTTATTCTATATATGGGTTGTTATCTATCGTGATATATTGATAAGAGACAAAACACCCCAATGGGAGGGTAATTATATCCATTTGAACTTTTTTTTACCTAATTAACAAAAAATCAGGTGCTATATTTTTTTTATAATAATTTTCATTTTCTCTATACAGAATTGATTGGTAATTTTCATTTTATAAGTCATTTTCTCTATACAGGGTACAAATAAGAAAAAACAAAAAAAACAAAAAGAAAGATGTTCACAACGTATGAGAATTGACTTATAAAAAATGTATATACACACATTACATTAAGTATGCTATTTTAAATAATCAAAAAATTTGCGGACTGCGGATGGACGTGGTGTTTTTATTCCTAAATAGTTATGAACAAAAAAATAAAGAGGAAAAATACTATGTATTATTCTCATAAATATCAAAAATATTAAATTAACCAATAACTAAATGTAGCTATTTAACATGTCTTACAGAATAAGCCAGTAGAAATTGCTTAAATCTAATGTTAACTAGTTTCAAAGAGGATTGAGTGGGGCAGATGTGGCTTCGTGCAAGAAATCGACATGAGACAGAAAATGAAACAATATGGAAACAATGAATATAACTCTGTTATACTTAGTCTTTTTTATCATTTGATAGTTCCCTCCATTTATTCTGACAATATATATATCACGTTGAATTTTTGTCTTTTTTTATAAATGACAACCATTCAATTCATTGAAAATAATATGTCAAATTTTATAAATATGATCTTCAACTGTGTTATGGCTGTAAAAATAAATTGAGTGTAAAATACCTTGAATATGGAGACAGCCATTTGGTATTGAGGACCATCATAGACTGAAATTGGAGATGCTGTACCTCCAAGTGCAATGACATTGTTTACTTGAACAAAGCCTGAGCACTGATGATTGTAACAACCTGTGTTAACAGATCCATCAACCTAGAAAACACACATATTTAGTGCAGGTGGTTAATTAATTAAGCAAAACCATCAAAATTTACAACAATTAATCCTAGATCAACGAAATCTCACCGT
Source organism: Acorus gramineus (assembly GCA_030737835.1). NCBI lineage: Eukaryota > Viridiplantae > Streptophyta > Magnoliopsida > Acorales > Acoraceae > Acorus > Acorus gramineus. The sequence continues at coordinate 8,940,898 of CM060854.1, read as the reverse complement.
CCAATACATGAAGATCCGAGTCAGATTGTCTCCGAACATGCTAGGGTTCACCTGTGTCACCATTTTCAATGAATTATTCAGTACCATATCCATATGTGTTTATATTATTGTTGTTGTCATTGTTGTTGTTGTTGTTGTGTGAACTTACCATCCATCCAACTGAGAGATAGGTTTGGATCTCCCTGGTGGTGACTGAGAGTCCCGCGATGCTAAAGTCACCCGGTTCAACTCTAGGGTTCCAGATGTTGATCTCGGCCTTGCCTCCCGAGTTTGTGTTGTTTACGAAAAATACGGCATGCTGAAATATTTTCAAATAAATGTAATCAGTTGACAATTATTCTTTTGTCCACCACTGAACTACTAGTTGAATTCCCATTTTTAATTTATTTACTTTTTTGTTTTCAAGAATTAGTATAAATTTTATTAATTTGTATAAAGGAGAATTAATTCCAAGTATTTTTTAAAAATATGTTACTTCTTAAGTACCTGTACAATCTTAGCATGTCAAAACACTCCAAGTTGGCAATTATATTTTCTCTGTCCTTCTACCTCCTTTTCTTTTGCTTACCCCATTTTAGATTTCAAAAATACATTTTATATATTGTCATGCACTCTTTTTATGTGCTATTAAATATATTACCTTCTAAGATGCTCGAACACTATTATCTATCCTTGTATATTATTATTGTTAAATCTAATACATTTTGTAATCCATCCATGTAGTACGTACATTATATTATTACGTATTTTTAGACTTGTTAAGTGTACACTCTTAACTTAGGCGGGTATTTAGGAGAAAAAGCCACATTTCTGGACAATTTTTGGATTAAACGACTTTATAAAATTTTTAACTTTTAATTTGATATTTTTTTTCATATGTTCAAAAAGTTTAGGCACCTAGAAAAGGTATTTAACAAATATTTATATCCTTATATAAATCTAAATCCTACAATTAGAACAGTTAGAAATATATAATTGATACTTTTAAAATGAGTTGATTAATTAAGTTAACAATGAATACTCTAGTCGAACAATGTAGTTTTTTCAAATGAATAAACATATATACTTTTATAAAATAAATTTAAGTACTATTAAACTCTTTTACATTTTTCTAATACAGTATATATATACTTATTTAATCTAGTATATATTAAGTTGATGGAAAATGTTGGCTGTCATCACAATAATTAGAGATTCTCAGCACAGAGAAAAGACATTATAAAAGAAAGATAAAAAACCATAATTGACACATACCTCATGATTCTTCTGATCATCTCCTGCTTGGGGATGAAGAACTTCATTAGGATATTTTTTGTTGAAGTTTTTAGGTGAGACAGCCCTCATTTGATCACTTTTTTGAGTCCGGACAAGTGGAACAGTCCCCTCAGGACACCTTCCATTCAAGTGCCATGGTTGATGAATTTCTTTCACATTAGCTTTTTCTGTTTCTAGTCTTTTTGGATATGAACTTGGTTTCATCTGCAATAAATTAAGTCTATATGATTTGGTTTGTATACGTAAATGAGGTTGACATCTTAAGACATTCTTATAAACATTCACATTATCTAATACAATTTATGAAAATTCAATGGAATATACTCATTACCGTAGTAAATATATATTATGAAAATGATAAAAATGTATGTATTCAATATTCATTTAAATATGAACTTTACTCCATTTTTATGAAAGTATGTGTTTCATTGGAAGTATTTATTCACAAAAAAGTAAAAATGTGTTCATTTTGTAAAAGTCACTATTTAGGAATAACTAAGTATATCATTTTCCATATATATAAATATTTTACAACCATTATAAAAATTTGCAAGGTCTATTTGTAAATATTAATATGAATTGATATTTAACAAATTATATATTTTGAAATATCAAGTCTGAATTATTCACATGACCTGTTTTTTTTTATAGGTAATAATGGGACTTGAATACGTGTAAAATCGTGATTATGAATTCCCTTGTCAACCTCTCTCTCTCTCACACACACACACACACACACACATATAGCTATTACTATAATAATTCTTACATGGATCCAAAGAAAATGCATTGCGCAATATATATACTGTTTTCACAAGTATTTGCTTTATGATGACTTTAAAATTGATTTCACATAAAGTTGTTAATCAACTTGAAAGTTATACCTTGGAAAACTTATTTTCATCATATTTTTACAAGAACATTATAAAAATTATTTTCAGTGACAATTTATATTATTTTTACAAGAACATTATAAAAATTACATTAATCCTTTTTTAAGGTTTTTTTTTGTGCAATGCAATAATAGGTTCCAAAAACTCTAACATAAAGTGCATAGACCATAATACTAGGAATTAAGTGTACATAATTTTGCAGTATTATTATCCGCATGCTTCGAATCAAGATCCCCATGAGGTAACTCTTTAGAATTCAACTTCATTAATTAATGCAATATACACTATATATGTTTTTCTTTGTAAATTTCATTTAAGTATAATCTCAAGTATATTTTTTATCCGAAATAAAATCAACATCAAATTATCTTCATGAAGACAAGTCTCCTTTGCAATAATATATATAGAATAAAATATATTATCAGATATTAAAATCTAGATGCAATATAAAACATGGGGTAAAAATAAATATTAAATTTACCTGGATTTTATGATTATACAACAATGGATGATCCAAAGCTGGTTGTTTGAAGATGTCTACACAATCAATCGTATCTCCATCGACGGCCTAGAATGAAACAAAGAATTGTTTTTGATGAAAAATATACATATATACAAGTATATAACATAAACCTTATAATATTATTAAAATATTAATAAAGAATTTTTTTTTACAATCAATCATATCTCCATCGATGGCCTACAATGAAATGCTTGTGCAAGAAACAATAACCTCCTCCTTGCACCTTCAACATATCATTTTATTTTGTTTTGAAGGTCTGCAAGATTTATTCATACAGATGGTGCCTAACAAATGTTTGAGACATTTTATCAAACACATATATCATATGCACGATGAAATTTATTCTAGACACACTTTCAGACATGGTGCGAAATTGATGTTGAACACACAATGTTAGTCTTGGATTAGGCAAAAAAATTGGGGGACAAAGAACACAAACAAAGCTGAAAGGTTGATGAAGTAGAGCTACTGTTGAAGCTTGATGAACACAAACAAAATGGAAAAGTTGATGAGACAGTCGGTTTGAATGAGATCCATGAACTGAAGTTGCAAAAATTAAGAAAATGTAATTTGTTTGTAGCTTATATAGGCTGGCCAGATCAGACAATCAAGATTCTTACTGAGGTCAAAATCATAATTTCATTTGAGTAAGGGTAGTTGGGTCATTTAAAAGGTGATTTTGGATTTTGTTAATTTTTGGAGGGTTTTTTTTTAGGATATACAATTTTGTTAACAGAATATTCTGATTCTGTTAATAGAGTTTTATTTGAGGGGTTTATTTGAATTTCATGACAAATTACTGGGTGTTATATGGATATATCAATTTTAGAGGGGGTTATTTGGATTTAGTCGATTTATCAGAGGGTTACATACATTTTTTCCCAAAAATATAATGTTTTGAAATGAAAAGATCTGTGTCTTAACTAAAAAATTTCAAACCCTAATTAAAATATGAATATATTCAAGTCCTAATTTAAATATAAACATATTTTGCACGAATAACGAATTATATCACGATGACATTTTGGGGGAGCAACTGCTACCACTTCATGCAAAATAACGCTTGGGAGTCTGCAGGACAATTTTAATTTTTAAAAATAATAAACTTTATTTACTGAGCCATATAAGTTTATGAAAAATATACATATGACCCTATTGGATGAAAAATTTTAAAAATTAATGACGAAATATATACCTCCATATTACCTTGCTCGCTGAATAACTGCTGAATAACTATCAATGTATATATATTCAAGGATAGAACAAAAACTTATTATCACATAAAACATCTCAAAATGCAACTATTTAAGAATGTAGTACAAATTTTCCAACTCCTAATTTAAAAACAAATAAATATATTTTACATGCATTATTTAGTTATGTTAATATTTGAATAATTTTTTATTTTATAATTTTTGTTGGAAAAGACTCCTCGAAGCAGCAATGCAACATCAATACATCATAATTAAGATCTTAAATTCACTATTATATCATACAAATGATAATTAACCTAATAAATTCTGATTAAGCTAAACTAGAAATAACCTTGTTTATTTTGAGGTTAACATTGATAAAGGAAGAATAAAGTTAATCCTTATAAAATTATTTCATGCAGATAATTTAATCATTTAAAACCTCATGAGTTAGAAAACACCCCTACACAATCTTATTCTTGTGTATCTATTCAAATTAATGACTTTATTATAAAAAAATAAACAAATATTTTTTGTAATATTTCATGTTTTGGGCGTGTCCTTTCTTTGAATAAAATTAAGGTGATCGCCTACCGTCTCGTTAAAATAAAATAAAATAAAATAAACAAACATGAAATACAAATTTTTTTTAGCGGATAAATGAATAATAATCAAACATAAAATCATCTATTATAAGTTCATCAATTAACATAATCAACCCCAAATAAAATTATAAAATAAATATTCATTGATCTTAAAATCAATGTGTTACCGTGATCGTCTTAATTGCCAGTTTGTTTTTCATATTATCCATCATAGATGAAACTCTTCCCTCAACGAGACCACAATCAGATGTGAAGGTCATAAAAAACATCAAAACCATCAAATAGAACCTTGCAACACCTTCATAAAAATCATAACTCCTCTCTCTTTTCCTACAATCACCAATAAAAATAAAAAAATAAAAAGTGTGACTCCATTAAAATACACATAAACACACCTAGAGATAATTTAGAAAGAAAGAGAACTAGAAGAACAAACATGTTTGTTGAAGAAAATTTGGCCATGAAAATCAACAATAATAAAAAAATGTTAATACCAATAATATATATAGGGAGAGAGAGAGAGAGAGAGAGAGAGAGAGAGAGAGAGAGAGTGGTCGTTCATATATTTAGTATTACTATCTGTGGATTTCGGTAATTATTGTGGATCTACATCGTATCATATCATATCATATTTAATAAAATCAACAATAACCGAGTCAACAAAAATTGGAAAGAAAAAAAATTAAAAGTTGTAATAAATAGGGTTGTGAAGTTGATGTAAGACTGATTTCAAGGAAAATCATTATAAGATATTTGATTTCAAATTAACCTTCAAAATATCATTTTATAAGAATTTGTCATATATGATAATTTACTATAATTTTGCAAATCTCATAAACATAATAATCAGCTTTTATATTTAAAAATGTATGGAGGATTTTCAGGATCTTTTTAGGATTTTTTGAATGCATTGAGGATTTATAGGATATTATTAGAATTTTTGTCTTTACGATGTTTTGTTTTGTAGAGTTATAATTTGTGGCCTAAATGTCACCACCTTTTGTATGGTATAACATTTTATAAATCACTGTTCTTAATGGAATTGTGCTATTTATTGTTTCATTAAAAATAATAATTTATGAATCAATAAAATTTTCACGTTTTTTGTTGTCATTTCTTGTGGATCAAGGAATTTTTTGTAGATTCAAAAAATTTATGAGATTTTTATATAGATCGCATCATTTGATCTTTTTCACGTTGCATTAGAATGTATATAAAAGAGATAGAGATGACACACTCACTCTTGTGTACAGTCTCATCCATAGCTCACACCATTTTTTTTTTAAATTATGCACTCGTCAATTGAAATACATATTAATTAAACAAAATAAAATATATACTGAGATATAATAGACAATATACATTGCGTTATCATAGTGTATGAGACTGTATACGAGACAACAAAACGGACTGAGTGTATCAGCACATATTCATTCATAATTTGATCTCCTATTCTTAATTTGGCATCATTTAAATTTAAAGCGTCCATATATGGTAAATATTAGTTCATAAATTATATATTGATTGAAATATATTTTCTTTTGACATATCTTTTATAGTCAAGTCTTAATGAATGATTTTCTCAAAGCGTCATGCATTCAATCTCTTTGATTGACTTTGAAACAAATCTTTAAGCTGTCTATCAGAGTTTTAAAACCAATCCCGACGGTTTGTAGGTTGAACCGGTTGAATCGACGGTTTTTAAAAACTAGTTATCTTTTTTTTAAAACCATATATTTTTTCCGTTCACATAAATTTTGATTAGTTAAATATTAAAATATTAAATTTAATAAAAATTAGATATTCTCAAATAAAATAATATTATGAAGTTAATAAAAGCTTAAAAAAATTAATGTTCAAATATTTTCTAGAATGTTTCACATTTTTTTGTAAATTTATTTATTTTAAAAAAATTAAAATATTTATTATGTCATGATAATGTATTGATTCAACTTTGATTAATTCAATGATTCGCCCACTAATGTTTTTTTTTAGAAAAACTTTGGGGATATCTTTTCCAATTATTGACCCACTAAACTTTAGCCTGTACATTTTTTTTGGAATCTGTTTAAAAAAAGATCTCTCTCCTCATTCAATGCCTGGAAGAACTTGTATTATACCTGAATAATGAAAGGTTTAATAATAGTGTTATGTCTCATGTTCATTGGCAATTTTTTAAACATTTTTGTGCTATATTTAGGTGTCATTTATGATGTTATTTATGCTTTTGGGCATATAGCCTGTACATTTTTTTGGAATCTGTTTAAAAAAAGATCTCTCTCCTCATTCAATGCCTGGAAGAACTTGTATTATACCTGAATAATGAAAGGTTTAATAATAGTGTTATGTCTCATGTTCATTGGCAATTTTTTTAACATTTTTGTGCTATATTTAGGTGTCATTTATGATGTTATTTATGCTTTTGTTGGAGTTTATTAAACTATTTTCAAATATTATGCTTAAACCATTATATTTCTTGTGCATGCTATATATACTACGAGATATTGTTCTTTTAATGGAATATAAAACTTTAAAAATAAGTGCATATGATGATTATCAAGACGATTTTTAAAAGATCAATCTTAACACAGCAACAACATAGAAATGTAACTACAAACACCATTCCCCTATATTCATTCTACATGCCAAGGATCCCTAGCTAACTCATCACCACTACTGTGAAGTAACACGTTTTTTTCTCAAATTCTGTATTGGTTTTTGCTTCCATGTCTTTTAAGGGCAGTCTGGGTTCCTCCCAGGTCCTCCACAGACAAAGAACATCCCCCATTTTTTATCCCTGTCAAATGCAATATCATAACAATATGGATTTGGATCACAGTAATTGAGCTCTGGGGGCATCTTGTATCCACTTTGAGCCATGTCTAGCAACTGTATGTTGCTGAAGGCGGCTGCCTTGTCCTTGCCGTCTTCCGGAAAGTGTCCGTTTCCCATCTCGGTGATGGTGTGAGGTGCTCGCTCTCCCACCATCGCCTTCTTGTCAAGGATCTCCCCGCCGTACTGCACCTCCTCTGTCACGCCCCAGGGCGGCCAACCCCGGGACGCGGCAAGTGTGTATATCATATCAGAAGCCTACACAGGAGGTCAATAATATATATCATACACAGACAACTAGAATGACACACATGCAACAAAAGGGGCTGACATGATATATACACCAAATGCGGAAGCAAAGACTGAATCTGTGAATAAACATTCTACAGACTCGATACTCAATCATCTGTCCTGTGAGAGCCAATATACACAAATACAACTGAACATATACAGACACGTGCCAAGCACGGAAATCAAATACATACAGTCAAGAAGGGATGCTGATAACCTCTGGCACTCGCGGAACGTGGCGCTGCTCCGCTACTGAAGAAATCCCTCGGAAAGCTCCAACTGCTGCTCCGGCTCTAGCTCAGGCTCAGTGACCACTGGGGAAAAACATGTGCGAGGGGTGAGCCACACGCTCAGTGAACAGCACAACCCACGCAACACAGACAATATTTACCACAATATTCCATTATTTTAATCCAGCCATCAATACATAACAAGATAAACCAGTGGCTCGTACTTCGCCGAACCACCACACCCTCACCCTCACCCATCCATGGGTGACATAGGATTTTGGGACTGATAATCATCTATTCACAAATCCAGTAGGTCGCTCATCGCCAACCCACTACACCCTCACCCTCACCCTACCACGGGTGACATAGGATTTTGGGACTGACTAGGCTGTTGGTCACCCTTGGTCCACCGATAGTCTCTCCCTCCACTCCGTAGGCCGCCTGGTCTACTCCCATATTCAGCACAGTCCGTCACCAAATCAGGAGGTGCCTACTAATGGGAGCCCTCTGTCAGGAAGGCCCTGTCTAACGCTGGGGGTAGCCTCCACCGGATCCAACGCAGGGAACAGAACAGCCTATCCATACGCATATGATCCACTCGGATCCGCCGACTACACGCCTCAACAATTCTAATGTCATGAACTCTTCAGAGTTCCTCCAGCGCGCATAACCAAGATGCGGGGAAACAAGTACAATCAAAAGCAGTGTTGGAATATCACTGGGGGAAAGAAACTCGGGAGGGCGGCGTGAGTTCCCGATACAGGGTACCCCGACAACCAAACAAGGAACACGGAGTACCCTAACACGGGTCTCACCGCTGTCCTCGCAAGGTCCCTCCCCTATAATATTCACTACTCATGCTAATAATCATACCAAACATACAACTCTACCGTTCTGAATTCCTCAGAACCCACCAGGGCGCATAACTACGATGCGGGGAACATGCATAAGGTTATAACAGGGTGGAATATCATTGGGGGAAAGAAACTCGGGAGGGCAGCGTGAGTTCCCATTATAGGACACCCCGACAACCAAACAAGGAACACGGTGTACCCTAACCCGGGTCTCACCGCTGTCCTCGCAAGGCCCCTCCCCTATAATATTCACTATAACATGCAATTTAACAAGTACTAGCATTTAATTTAATAAATAAACTAGTAGGACGCATGCATAGGTCGGGTTTCCTAACATGAAGCAGGGGACATGCTGCATGGCTCTTACACCTATCCTAAGGGTGCAAGTCCCTAACATAAAAGTCTAGGGTAGCATGCATTCTACACATCATTCACACAAGCATGGATTACATATTATTTGCAGGTAATATTTATCCATGTCGCCCCAGGAGAGGTCGGTATACGCCCAAGTGCGTATAACACCTCTACTGGGTTGGATTGTCCCACTCACCAGAATCGGGGTCGTCGCGCGACCGTCCGTCAAGATCTGCAAGACAGACAATCAATATGGTGAGTTAAAATCCACAAATACTACAAAATACATAAACCCACAATTAAACTCCCAACACTCGGGCAAACGTGCATACGACCCGCACGCACGCTAGCCCGAGCACTCCGACAACCCCCCGCACGGCCGGCCACCACCCGCACGGCCACCCGACCGCCCGGACGCGCCGCCGCGCCTCAGCCCGCGCACTCCGCGCACCGCCCGGGGCCCCGCGCGTCCACCGAGCCCAGCCGCGGCAGCCCGCACGCGCCCCGCACGCCGTGCGCTGGCCCGCGAGCACCCCGCACGCCCCCGCGCGCGGCGCCTCGCCCCCGCGCACACCACCTCGCGCCTTGCCGCGCCCCGCGCACGCCTCGCGCACGCCTCCTCGCCCCGCGCGCACCCCGCGCGCACCTCCGCCACCTCCTCCGCGCGCACCTCGCGCGTCCAGCACCTCCGGCAGCACCTCCGCGCGCACCTCGCGCGTCCAGCACCTCCGGCAGCACCTCCGCGCGCACCTCGCGCGACCTGCTCCACGCGCACCAGCCGCCCAGCTCGCCCAGCACCGGCCTCTGCTCGCCCAGCACCGGCCACTGCTCGCCCAGCACCGGCCAGCACCTCCGCGCGCGCCCAGACCAGCGCCCAGACCAGCCCCTCGCGCCGGACCCGCGCGACCAGCTCCTCGCGCCCGCTGCCCGCTGCCTGAGGCCCCCAGCACGCCTGCACGACCAGCACAGCACGCCGCCCGCGCGCGCCAGCTTGCACGCCGCGCGCACGCGCGCCCGCGCACGCACGCGCGCATGCCCGCGCGCGCCCCGCCTGCGCGCTGCTGCTGCTCTGCCTGCTGCCCGAGAACCCCTCCCTGCAGCCCGAGACCACCCCCTGCAGCCCGAGCACCTCCAACCACCCCTCCCACAGCCGCCGACCACTTCCGACCACCTCCACCACCCCCGACAGCTTCCCACAGCCGCCGACCACCCCTCATACATAGATCCACACTCCTAGCATACATCTATGCAAGAAAAGTGAAGAAAAGGACCTTACCGAGGGGAGGGAGCGAAGTCCGGACGCTCTCCGCGCGCCGAAACCTTTCCCAAAGGCCTTCTCAAGCCCCGATCTATCACGGCCCTCGATTTGGCTCGAAACAGAGGAGAGAGAGGGGAGGTCGGGGAGGCTAGGATCGTCGGAATTCGGATTTGAAGACACCGGAGTGTAGATCGGGACCCGATCTACACTTCCCGTGCTTTGGGTTTTTGATTTTGAGGGTCTTAGGGGGCTCAAACGGAAGAAAAACGGAGAAGGGAGAGAGAGATCACGTCGGGGATGATGAATAGTGATTTATTTTTGATTCCTTTTAAGTAGAGCGCGACTTAAAAACCCGGATACGCCCCGGAACTGCGAAATTTTTGCAAACGATGCCAGAATTCGATGAAATTTTCGTGAGAGGCCTAAAACGGCACCAGGACACCAAATATGCAGTTAGATTTCCAATCGGAGTCCTCTAGCTCAGACGATAGCTAACAGTCTGAAATTATGCGGTTCCGACCAAAAACCCTAAAAATTTTTAAAACTGCCAGAACGCTCTAACGGTTACCAGCAGGTTAAAAGTGACACATATATAACATTATTCCCCCCTTAGGAAATTTTGTCCCCAAAATTCGCCAAAAACATCTAGGAGGGGAAAAGATGCGGATACGCGTCGAACCTGGCCTCCATGAGCTCCCAAGTGTCCTTAACACCGGAACGGTGCTGCCATCGCACCTCGACCAACTGGACGGTCTTGGTGCAGGGCCTCCTCACGCGGCGGTCCATGATCTCAATCGACTGCTCCACGAATGACTGTCCGGCTCAGAGACGAGCGGCTCGAACGGGATGACGTGAGCAGGATCGTGGACACCTTTACCCAACTGCGAACCCACCACTCCAAGACGGAGAGGTAAGAATTGGCGCTGAGGTGAGCCTCCGAGTAAACTCCAGGAAGCTCTCCTCGCAAGACGGGGACCACTCGAACCGGACATCCTTCCGAGTAAGGCGGTTAAGAGGAACAGCTATCTTCGAGAGACCCTCGTCAAGCTTCCTACAATAACCCTCCAACTCGGGAAGCTCCGAATCCTTGCGGGGTTCGACGGTCTACGCCAATTCGACATAGCAAGCGTCTTACCCGGGTCCACAGATATGCCTTCACCAGAAACCACTCAGCCCAAAAGGCCTTAACCTCTAACCAAAAACTCGCACTTGATCTCTCATCTATCTGATGCTTCCATGGTATCCCTTACCTGGGAAAAGAAACCTCGGGAGGGCACCATGGAATCCCGATATAGGATACCCCGACAACCAAACAAGGAACACGAAGTACCCTAGCCCGGGTTCCAACGCCGACCTCACAAGGCCCCTTAATCCAGAAAGGAACACTGGAAGAAGACATCATTTAAAAACCACTAACTCCTCCGGATCACCTACATCTAGATGATCACCCAACGATGTCATTCAACATCCTTTGCAAGACCGACCCAACATCATTGGGAACGGTCCAACAGAAATTTGGGTCACGAGCGACCCGCCTTCGCCTCATCCACACCCTCACTCCCGAAAGGAGACATTTTGGGACTTTGGGAGAGACTTAGACTGCTCTCTACCCCTGGTCCACCGGTAGCCTCTCCCCGCTCCGTAGCTCGCCTGGTCCTCTGACCGGGAGCCTGTCTAACGCCGGGGCTGTACTACGCGGATCCAACTAAGGGGAGAGCGATTCCACGCTCGCGACACCATTCAATAATCTCTTACCGGGTAGCCCCTTCCTAGCATACTCCCAAATTCAGTACCCCTCCGACTGCATCGGCGGTACCTACTGATGGGAACTCACTGCCAGGACGGCTATAACCCGGCTTCCTTAACCCAAACAACCGCTCTTGACACTCACTCATCCAGATACCCCACACACTTGCATAATAACCACCAATTACACACACACTATCCTTATACTAGAAAGCTGGGAACACAAGATGATACCTCGAACCATGACACCCGAAGGCTGCGCCTCCTCGGCCGTAAGCGCTGCAACTCTGCCCTGCACCAACCGCGGCTGAGGAACAGGAGCACGCCTCGCCGGCTGCACTGGCTGCTGCTGGCGCTGAGGCTGCTGCTGCTGCTGCTGGCGCGGAAGCTGCTGCTGCAAGAACGGCGGCTGCTGAGGTGGCACTCGGGGTCGATCAGCATCTGGGCAATTGTATCTGATATGCCCGATGCGCTGGCAATGAAAACAGCGCCGCTTCTCCGGCTGCCAGGACTGGATGGGCACTGCTGCAATGGGTGCCGGATCCCATACTGGCACCGCATCTGCTGGAGGAGAGGCAGCCGCTGACTGCTCGAAGCGGGGCCTCCTCTTCCTCTTGCGCTGCCCCTGGTCCCGACTCCCGGAAGGACCCTGATCTGAAGAAGGGGTCGGAGCCCGCACTTGAATCCCGAGGTCTCTCTCGACGGTCTTCGCCCGAGACACTAAGTCGGAGTACCTCGTGAAAGCGTGGGCAGTGACGTGCACCCGGATAGCGCTGCTGAGACCCAGCTCAATCGCCGGCACCTCGTGACCTCATCCGTCACCAAGGCTGGAGCAAATCTGGACAGACTCGTGAAGCGCGTAGAGTAGTCAGCGACGGACATAGTGCCCTGAGTCAGCTGCTCGAACTCCCGCTCCACTAGCTGTCGCGTCGAGAACGGAAGTACTCATCCAGAAGCCTCCGGAATCCCGCCCAAGAAAGCCGCTCCACTCCCTCTGGAATGTCCACCACTCGGGTAGCCCACCAGTCGGCGGCGTCACCCTTCAGCATGAAAGTGGCCAGGGCGACTCGCTGGCGATCGGTGCAAAGCATGGCCGCGAAGATCACATCCACCTCCCTCAACCAACGCTCTGGCGCAAGAGGATCTGCCGACTGCCCATGAAACTCGGGAGGATGGAGCTTCAGAAAGGCGTTGAGGCCGCTCTGCTGCACCCGCGCTGCCGCCTCTAGCTCCTCCTCCCTCTGCAGGGGATCCTCAACTCCTACTGCCGGAACTGCCACAGGAACTGGGGGTACATCAGGTACCACAGGCGGATCTGCCACCAAGGGGACCGGCGGAACTGCCTCGCGGGCCGCCCTCAGCTCCTGAATCTCCCTAGCCTGCTCTGCCATCATCCGCGTCTGTGTCTCCACCAAATCAGCCAACCGAGCGAAAGCACGCTCCCAAGCAGGAGGCTCCTGCGTCAAGGGCTCTCCGGTAGCATCCTCGTCTCTGGTAGGTCCGGAAACCTCCAAAGACCGAGAGGGACCTCGTCCGCGCCGTCCTCTGCGAGGAGGCATATCAGCACCCTAAGAAAACCAGACACTAGGATCAGAATACTCACATCGAAATCCTAGGACTCATCTCTACGAAAGGAAGACTATTGGCTCTGACAGGACCAGGCTCTGATACCAACTTTTGTCACGCCCCAGGGCGGCCAACCCCGGGACGCGGCAAATGTATATATCATATCAGAAGCCAACACAGGAGATCAATAATACACCATACACAGACAACTAGAATGACACACATGCAACAGAAGAGCTGACATAATATATACACAATATAGCGGAAGCAAAAGACTGAATCTGTGAATAAACATTCTACAGACTCGATACTCAATCATACGTCCTGTGAGAGCCAATATACACAAATACAACTGAATATATACAACACGTGCCAAGCACGGAAATCAAATACATACAGCCAAGGAAAGGGATGCTGATAGCCTCTGGTACTCGCGGACGTAGCGCTGCTCCGCTACTGAAGAAATCCCTCGGAAAGCTCCAACTGCTGCTCCGGCTCCAGCTCAGGCTCAGTGACCACTGGGGAAAAACATGTGCGAGGGGTGAGCCACACGCTCAGTGAACAGCACAACCCACGCATCACAGACAATATTTACCACAATATTCCATTATTTTAATCCAGCCATCAATACATAACAACATAAACCAGTGGTTCGTACTTCGCCGAACCACCACACCCTCACCCTCACCCATCCATGGGTGACATAGGATTTTGGGACTGATAATCATCCATTCACATATCCAGTAGGTCGCTCATCGCCAACCCACTACACCCTCACCCTCACCCTCACCCTACCACGGGTGACATAGGATTTTGGGACTGACTAGGCTGTTGGTCACCCTTAGTCCACCGATAGTCTCTCCCTCCACTCCGTAGGCCGCCTGGTCTACTCCCATATTCAGCACAGTCCGTCACCTCATCAGGAGGTGCCTACTAATGGGAGCCCTCTGTCAGGGAGGCCCTGTCTAACGCTGGGGGTAGCCTCTACCGGATCCAACGCAGGGAACAGAACAGCCTATCCATACGCATATGATCCACTCGGATCCGCCGACTACACCTCAACAACTCAAATGTCATGAACTCTTCAGAGTTCCTCCAGCGCGCATAACCAAGATGCGGGGAACATGTACAATCAAAAGCAGTGTTGGAATATCACTGGGGGAAAGAAACTCGGGAGGGCGGCGTGAGTTCCCGATACAGGGTACCCCGACAACCAAACAAGGAACACGGAGTACCCTAACACGGGTCTCACCGCTGTCCTCGCAAGGTCCCTCCCCTATAATATTCACTACTCATGCTAATAATCATACCAAACATACAACTCTACCGTTCTGAATTCCTCAGAACCCACCAGGGCGCATAACTACGATGCGGGGAACATGCATAAGGTTATAACAGGGTGGAATATCATTGGGGGAAAGAAACTCGGGAGGGCAGCGTGAGTTCCCATTATAGGACACCCCGACAACCAAACAAGGAACACGGTGTACCCTAACCCGGGTCTCACCGCTGTCCTCGCAAGGCCCCTCCCCTATAATATTCACTATAACATGCAATTTAACAAGTACTAGCATTTAATTTAATAAATAAACTAGTAGGACGCATGCATAGGTCGGGTTTCCTAACATGAACAGGGGACATGCTGCATGGCTCACATATCCTAAGGGTGCAAGTCCCTAACATAAAACTAGGGTAGCATGCATTCTACACATCATTCACACAAGCATGGATTACATATTATTTGCAGGTAATATTTATCCATGTCGCCCCAGGAGAGGTCGGTATACGCCCCAAGTGCGTATAACACCTCTCTACTGGGTTGGATTGTCCCACTCACCAGAATCGGGGTCGTCGCGCGACCGTCCGTCAAGATCTGCAAGACAGACAATCAATATGGTGAGTTAAAATCCACAAATACTACAAAATACATAAACCCACAATTAAACTCCCAACACTCGGGCAAACGTGCATACGACCCGCACGCACGCTAGCCCGAGCACTCCGACAAACCCCCCGCACGGCCGGCCACCACCCGCACGGCCACCCGACCGCCCGGACGCGCCGCCGCGCCTCAGCCCGCGCACTCCGCGCACCGCCCGGGGCCCCGCGCGTCCACCGAGCCCAGCCGCGGCAGCCCGCACGCGCCCCGCACGCCGTGCGCTGGCCCGCGAGCACCCCGCACGCCCCCGCGCGCGGCGCCTCGCCCCCGCGCACACCACCTCGCGCCTTGCCGCGCCCCGCGCACGCCTCGCGCACGCCTCCTCGCCCCGCGCGCACCCCGCGCGCACCTCCGCCACCTCCTCCGCGCGCACCTCGCGCGTCCAGCACCTCCGGCAGCACCTCCGCGCGCACCTCGCGCGTCCAGCACCTCCGGCAGCACCTCCGCGCGCACCTCGCGCGACCTGCTCCACGCGCACCAGCCGCCCAGCTCGCCCAGCACCGGCCTCTCTCGCCCAGCACCGGCCACTGCTCGCCCAGCACCGGCCAGCACCTCCGCGCGCGCCCAGACCAGCGCCCAGACCAGCCCCTCGCGCCGGACCCGCGCGACCAGCTCCTCGCGCCCGCTGCCCGCTGCCTGAGGCCCCCAGCACGCCTGCACGACCAGCACAGCACGCCGCCCGCGCGCGCCAGCTTGCACGCCGCGCGCACGCGCTCCCGCGCACGCACGCGCGCATGCCCGCGCGCGCCCCGCCTGCGCGCTGCTGCTGCTCTGCCTGCTGCCCGAGAACCCCTCCCTGCAGCCCGAGACCACCCCCTGCAGCCCGAGCACCTCCAACCACCCCTCCCACAGCCGCCGACCACCTCCGACCACCTCCAACCACCCCCGACAGCCTCCCACAGCCGCCGACCACCCCTCATACACAAATCCACACTCCTAGCATACATCTATGCAAGAAAAGTGAAGAAAAGGACCTTACCGAGGGGAGGAAGCGAAGACCGAACGCTCTCCACGCGCCGAAACCCTTCCCAAAGGCCTTCTCAAGCCCCGATCTATCACGGCCCTCGATTTGGCTCGAAACAGAGGAGAGAGAGGGGAGGTCGGGGAGGCTAGGATCGTCGGAATTCGGATTTGAAGACACCGGAGCGTAGATCGGGACCCGATCTACACTTCCCGTGCTTTAGGTTTTTGATTTTGAGGGGTGTAGGGGGCTCAAACGGAAGAAAAACGGAGGAGAGGAGAGAGAGTCCAAGGTCGGGGATGATGAATAGTGATTTCGAATTTTTAGATTCCATTTATGTAATGTGCGACTTAAAAACCCGGATACGCCCCGGAACTGCGAAATTTTTGCAAACGATGCCAGAATTCGATGAAACTTTCGTCAGAGGTCTAAAATGGCACCAGGACACCAAATATGCAGTTAGATTTCCAATCGGAGTCCTCTAGCTCAGACAATAGCTAACAGTCTGAAATTATGCGGTTCCGACCAAAAACCCTAAAAATTTTTAAAACTGCCAGGACGCTCTAACGGTTACCAGCAGGTTAAAAGTGACACATATATAACATCCTCTACCCCGTCGACGAGCTTGGGGACTATCGAGCTTGGCCAGTACCCGACTATGTCGTTTTGCACTTGTAACCACCAGTTTCCATTCTCGACGTCCTGTGGAGATTGGATAATAATTTATAAATGATGAACTAATGATTTGACATGTGAATCTATTGATTCATAGTAATCTGATAGGTGGTTTAGCATGTGAGCTCCCCAATATCCGTGAAATAGATTTAATGAAATAATATAATTCTAGGAGGACCTGACACGCTAATCCCAGTTTGTTATAACTTATTTTTATATAGATAAATACCCATTTCTTTTTATTTTGTTTTTTATTTTGCGAACAAAGATGTTATTAGCTTATTCCTCCTGTTCCACCTTATGCTCCTATTTTTTCACTCAACCAAAACAGGGCACAAAAGAATTGGCTTAAAAGTAGTTCTTTTAGTTGGGAGTGAAATTACGGTTATAAGTAGTAGTGGTTCTACATCACTTCCAAGAGAAATTTCACTGCCTACTTGGACAAGCCAGAACACACAAGATTGTAACAACCTGTGTTAACATATCAATTGATTCTTGAAAAGCTACACTCAACCAGCTTTTCCATAATAGCAGTTTCATCAACCTTTAGGCCATAAAAACCGAAATATATATGAAACTAGAATTTAATTTTTAGAAATAGTGGAATACCCATTTAGAATTGATGATTATTTAAAAACCCATTTTATATATTAAAAAATAGGGTTTTTTTGCATGTATACTATAAAAAATATGTTATTTATTTTTATATTATCACAAATAACATATTTATTTTTATACCATTAGAATTTTTTCAATGAAAAGTGTACCGCTATTTTATCATTTTAAGGAAAACAAAACTTAATTATAGTTAGTTCTTAACTAAGAGGTAAAAATGACAAAAATAACCTTAACATAATATTTCTCATAATGTAAATAAATACAATAACCTAATTAATCTATTGTTTTTTCCAAATCAACCGCGAGCCATTCAACCTAGCATATTCCTTCATTCATTTTCTTCGAATCAAGATCTATGTTTTTTTTTTAAAATTGTCATTTACAATGTATATATGATTAATTATTCTCAAAATAATTTTATTTCATTTCTACTAAAGTAAGCAGTAATGTTTGCAGTAATAATTACTTTGTCTTTGTTAATAAATAGTTTATATGTATAACTTTTATGTTGGATTTTAGATGAAATTTAAATTTTTTTTTAAATTAGAATTTTTTATTTTTATAAATATTATAATTGGTAAGGTAAAATATGCAAAATAAAAAATAAGGGTAATTTGGTCATTTCTCCATGATTTTAACGGTTTTAATAGAAATTTGAATGGAAGTTAACCAGGAGAGTAAATATGCATAATTTCTACATATTTCAATAGTATGAAAATAAATAGATAATTTGAAGTGATATAAAAAATAAAAAATAGTACGTTTTTTTATGGTATACATGCAAAAAAACCCAACAATATATCGGTTTGATAATTAGTTACAAACGGTGACTTAGTGTAAATAATTAAAAAACCCTTAATTATAACATGTAACACAGAGATTTATAACTATATATGAACACACTGTTATAATCTGGAGATACAACTTCACCATTCTCCTTATTTGTTCTTCATGCCATGGATCCCTACCTCACCACCACTGCAAGTTACACATTTTAATTTCTCCATTCATTGCTTCAATGCTTTCAAGGGCAGTTTTGGTTCCTCCCAGGTCCTCCATAGAAGAAATAAACCCCCCAGTTGCCAGTAGTCTTCATTAATGAGAGATCATAACAATGTGGCTCCCTAACAAAGGATGTGACATCTTGAGGGCTCTTGTATCCAGATATATCCTTGTCCATCACCTGTAGCCTGGTGAAGGCACCCGCCTTCCCCTCGCCTTCACCGGAGAAGTGACCGCTTCCCATCTCCGTGGTGGTGTGAGGTCCTTTGATGCCATGCGCTACTCCACTGTCGACGATCTCCCCTCCGTATTGCACAATCTCCGCCCCACCGGCGAACCTTGGGACTAGCGAGCCTGGCCAGTACCCGACCAAGTCATTTTGCAGTTGTAACCACCAGTTTCCATTCTGGACATCCTGTGGAAGTGCATCAAAATGAAAGAAATTAAAGAAATTTTGGTCAAAAAGAAATTGATAGAGACAATAGAATCATTTTTCTTTCAACCAATGTTTATGGTGTTTGTGTATTTAATAAAACATGAAAATTTCATTTTTCATCACTTTACCACAAATTCTTGTCTATAGAAAAATGAAAAAATATCGCACTTTTCTTGATAAGACAAAATAGGAGACGGGGCTACATACGGAGGTGGGGACATTTAATTTTCCAATATAATTTCAATACATAAAAGAGAGTCAAAATAGTAACAATGAAGGATCAAACTATCAAAAATCTTGCTAATCAATCCTTGGTCATAGCTTCTTTTCTCATGTTTATTGTAAAGGTACGTGTATTTGTAAAGAACATGATTTTAATGCAATACAACATTTTGATTACCAATAATAAGAAAAAGAGTACTATTACACAGTTTTTTTTTCAGCCCCAATTCCAATCGGCCTATATGCGTTGATAGAAAATCACATAAACATATACTCACATTAACGAAAAATATGCATTAATAGAAATTTTTGATATTTTCTAAAAATGCATCCATACAATTTAGTGGAGCATATGTTTCATTTTAAAAAAAAAATTGTACCTTATTAAATGAGGTATACTATTTTTAAAAAATTCAAAAGATGTGTAGACTAGAATTGGACTGGAAAAGAGGTTGTATGTAACATAATCCGAAGAGAAAAGATCAAACTATAGTTCAAGCATAAAAAAAAAACTGAAACTATATAGTGAAAAAAACAATACCTGGAATATATTGACAGCAAGGAAGAACAGATGACCACCATATACTGAAACTGGACTTATTACCCCTCCAAGTAAATACTCACTGCCTACTTGGACAAACCCAGAACATTTTAGATTGTAACAACCTGTTGTTCTATAGGCATCACTCTAGGATGAAAAATAATACACATATTCAGTTGTGGTTGTTTAGAAAATAATCAAACTTACAACCATTAATTAATTTGAGATGGACAACAATCTGACCGTCCAATATATGAAACTCCGAGTCTGGTTGTCACCGTAGAGGTCAGGGTACACCTGTGTCACCATTTTGAATGCATTAATATTCAATGTCATTTCCATATGTGATTATTATTATTATTATTATTATCATTATTAGTATGATGGGGTTCAGATCCTCACTACTACAAAATTGATCAAAGATTACGAGTAAAAACCATGATCAAAGGTGTTAGATCCCGGTTTTTTAACCATGATCTACCGAGCTGTAATTTTTTTTTTTTTGCTATCATGATCTATACTTGTTTTTTATCTCAGTAAATAATCGTGATATCATCACATACAAAGTGTGATGAAATTTAGGTTTTTTGTGTTTTATTAAGTGGAAATGATCACATATTTATATAAAACTATGATTGTTGCGTTAGTAAACATCACAGTTTATTTTGTAATTGTGATCTTTAGAACTGTGGACTATTGCAGTTATTATAGTGGTGAGATCCTCAACTAGTTTTTATCATACTTAGATCTTGTTTGACTCATTATGTGATTGTAATGTATCGAGTGATATGGATTTTTTTCTTTTTAAATTTGCATACATTTGCAACCGTCTAATTTTCAATGTGGTGATGTGGCAACCTCACAATGAAAGTCAAGCATGATACAAGTATATAAAAACAAACAGAACCTGTATGTATGTGGTAAGATAGATTGGAAAAGAAAATCAATACAGAATATTTGATTTCTAATCAGTCATCAAAATAAATTTTATGAGAGTGTTGCAAATCTCATTATTTCAAATCATAATAATCACATTTTACTGATGAAATCTAAATCTAAAATTTTTAGGATCCTAGTAGGATCTTTAGGATTTTCATTATATATGTTTTTTTATTTTAAATAGTTTCAATAATTTTTATTACGAGTATTTTCTATTCGATGGTATATAATACATTTTAATAATTATGTCATTAATAGTATGCCATAGAGAGCAAGTTTTGTATTTGTGGCATGTAAAAAAATGTCACCACGTTTTATATGAGATAATTATATTTTTTATATGCCACAAATACAAAACGTGATCTCTAAGACATTCTATTAATTGCATAATTATTTAAATATATTATGTCACCAAATACAAGACACTTATAATAAAAATGATTGAAACTAATAAAAAAAAGCATATATAATGAAAATCCTAAAGATCCTATTAGGATAACAATATGTAGATTCAAATTTCACTTATTTTGATGACTGATTTGAAATCAAATATTCTGCATTGATTTTCATTTCAAATCTGTCATACATCATAATAGTAGAGTAATAGTAGTAGTAGTATAAATTAACTTACCATCCATCCATCTTC
This sequence comes from Acorus gramineus, assembly GCA_030737835.1. NCBI lineage: Eukaryota > Viridiplantae > Streptophyta > Magnoliopsida > Acorales > Acoraceae > Acorus > Acorus gramineus. Next base: position 8,919,299 of record CM060854.1, on the reverse strand, counting down.
AAGCGTGTGCTTTCTATCTTTGGTGGTGATCCAGATTTGTGCGAGGCTAAACTCGTCTGCATAAACTCGCGGGTTCCAGAGGTGGAGATCAGCCTTCCCTCCAAAATACTTGTCTTCTTTTGTAGAAACTATGGCATGCTGAAAGTATCAATACTAGTATTTTTTAGATTATTTTGTGCAATATCTCTAGCCATGCTCTATATAATATATCATAGTCATAAAGTATGGATGGAGCTTCATGAGATAGAGTTCCCAAGGTGTTTTTCCTATAACTAATTTTGTGACCCTCTAAATTTAATTTCATTTAAAAATATTGATATGATTCTAAATGATTATTTTATTTTCTTATAGATTTTCAAAATATTCAAAAAATATAAAGTCCTCTGCTCTTTTAAGAATCAAACTTAAGCATGTTTTCAAACGCAATCACCAAATGAATGTAGCTTTGGTAATAACCAAAATACAGTTTTTGGTTATAAATCGTAAAAAGAAAAGTTTTTTAAGAAAATGACAGATGCATGCTTCCTAAAAGTCTAATAAATATCATAATATGCAATTTTGAGTGAAAATTTCTTTTTAAACCCGATTCAAAAACATTAACTTATTCTTCAACTATACATTGTGAAGCATCATCTGTTCTTGGATGCTCATGGAGTAATCTTGGTCTCACCAAAAAAAAAAAACGTTTTGAAAGAGAATGTTACGCTCAATCTTTTTTACTGTCCAAAATGCAGACTAGACATTTTTTTATTTATTTTTAAATATGTTTCATAAAAAGTGTAAATCATTCTATTTCGATCGAATTGATTGAACGCATTTTTAATAAATTGTAAGAAAAAAAATTAACGATGAATATGCTTAACGAGATATATAGGACTACATTTTGTACTGTAAAAAGACTTAGTGTAATAACTCCCTTTTGAAAGAACAAAAAAGTAAAAATAAAACCTAATTGACACATACCACATGACCCGTCCTGCCATCATCAACAATTTGGGGGTGACGAATTCCCTCGGGATATTTTTTCCCAAAGTTTTTTAGAGAGGTTGCACGCATTAGATCACTCTTTTGAGTCCGGTGAATTGGAATGGTCCCCTCGGGACACCTTCCATTCAAATGCCATGGCTGGTCAATTTTTGTCATAGTTTCTGCTTTCACTCCTTTTGGATATGCACTTGGCCTCATCTGCACAAATTAAATGCATGCTTTGACTTGTAGTGTATAAAAATATCATATAATTATGAAATTTTCCATGACTGATGATATTTTTGTTTTCTCTTCTTCTCCTTGTATCATTTCGGACAATGTCTTGTTTTGAGATTATTTAAATATGACCACAGTTGTCTCAAAAATAAAAAAATATGAAATTTGCAATGACTAGGGAGTTTTGTTAGGAAATATATATGTGCATTGATGTTGGAAATACATGTCAAGTTAAACATCAAGTCCAGATCACTAACTGGATGCCTCTCTGGATCCAAAAGAAAATGCATGCAAAGCAGGACAACCTTGAGTCAGCATAAGAAATATGTTTTCCTGTATTTGGATTTTTTTATTATGATAAGTATAAATTTGTTATAAATTTGATTCAGCATAAGAAAACCTGCATTTTTTTTTACGCATTATATGTTTTTTATACATAAATTAATTATAGGTAAAGTGACAAAAAAAATCTTATAAAAGTTAGAAATACCCAAATCAGCAACTTTTTAAAATCATATAAAAAAAAATCTTATTTTACAATTTTAGAAACACAAAAGATTAATCTACCATTATGTAATTAGATCATTAACATCTCTCTAACCCTTGTTAAGTTATTCCACACCAAAAACTTATTTTTCCTACAAAACAACAATATCTCTCTATATGACCCAAATCAATCCCTTTAAAGGTATTGTTATTATATATCATATTGTGTATTTCTTATATATATCTTATTTGATGTTATTTATAATTTTTCATTGTGTATAATCATAATATATAATTTAAATCTGTGTTGCGCCCCAATGTAGCAAATAATATTTTTAGTATTCTAAATTCTTATTCACTTTTTTTGCTTGTTTTGCTATTCATGTATTTTTATGATGCCATTAGTATATATGCATTTTTTCTTTAAAAGAAGCATAAACATTTAATGGAGTTCATAATAAAAAACTCAAATTATATTAGCACATATCTCACAAAATTCACCAAATCACAAAGAATTTAGAGTAAAAAAAAGTTCTACACGAGTATGTGTGAAATACATTAACAAAATTAAGATGGTGAATATTTTAACAAAGTTAAGAGGTATATAATATGTTAAAGATCTAATTACATAAAGTTATATTAGTCGTTTGTATTTCTAAAAATGTAAAATGAGACTTTTTTTTTGTATAATTTAAAAAATGGCTGATTTGAGTATTTCTAAATTTTATGATTATTGTTTTGTCATTTTCTATAATGCCACAGGCTTATACAGCAAGAAATTGTTTGCTTTGCCCCTAAACGAGATCACGGCTTTAAAATGTGTCTTGGTGTGTAAGAGCTGTGCTCACATATAGACGATGTGAGACTAAAAACCCTCACCCTCATCCAATCCATGGGCCTCTTAGGACTCTTGGGCCTGGGCCAGGCATCACATTTTCCCTTAATTATAAGTCATTTCTAATCTGTTTTTCCTATCAAAACTATATCTAGATAATTGGTAGGGGTACCCCTTTTCACCATAATCCCGTTTATCTTGTATTTTTTTTTATTAAATTCAGTTGAAACTTTATCTATTACTTAAAATTCATGGAGTTGATCTATTGAGATTTCAAACTATAAGATCTCTTCCCCATCATGGAGAAGGGTTTCCATTGCAATAACATAGGATGCATCAGAGAATAAAATAAATATGTTCTACAACATTATTAAATAGATTCTTTTCTTTCAAAAAGATAAAAACTTTACCTGGATTGTATGATTATACAACAATGGATGATCGAAAGCCGGTTGTTTGTAGATGCCGACGCAATCAATTATATCTCCATCCACACTCTAAAATAAAAACATGAAAAAAAAAAAAAAACAGCACAAGCTAGTAAACACAAAGTAAAGTGATCATGTTTGATAATTGATTATGACTGTTTTTGTTTTGTGGTACCATAGTTACAATAGTTACAAAATCATTCGTGTGAAATGAATATTTCATGTTTATCATGCATAATATAATAATAAGTTAAAAATAAAATTTAATCTTGTCTACGTGAAGCTATAAAGGTGCACCAAATTTAACATTTTTTTTAGATAAAATCACTAATATATTTTAAGATTTCAAAATCAAATTTAAATAAATCACATGAATATATTCAAATAATATAATTTTTAAATTTTTTTTGCATAAGGCATATGAAAAGAGCAACTACTACAAGTGGATCATGAGATATTCAGTTCACTACAAATGATAATCTATTCAATTCCTTCATGAAACAAACATTATGAAGTGACACTGACACATCAACAATTAATTATCATCCTATAACTCAACCTTAATCGTTTTGATTGCTGGTTTATTCAGGACTTTAAGCATCCTATCAATTTCTTTCATGTTGGATTTCTTTGATGAAATTCGTCCCTCCGCAAAATGATAATCACATGTTAAAGCCATAAGCAACAACAAAACCATCCAAGAAATGCTCCTCTCTTTTTTCCTAAAATCATCAAAAAGAAAAAAGAAATTGGACTCCATTAGAGAGAAAAAGAAAAAGAAAAAAAAGAAAAAGAAAAACGTGGAGAAATAAATATAAAGAGAGGGAAAAGAACAAACATTGTAACTGATGGAAAGTTGGCCACGAAATCAATAATAACCTTTATCAAAGAAAAAAAAATCATGGATTGATTTGTATACTCAATATATATATATATATATATATATAGAGAGAGAGAGAGAGAGAGAGAGAGAGAGAGAGAGTGGAAATATGGAGGTTTATTATTATTATTGCATAATTACACTTTATAACTCTGCCTCTAATCAATAATTATTCTTAAACTTGTAGATCAACCAAAAAAAAAATATATAAAGTAAATTAATTGAGTATATTCAGATCATGATTCTTTTTAAGCATGATTCATTTTAAGGGATTGAATAAAGGAGCCGTGAAAATAAAGATATTATGTTTAAGAATTCATAAGTGCAAATCAAGGTGGATTTCGAACTAGTTATTGGGAATCTTACCAATAACACTAGAAAAAAAACACAGATTCCACACGAAAATAACTAATTATGACAACTTTTTATGGCAAGAAAGAATTGGAATCATTGTTATTCCAAAAAAAAAAAAAAAATTCTAATTATTGGATTTTTTTGAGCATGTAAATACCATATCTTTCTGATATGGATATGGGGTAATAAATCTCAAAGATTTTTTTTTATATTATAACAAAAATAACTTAAAAAATCTTTATAGATTTCAATTGACATAGATTTAGTAAATATTTTTAATTTGAATGATTTTTCAAATTAAATTTGAGATTCAAACCGATAAAGGTTAATATATAGAATGCCTTCAGACAACAATATAATATATAGACGATAAATGTTAATATACATAATGCATATAAATTGGTGGGGATACATAATGCATTTATATTAGCATATAAATGTTAATATACATAATAATAATTAAATGGTGATTATGTCTCGATCTGGTGTATGATGACCATGATAAAACCATATTAGGGTGGGATGGTAATTAGTTAAGATTTGATCTTAATTAAGATACAAAGTGAATTTCCTAAAATCAGATAAACAGATTTGTTTGTTAGAAGATTACTTAAAGAGAAAGTTATTTATTCATATAAATATCCTCCTAGGGTTTCACGGTAAAAATTGGCTGGCACATACAAATAAAATGTAGAAATCCATTTGAGAGAAATTGAGAGGTTTAAAAAGAGGGTAACTCCATGAGAGAGTTTGTAAGGCTTTTTTTGTATCTTAATTATTATTACAGTGGATTCTCAGTTTTCGTCCTGTAGATGTAGGCCTAGGCAGAACAACGTATTTTTGTATTCATCGTGTGACGGTGTTCCATTCTTGTGTATGATCTCGTCTCTTATTGATTGCTTCTGTAAAGTAATCTCCAACAACTGGTATCGGGGCTCCAGATTCTGACCTAGGAGAATGAGATCTAAAGAATGACAAAAGGACATGTGTCGATGGTGGTGTGAACATCGACGGAGAAAGCCGGTAGGGTGGTGCCGGGTTCCATGTGAAGAAGAAAGAGAAATACACGAGGTGCCGTGTATTGATGAGAAAAAAAAAAATTCATGCGTGAGTTATGCCTTGCATGACTTGGGAATGAAGGAGCCGCAGATGAATCATGTGATTCTTCGAGTGCGTTTGGTTGCGTGATTGCGCTGCGATTGCAGGAAGCTGCGTTTACAATCGTGCAATCAAACAATTTTACTGTAAGAGATTTCTGCACACAAATTTCAAGCAAATAGTGCCCAAAAACTGTGATTTCAAAAAGCTGAGAAAGTGAGCTTCCTGCAGAATGGTACTTATGTTTGTTGGGATTTTAGTTGATTTTAGTTTATCATCTTTGTGCAAACTCTAAGGGTATTACTCTTCAGAGTTTGGAAGGGGGTGTTAAATGTGTTAGATTATATATCAATTTGTTATTATATTAGTTTGTTATGATATTAGTTTGTTAGTGTGTTACACGTGTAACACTATCTTGTTCTATTATATAAAGGGCTTTAGTCCCTCTCTAATAGAACAAGAGTTTTAGAGTTTCATTATTATTTTTTCTCTTATTTCTAACAATCTTACTTTTATTAAATTCAATTTAAACTTTATCTAATACTCAAAATTCATGGAGTTGATATATGGAAATTCCAAAATTTAAGATATCTTCCCCTCCATGGAGAAGGGTCTATTTATTGCAATAGTATAGGATGAGAAATATTAATAACTTTTTTTTAAAAGAGATACAAAAATTACCTGGATTGTATGATTGTACAACAATCGAAAGCCGGTTGTTTATAAATATCGACCCAATCAATTATATCTCCATCCACACTCTGTAATGTAACCATGCATAAATAATTAACATAACATATATAGCACTAATTTTCATTAAAAAAACACTAGTAAAACACGAAAAAAGTGATTATGATAGATAATTGATTATTATTGTTTTCGTTTTGTGGTTACAACAGCAATAGTTAAAAAATCAATGTGTGGAATGAATATTTGATATTTATTACGCATGATATAATTATGGATTAAAGAAATTTAAGTCCCTACAAACATGGAAAAACCCATATAAGTTCTTACTAAAATTGAGACAGACATACGAGTCTCTGAAAACTCAGAAAAAACCCAATTATCATCCCTGAGTTAAATTTCCATCCAAATTTAACGGAATATTCCTAGAATATTCCATCACATATAATTGTGTAGACATTGAAGTCCTTATAAACAGTCATAAAGACAAATTAGTCCCTGCAAAAGATAAAATTGCCCCTAAAAGACTTTTACATTAAATTGTGTATATATTATAGTCCCTATAAATAATCATAAAAACAAATTAGTCCCCGCAAAAGATAAAATTGCCCTTGAAAGACTTTTACATGTAATTGAATAGACATTACAGTCCTTATAAACAATCGTAAAGACAAATTGGTCCTCTAAAAGACAAAAATACCCTTGAAGGATTTTTACATTTAATTGTGCATACATTGCAATTTAAAAATTAAATACCCTCTAAAAGACTGCAATTTCTACACAATTAAATGTAAAAATTCTTCAGGGGCATTTTTGTCTTTTACATGTACCAATTTGTCTTTACGATTATTTATAAGGACTATAATGTCTATCCAATTAAATGTAAAAATATTTCAGGGGCAATTTTGTCTTTTGCAATGACTAATTTGTCTTTATGATTGTTTATAGGGACTGCAATGTGTACACAATTTAATATAAAAGTCTTTCAGGGGCAATTTTATCTTTTGCAGGGACTAATTTGTCTTTATGACTATTTATAAGGACTTCAATGTCAACACAATTATATGTGACAGAATATTCTGGGAATATTCCGTTAAGTTTGAATGGAAATTTAACTCAGGGATGATAATTGGGTTTTTCTGAGTTTTCAGGGACTCGTACGTCTGTCTTAATTTTAATAGGGACTTATATGGGTTTGAGCCCGTCTATTACCACCAACCTAAATCCTCTCCCCCCAACCCAACAAAAATTTAAAACATCTTATATTAGGCACTCATCCCACCAATTTCAGTTGACACAAACCCAGTCATACTGGGGTGTCTAATATGACACAAAGTGTGTCACCTAAAATTTTTCAATTGCAATATTTTGACGCGACACATCTTGGGTCAAAGTAAATTGTACAGTTCGACATACTCTGAGTCAAACAATAGTGTCTACTATGACCCAATGTGTGTCGTCCAACACTATTCAATTGACAATAATTTAATTTTTTTATCTATCATAAATACATAACAAATAATATCATAAATAAACAAAATTCATGTACATAATTACATAAGTTAATTCACATACATATCATGTACATTCACAAATCTAATATTCTTTTGTCGTAAATGAAAATATACTATTGACATAACAATTTTCCTTGTTCAATATTCACACATCCAAATTCAACCAACAAACATATCCATATTATATTTTGGCTTTTAAACAATGTATTAAGTAAAAAAATGTATTAACGTGGATGTGTTAATTAATTGAATTTGGATGTACACATTTTCAACAGGGAAGACTGTTATGTTAATAGTAAGTTTTCATTTGTGAAAAAAATAATGTATTGGATTTGTGAATGTGCAGGTTGGATATATGAATGTTGAATTAACTTATATGACCATGTATACGAATGTTGTTTATTTATGATATTTTATTTGTTGTGTATTTATGATATTTATGATAGATAAAAAAAAAATTATTATCAATTGGATAGTATTTGGCGACACACATTGGGTCATAGTGAACATTCTAGTTTGACTCGGAGTATGTCAAATCAAATAACTTATGGTGACTCAAGATCTGTCACATTACTTCTAAAATATCGTAATTGAAAAATTCTATATGACACACCTTAAGTCATAGTGAACATCTTAGTTTGACTCGAGTATGTCAAATCGAACAACTTATGGTGACTCAAGGTGTGTCGCGTAACTTTTAAAATATTGTAGTTGAAAAATTTTGGGTGACACACCTTGGGTCACATTAGACATCTCAGTATGACAAAGTTCGTGTCATGTGAGGTTGGTGTGATGAGTGTCTCAAATAAAATGTTTTAATTTTTTATTGGGTTGGGGGGGAGAGTAATTGGTTTGGTGGGAATAGACTGGCTCTATGGGTTTTCCCATGTTTGTAGGGACTTAGATGTCTTTAACCCTATAATTATATGTTAACATGAAATTTAATCTTATCTACATATATATAGCTATAAGAGGTGTACCAAATTTAACATTTCAAAAAAAAAACATTAGTTAAATCACGATGTATTTTAAAATTTCAAAATCAGATTTAAATAAATCATATAAAAAAATATCTTTCATTTTGAATTATTTAAATATGATATTTTGAAATATTAAAATATATTTATGATTTATCTACATCAGATTTGAAATCTCAAATATTCAATAAATACATATGAGCAATTATTAAATTTATTGGAGGGTAGAAACAAAAATAAAAATTGGGTCGTTTTTCTTTTAATAAGTAATAGATACATACACGTTATGTATATCTTTATATCACACATGTTTGGGCATGTGTATTTGTATATACAAAAATAACTCTGAAAGTGCGATTAGTTCTTTGATGTTATTATCTACAAGAAAATTTTAGTGTATGCAAAGTTTAATTCATTCATGACCCATCAGGGTCATAGTAAGTTGGCTAGCGCCGTATCATAGGTTTGCTCTTCATTAACGCGTGTTTGATTCCCATCCTCAACTTACCTAAGCATTCATAAGGAATTTTCAGAGTGGGTCGATGCGGACACTTATACGATTAGTCATTGCCTCAAAGAGTTTAGGATATCTCCGATACCACAGAAAAATATTTAACTCATATTTGTGCATATCACATGATGTTGGGAAGACTGCAGGATAACTACTTTTTACCGGCCGTTCCTCTTCTGTAGCGATTTCCTTGCAAAAGACTAGCTCTTCTGAAAAGCATCCTCCTACCTTACATTTTTCAGTCACTGTGGATTCCTCCCATGTCCTTATCAAAAATACTTCCCTGGTAAGGATTGCAAATGGACATACAAGGATTGTGTGTAACAAATCTGGATATGCTATGTACTCTACAAAACACACTAATGGCAAAATAGTAAAGATCTTAAAAACAATTTCCCCAATTTAGTGATAATGTGATTGAACAAATCCCTAGTCACAACCATGGCAAAGGTGACTTGATAACAAGTCCTCTCATTTTTTTTTTATAAAAAAATTAACTTAGAATCATTAAATTGATCAGAGACTCAATTATTCTACAAGTTTCCTCAATTTTTCACACCTTCAATTCATTTAATTGCAGTTTGGGTTCCTCCCAGGTCCTCCATAGAAAAAATATACACCCCAGTTGTCACTTCTCCGCAGTTGTAAATCATAACAATTTGGATTCCCTACAGAGGTTTTGAGCAGTGGAGGACTCTTATACGTTTGTGTCGTCTCGAGTACCTGTACGTTGGTGAATACGCTCGCCTTTCTCTCGCCTTCGCTTGGAAAATGACCGCTTCCCATCTCGGTGGTGGTGTGAGCCACTGCAGTGCCTACTTCTGTGGCTACGTCGAAAATCTCTCCACCGTATTGGACCATCTCCGCTCCATCGGCAATCCCAGAGACTAGTGAGTTGGGCCAGTACCCGATTGCGTCGTCTTCCACTTGGAGCCACCAGTTTCCGGTGTTGGCGTCCTGTTCAGGTGGATCAGGCAGGGGAGACATACATGACATGACATGATACTGATATGATGATTTGATAAATCATGAAAAAACTAAGTAATAGATGTGAATACATAATTATATAAATGTTTGTTATTGTTATTTCAAAAAAATGAGCACATTCATAAACTATAAAAAGTTGATGACCATAATGATATGTCAACTATATGTTCTATGATGCTAGATCTTCATCATTAGTTTTCATGGAAGCCTAAACATTATGATAGTTATTACGAAAAATGTGTTACAATGTTTAACAGCATATTTGTCGTGCATGTGTTTGGTTGCGTTGAACATTCAAAAAGATTATTTTTGAATTTTGAGTGCTTTTTAGATGTGACATTTCAGACATGATATGTTTATTGAAATGTTTGTGCTATTAGTTACCGAAAAACAAATATTAAATTTTTGAGAATATTATTGCATCTAATTATAAGTATTTTGAATGATTACCAACTGAACTTATTTTGATTAACACAATTGTCTTACATGATTGAATATTATGAAAATCAGTTGCATGAGTACAAGAAGGCAGCATAGATCGAAGCTTAAAAAATCGAACTCCACAACACAACCTTCTGGAAAATTGATTTCCAAAAACAAACACTTTTTTCATGTGAATTAATATAAAATCTGGGTTAATTATGTTCTAACCAATCTTATTTTTAGTCTTATTTTATATTCCAAAAACTAAACAATCACTTAGAAGGTACATCAAGCCATATCCCATCAAATTAAATGAATATAAGTATTGAGGAGAAAATTGAGATTAAAAATGGAGCTAGATCTAATTTATATTTAAGAGTCAAGTAGTAAAAAATGAAGGATCACATTGTAATTTAAGCATCCAAACAATCTAAGGGTGCATTTGGATGTGAGGTTGAAACTCTGAAATTTTTAAAATCTTATGTTTCAAACTCAGCTTTTGAAAAACTATGTTTTATTAGATTTTCAATCGCAAGATTTTTTGACCTAAAGAGGAAGATTGTGACTTGAAAAATTAAACGCTGAAAATGTGTTTGGATCTGAGTTTTATAATTTTTAGCTTTTCAAACACAGAATCTACCTAAACTCATATCTAAACGGACCATAAGATAAGATATTGAAAATCATACCTTGAATATTGACACAGTCATTTTGTACTGAGGACCATCAAAGACTGAAATTGGAGTTACTGTCCCTCCAAGTGCAATAGCATGGTTTACTTGGACAAAGCCAGAGCACTGAAGATTGTAACAACCTGTGTTAACATATCCATCAGCCTAGAAAAAAACACACACATAATCAGTTGTGGTTATTAAGAAAATAATAATCAAATTTGCAACCAATCAGTTTGAGATCGATGAAATCTAACCGTCCAATATGTGAAGATCCGCGTCAAATTGTCACCATACAAATTAGGGTTCACCTGTGTCACCATTTTGAATGCATTAATTATGTGTTAAGTATTACTAATAAGATTTTTTTTTGTGGTGTGTGAACTTACTATCCATCCAACTTCAATAGAAGTTTGGATATTCTTGGACATAAGCCAGATTTGCGAGACGCTGAAATCACCGCCTGCTTGAACTCTAGGGTTCCAGATGTTGATTTCGGCCTTGCCTCCCATATACTTGTCATAGTCTGCCCAAGCTATGGCATACTGAAATATTTTTCCATATGAACGCAATCAATCACAATTATTAGGTATCAAATAAATTTCGAGTGTTTAGTTGGTATGACAAATTGATTTATGAACGTATAGGTGTGTGAGAAGAAATCATGTTTTATTTATTTATAAAAACAATGTATATTGCTATGTGTGAATAGTTACATTAAAAAAGATAGAAGCATCAAAAAAGAAAACATCCATCATTTTCTAATCACTTTTAGGTATTGCACGGGTTCTTTAAAATTATTTTGTGCTACAACATTGCTAGCTAGCTATGTTCTATAGTGAAAGTTATGGAGTAGGAGGAGCTCCAATGAGATTCTATATGGAATCTTTATTTTAAAGATTCCAATTTTTTAAAAATTGATAGAACTATTATTATATATATATATATATATATATATATATATATATATATATATATATATATATATATATATATATATATATATATATATATATATATATATATATATATATTATATATATATCTTTTATAGTTACTACCATAAGAGATTACTGCAATGTTTGGTTTCACAATTGTGCAGTTTTTACGTTTGCAGAAAGCTACTTCTGTAATCGTGCAACAAAACAGTTTTATTGTAGTAACTTCCTATAGATAGATTTAAAGCAAATAGTGTACAAAAGTTACGATTCTCAAAAGTTGGGAAAATGAGCTTTCCCAGAATTAATTTTAAAACCCAAATTACTGTAGAATCAATTTTGCATTCGCTCAATTAAATGCACCAATGATAAACTTTCTAGTAGTAAACCAAAAAAAAAATATATATATAAATTAAAACTTAGATATAAAAATATTATTTACAAAAAATGAAAGATATAGATTAGATAAAAAAGTATTAGGACGACTAACCTATCATTCCTACAATCCCTTTACAATGATATCCCAACATGTTTTGATTTTTTAAAGGAAAATACATAACTTTCTTTTAAAAAAATACATAAACTAATTTTTTAAATGACCTGAATGTATCATTTTTGTATTTTCCTAATCTACTGTATACTAGCTTAAACTAATGAAATATATATTCGCTTGAGAAAAATGGAGGCAGTTAAAGAAAATGTAAGAATGACTGTATATCAACACTATATAATCAGATCTCCCAAGAAGTAATTCAAGTGTCACCACAAAAAAATATTGTAAAAGGTAAAAAAAAAAAAAAAAAACCAATTGCCACATACCTCATGACCCTTTGTTACTTCACTATCACTTTGGGGACGAGTGACTCCCTTTGGATATTTTTTATCACTCTTTTGAGTCCTGTGAATGGGAACAGTCCCCTCCGGACACCTTCCATTCAAGTGCCAGGGTTGTTGGAGTTTTCTCACATTATCTTTTGCTTCTATTCTTTTTGGATATGAACTTGGTCTCATCTGCACAAATTAAATCCAAACGGTTTGGTTTATAGTATAAGTAAATATTGTACAATGTTATGAAAATTTGCAATGTCTATTTTCTCGAGAGTTAGGAAATCTTATTAATGCATTGATATTTGAAAATTATGTTGGAATATCAGGTCTGAATTACTCATAACACATGATGTATTTTTTTAGGCAACCAACTATCTAAGCCTCTAAATTACTAAGCTTATTTTTATTTTGTTCTTCCTGTAAATTTGTTCAGTTATAGCAATACAAAATTCACTTACCAATCGAAAAAAAAAATTTATCTAAGCCTAGATGATATATATGTTCGTATCTGTATATAAAATGGATATCTAAAAAATATTCAAATAGGTATTCATATGCTATACAAGATTCTAGATTCAGATTTTGATAATTATATGAAATATCATAAACATCTAAATAGATATATGATTAATTTTTTGAATATCCAATATCAGAAAATAAAATCATACATCAATTATATAACATATGTAAAACAAATCAAATGATTATCTATTATAAAACATAAAATTATGAGCATACACATAAAATATCACATGGTTTAACATAGAAAAAAAAAACAAAAATCCTATACTAATCCTAAAAAATGTAAGTAATAAATAATAATGATATAATATTATATCGAATCCATATGCTTTTTTAATCCTATACCCACAAATACATATATTTATAGATTTTCATATATCAAATATTTTTTAAATTCATATCTGTATATTTTATGCATAATTGAGAAGAATACAATTATTATAATGATTCTTACATTGATCCAAACCATTATCCAAAGTAAAATCAAGATCTCATAGTATCCTCTTCATCAAGACAGGTATTCAGTGAAATTGTGAAGAACATATTATAATTAAGTTATTAAATTATACACACTACAACATGATTAAATAATTTTTTCCTCGAGCAATATACCTGGATTGTATGATTCTGCAGCAATGGATGATCAAAAGCTGGTTGTTTGAGGATGTTGACGCAATCAATTACATCTCCATCGGCACTCTACAATGAGGTAGTGCATAATTAACAAAAAAAAAAAAAAAAAAAAGAACAACGATTTTCATTCAACAATACTAGATAGTAAAATTGGAATAATATGTGTTTATATTATGATTATTTGAAAAAATGATGTATATTTGAAAAATATAAATTGACAATAACTATAACACCATGTCAACTATCATCTCTAGAGTTTAAAATAATATTTCTTAATTGGACCATAGAACTCATAATATATACAACTGAAAATAGTTACAAAGTTTTTGTGCAAGATATAATTGTCATGCGCCAAAGTCAAGTCTGTCCCATGTTCAATGCGTGTGCTTTAAAAATATAAATTTAGATTAGATATGAAATTTGTCTGATAAGCATGTTATATTGTGTATTGTGTCCCTCAAAGCTGCAACTGCCAACATCATAAGATCTTCAATTCAGTACATATGACAATCTATTCAATTTTTGCTTTGATTAAGCTAGAAACACTAATGTTTATTTTGATGAAGTTAACGTTTAACAAGTTCATCAAAGACATCATCAACTGCAAATAACATTAACTTCAAAAAATTTATAGTAATCCCAAAATCATTTCGAGTGAGTGCGATGATTACCTTGATCATCTTTGATTCTATTTATTAAGAATTTCATGCAACCTTTCAAATTCTTCAAAGAAATAAAATCATATATACATATATGTTCAATTACCTTGATAGTCTTGATCGTGTTGGCCATCTTCGATAGAACTCGTCCCTCCACGAGACACTTATCAGTTGCGAAGGTCATCAATAACATCAAAATCATCCAATACAAGGGTACAAAACCTCCATGAATCCTCTCTCTTTTCCTACAATCATCAATAAAAATAAAAAATAAAAATTTTAAATCCATTAAAATACACAGAAACACATCTATAAATAATGTAAACTTTAAGAGTGAAGAAGAACAAACATGGTTCTTTTCTTTTTTTTTTTTTTTTTTTTGAGATAGCGGTAGAAAAATCAACAAATAATAACCATGCAAAAAAAAATAAATGTAATATGTAATGAAAAAAAGGTTTCATGAATTGGTGAGCATAGTCGGTATATATAGAATGAGAATATGGAGAGATTTTTTATTTTATTTTATTATTTCGCAAAAATATTTGTTCATAATTTTCTACTATTTTGCCTTCCTCTAATTATTATGGACCTATATCATTGGAATCGTATTTAAAACAAACGTAATAACAAATTCCAATCTAGTTTAACAAGATTTTTTTTCTTCTTTCTTTAATAAGAATCAACACCATTGTATATGGGTTATGGGGGTTCCTCTGATATCCAAAAAAAAATCATTGTATAATATGTGTTATATGTTCATAAATGTACATATGTACAAACATATATGTTTTTACCAAGAAAAACTCATAAATATTAATTGAGTAAATTCTTATTATGGTGCGATCGATGGAAACCTTCCTCATTAAGTTTAATTCGTAAGTGCAAAAATGCAGGGTTGATTTGGACCTAATTTTTGGGAATCTATATTTGCCAATAGCACTAGAAAAAATAATTAAAAACGATTTGAATGAGGATATGATTAATATGAATTATGGGTTTTCCATGGCCAAATCAATAACCATTAATATACCTTTACGTTCCTAAATCTTATTGATCCGAATATTAATATTTGAATTCATTTTTTTTTTCAAATTTGGAGAGGCATCAATATTTTTTGTGTTGAATAATTGACATAGCTGAACACTATATATGGGACGATTAAGTAATATATTAAGGATTGCCAATATGGACCAAGTTAGGTCCAACATGTGTTGGACAATTTGATGGTCCAACGCGATCGTGACTGTCTGATTTTATTAAGTAATTATGACTGAGATATTTTGTAGTATTTTAAAATTAAAATTAAGATCAATTAAATTTTAACATTTCCTATTTTAGGATTCAATTAAATTTTATATCTCAAAGTAACAAGATCGGACGGTTAAGATCGCGTTGGACAATCAAATTATCCAACACATGTTGTACCTAACCCGATCCCTTGCCAATAACAGCTTGAAACAATAGTAAAATAATCGATGACCCATAATGGTAACATGCAAGTGATGTGAAATTTTAAAGTGAATTTTGTTATCTATTTTATTATCTATCTTAGCTTTTTATATTGAGGGATGTAGTGAAATAACTTTGTATTTTGTGTGGGGCATCATTGACTTGCTTGCACAAGTGTTTATCTCCTACACTCTTTACTACCAACCACTTCATTCATTTCACCATTTTCCCAAATCTTGATTTCCTATTTCACCCACCATTTTTCCATGACTTGAAAAACCATATTGATCATCATTTCCAAGAACCCCATTTATCTATACATAGACCATCACTTCCCTCAAGCCTCCTATTTCCTATGCCTTGGTAAACCACCTTGACTATCATTTTTCCATGAACTTCCATCTACCCATACTTTGGTACTCTACACTAGGTGTTATGAATCTAACTACCTACAACCCATTTCCCATACTTCTTTGCTATAAAAGGAGATCCTCTCCACCATTTCAACTTAACTCAATCTAACCCACTCCACAAAAATCCCAACACCACCTAAAACACATACACTTGCGCAAGCTTGTCTCCAATATAATAGCCCAATTTTGAATGTAAGCTTGTCTCTTGTAGTGAAATATAGTTGCTAATTTTTTCTCATCTTAGAGTCTTAGGCTAGTGTGACTTTGGTTACACTATTTAAGAGCCTCGTGTCTCTCCATAAGTGAAAGTGAAGAAACATAAAAATGTGACTCAAAAAATTCATTGATGCAAAACTGAAGCTACTACTTTTCACCACTCTCTTCATTCATTTCATTATTCATTGCTTCCATTTCAAGGACAGTTTGGGTTCCTCCCAGGTCCTCCATAGAAGAAATACAACCCCCAATTGTTGCTCCTCTCCACTGTCACATCATAACAACCTGGCCTCTCAGCAAGGGATTTCACCTGATTTGGGCTAATTTAGCCCTTCTGCGCCGCATCGAGCACCTGTATGTTGGTGAATACGCTCACCTTCCTCTCGCCTCCACTTGGGAAATGACCGCTTCCCATCTCGGTGGTGGTGTCATGGTGTGACCTCCTCCTCTACCGAGTTGTGTGTCTACGTCAAAGATCTTCCCGCCGAATTGCATGATCTCTGCTCCTCCGGCGATGCCAGGGACTATCGAGACCGGCCAGTACCCGAGTACTTCGTCTTGCACTTGTAGCCACCAGTGTCCAGTTTCCACGTCCTGCAGGGGCAAATCGAGGTACAAATTATCATACAAAGCATCGCAATAATAGATTCTGTTTTTATAAGAATCATATTTTATTCAAATTATAAAATTCACTGTTTGTTTTAACAATAAGAAAATAGATGACGAAAGAAAAAAAAAAATGTTTTTTAGAAATATATGTATATAAATTCATTTAAAGGTATATAATCCATGTATCTTTTAGATGAATGAATATCTATTTATTGAGGGCAAAAACTAAAACAAGAGTAAGGCTAATTCTATCAGCAGCCATAAAGAAAACTCAATGTATCTTATCATTGAGTCATATAGTAGTAATAATGCATGATCAAACTGTAATCCAAGCATCCAGACAATCCCTAACACCACATTGAAAATAATACCTGGTATATAGAGACAGTCATTTTGAACTGAGGACCATCATAGACTGAAATTGGAGTTGCTGTCGCTCCAAGTGCAATAGCATGGTTTACTTGGACAAAACCAGGGCACACAAGATTGTGGCAACCTGTGTTAATATACCCATCAGCCTACAAAAAACACAAAGAAGTCGGAATCCACAAAGAAGAACTCTCTCTCTCTCTCTGCGCTACGCCGAACAGAACCTGCCGCACCTTTTCTTTTTCTTCTGTCCATCTAAAACAAGAGAAAGGAAAAACCTAATAATAAATTTTATGCATTGTTAACGTTCATCACCTCATCCATGCATGGGCACCAATCTATGCAATCAAAAGAAGGGCCCATCATAGGCTGGACCAAAAGAAAAAGGCCCATCTGGGCTCGGCTCACACCTAACATTGGGATATCTGATTCAACATTGGGATATCTGATTCAACAAATGGAATGTATTATTTCATGTATGATTTGGGATTTGTGACAACAAATGGAACAAAAAGAGAAATCCATCATTGCTTGAGAGCTGTTAGTGTGTTGAGGCCAGTGGGGGTTGAAAATTTTCAGGGCTACTAAATCCTACCCCTTAGGAAGGGAGGGGGGAGGGAGGACATTGGGTGATTTAGTGCATCCTCACCCAAGCAAAAGGGTTTGTCTTTTGTAAACTAGAAGGGACAAGTCTATTGTCACGGGCTTCGCGTTTTCTCAGCAAAAGCGTTATGCAACACCCGGGAACGCCTACTCCAAAACGGGCCAGTCTTTCTACACTTGTATATTTTTCTAAGGTCTAGATTATCACTATCTGCCTAGTTTCAAGCAGTTGTCTTGGACACACACACACACTCACAAGGGAATTGGGGGAGACAGAAAAAGAGTGACACTATTTTGGTACTAGACTTGAGTATCCAACTCTTATTAGGTGTCTCTTCGACTGAGAGTGCCACTCTTTATATAGACAATCACTTAACTAGGCCACAATTAGTTACAAAATCATCTCAAATAAGAAAACTGAAGTAAATATTTAAAATTTTAAAATAGCCTATCAAAATTATCCAAACCTAAAATAGATAACTACCTAAACAAAAAATCTAAACTCTTGAAACAAATCCTAGAACATTAGCCATCCTGAAAATACAAAATTCAGGGTATTACATAAACTATTGAATTTAAAAATTAAATAAAAAATTCCTTTATGAAGCAAGGGTATTCTTAAAAAAAAAACATGATCTTCTCTTCTTCTGCTTATGCCACCTCAAGAAAGAATAACAGCCATTGAAGGAGATTGTAATATTTTGAGTGGGTGCATGCTTGGGAATAGTCCCACATTGATAACTAGAAAAATATTTTTTCACTTGATATGTTACCCCACTTCTAGAAAGGTGTCTTGAAAGACAGAGTGGGGACCACACACTCTACATGTGTACACACGCTCGTAGGCGCATTATTAAGCGTACTTAGCACTTATTTAAAATATATTCATTAAATTCCCTCCACCGCATTTCCAAACGAAACTTTTTGCGTGTTTTTATGATTAGATTCATTTTAGAATAACTTAAATATTTATTTATTTTATATGTGCATTGAATAATAATATATTAGGAGTAGGGGACAAACCTATTAGAATATCATATTAGGTGATGTGTATTAACTATTCAGATTGGTTTGCTTTGTTAATCTGCCATAGGTGTGTTGTCATGAGCCCTCAAGGAGCAGTCACTGAGAGATTCAAGTCTTTACAATGGTTCGAGAGAGGCAGACCTACAGGCTCCATTGTGTTTTTCACCTACACCAACGAGGTGATACAATGTAGTTGCTTTATAATGGGACTCTCAGTAACCGAGTTGTTGATCACATCTTTTTCTTTTTTTTTTCCCGCTTGGTAAAATTTTGTATTCCTCAAAATATATTCAAATGTACAAGATGTAAGAGCTGAACAAGATGGATTACAATGGACCTACAAAACTAAGAATTTAAACCCATTGTTGATCACATTGTTGGAACAATACTTTGTGATATTTAGACCTCGCGCGTGGCTAGCGGGATGATTTTCTTGTACCAAAAAAAGTACCATTGATTTTATTACCATAATTGTTACAAAGATTATGTTATATGTAGAGTCATATTTCCAGTTTCAATTCCAGTCTACCAGTGTTTTGATTTTTTTAAAAATAGCATATCTCACATAATATGGTACGTGTTTTTATAAAAAAAAGAAAATCATATGCTTCAATATTGAATTGTATTGATACATTTATAAAAAAAAAGTGAAAAGCAATGTGGTACACCGTACATGTGTTTTGCCTTTGTATTGGCACGACCAAAACTGAGTCCACAAGTCATTTTTTCTATTTAGAATCCCCAAACACATTGTTTTTCCAATCCGGCTTTAATTTTCTCGTCAGAACGTGAACGTTTGATGCATATCCAAACAGAACCCAAATATATGAACTGCATATTTTATAATATTGTGAGTTCTATATACTATGAGTTCATATCCAACTATTTAAATACATATTTACGTAGAGAAACCATGTGTTGCGCGCCAGCACGAAAGATCCCAATCCATGATTGCACGTGAGGCTGCAAATAGAATTTTCACTACCCACTAACATACATTATCCTTATTCTAAGCTCTTTATATCCATATTATTCATAAACTGAAATACAAAACATGTGTGTACGTAACCTCATGGCCGGATAGTAAACTCCAATGCAGGATCTTGGAAATCAATCGATCTAGAGAATAATAAAACAAATACAAAGAATTTATGTGGTTCAATAAACATTGCTTATGTTCACGAAGCATACCAGTGATCAATTCACTATCTTCGAAAGGTTTTTACAATGGCAAAAAAAATAGAGAGCCTAATAAAAAAAACATGAAATGTCATTTTATAATAGTATCACATTAATGACAAAAATATCAATACACAAAAATACCCTAAAAAATAATTTACGCAAAGGAATTAGGCTCCATAATATAACAGCAACCTTGTGAGAGCCAGCATTAATTATCTGAAAGGGGAATAAAAACATAGACTCATTTGGTGGGTCTGTAGGATATCCCTGAGTGGTGCGTGTAAGCCCGCGTCGAGCAGAACGAGGTAGTGTCCGAATGCGACGATGTGCGACTTGCCATCGAGGAGGAACGAGCCACACGATCATTCGTGGAGGGGGGCGCCGTGGAACTAGGCCGCACACGGCTGCGGGTCGCAGTGGAGGATGATGAAGTACATTTAGAAGGCCTACCGCCATACGATGTCGCAGGAAGGGAGAGTTGGCTACATTCATTCGTAAATCATACCGGATAAAAACGGTAAAATAGAGGGATAAAATCATGTTTTATAGATGAGTAGAAATACATGAAAAAATTTAGAGTACCTTGTTGTTGTAGTGAGGATGTCGGAAGAGGACGTGAGGCTGTTGGAGCCAGAAAGGTAGGATGATGACCACTGAGTGGACTTGTTGCTGAGTGTGGTTTGAGTCCCATGGGTGTATGACCTTATCCTTGAAGAGGATGTTGTAGGAGGGGGCTTTGTCCTTATCATAGTCACAGTTTATAAAATAGAATATTTGATAAACATTTCACGATAAGTGTATATGTTTATAAGTCAATTTAAATAAGTATGATAAAAATATGAAAATAAATTACTTTTCAAATGTCTATGAGAAGTATATGTAAAAAGTTCTATTATTGAATTTCCAAGTAAAAATGATAATTTCTTATTAAGTGTGTATGGGACGACCACATCTAAGAGTTAATTTTTTAATATATATATGTCTGCGTGTGTGTATGTGTGTGATTGAAATCATTCAAGCTTAATGTGTCTGGATTTTAATTAAAGGTACAACAGAATTATAAGTAGACAATTGTCAAACATTTCTTTAAACATTCAGAAAAAAAATTCAGAATACCTTGTGATCGGAGGTGGGATGCTGACAGAGGACACATGTTTGCTTCCTGATGAGTAGGATGTCACGGGAGGGGGCCATTGGCTACATTTCATTCAATATAATGAGTGTGGTAAGTATACTTTCATAAATCATATTAAATAATTATAGTAAAAGTATAAAGACAAAATTATTTTTTAATGTATATATAAAAAGTATGCGCAAAACCTTTTTATTAAGTGTTTAATTAGAGTTATTTTTAAGTATTAATGTAAAAGGTGCAGCTATTACCACAGAATTATAAGTAGACAATTGTCAAACATTTCTTTAAACATTCAGAAAAAAAATTCAGAATACCTTGTGATCGGAGGTGGGATGCTGACAGAGGACACATGTCTGCTTCCTGATGAGTAGGATGTCACGGGAGGGGGCCATTGGCTACATTTCATTCAATATAATGAGTGTGGTAAGTATACTTTCATAAAGTATGCGTGTGTGTATGTGTGTGATTGAAATCATTCAAGCTTAATGTGTCTGGATTTTAATTAAAGGTACAACAGAATTATAAGTAGACAATTGTCAAACATTTCTTTAAACATTCAGAAAAAAAATTCAGAATACCTTGTGATCGGAGGTGGGATGCTGACAGAGGACACATGTTTGCTTCCTGATGAGTAGGATGTCACGGGAGGGGGCCATTGGCTACATTTCATTCAATATAATGAGTGTGGTAAGTATACTTTCATAAATCATATTAAATAATTATAGTAAAAGTATAAAGACAAAATTATTTTTTAATGTATATATAAAAAGTATGCGCAAAACCTTTTTATTGAGTGTTTAATTAGAGTTATTTTTAAGTATTAATGTAAAAGGTGCAGCTATTACCACCCCATTAGATACTCACCCACCCTTTAAAATATTTATTGTTAATATTTAAAAGGAAACAAACACCACCCTATCCCATTGATAATAGGGGTGTCGACAAAGTGTATTTCTACAGATGTGGTGTCAACATATATTGGTTCCATCGACTTCTTCTTCTTCCTCTCTCTTCTTCTTTTTCTTCTTCTTCTTTCCCCTCCTCCCCTGTCGAGCTTCTCCTCCCACCATGACAATACCTCTTCCTCCTCTCCACCGAGCTTTTCCTCCCATCACCTCTTCGGCTCTTCCTCCTCCCCCACCGAAATCATTTTCCCATCACATCTTCCTCCATTAACCCACGCACCACATGACCTCCTCCTCCCCCTCCCCCTCCCTCTCCTCCACCAACGACAACAAAAACATCCACCCCAACAAGCGACAACCCACCATCACCACCAACCCATCCCTCTCCATGACCCTCACCGAATCCAACGCCCTCCATCTCCTCGACCTCCTCCTCCAGTGCACAAGGTTAGTCGCCATGGACTGCCTGTCCTCCATCGAGTACATCCACGCCTGCTTCGTGCACACACTCCACTCTCACATCTTTCATATCATCGCATCCAAACCCTCCGTTATCGTTGAGTTGGTGAGGGTCACCGGTATGGGCTCCTCCGTCGTCGAGTACATAACGCTTATGAGAAATATAGGCAAAGTCAAGGCGTGCCCCGCCATGCATGAATCGACACACAACTTGTCGATAGAGATGAGCTCAGTCAACCTATCCTTGTCGAATTAGACAAAATCCTTACAGAAAATCCTTGATTCCCTTCGATACCTAATATGTCGGTGGAACCAATATCTATCAACACCTTTATTGTCTAACACCCTTAAAATAGAACTCTAGTGACCATCGACACCACGTCTATCGACAAAAATAACTGCACCCTAATGTAAATCATATAGAATAGAGGGATAGGAGAATTTTGAAGGCCCTCAATCCATTGAATAGGATTATATTCCGATCACATATATAAGTGAAAATACGATGCATGGTACCTTGTGATTGTAGATATGATGCCGGTGCAGGACACGTACAATGTATATTCATAAATGATAAATCATGTAAATAAGAGATAAATGTATATAAATATAATTCTAAAATATATTTTAATCATTAAATAAAAAAATATACGCAAAATTATTCTTGCTGAGTGTGAACACGACATGACAAACCATTAGAGTTATTTTTTTTGCAACTATACATAAAGAATTTTATAACCACTAAAACCATTGTTCAATGTTTGCCCACATTTTATGATTTTTATTAGAGCGTTGATAAACTCAGTCTATTTTGCAGCTCGTTTTACAGTCTCATACACTATGATACGTAGTATATATTGCACTATAATATTGTATGGGGTTTATTTTAAAACAGAATATACAGATAAAAAATATGATGACGAGAGGGGGAGGAGATTTTATAGGCAGAGAAACATCGGCAAGCGTTTGTATTGATGGACGAGACGGGGATGAGAGGGTGGAGGTGGAAGGAGGAGATGAGAGAAAGAGGAGGGGTTGAAATGAGGGGCTTTTAAATTAATAGATCAAAATGTGAGGGACATATAAACAAATGGGGTGCACTTACATATTAAAATGACACAAATAGAGCCACCCTACTAGTTAAGGGCATATGCATTTTGCGCATATAAACAATCATCCATAAGTAAAGTAACATTAGCTTCTCAATAATAAAAATAGCAATAACCTGATAAGAATAAGAGGAATGAACATTGCCAGGTCAAAAATAATGTTATCTAACCATGTAAATTTTATTATCATGTGTTTAATATCAAGGTGCGGTTATTACCACCCCATTAGTTATTCACTCCACCCCTTAAAATATTTGTTTTTAATGTTTAGAAGAAAACCAACACTACCCCATCCTATCGACAATAGGGGTGTCAACAACATATGTTTCTGTTGACAGACGTAGTGTCGATGATCACCAGAAACCTATTGTAAGGGCGTTCGACAATAAGAGTGCTGACAAATATTGGTTCCAGCGACATATTAGATGTCGAAAGGAATCAAGGATTTTCTGTAAGGATTTTTGTCTAATTCGACAAGGATAGTGTCGACCGAGTTCATCTCTCTTGGCAAGTTGTGTGCCGATTCATGCACGGTGGGGCACGCCTCGACTTTGCCGATATTTCTCACAAGCGTCATGTACTTGAAAACGGAGGAGCCCATGCAAGTGACCATCACCAACTCAACGATAACGGAGGGTCTGGCTGCGAGGATGTGGAAGAGGCAGGAGTGGAGTGTGTGCATGAAGTAGGTGTAGATGCACTCGATCGAGGAGAGGCAGTCCATGGTGACGGACCCCGTGCACTAGAGGAGGAGGTCGAGGAGATGGAGGGCGTTTGATTCAGTGGGGACATGGAGAGGGATGGGTCGGTGGTGATGGTGGGTTGTAGCTTGTTGGGGTGGGTGTTCTTGTTGTTGTCGGCGGAGGAAGAAGGGGGAGGGGGAGGAGGAGGTCATGTGGTGCTTGGGGTTAATGGAGGAAGAGGTGATGAGAAAATGATCTCGGTGGGGGAGGAGGAAGAGCAGAAGAGGTGATGGGAGGAAAAGCTCGGTGGAGAGGAGGAAGAGGTGGTGCCATGGTGGGAGAAGCTCGGTGGGGGAGGAGGGAAAGAAGAAGAAGAAAAAGAAGAGAGAAAGAAAAAAAAGTCGGTGGAACCAATATCTGTCGACATCACGTCTATCGACAGAAATACACTTTTTTGACACCCCTATTGTCGATAAAATGGGGTGGTGTATTGGTTTACTTTTAAACATTAAAATTAAATATTTTAAAGGGTGGGATGAGTATCTAATGTAGTGGTAATAACCGCACCCTACTATCAATACCCCTCACCTCAAAAAACAATATATTAAATAGCTCTGAAAAAGAATAAAACAATTTACTGGACAACATAAGAATAACAGCAATAGATGTCATTGTTAAAAATAACGTAAATTTTTTTACGTACAAATCTAACTGTCCCATAGCGCCAAAGACAACATATCAGAACTATTTCAACATTAAAATATGAATGTAATATTCATGGACAACTATAGCACAAATCTCGGGGAACGTGGTTCATGAGAAGACAATATAATACATGAATCAAAGACTACTGCAGTTTAAGATTCCATGATATTGAATGAATCAGTATAAAAAAATTATTTGTATTATTGAAAAAAATAAAATATTTTAATTTAAATCCTCTAATTATATATGTAAAAAAAAAGGTGATAAAATATATGTCCCATACTTAAAAAGTACATGGGAAATTTATCCAACCATGACTATTTTGATCCATATATTGGTCGGATGATGATATAGCGATGTATTGTGTCACTGTTATTGTTTTATATATGTTTTAATAATCATCCAAAAAGAAAAAATTATAAATTAGAAACCCATATAGTTTATGAAAATAATAAACATTGGTAATCAAAATATATTAATCCAAAATTATATATATAGTTTAATGAGACAGAACCCAAAAAACGGAAGCTTATTAAAAAAGAATAGCATTAAAATTGAAAAATGAAAATGGATGGAACAAGTCTGAAAATGGAAAAATGGAAATTGAAATCGCAATAAAATCGAGCGATGACTTTTCTAGGCTCTAACCGGTTTGGAAATGGATTGAGATTTTCTTCCTTGGATCTTTTTTCATTCCGGTATAGTTTAGAATAGGACTTATGTTTAAATTCTTTTTTACACTTGTATTTATTTAAATGTAACTACCCACATATAGCAATACACTTTTTTTTTTATCCACAAAAAAATAAAATTCAAAAATCATCTAATTCTCAACCATCTCAGTAGCCTATTTTATACCTAAATAAACCATTCACAAGCCAAATGGACATAGGTATAAAGAAAAATCACAAAGTTCTAAAAGATAGAAGTTGTTTTTATATCAACATTTGAAACAAATTTTCAATATGGACTAAAAGCATTTAAACAATTTTTTAATAAATAAATATCGCAAGACTAAATATTTAAAATAATACAAGTCATTTGATAAAAATCAACCATCATTCATTGCATGGTGTGTAGGCTTGATGGACACCCCTCCCAATTTATCAATAAGCATTAAAGAAAGGGAAAAAAAATTCAGAAGAGGCACTGGAAGAAATACCTTCAGATCAAATGAATAAAAAATAAGCTCCATCAAATAAGTTGCCACTTGCCACATGTGAGGGGCGCATGTTTTGACTCGAGAGGTTTGGTTCAAATGCAAATGATAAATATGCCCTCGCTTAAACGATTAATGACTGACATATCCAGATTGGTTAAATTTTGTTCTTATTATAACCTTTTGTATAAGAGTGCGTGGATGGATATAACATATATTTATAATATTCTTATTTTATATTATATAAATTTTAATTTATATATAATGAATCAAATATATATATATATATATATAGGGGAGTGTTTACCTGCGGTCGTGCGCCCCGAAATTCCACCGTGCGCCCCTAATCCCGACCGTGCGATCGCACGACCAGCGATCGCACGGTCGAGCTTATTTAAAAAAAAAAAAAAAACGAAAAAAAACCCTCTCTCACGCCGTCTCTCTCTCTCTCTCCCTCTCGAAATCTCTCGAAGTCTCTCGCTCTCTCTCTCTCTCTCTCTCTCTCTCTCTCTCTCTCTCTCTCGCTGCATCTCTCTCTCTCTCGAAATCTCTCTCTCTCTCTCTCTCGCTGCATCTCTCTCTCTCTCTCAAAATCTCTCTCTCTCTCTCTCGCTGCATCTCTCTCTCTCTCGATCTCTCGCTGTCTCTCTCTCTCGACGACGACGACGACGACGACGTCGACGACGACCCCCGTCGACGACGACCGGGGCGACGTCGACGGGGGTCAACGGGGTCGACGGGGGTGACGGGGGTCGACGGGGGCGACGGGGGTTGCGGTCGTCGTCGATGGGGGTGACGGGGGTCAACGGGGTCGCGGTCGTCGTCGTCGTCGTCGTCGTCGAGAGAGAGAGAGAGACAGCGAGAGATCGAGAGAGAGAGGGTCGACGGGTTTCGAGAGAGTTCGAGAGAGAGAGGGTTTCGAGAGAGTTCGGTCGAGAGAGAGAGACCGCTGTCGACATGTTTTTTGGTTTTTTTTTTTTTTTTTAATTGACCGTCCGATCGAGGTCCATCGATCGGACGGTCTGATTGCGGGGCGCACGAGCCGCACCTAATCATTTATCTATATATATATATATATATAGAGAGAAACGATTAGGTGCGGCTGTGCGGTCGTGCACCCATTGTGCGGCAGAAAAGAAGGGCCGTCCGATCTTAGCTTCATTGATCGTATGGTCAGATTTGTTTTTCACAAAAAAAAGGGAAAACTTATTTATCAAGTCACCAGGTCACTCAATGCCCTCCCATTACCCCCCACTTGACTTCTCTCTCCTCTCATTTGTTCTCTTCCTTCTCTCCCATATCAAAAGTCTGGATCAGAAAAAAAAAAAAAAAACTCACAATCTCTCCCTTCTCTCCCAGATCGGCCAACACCCCCTGCGGCCCCTCTCCGCCAGCCCTTCCCGTGGGACCACCACCCCGCCTCCTACCCGTAAGGCGACCACCTCTACCAGGCCGAAACCCCTCCCACCCCCTCCCTGTGCGATTTATTTTAATAATGTAAGTTTGTTTTATTTTAAGAACTATTTTCAGACCTAGGGTTTTTGTTTTCAGATTTATTTTTAGATGTAGGTTTTTGTATTCAGTTTTTTTAGATCCAAGGTTTTTCTTTTCAGATCTAGGGTTTTTGTTTTCAGTTTTTTTTTTAGATCTAGGGTTTTTCAGATTTCTCATATATTTTTTTATATTATATGTGAACAGTGGTTTTGATGACTTACTAACCTAACATGTGTGATTAATGGTTTGCAAGAAAATTCGAAATCGGTTTGAATATAAAATCACTATCTAAATTACTTGTTTTTGCTGATATGTTGTTAAGATCCGTTTCGAAACAGGTTTAGACAGCTTTTAGGTTTGCAAGAAATTGTTTTCTCCAAACTCGTTCTCAAACTAAAAAAATAGAGCCAAAAGCTGGAAACAGATTTATGTAAAAAAATGTCTGAAACCTGAGTTTTCCAGAAGCTGAAAAGAGACAGCTTTCTTCAAAATCAATTTTAAACTCTACCTTTGCCTAAAATCAATTTTACAATCGTGCAACCAAACGCAGCTTTAGATGTTTATTCATCTCTTTAAATGATTACTTAAAATAATTTTTCTGGTTATTAAGTGACAAATGAAATAATGAATTAAATCTCGGTCATCCTAACAAATTAAATCTAATCCTTAGATATTAAATATCAATCTAACATAACTAAAATTAATACATCTTGCCAAACTACCCTTAATAAATAGAAAAAAAATTCAAACGTTCAGAAAAATTCAGAGTACCTTGTGCCTACAGAGGCGGACGCATGGCCGTTGGCCCCAGAAAAGTAGGACGGCGACCACGGAACTGGTTGTTGTGGCAAGGCATGGATCCGGTCAAGGAGTTCACCAACCTGAGCCATCACAACCGCAACGCGACCGCTCATCTCCAACAGCCACGGATCGGGATCGATCAACCGCCGCGTCTCCAGCTTGTGCTTCAGCCAGTCGAGGAATCCGTAGTGGTCGTTCGCTTCCGACCGGATGTCATCTACCAGTTTTGGGTGGTAGAGTCTGTGTTTGGAGCTGGAGACCTTTGGAATTGGTGGTTTCAGGTCATGGAACAGATGTTTCACCTGCTTATACAGCTCCATAGTGGCACATGATATCCCATATATGCTCAGTAGTATCACGTCGAGTGTCATCTTTTAATCTATAGATATAGTGTTCATGCATGATTCAGATATAATTCAAGGAAGTTGAATCAAAGAAAGGTTATGATGAACTTACATAATGTCTATGCTCTTCTCCC
Organism: Acorus gramineus; assembly: GCA_030737835.1. Taxonomy (NCBI): domain Eukaryota; kingdom Viridiplantae; phylum Streptophyta; class Magnoliopsida; order Acorales; family Acoraceae; genus Acorus; species Acorus gramineus. The sequence goes on along the minus strand of CM060854.1, from coordinate 8,889,870 downwards.
TTTGGAACGCTCAAGTCCCGTTTGGATACGTGGTGAGATGGATTTTGAGATAGAGAACTCAATTTAAATAAATTGCTGGCGTAGTGTTATAAATTAATAAATTGCTCCATAGTCAAATACATGTATTTAATATGCTTAGGCAGTGGTGTATGACGTGGTGTTGCACGTACCTAATACGCGGAAACAGCAAGTTGTATGACCTGCTAGTTTTCTTGTAAAACAAATGGGTAGAAGTTTCCTCACATATATGCTCCATAGTATTTACAAAAATACTATGGAGCATATATGTATCTAAAAGATTAAAAAATCAAGGAAACACCCCCCCCCTCCCTTTATAAAAAAGAAATCTCTATAAATAATCACAATAAAAATCCATACAAGCTCTCCATATCAATTAAATATTTATTTTATGAACCACAATACAAATAAACAGATGAAGATGAAAGAGAGTGAGACCCTCCCAAATATCATCAAAACCCAACGGTTCAATAGTAAATTAAATAAATATAAATGATTTGCTGATACGCTAACATATAAAAAAAATTCAAGATATAAATCAACACCTTAGATACAAATCACTAGGTATCCAATTTATTCACTGAGATTGTTGGATTAATAATGATAAAATCATTCAACATTTTCAAAATATGAAACTTTGTCGAGGTTAAATTTAAAGGTATATATTGCTTATTAGATTTATGTTTTAACATCTTCATCTCTCGGGGAATATATTTTCTAAAGTTATATTTTGAAATACTATGGAGCATATATGTGAGGAAACTTCTACCCACCAGAGATTGTCTTCTCTCTCGGGGAATCAGTGTTCCACACACTCGTGGTCTGTGCAACTTAGAAAGGGAATTGGCTGTGCACCTCTTCATTCATTGCTCCTACTCTTCATATGTTTGGTCGGCTCTACTTAAATGTTTGGGACTACGCAGACAACGTTTCCAATCCTTTGAGGCACATTTGGGCTGGTTTGTGGCCCCCCCCCCCCCCCCCCCCTATAGGCTGTTTCAAAGCACTACTACAAAAAAAAGTCAAAGATCACGGTTAAAAACCATGATAAAAATATTAGATTACGATTCAAAAACTGTGATTTACCGAACTGTGATATTTTATTTGTGACCGTGATATTTTGATTCATGATTTTATCACAGTGGATAACCGTAATTGTTTGTTGGTAAAGATCACGGTTTAATTGACGACCGTGATCTTATACTGAGAAACGATTACACTTTTAGGTTACTCCGTGATTATTAATTGGTTAACAATCATGGTGTTTATGAAACCATGATTGTATCATTAGTAATGATCATGGTTTATCATCCGACCGTGATCATTTATCATTGGTTAACTATCACGGTGGTTATAGGAACCGTGATTGTTTCCTTAATAAGGATCACGATTTATTTGGTAACCGTGATCATTTACATATGAAAAGATTACATTTACATTTGAACCGTAATCTTTTTTTTTTTTTTTGAAACTGCATATTTAATACTATTTCAGGAATAAACCACCTCATCATACTAAAAAAAAAACCATTTTGATACAAAACATGTTCCATACAATTGTTCTAATACATTCACTTGTTTTCATGTAAATACAAGATAAAAATACATAAAATGAATCTTGCATTTGAATTAAACAAAATAAAATTTCATGTTGAGTCTCAATTACTCAATAGTTGTGTTAATTTCAAAATCATAAATTACAATCTAATCAGAAATTACAATGGTACTCACAATATTCAACTATATAAGTTTTTGAATTATGTTGCACCACTCAATCCTCAATGTAGTTATTTCATCTTCTGTGTAGGAGGCTATTCCTTCGAACTGCATGTACAACATAATTATGATATTAATTAACCAATGAATTTAAATATATCAATCCAAATAAAAAATAAAGATCTTACCTTTTGAAGAATATGAATTTCTAGTTTTTCGATGATATTTTTCATATATTTCATTACAAAATAACCATATTCGATATTTCATCTTTGCTTTGGATACTACAAATATAAATAAATCATAAAGTTTTTATAAAAAAAATAAATAACATTATAGATATAAGTTTCAATAGTTCAAGATGCCTTGCAAACACATCAAAGGACGGATAAACCTTCTCCAATGAGTTGTCAATTTTTCTTTCTGAAAAATAAAATTGAAGGGCACATATTCATATTCTGCATAAGATATGCAAAAAAACAAATCAAAGAACCAATACAATTTAAATTCGAGATCCAGTATAATTTAATAACTTGAGATCCACAATGTACGTGAGAGGAAAATATGGCACATACAGTAATTTCAAGTTGCATAACAAGCACAAAACCAAAAATTGCATTTTGGACTGAGTCTGTGGAAATAGCATATCTTTATCCTCTCTTCACAGCCTATTTTTTCATTCTATTTTGACTCGTATTCCCCTGAACCTTTTCAAGTTCTCTTAATGGTTCATATGCAGATTCTAAATAACCCAAACAATGAGGACAAATCACACATGCAAAACAAATAGCATGCATCTTCCTTTCATTAGACTAATTATACATCTATATCAGAAATTTACAGAACTATGAAACAATTCAATGGGTCTCACTCCTATAAGTCATAACTGCATGTCTCCATGATTTATCCTACTCAACTGTATCAGTTGAGAACTTCAGATCATACAAAAGGCACCTCATTTTCAACATATCAGTGCATATTCGGACTAGTAAATTTTTTTTATAGAACAACACATCAACAAGATCCAATGTTGGCTAAAGTTTTATTTTAACTTGTATTGTTAACCAATTATATCATGAACGAAAGCAAACAAAAGTCCATTATGCCAGGTACTAGAAGAAATGAAGAGCGAGAATTGGAGTGGAGATAAATTCACTGATAGATAGCACAAAGCACTCACCCAGCAGACATAGTAGGGCACACCAAAAGCCGAGGAAGTATGATATATATGGGAGGAGTCATCGACTAGCAAATGTCTTCGTCTGCTATCTAATAAATATGAGAAACATGTTAGTCCATTAAATGTGAAATATTAGATATTGCACCCAGTGGAAAAACTAGAATGAGAATTTGAATTTGAGTGAGAAAATAATGTTCTAGGAAGGGAAAAGATATAAGTAGCAAGAGCAGTTAACTCCACATGGAGTAAATTGGGCAGGAAAAGGATAGCTGAAATTTGGAATAAAATTGTTTACCTGAATGCTGATATTTGCTCCATGATATGTCTCAAAAATGTTGAACGACCAATGCTCTCTCGTGAGCTCAGATTCAGGCAAAAAGGTATCTAACAACACAAGTTGTGAACTTTCACATTCTGGGTTATTCCAAAATTGACAGACACAACATTGGAAAAGTAAAGAAGTTTGAAATTTAAAACTCTGTTCTTCTGTTTAAAAAAGAAGAACACAGTAAATATCTATGATGTTAGAATTTTACAAATATCTACAATAGAGAGAACACCGTAAATGCAATCAGAGCTAGAAGTGTTAAAAAAGAAGACTACAAAACAGATCTGTTTGACTTCCTATAGCTAAAATCTTGAGACAACTTGCGGGTAGCATAAATTTCGGGAAGGACAATAAAACAAAACACATTCATAATCTATCCAACTTCTTTTACAGAGATGCCTAAGATCAATGATTCAATCATGAAAGCCAAACCAGAAACTTGTTGCACAAAAGATGGATTTTCCAATGCCCAATTCATCCTATCTAAACTCCTATATATAAATGTCATTTTCTTCATCTACATCAAATTTATACATGAGATTCAGGACATGACAAAAGTAAAATATATAATGATCAATCCATCACATGAATTAGATGTAATTGAAAACTATAAAAAAAAAGTTTTATACTGCAGTTTTTTTTTGGGTTCATGAATTTTTATTTATTCTATTTTCAATCCGAAACCCTCTCTCTCTCTCATCTTATCTACCTTTTCAGATTTCCCTCTTTCATGGTACAGATCCAACAAATCAATTATGGAATAAAGAGGAAAATAAAAAAACAACAAGATAAGAGATTGCAGAGCATACGGGGAGGAGATCCGAAGGTGGGGCTGTGGGGTGGAGATCTGACAATGCGAGATGGAGATCTGGCGGTGGAGATCGGCTCGTGGACGGCGGAGATCCGGAGGTGGGGATGACGGGGACGGCGCCGGTGGGGACAGTTGGGGACGGAGCAGGTGGGGACGGTTGGGGACGGCGTCGGTGGGGTCTTGTTTTAGGGTTTAGTTAATGTGATTTAGGGTTTAGTTTATGTGTTTTGGTGGGGGTAGTATGGGATTAACTCAAAATCCTTTGATACGTATATTTTAAATCGTGATCGTATGATAATTTTTTTATTAGACATCATACAAATTGTGATCGATTATTAATATAAAAAAAATATGAATATGAAACTGATATCTTTTACATGTATATTTCACGTCTATATGTTTTCTTTTTAAAAAACCGTGATCAAATATCAGATTTTAATTGTTTTAAAAATTTTAAAAAATTTATTCGATCACATAATTATGTAAACTGTTATCTTTTTGCTTCTCTAGTGATATAACAAATAATTCTCAACACAATTTTTAATCACGCTTTGAATATTACTGTGATCGTATGTTATACAAACCGTGATAAAATAATATTATTCGATCACGGTCAACTAATACCGTGATAATAGAGTAGATTTAATCACGCTTTAATTGGTGACCGTGATCTAAGATTAATGTCAAAAATATTATCATGGTTTTTAAGCAAGCAATGATCACGGTTTAACGTGAACCGTGATCTTTAATAGCTATTATCACAGTTTAACGCGAACCGTGATCTTTAGTACCTAGATTATTACAGTTTTTGTAGTAGTGAAGCCAATTCCGATGGATCTCCGACGACAAGTATGGTTTTGGTGCCTTGGTTCTATCTCATTCTAGAGATTGCACCCAAGCTCTTACAGCTCGCGTGCGAGCACGTTCAATCAACATCCTTGAGCTCTCAATACTCAAAAGCCAGCCATGTATGGAGTGAAACAGATTCAACTACAATGGTGGCATGGACTTGTGATCGAGGTACAATCCCATGGACTGCCTTCAGTGATCTTCGAATCTTACACTGCATTACCTCTTCCTTCTCTGAATGGAAGATATCGCATTTGTACTGTGAGGGTAATCGCGTAGTGGATCTACTTGTAGCACACTAATCTCAAATTGGGCAGACCATCTATGACCCTCACTCTTTTTGGGAGGAGCTCGAACTGCTATTGCAGGATGACAGGGATGGACGGATTCACACAAGGATGGCCTAATATATCTTCCTCTCAATGTTTCAAATTTACTGTTTCCTTTTTTGAATCACTAAGTTTTTTTGTAAATGGGGTTCTTCATGATTCCTCATCCCAGCTTTTCCTCTTTTTCCTTTCTAATCCTCTGAATTTATATACATTAGTAAATTTCAAAGGAAATAGAAATCACAATTTGCCAAAAAAAAAAAAAAAACCTTTAGGTGGAACAAAATATCCTCAATTTTATTTTAAAATTGGGACAATTGTCTATAGTTTATTCTTTTTTTTTTTATATCAAACGGAGATAAGTTGTCCGTCCACTCACTTACCCTCATAAGTACCTTCTATCCCACCACTTATGTCATTGTCAAACCAGCTCTTAGAGTAGTAGTCTTTCTTAATACAAAAAGTAATTTTTATAAAATAAATTTCATTTATATGGAAAAATTAAATATTGATTGAGTTTTCTATGTATTATAATTTTATTCATTCTATAATTTTATTCATTGTATACTTTTTAGCAACATGTTGTTTTTTTTTTTCACTCAAAAAATAGATAGCACTATTAATTGACATGATGATTTTACCCCATTGGTTATATAATAAAACCATATCCGAAGAGTAAAACTATACTTTATAAAGAATTTTCACATTTTTAACACATTGTATGAGGTTTATGGTATACTATATTTTCAATCATGATTAACTATATATAATATTCACATAATAATAATAATTTGTCAACGAAAATTTAATTCAAATGACTATTTGAATTTGCGTAGGTGTTTTAAGGGAGTTATATAAACTTTAGAAAAAGTTAAGAGATTATATGGATTTCAAACAATTTACAGGGCCTATTTAGATGTTTACCTCTTTTTTTAGTGGAAATGTAAATCTTTTATGCCAAATCAAAGATTATTATAAATAGGTCTAAAGTTGGGTTGAAGAAGGGAGGAAGAGCGCCGACGACAAGCAGCCTGAAAAGACCACCGTCGAGAAAAGAAAATAAAGCAGGACACACAGGCCCGAAAATTAGGACCTGCAGTCCTGAGAAGGAGGGGGTGGGGAGGGACGCATGTGGGAACACGAGGAATGCTCACCATGTCCGAAAGGAACAGCCCCCTTGCCCTACTCTCCAATCCTGAGGACTCCTCCATGGAGCCGCACACTCGTCACCTCGGCGAGAGTGCGAGACCAACACCCCAGCGTCAACATATCGCGGAGGTTTTCAAAGTAGAACCTCTGGCCTTTAAACATGCAATTGTTCCTAGTCAATGAGATTACCCACATCCAGTGATGGAGCCTATGCCCTGCTTGGGGGGTCCTATGCCCTGCTTGGATTTTTTTTTTTCTAAAATCTTTTTTTGCGATAGATTAATTTTAATTAGGATAATATTATGTACGGTCTTATTTTCAACCCTAATTCCAATCTACATGTGTTTTGATTTTTTTTAAGTTAATATATTTCTTTTAATAAAATATATACTTTTATAAAAAAAAAATGAAGCATGTATTCCAATGAATTGCAGGGATGCATTTGTAAAAAATGTAAAAAAAAATTATCGAAACATGTACTTCATTAATGTGAATATATGCGCTATTAATTTTCTATCCACACATATAGGACTAGAAGTGGAGCTGGAAAAAAAAAAGTGTGTAAGAGCACTCTTTTAATTAGGATTCATAAGTCATGGGCCCAATCTACATATAAAATTCTAACAGCAGCCCACCACTAAAAAAAAAATTAGATTTATCTTTTGACATCTTTTTTGTGAATCGTTGACTTGAAATTTGACATATCATTTTAAAATATGATAATTATCTTTTACAATTATTCAATGATATTTATGTCAATTTCTTTATTTCCTTTTATACATATTTATTTTTTAATCTATACTATTGAAATTAAAAAAAAAAGCATAATGATATAACTTTAGAAAATATTACATAAATCACATTAGTCCTCCTTCATAAAAATTCTAACTCCGCCACTGCCCGCATCGCCATCGGGATGAGAACCCCGCACACCCTTCTGGACCTTAGTGTGCGACTAAGATGTACACTTTGGTCCCAGTTCCACTTGTTGTTGATCATATGGTTGGAACAATATTTTGTGATATCTAGAACTAATTGCTAGGGGTAGGGGTCACCAACGGCCCGGCCCAGCCCATTGAAACTGGGCCAAGGCCCGCTGGCCTGCTTGGTGGAGCTGGCGCACGGCAAAAAAAGAGCCCAGGCCGGCCCGTCAAGCCCGGGCCTAGGCTTGGGTCCACGGGCGAGCCTACGGGCCGTAATTTTAAATATCTTATTTCTTTAAAATTTGTTAATTTTAAGTTATTCATTTATATACAATGTTAAAATAACACAAAATTTAAAATATAATGTTAGAAAAAATATTTATAATTATTGAATTTTTAAAATAAAAATATTAAATGAATTAATTATTTAAAAAAATAAATAACTATATGTACCTAACTAGGTTGCCACCTGCACAAATGTCAATAATTTTTATAATTCAACTACAATTCAAATAAAAATTACATGTTACTCATTTATTATATTGCTCCCCATGGGCCTACGGACAGGGCCCGCGGGCTGCCCTGTGGGCCAACCCGAACGAGCCTAGTTTGGGCCGGCCTACGGGCCAGGACCGGGCCCCATAATCATGCCCAAGCCGGCTGGCCCGTCCTGGGTTGGCCCGGCCCACGAACAATCTCGGGCGGGGCTTTGACCCTACGGGCCCAAGCCGGGCGAGCTGAGCTTCTAGGCCTCGGGCTTTTTAATGACCCCTAGCTAGAGGGTGATTTTCTCGTACCAAAAAAAGTAACGCTGATTTTTTTGCCATTATTGTTACAAATGATGCCATTTTATTCAATATTTTCAGTTATTCAAAATTAAATTTCTTTGATATCATGAAGATGTGACTACACCTCGATAAATTATAATCCAAAACCTTTTTTAAGGGCGTTGTGGTTGTCAATAAACCATCTTATTTTCATGGGGACATGGTGGCGGCTCTAGAAATTTTTATAAATTGAGTCATTAAAAAGAAATTTATTTCTCAAAATTTTTTAAAAATCTACTATTATCATATATTTATCAAAACATAAATTTTTCTTTTGAAAATAGAACAACAACTTATATTAATAACAAATAAACTATCAAAGAAATGAGATCAACGATTTTCAATATATAAACTTTTACAATTATCATCGACGAGATTTCATATTTTGAAATCATTGCATGATTTTCATGAATATGTCTATAAAATAAAATTTATCCATTGAACAAATGGCACAATCTGTAAAATAAAATTTTCATAAACATAAATACATAAAAAAAAAGGGGCTTCTGATACACAAATAGGTAATGGAAAAATGGGTGTAATGTTGAGGGGTTTTGTTCATTATTCATACACGATTATGCAGTGATATGAGATATTCAAATTAATATACAAGAACGGTGAATGTATACTCACATTAACGAGGTATATGTTTCAATATAAATTTTTTACATTTTGTTATAAATGTATCCACGTAATTAATTGGAGTATATACTTCATTTTTTATAAAAGCATGTATTTCATTAGATGAGTATACTATTTTAAAAAAACTTAAAACACATGTAGACTGGAATTGAGACTGTAACTGAAGTTGTACGTATTATTATTATTATTATTATTATTTGTTAAGTTGGGTATAGTAGGGTTTTGGGGTTCACATTTTTTTTTCTTTTTCAACATGGGGATTGGTTTTTAGTGGCGTCAATGATATGGTTTACATCGGGCTGGGATGGGTTAATTAAACGTTTGTTTGTTTTTTTTTTTTTTTTTTTTTGTGGGCACAGTGAGGTCAGTTGACCCCACCACACAAAACGTATCCGTGGAGGGACACCGATTTACTTTGAGAATGTATGAGAGATGATGGTGGGGTATATAAAACATTGGGATGTCTGTTGGGGATGAGCAAGGAGGGTGAGTTTCTCCGGGGGCAGCTTTTGATTGAGTAGAAGATTTCTTGTTTGGAATCAAGGTACTTGATAGAACTCTCTTCTATCAATCTTTGTTCGAGTATTTCCTTTTATGCTTTATATACCTTGGATTTTTGTGGGATTTTAGCAATAAAATTGAAACACTTGCCTACTGTTTCTTCAAAAAAAAAAAGTCACGTCAATCCATGCTGTCACATGTTTCAACATTTTTAAACGTTGATCAAATTTGCGATGCGCAGGAGTAAATCGAGTTTAAGATAAAAAGGAGGTATAAAGAATCACAAATTTGGAACTAATTTACACTAAAAGATATTTTCAGATTCCCACTTACGTTTCCAAAAAAATCAAACTTTGAGTTCATATATAGATCCTTCCATTCACAAATCAAATTCACATTGGTTTTATTTGTTTTTACGGCCAAATTTTCTTCAGCTATCATGTTTGTTAATCTCTCTCTCTCTCTCTCTATCTATGTTTCAACTTATGTGTTTGAAGAGTGTTTCAATTTATTTTGTTGTTCTTTTTTATGATTGTAGGAAAGGAGAGTAGCTACAATGGGTGTTGTAACCTAAATGAGTTAAGTTCATGAGCCTAAACGAGCATAACTTTGTATTGATTTAATATTCTGATTTTATAAAAGAGTTGAGTCAAGCTTCAACTAAGTTTTTTATAACACAAATGAGTCGAGTTTGAACACAAAATGAAGCTCGATCCAGGTCCCGAGCCTAATCGAGTTTTAAAAATTATTCAAGTTCGCTCATTTTATCTAATTGAATGAGCCTGAACGAGCTCAAACCGAGTCGAGCACCAGCCGCTTAGTTCGTTTACCAGCCCTAGGTGTTAATACATCTTTTATTAAAAGTTTCAAAAACACAATTTACCCGTTTTAAGGTTCTGTTTGGTTACATGTTTGGATGCGATTCTGCTTTTTGAAAAGTTGAAAAACTAAAATCGTGCAACCAAACGGGGTAGCTTTTTAATGTGTGTTTTGAAAAGCTCAAAAACAACATTTTTTTGTCGGAATCAATTTTTTGAATTGAAAAACAACTCTCTGCCAAACATTAAATTGATTTCAAATACTGATTGCTGAATTAAAAAAAAAAAGAGCATCCTAATAAAAGTTAAGGTCAAAATCATCTTAAAAAACAGCTTTATTCTAAAAGTTACTTTTCAATCTGTGTTTTCAAACGGACCCTTAGACTTGGTGAGCAGTGACTAGGAGGCTGATTCTCTTGTACCAAAAAAATTAAGTACCAATGATTTTATTACCATAAATTTGTTACAAATGATACCATTTTATTCAATATTTTAGATATGGAAAATTAAGTTTTTCTTTCATATGATGAAGATGAGACTACCCCCGGTGAAACTATTCAAAAACATTAATCCCGTGCTGTCACGCGTTCAAACATTTCTAACCGTTGATCAAATTACGTTGCGAAGGATTAAAACGAGTTCAAGATAAAAGGAGGTATAATGAATCACAAATTTGGAACTAATTCATTTACTGTAAAAAGATATCTTCAGATTTCCACTTGTGCTTCCAAAAAAACTCAAACTTGTTTATATATAGACTTCCATTCACATATCAAAGTCACATTGGTTCTATTTGTGTTTACGGCCAAATTTTCTTCGCCTATCATGTTTGTTAATATACATATATTCTCTCTCTCTCTCTCTCTAAGCTTCAATTTATTTGTTTTTTTAATACTGTTTCAATTGATTTTTCTTATTCATTTTTATGATTGTAGGAATGGAGAGAGTAGCTATAAGGGTGTTGTACCCTTATATTGGGTGGTTTTGATGTTAGTGATGGTTTTCGAATCAAATCATCATGTTGTGAAAGGAGGAATTTTGCCAGAGAGAGTTAACATGAAAGAAGTTGAGAGGTTGCATGGAATTCTCAACAAACCAGCTATTAAGACAATCGAGGTAATTGTTTGTTGCCTTCACGTGTGTTGATTGTAGAATAGCAAAAAAAAAATTTGTGAAAATATTTGGTTTTGATCATGTTTTACGATTAAATGAGAGTGATATGCTACTCTAAAAAAAGAGTAATTCATTATATATCTCTATTAGAAAATTAATTCATTATATGCCTATTTAAATTCTTATGCATATGTTATGGTTATGGTCTCGATCATCTAAAATATTTTTCATGGGTGTCCATCAATTATGTGTTCCTGAATTTCTCATTTTTTTAGTTTTATCTCATATTGAATTGTCATCAACTTTGCACCACATTAGACGGTAATATTTTTTATGTTTCACCATCAGTATTTGCAGTTGCAGAAAAACTTTATTTCTAATGTTGAAGTTCTTATTGGGATTTTAGGAATTTACTTAATTTGTAACTTTCTTACAAATTGTAAGATCATATTCAATAGAGTTTGAGAGGTGTTGTTATAAAGAGACATTACGTGATGGTAGATTGTTATTATTTTTATTTAGCTTTCCATTGTATTTTACAAAGTTTGTTTTGGGTGCTTATATAAGGAGTTGCATTTCAAGATTTTCATGTGATAATTAAAATTTGATTTAATTGGTATCCTTCAAAAGAAAAGTATGCTTATTTTTATATAAGACTGAAGAATTGAGAATATAATGTGCTTCTACAGTTACTGTCGGAATTTGGTGACCAAAATTACATAATAATGTGTGATATATAACCAGCCCCATAGAATTGCATGCACTTATAGGTTACACTCACATATAAATGTTTTATATAATTGCATGCATGAATGCTAATTAATTGCATGAGTTACCAAAGAAAGCTGTGCATGCGTTTCAACTTTTGAACGTACGTAATTACGTATCCTTTGCATGCGGTTCATCTTGTGTACGTTCAATTGACAGCGTGTATCATGCGTATTCATTCATTATTAATTTTCATTTAATTGGATTTTTTGAGGCATATAAAAATGGGATTTTGTATGTAAATTACATAATGTAATAGAGATTTTCATTGCAGAGTGTTGATGGAGATGTAATTGATTGTATCGATATATTAAAACAACCAGCTTTTGATCATCCATTGCTCCAAAATCATTCAATCCAGGTAAGCTTCTTTAATTTGTTTTAATTTAATTGGATATTGTCTACTTTTATTTTGCATCATTAAATAATTGCTTTTTAAATAATTTCCTTGTAAAACTTTTCCTTATGAACAAAATAAGGATCTTTAAATTCTTAAATTGATGTAAAATTGATCCTATAATTTGATGTTTCCATACTTTATTTGCATTAACACTGTGGCCCTGTGGGCATGCAATTATTCCCACCTTCATTTGGAAAATACAAGTAAATAGTGTTTAAATTGCATGATGCATATAGACATGAATAAGTTTTAATTATATTTGAATAGAGTATATATATAACTAAAATTTGGACCCACAACTTAGAATTTTCTTGTTGGAAGTTTTCCATATGACCATATCTATTCAGAACTTATCTGATTTTCCTAAATCCTAACATGTTGCGTGGAACCAGCCTAGCAGAACAAAAAAAAAATTATTCCAAGTAAACTTTTTGTTAAACCCATTATTTTTTTAGATCCATAGACTATAAAATATGTGTGGTCTCCGTTTTATACTGTAAAATAAATTGAGTGTAACATTTCCCTTTTTATAGGAGCTCTATTACATTTAATCTTTTTTACAGTCTTAAAAACAGTCTTATATAACTCGTTAGCCCCTCCACTTACTGTATTGACGTAATTATTTCATATTTTATAAAAATACATACATCATTAATTATATAAGGTATATGATCTTTTTAAAAATAAAAAGATATGTAGTCTGTATTTTAGATTATAAATTAGACTGAGTGTAACATTTCCCTTTCCATAGTTGCGAACAATATTTATAAGGAAAATGATATGTCCAGCCCCTAGCAGTCCCAATTTGCAGTTTACACCAATTTTCTTTTTTTAAAAAATCATATACTCTTCAAATGAAGTGCATACTGTTATATGAAATGAAGTATATACTGAGATACATTAGTATATTTTTTCTAGTTAAAAAAATGATAAAAAAATTTATGTCATTACTATAATAAAACTCATACACTATGATAGCTTAGTATATAATGCGCTATCTAACGTATAAACGGACTGAGTGTATCAACGCTCTATTTATAATCCTATGGGGCCTCATATTTTAGCCCATTCTCTGGCTCTAAACCATGTATGGAATGTGTAGTATCCATATACATTCATTTGCATTTGGGGTAGAAAACAAACTAAAATTAGGATACAAGATAGGTTAAAACAATATTTATATTCATGCATGCATATTAAAAACATGCGAATGAAATTGTGCAGATGAGACCCAGTTCTTATCCAAAAGGAATTAAAACAGAAGCTAGTGTGAAAGGATTCCATCAATCATGGCACCTGAATGGAAGGTGTCCTAATGGAACTGTTCCCATTCGAAGGACTCAAAAGAGTGACTTAATAAGGTCCACTTCACTAAAGCACTTTGGCAAAAAATATCCCGGCGGAGTTGTTCGTACTGAAGATGGTCAAATTGACCATCCTGGTCAAACGGTATTTCTTGTTTATGATTTTTTTTTACAATATTATTAATTCTCTATTCATGGGTAATTTAATTCAAAGACATTTATTTGACAATATTATTATTTTTTAATTGACAATGCAAATGTCACCTTTATATCTATATTAAATATAAGGTTACAAAGATTGAATTAGAGGTAAGACTATCTTGATATACAGAGATAAAACAATTAAAAAGATCAAAACAAAAACAAGCAGACCCTCCCAGCCATGCGAACCTATGTCACACTTCAAAATATATCTCGGTTCCCCAAACTCCAATTTTTATTATGATTAACATTAGTTTTCTAAGATTATTATTCAAAAATTTTACTCCCATGCTTGCCTCAAGATCCACAAAATTAACTTGGTTGGAATCTCACAATTAGTGTTTCAGTGTGAGAAGTATTATTTATAGAATAAGCATTTCCACCCGGGGTATCCATCTTAGAGATACCAATAAAAAAAAATATTAAAAAATCTAAATTAAAAGTATGCTTAGAACCCCATATCAAATACCAGCTCCAACCCAATATCTCTATGCTATTATTTCTATTCTGGCAAATTAACAATTTTAACATATGTTAAACATATTAAGTATTGGTCACATTTTAAAAATTATTAATATTGTAAGAATTGGATTTATTTGCTTAAAATTACAATGTTTGAAAAAGTTAAAAAAAAAAAATTGAATCTCCATGTGGCTCATTCAAGAGTCTGCATTTGGAGGCCAAAATGGGAACTCGGAAAGGGGTGCCATTTTTTGGAATACGATTAGAGGTCTGCATGTCCTCTATTTTGGAGATATAAGAGCAACTCCAATGGTACTCTATATCTTCATTTTGGAGTATTTTTTCTCTCCAACCGATAGCCAAAAGCCACCTCTATTTTAGAGGCTACTAAATGAGACTCCATATTTGGAGGCTCACTGTTTGAGCCTCCAAATATGGAGGTTTGTTATTTTTTTTTTTTTTAATAATGTTTGATAACTTCTATAATATAAGTTTAATTTTCATAAAAATGATACCGTTGGATAGATGTCGTCGATACGATTCAAATGAGTCTAATATTGAATATGTTTAACATATGTTTAAAAATGTTATATATTTAATTTTTTTTTTTATTTTTTTACATTAATATTATATTAATTATTATTTACACTTATGTTCTAAAATGAGTTTATTCTAATCGATACAAATATTTTAATAAGATACAAATACAGGTTTTTTGGATGCATATATTTCATCTATATACGAATACAGGTGTTTCGGGTACGGAAATCAGTTTAGAATAACTGATAAGTTTACTGGTCACTTGATCCGGAACTAATAATATTAACTTCTACGGATTTTAAATTTCGCTAATAAACCTCAATTATGTATAATACATCAAAAAAATAAGAGAGATATGATAAATTTAATTTTTATTAAAAAATATAAAAAAATAGAATAGAGATGAAAATAGAGATTGTGGTTGGAGTTGATGAATGAGTAGTGAGACTCTAAACTCACTTTTTCATTTTTTTAATATATTTTGAGACTCCATTTTAGAGTTCTCCATTGGAGATGCTCTAAAGCATGGTTTGGAATGACCTAGGCACCTGGAAATATCTTTAAACAAGTAAGGTGGTCAAAAATCTCAAGGAATATATGACCTCCATTAGTAAAATTAGGGAAAATGTCGATTCATATTAATTGGGAACGAAATATAGTTATATTAAGAAAGACAAATAGGACTACGTACAAGCAAGGCTGTGAATTGGACTGAATTTAAATATTAAATATTGTTGAATTATGAACTGATTGCATATATTTTTATGTGGGAATCAACCAGCGTGCCATGGTTTATGTTGGCGACGGGAATAAATACTTGGGAGCCAAGGCAGAATTCACCTTGTGGAACCCGCGAGTCGAATCGCCTAGTGAATTCAGCTCCGCAAAAGTCATGGTCCATGCGCTCGATGTATCCGAATCTCTCGAAGTTGGATGGCTTGTAAATTCACAACACGCAAAAAAGTGTTACATTACACATGTTTGAAACTTTTGCAAAAGAAATTTGATGTAATATTGAACGCAGGTTTACCCTAACTTGTTCGGTGACAATCGGACACGACTCTTTGCATACTGGACGGTGAGATTGATCTTCATAAAATGATGGTTATGAATTGATTTATACTTGCTTAACAATCACAAGTTTATGGTTTTTTTGCATGCCCCCCAGGCGGATGGGTTTGCTACAGGTTGTTATAATATTCTGTGCCCTGGCTTTGTACAAGTAGACACTGATATTGCACTTGGACTACCAATACTTCCAGTTTCAGTCTATGACGGCCCTAATTATCACATCACAGCCTCTATATTCAAGGTATTAATTGCATGTTATTTCAACTCCTATTTCGAATTGATCTTCTTTTAACAAAGAATCCAAAGTGTGTCTAGGTTATCGTTTGGAAACACGTTGCTGTTAAATTGTTTTTTAAATAATCGACTTAGTCAAAACATATTTTCATGATCGATGAATTTTCTAAAAAACTAAACGTGGTTTACAGTCATGAAAAATCTAAAAAAAAAAATGCTCAGTTTTCAAAAGGTGTTTCTAAAAATCGACTCAAAAATCATTTCAGGGTCGCGTAAGATTTTGATGATTTTTTAGATGAGATGTATCATTTTCTTCTAGAATAAATTTTCATACCTTTCATTCATTTCTAAATTATTTTAAAATTAAAGAAAATATAAAAAACCAGTGACAGTTTTACATTTGTCAATTGTATTCAAGCCCCTGCTTCAGTGATACTCTAAATGTGCCACTGTCAACAGGACAAGGACAAAGGCAACTGGTGGATACACTTCCAAGGCAAAAACATTGGGTATTGGCCGAGCTCTCTATTGCCAGGGATCGCAGATGGGGTCGATGGGGCCCAATACGGAGGCGAGGTTTTCGAAAGCATAGGAAGATCCAGAGGCCACACAACGACGACGGAGATGGGCAGCGGACACTTCCCCGGAGAGGGGGACAATAAGGCGGCCCGATTCATCAATGTGGAGGTCGGCAACCCGTTGACATACGCGTATGAGAGCCCGGAGAAGATTGGAACTTTTATTACGAGCCCGGGCTGCTACGATTTACAAACACTGGAGAATGACCAGTCTGGGAAGTATTTCTTCTATGGAGGACCTGGGAAGAGTAAAACTTGCCCTTGAAGTAATGAATTAGTACTAGTAGTAGAAGCAAAAGAGAGAAATAAACACATGTATGATTTCATGTATGATCTGGGAGTAGTAACTCAACAAATGGAACAAAATGAGAAATATATCATTGTTTGAGAGCTGTTGAGTGTTGAGGCCTTTTGTTTGGACTGGCATGGGAGGTAAAAATTTTCAAAAGGGAGAGAGAGAAACCAAGGACATTGGGTGCCATGGTGCATCCTCACATAAGAAAATTAAAAAGGATTTGTCTTAATTTGTAAACTAAAAAGGGACAATCCAATCCTATTGTCATGGGGATGATAAAAACAAAGCAACATTTTGTACTTTTTTTTATCATTTGTTTTTACGCATAAAACAACCGGGTCAGCCTTCTTACACTTTTGTCATTTCCTAAGGTCCAGAGATTCATTGTTCAAGGAGTTGTTGTTCACATAATCCTATCACAAACTCTTCCCAAACATGTGACGGGTTTAGTTTTGGGCGCGTCTATCCCCACCAATCTTTTTTCTTACCCCACCAATCAAAAAAAAAAAAAAAAAAAAACGGTGTTTGGCTGTTCCCACCAATCCAGATCGACCGAAATTGGTCGTCATTTCAGATTTTGGACGACCGGACTTGGTCGCCATTTCAGGTTTTGGGCGACAGTAATTGGTCGCAATTTCAGGCTTTGGGCGACTGTAATTGGTCGAACAGGGTTTAAAACTATATCTACCTATTTTTTGTAAACAAATAAATTTTTGGGTTTATCCATCATATTCTACATTTATTCTTTTATCCAAACAACAGCTAAGGGGCCGAAAAAAATGTAAGTATGTATACTTTCAATTAATTCAAATTTTTATAAAAAATATCTTATTAGACAAATATATATCATTTTTAAGCTTCGTGTGAATTCGTAGTTAAGAGGATTCTTGGTTTGAAAACAAAAAAAACATATCAGTTGATCCAACACATTATATATTTGGCTTTTGAAAATTAGTCTGTCACTTATGTAAAAAAAATTGTTCTTATATTCTACATTTAAGAATAATAATTGATTCTCCTTACATTACAACTCAGACTTGGAGTGGTATGAAGGATTCAAGGAAGATATACGTCATGGGATTATGTTTCCAAGAAAAAAATTATAAACTTTATTACAAATCCTGTTCGACCAAGTTCGGTCGTCCGAAACCTGAAATGACGACCAAGTCCGGTCGCCCAAAATCTGAAATGGCGACCAAGTCCAGTCGTCCAAAACCTGAAGTGGCGACCAAATCTGGTCGATCTGACCGGATCGGTGGAAAAAGATAAAACACCGATTTTTTTTTTTCGATTGGTGGGGTAAGAAAAACCCTTGGTGGGGATAGCCGTGCCCTTTAGTTTTTTCATTCAAAATCTATTCTATTTAGGTTGGCTTAAGTCGGGTCGAGTTGGGCCATGACTGATTTAGGAAAAAAATATTAAAACATATTTTTATATAATCTAAATTAAAATTTTAAATAAAAATAAATATTTATTAGAATAAACACTACAACATAAAAAATAAAATAAGAAATACAAACTTTCAATTTCCATGACTAGTAACAAATATAATGTTTCAATTTTTTTTTAATACCAAAAGATAACCCGATGTATGTTCATATGATTTTAAATTTCAATTACCGTTTGAGTTTATTCATTCTTATTTTTTTTATATTTTTTAAAACACCAAATGAAAAATATAAATTATGTAATTATTATAACAAATATTTAATCTTAATATTAATTACAATCAAGGCAGGTTCGGGCGGGTTTTGCTAAGTAAACCCATTTTCTGTCCCAAATCCAAACCTGACATGTCCCAACCGGGATGGGTCAGATCGAGTTCCCTATTGGGACAGTCCCACCGCCATCCCTACTCACAAGGGAGTTGGGGGAGAAAGCAATACATTACAAGAAAATTGATTTTAAGCCTTCGAATATTCTACTCGGTGAAAATGAAAAATTCATTGGTAAAGCTTTTTTAGCAAGGAAATTTATCGGTGGTAATTTCGTCGCAGAAAGCTCTTCGCCAGAAAATTTTAATGACAACACTTAGGTGGTGTTTGGTTGCACTTATATACAGAGCTTATTATGTTTAAAGCTGAAATTCTGCTTTCAGCTTGTTTGGTTGGGTAATTTATAAGTACTGAATATGCACCTCCTTCAGTCATTTAAACCCAAAAAAATTCAGCTCCTCGTACCCAACTTATTTTTTCGGCAAACGCATTCAGTGGTTCATCCCGAGTATGAAAAGACGCAAATGCCCCTGAGATTATCGTGTATTTACGTGAGGTATTTAAACCCGTTTTTAACCGATGTGTCCTCTCTCTCCTCCATTTTGGCCAACGAAGACAGCCCACGAACGGCAGCTCCACAGACCGATTTTCTTCCCTAAATCGACCCCAACGTTCAGCCTGTTCTGATGAGGTGCGCCGGAGACCCAAATAAACTCTGAAATCTCGTGTTCAACGATCTCATTCGAGAAGATGATGATGTTCGTCGACTGATTGACACTCCGATCTGCTTCTTCCTCACTATTTGGGTCGGATACACACCGATCTCCGTCTGACCGTCTTCGGCGAACCATCCGACACTCCAATCTGCTACATATTCTCTTTGGCTCTCCTCCCCAACTAACCATCAAGGTAAAACCGAGCAGATCTCCTCGTTTCATGCTTGTGTGCTTCAGATCTATTGATTTTATACTGTTTAGGGTTTCTGCAGTGACGAATGTGTGTGGATCATCGGATTGATTTTTTTTTTTTACCTATTGTGGGTAGATCAGGTTCAATGTAGTTGATTGGTAGCTTTTTTGTGCAATACCTAATTTTTGAAGTCGAATTGTGTATGGATTATGATCTTTATTGGTTGGTGATGCCCTGATTTGTGAGGATTTTTAAAGTTTTTAGGTCTCATAGGTTGAACTTATGCTTTTTCTTTAAAAAATGGCATGACACTGGTTGTTTATCTTTGAAGAAGTTGTTCTTCTTTAGGAAGTCCAATACAGTCTCCAAATGTGTGTGTTCGATCTCTATAAATCATGCCTTTGTTGTTAAAATGTTGCTCTCAAAATTGCATATCATTTCTCATCCTCCAGATGTGCCCCCGAATCACTCATTGAGACTGCTTTGAGAAAGTACGAATTTTTGCACCTTCTGTAGTTTGTAGTTTGTGTTCAACATGAGATTTGTTGAATGGTTTCCTATGTTTGGTGGAATTTTTTTAAATCCATGAATTAAGTACTTAGTCATCTTTTGTTACCATGCTCTTACCTGATCAAAATTTCCTTCTGCGATGCTTTTCGATTATCAATGCATACCAATTCTTATGAAAATGTGTAAAATAGTTGGGAATTCTAAAGGGTTTGGATTATTGAACTTTCTAATGTGGTCTTTTTTTTAGCTTGTGTTCATGATTAAGGTTTTGAATGTGCTTAGATTTTTTGTTTTGTTTTACCATTTTAGTCCTGAAGCATTTGTTGTTGAATACTTGAATTGTATGTCGGGTAAGTGTAATTTTTCGATTATGCTTATCAGTTTGTATGGTTTAGTCTGCAGATTTGTACCACAACAAAAAATTTCTGAAGGGCTTTAATTATCGAAAAAAATAAGTGGTCTGTTATTACTGCCAATATTTGATTAGACTGATTTATCTGATTAGAATTCACTGAAACTTTTTACTGAAGCGAAACCAAGATGGTAATTTCCATTCCTATAGTTATTAGGATTCTTTTTCTTTCTACATTTTCTTACTGGAATTCAAAAAAAAATAAAAAATTGTATGTGTGTGTGTCTATATATAACTCATTTACTTTCAGCGGATGATTTTTCTTTGAACCCTCAGTGGACAAAATAACCAATACTATGAATGATTATCATCATTCAACGAATTAGCCCAAATTCATTTCATAATATGAGAGTTTAACAAATTGGCAGTGGCGTGGTTGCAAATCAAGGGATATTGTATGTTTTAATATGACCTCTAACATGCAGATAGAAAGTACTATTTATATGATATCTTTTTGGCTTACAAAAATTAACTAAAAATATATATTGAAACTTAAAATAGACAACCAACCTTGATAACCACACATCGTTGGTTGATAACCACACATATGGGTTCGGACAATGAAAATATTGTATTATAAAAGTGGTTGGTTTAGATGTGTGTTTTTTTAGTTTCCTATATGCTTAAGTTCATCTCTGGCCAGCTTTAGTTAAGTAAAGGAGGGGGAGGGAGATGATCATGATGAAGACCTTGTTGAATGGTTTGGAAGGGTTTAGTTTAGGTTTCTCTGAGTCTACTAGTAGAGGCTCTGCCATTGTTTTTGGAGGGAAAGGTCTCTCTCTCTCTCTCTTTGTGTGTGTGTGTGTGTTTTTGTTTTTTTTTTTTTGTGTTGCTTTGGGAGGTTGTGGTGGAAAGGTTGGGAGGGGTTTTTATAGGTGGGTTTTGAGTGGAGAGTGAGTTTCAATGGGGGGGGGGGGAGATAATTGAAGTTCATGTTTGGAGAGGTAACTGAAATAATTATTGACTGTTGGATTGGGTTTTTTTATAGAAAAAAAAACTGTAGGCATGGAGTGATCAGCCTATCATGTGCATGTTTGGATATGTATTTTCAGACCAGGGGGGAGATAGATTTATTGGAATGAAAGTTTTTGGTGAAAAAAGAGAGAAACAACCTTAAAAGACAGAGGGAGAGCCTATGGAATGCAGGGTCCGACATTAGATAGCCCTTATTCTCCATATTTAAGATTTCCCTTTTAAAT
Organism: Acorus gramineus; assembly: GCA_030737835.1. Taxonomy (NCBI): domain Eukaryota; kingdom Viridiplantae; phylum Streptophyta; class Magnoliopsida; order Acorales; family Acoraceae; genus Acorus; species Acorus gramineus. The sequence continues at coordinate 8,868,069 of CM060854.1, read as the reverse complement.
CCACATTGTGCTGTATATGATGTCCAAGGTTTCATGTGTATTTCTTCTTTTTTTTCCCTAAAAAAAAACCATTTATATATTTCAATGAGAAACAAGGGAAGCTGATTAAATCCATGGGAAAGCAAGTTCTCTGTTGTTATGAAATGTGTGTCACCTAGTTAGCTTATAAGTCAACTTTACTATGTAAGGAGTATAGAATCATCTTTTAAGACCTATTTATACCATTGTATAAAAATATTCATGTAATAACTTTAGCAAAGTTACATATTGCATCCACAATCTATGCAACTCATATGAAGACAAATGAATTGCATGTGTGACTCGCTCATAATTAACAAACATGAACATTAACCTGACATGGATCTTATTCTACAAGTGAAATACTAAAGCAACAAGGCCTGGTCCCCAATGCCAAAACTTGACCTTATTGTAGAACACCTATAGTTTGTCTGTTGATATCAAATTTCTGAAATTGCTAAATGTACTGCTCATGTTTCCCAAATTCAATAGAGGGACTCTACAATCAAAACCTTTGTGTGGCTTCTATAATTATCCATTTCTAGTTTGGAACTTTTACATGCCATTGATTTCTTCAGCCAGGCTCACTGTTTTCTGCTGGTTTTTTTTTTTATATCTGTATAACTTTCATGATGATCAATTGGAAGTCTTTAGAAGCATAAGTTGATCTTTCTGCTGATTTACATATCGCATAATCGTCTTTACGATTTTGTAACTTAAGGAACTCAAGGCAACCATGTGTCAGAACGATCTATGATAAAAATTACTTGACGAGTGTTTGCATACAATACATTGACTAACCAAGAAGATGAAAAAAATCCAAAACCCATCTGAACATATTAACATGATCCAGTTATTTAAATCCCATTGTATGACAAGTTTCTTCCCTCATTGTTGTTGGTAGATAATGGAAGGCACTCGTGGGAGGGCTACATGGAGTCCGGAGATGAAAAAAATGTTCATTGATCTATGCTTAGAACAAGTAAAATTAGGGGGTCGGCCAGGAGCAAACCTGAAAACATCAGCATGGAAGAAGGTGAGAGAAGAATTTAATCAAAGGAACTTGGTCAATTATGAACAGAAACAATTCAAGAACTATTGGGACATGTTGAGGAAACAATGGAATACATGGAAGAGATTGATTTCCCTGACTGGCATAGGAGAGGTTGCTCCTGGCCAAACTGTCCAGATGGATCAGGAGAGATGGGATGAGCATATTACGGTAATCTATTTCATTGTTTATAATTTCTAAAGCCTCAGATATATTTGATTAACCCCTCAATTATTTTAAATACAGGCTTATCCTGATGCTAAACAGTTTCGATACAAACCCCTTCCTCATGCCGATGAGATGGAACAATTGTTTGGGGGGGTCACGGCCACGGGGGAGCACAGATTTAATTCTACTGATGATGACCACCTTCTTGATGATTTACACACCTGGCCATCCACGTCCCAGAACCCAACACCGAATCCCGAAGACCCAACTCCACCATCGGGTCCTGAAGGGCCGGAAGATCCCAACCTTGATCATGTCCAGACTGAGGCAAACTACGATGATCGTATGTCTAACATACGACGCAAACGGCCGTGTCCCAGTAGACGTAGGAGGAACAGTTCAGATACCTTTGTGGAGAAGCTTGATGGGGTGCTAGATAAGATTGTCAATTCCGCTACTAGTCAAGCACCCTTTGGATGTTCAGTACCCACCGTTGCCACCTGTTATGAATCCCTCCGACAGACCCCGGGGTTTGTGCCCGGTACCTCGCTCTACATAAACGCACTGAGGTACATCAACATTCCTGAGAATCGAGAGCTTTGGATGCTTGAGAAGGATCCAGAGTCCAGGGCTATGTTGGTGCGGGCTTCTGTCAAAGATTAGAGTCTCCGGATTGAACAATCCCACGAATGTTGTTGTGATCTGAACAATGTCCTTAATATTTATGTTTTATGAACACAGTCTATCTATGTTTAATTATTCAGTATGTAGGGTAGCTTTATGAAGTCTTATGTTTATGAACAATGTTCTCTGGATGCTTTCATGTTTGTTAGGAGGGTTTATGTATTATGAATGTGTGGAAACATGTGTTTGTTAGGTTGTATTATGCTCTATTAATGTTGATGTTTGTGTTTGTTTGGGTTTATGTATTATGAATGTGTGGAAACATGTGTTTGTTAGGTTGTATTATATATTATGAATGTGGATGCTTGTGTTTGTTTGAGTTTATGTATTATGAATGTGTGGGTGCTTGTGTTTATTAGGTGAGTGAAGCCTTGAGTTTGGGTTTATTAGGTGATTGAAACCTTCTGTTTGTCTGGAAGCTATGCTTATATTGTTTATGTGAAATTGAAATTGAGTAGACAATCTATGCTCTATTAATAGTTCATTGTTTCTGTTCATGTGTCTAATGTGTTTGTTAGCAACACTATATATGCTATGCTTATATTGTTTGTGGATGCATTCTTTAAGGTATTAGGAATGTGGACTCCACAGAATATCATCATCTTCCTCCTTATTGTGTATTACATACATCACAAGTTTGGTCAACGTAGGGTGCCAAGAGCAGTGCGTGATGGGGTTCTGAGTGGCCATGATTATGTTGATGGAATACTAAGGGGCCATCCACGCCCATGTCAAGAATTATTTCGCATGGATCAACATGTGTTCCGACGATTGGCAGATTTATTCCGGAGGGAAGGTTGGTTGGAGGACACAAGGAACATGTGGATCGAAGAACAATTAGCTATATTCCTCACTATCGTTGGACATAATTCGACAAACAGATATTGTCAGGACCGATTTCAACACTCTGGGGAGACCATATCTCGTCAGTTTAGGGAGGTCCTATCGGCATGCTTGAAATTAAGCAAGTTGGTTATTCATCCACCCGATTTGTCAAAGACACCCATCCAAATCTTAAACAATCAACGATTTTACCCAGCGTTCAAGGTAATAAACATTATTTCATGAATGTACTTGAACAATTGATCCATCATATTCTAGTTTGGAAGTTTAATCATATGGGTAATTAAACATTGATATGTAGGATTGTGTTGGGGCTATAGATGGAACTCTTGTCCACGCGATCATAGAGACAGAGAGTCAAGTGCCATTCCGGGGGCGCAAGGGGGATTGCATGCAGAATATTCTTGCTATCTGCTCCTTCGACATGCAGTTCACCTATGCTGAGGCCGGTTGGGAAGGAACGGCGCACGATTCACGTATCCTTTCCGAATGCATCCGAGACCCTTCAAGGAATTTTCCAATGCCACCTCCAGGAAAATATTATGTAGCTGACGCAGGGTATAGCAACAATAGGGGATTCCTCACACCATTTCGGAACGTGAGGTATTGGTTGGGTGATTATAGGGGCAGATCAGGACCAAAGAATAAGGAGGAGCTATTCAATTTTTATCACTCTTCATTGCGCAGTGTCATAGAACGCACTTTTGGAGTGTGGAAAACGCGATTCCCCATACTGAAGAAGATGGCATCTTATTCTTTTGACATCCAGGTACGGATCGTCATTGCAACAATGGCTATCCATAATTATATTCGAAGGGAAAATCAGGCTGATACCCTCTTTCGCGAATTCGAAAACACGAATACAGATGAGGACCGTAGCGCTGAAACACTATATGCCCCATTCCAACCGGAGAGAGATCAGATAGAAATGAATAGAACCCGGGATCAGATAGCCGATCTACTAATGGCTAGGCGCTAGGGGATTTTTTTTTTCTTGTATCCACGCCCGTTTTTTTATCTGTTGTAATATTAATATTGTAACAATCCTGTATAATATTGTAATATTTTTGATATCATGAAGAACGAAAATTCAGAGATTGAGTGCGCCTGTGGACAAGGACCGATGGTCCTCTTGATGGCTAGGACTTCCAAGAACTATGGCCGATGGTTTTTGAGGTGCCCAGCAAGATTGGTAAGTTTTTTAACAATGTAAACCCTCTTGAATTGCTAATTATGTCCTTTTAAACATATGTGTCATTTAACGTGTGATTTATTTTGTTGTCATTCATGTAATCAGGAACACCCACAATGCTTTGTGTGGGTTGATGAAGTGCGTCAGGCGCACGGACCCGAGGCTTACCAGGTGCCAGCTCAGGAGAAGGTTGAGAAGGCCGTCGCAGTTCAACGCCCCATAGGGATACTCATCTTTGGATGTTGTTCATGCATATGTATCATATTGATGGTGTTTGTGATCTTTTTTTTGCTTGTACTCTTGGCCATCAAATGACTGTAGAAGTTGGATTATGAAACCAGCACTGTAATGTAAATATTTACTGATCTGAAACTTTTTTTTTATTTGAGAATGTTGTAACATACTCATGTGGCTATCTATTGTAGCATGAAAACATATGTAGCATAAGTATTACCTTTTCTTGGTTTCGAGGAATTTGATGATCTACAGGTTTTTATTTTTGAATCATAAAGTGTTAATATTATTCTCTTGTATTTATAATGTGTAGCATGACAGGATATGCCACTTTGTATCAGGTTCTAGGTGAGAGTTGTAAAAAAAATTTGACAGGTATGTGATTGTTATGATATTTCAAAATTGGTAAATATAGATTGCATATTTACCACATCATGAAAAGTCATTATGTCTTGAGTTATTTTTTTGTAAATCTATATAAGCTTGTATCAGGTTCTAATAAGTAATGAAACTGTAGTATCTAATAATTTATTAAATAGACATTTAATAAAATATCTTTTTTTAATAAATAGAAAAAATAAGCAAATAATCAAGTTTTCAACCAAACATCAAATTACATTCAGCACTTATTAAATGGACCAAAACACCCTTGTCATAAGCTCTACTCTTCAGTACTGAACCAAACACACTTATTTGCAATAAGTGCTTATAATTTCCGCTGAACCAAACAGTTTTTCTTCTGAACTGATTAAAACTTATCAGAACTTATACAATCTGCACTTATAAATCAGGACTTAAAGTCAGCTTTCCGCTGAACCATACGGCCCCTAAGACTTACCTATGTGTAATTGTGGTAGCTGTTTTTCATGGATTCAGACTTGTTTTGAATCGAGTACTAGGAAATAATTTTTTCATGAAGTTACATGCTTGGTTAAATGAAGTATATAACTTTAAAAAAGAGGAATGTGAGGATTGCACGTGGGGATGCAAGTGACATGAAGATCCCATTCTCTTCATCTCCAGGATGTGGTACATATATATATAAGTTAATGATTTCCATGTTTAATACAAAGCCCAAGGAGATTTCTTTGTAATGTTTGAAGGTGCCAAGGAGGAAATTTCACTGAAAGCCAACTGTGAACAAAAAACACTTTTAGCTTTTTTTATTTTTGCAAAAGTAAAGATCTGCTTAAACATGTTTTTAGATGTCCCCTGAGCCTGTGAACGCTTTTCAAATGCAAAAATGCACCCAAACTGGAATTCAAATAAGACTTAAGTAATTGGATTATTGGTGAAGTGAATTACATTTTTTAGAGTCACACCAACAAAAGATTCTCAAAGTCCAAACTTCTAATAACTCGAACACAAAAACGAAAAAAGATCACGAGAACCAATAGTTTTTTTTTATTATTATTGCTTTCATCGTATCCTCATCATTTTTTAGTGAGTTTGTACATGAAGACTTCCCATGAAAGTGATCAACCTGTCTCCCTCAGGGTGAGCTACACTATGCATTATTGGAAATAATTAAACTATTTTATGTTCATATAAACATCACAAAGAATTGGTCTTGTGGTTTATATTATTGATGAAATAAGCAAAGAGAAAAAAGTGATTCAACTTGCATTATTGGATATATAATTGAACTATTTTATGACAGTTTTTGTGAAGTTCGTATAAGGTAAGCGAAGAGAAAAAAAAAAGTGAGTCAACTTGCATTATTGAATATAATTGAATTGAACTATTTTATGACAGTTTTTGTGGAGTTCATATAAGGTAAGCGAAGAGAAAAAAAAACGTGAGTCAGCCTGCAATAATTATTGGATATAATTGAACTATTTTTTAATGACAAAAAAATTTGTGGAGTACATATAAACATCACAAAGAATTGGTCTTATGATTTATATATCACTAATGAAATAAGCAAAGAGAAAAAAGTAAATAATTGACATGGTAATTGTGGTGGTTTATCAGAAATTTTGGGTACGTGTTTAATGTTAGCTGGATACTTGTCTTTTCTCACAGACGATATGCGTGTAAATAAAATATATATATTTTAAAAGAACTGCCCACAACTAATACTCTCAATTTTTTTTCAATTCATTTATGTACTGTGGGGGATGAAATCAGGTCCTTCACTCCTAGGCCGGATCAACGTAGATCGGGGCTTTTGGATGTAGGTCCGAGACGGTGTTGATGCTGACTCCTCTTCACGATGATCCGAAGCAAGCTTCTTCTGCTAGTCGCCCTCCTCCTTCTTCGACCTTCAAACACCTGAAACTCACACCAGTGTGGTACCGGCTAACGCCTCTCTGACGCTCAAGTCAGTAACTCTTCCATGAGAATAAGAATTTAGAATTCTTGAGTGCAAGTAGAGGAGAGAGAGTGCATACCTGAGGGGGAGGTGAAGTTCCCCTTTTATACTAGAGAAGGGGCGTACCGAGCTCGGCCTTATGAAATGAGTATATCATGAGATGTAATCTCCACGTGGCTCTTGGATTTGTGGACAAGTGTCGCCTAAGGATTGCCATTCTATAACCGATTTTCTAACATCTATTCTTTTTCCTGTGTCAATGAATATTCCCTTGGTAAACCGTTATCACACTAGAGCGGTCGTATGGTCGACCTGTATTCTAGTTTGGGTATTATGGTTTGGTCAATTCGTATTTCAGTTCGGACCTTTTGTACTCGACCATCTTGACTTGGTTGGGCAACACTGTGTGTCCGTCCTTGGTCGGCAAAGAATTAATCGTTCAACCTCTGTTAAAGTCCGACTTGATCTAGTCGGGCAATATCACTTTGCCTGACCTGGTGAGAAAAATGGACCTGTTTAACCCGTAGGGCAAATTTGGGCCCTTGGGCCTTCCCGTTCTGGATTTCCTTCTAATCATGATGGCTTATCCACACTTAATTCTCATATTTATGTAATCTTATTCTTTATTCCATTTTGTGATGAATTTGGTCTCCTACATATACGATATAATATATCATATTATATATACATGAATGATATATTGAAATTTTTTATAATTATTAAATAAATAGTTTATAGAATTTATTATGAAATTACACATAAAAAATATATTTTACAACTGAAAATGAGTTTTTTGCATATATACAACAACCTTATATTGTAAAAAATACCCCATTTGAAACTCTCAAACCAACAATATTTCTTGCATGGATAAAAAAAATGACATCTATGTATAATTTAAACCATTTCAAATAGTATTATTAGAAATAATAAATTATCGGGGATATTTTGCTAAAATATGATTTTTTAAGGGTATATATACAAAACAAAAATTAAGATTTGGTGGATGAGGATGATATTATATTATATATATATAAAGAATTAAACTATTCTCGAAATTCTTTAAAAATTCCACCTACAAAATTATATAGACATTTTATTTATGGACTAATAAGAAAAAAGTCATTTAAAATTGAGGATTTAAAATAAAATATGAAGGAGGGACTTATCACTAAATAACATAGTTTACAATGACTTAAAATAAAAACATTTTCACAAACTAATGATACATGGACGGACGTTTGACGGAAGGACAAAAAACAAGATAAACGGTTGAAGTTGGGGAGTTAAAAAGAAATATAAAGAAGGGATAGATCGATCTCTAGATAGGTACGTTTATAGAGACTTAAAACTAAAAATCTCAAAAAATATTAATAAAACAAAATAAATCTTTTTTTTATTATTGAACACCCTCTATGAGTATGGGCTTATATACGAGACAGCCTATCCTACATGGAGTAGGGGTTGCCCTGTTCTCGACCCCCGTTTCGAATGGGAATAAGCCCCCGGATAACTTCGGATAAAGGGGAATAAGAGATAAAGGGTGTTTGAAAGCATAGAAGAACTAGGGATAAAGTATGTCAGAATAAACTGGTATAAAGTAGCATATGGATTCCAACCAATCCCTGGAATTAAAGTTATCCAAGGTTATTCCACCCACAAAATATGTGGGTCCACTGTCAAATCAACTGTCATCACTTGTTTGTTTTGGGTATAAGGCCCCGGATAACCCCGGATAAGAATTTTGGTGTGTTTGTTTGCCCTTGATAACCCCTGATAAAATATGTCAGAATAAACTTGTATAAAGTGGTATATGGATTCCAATCAACCCCTGAAGTTAAAGTTATCTTATGTTATTCCACCCAAAAAATATGTGGACCCACTGTCAAATCAACTGTCATCACCTCTTATAAATTACCTGTCAAATCAACTATCATTATTTTTTTACCTTTTTAAATCTTTATTCATACTTTATTCACATTTTACCCAAACAACAAAACATTTATTCTTACGTTTACCAACGAGAAAAACTCAAAACACAACCAAACACAAAATCATTTTATCCTTATTTATACTCACTTATGCTCGGATAAATGTATACCCAAGAATAAAACCTACCTCCGTTCCAAACGGGAGCCTATAAACCACATGTCAAATCAACTATCATTATTTTTTCACCATTTATAAATCCTTATCCATATTTTATTCACATTTTACCTGTGGGAGACCAAATTAATCAAAGACGAATAAGGATAAGATTGTATAAGTGCAAGAATTGAAAAATGATTAGCCCATGTTAACAAAAATATGGGCTAGAAGAAGGAAAGTCCATGGGCCCAAAATTCTATTACGGCTTAAATAAGCCCGCCTTCCTCAAAGTTCGGGCAAACAATTATGCCCGACCAGGATAAGACGACCATACACTGTCGGTCTAAGAACGGGTACCAAACATTTCCCGACCTTAAGGTTAGGCTGTCCAAAGGGCAATGCCCGAATTAAAAAGCAGGTCGGCCATAAGACCCCCCCTGCAAGGAGACAGTTAGCGAAGGGAATATTCCATGACACTAGAAAATGACAGAATGTCAGAAAAAAAAATAGTTATAGGATAATGATAATGATCCCTAGGTGCCACATGTCCACAGATCCAGAAGCTGCATGGAAATTCCATATCAAGATATGATCACCCCGCAAGGCCAAGTTTGGCACGCCCCTGCTTAGTATAAAAGGGGGACTCCACCTCTCTCACAAGGTATGCGAACACTGACTCTCACTCCTGCTAAAACTCAAGAATTCTAAATTCTTCTTCTGGAGACGAAGAGGTTACTGACTTGACCGTGTGAGTTTCAGGTACTCGAAGGCGGAAGGAGAAGGAGGAAGGCGTAGACGACAATAGAGATCGAAGGCTAGTGGTGGACCGACGCGAGGAGGAGGACTAGCTCACACTATCTCGGGTCTACACTCAAAGCCGGGATCAGCGAAGACCCGGCCTAAGAGGGGAAAGCCAGATTTCATCCCCCACATTACCCAAACAACAAAAGATTTATTCTTACGTTTACCAACGAGAATAATTCAAAACACAACAAAACACAAAATCACTTTATTCTCACTTATGCCGGAATAAATGTATACCTAAGAATAAATCTTATTCCCGTTCCAAACAGGGAAGTCCTTATTTTCATGGATAGAAATGGATGACACAAGCTCTCTAAAAAAAAGAAAAAAAAATTCTTTGTTAAGATTTATAAATTAATAATCTAAAAATTCTTGGATTTATGGGAAAAATCGATGTAGCTCTTTGAAAACTTATGAAAATAAAAAAGTCCTTGTAAAATTGGTAAATCATCTCAGGTCCCTATCTTATTGAACAATATTTATTTTAGTCCCTATAACTAACCAGTTGTGTAGTTAACCTAACCGTGCATGATAAATTATTGTTATGTCATTTTAAAATTTATTTTCTTTGTTGAAAAAAATTGATACAACTTGAAAACTTATGAAATTCGTAAAAAGTCAATCTGAAATTTAAAAATCGTCTTAACTCTCCCAAAATCTTCTGAAAATTACAAAAAGTCAATGTGATTATATAAAAATATAGGAAAAAATCGATGGAGCTCCCTGAAAACTTATGAAAATCAGAAAAAATCTCTCTAAAATTGGTATATTCCCTCAGGTCCCTATCTTATTAACTAGATGTGTGGTTAACCCTAACCATGCATGGTAAATTACTGTTATACTATTTTAAAATTTATTTTCTTTATTCAAAAAAATAGATGTAACTCTCTAAAAACTTATGGAAATTGAAAATAGTTCTTGTGAAATTTAAAAATTGTCTTAACTCTCTGAAATCTTCTTAAAATCACAAAAAATCTATGTGATTATATAAAATTATATACTGATTTTTTTAATTTTATTAAACAAATTATATTTTTATAATTAAGGTGTTATGCTTTTGTTGTTACTAAATTTGAGTTAAAAATGTATTATAAAATTTTAATTTGTTTTATTTGATTTTGTAATGGAGTTGATGAAGTTTTAATTATTATTATTTTTTTGTCTCTATGATGAGATTGATAAGGTGAAAATGTTGAAAAATGACTTGATTTTATAGATCAAATGAGTTTCGATAGCTATTTTTTTTAGAGTTGAGGATGACATTTCATATAAACATCACAAAGAATTGGTCTTATGGTTTATATTACTGATGAAATACACAAAGAGAAAAAAGTGAAACAACTTGCAATATTGGATATAATTGAACTATTTTATGACAATTTTTGTGGAATTCATATAAGAAGTAAGCAAAGAGAAAAAAATGAGTCAACTTGAATTATTGGTATAATCAGACTATTTTATAACAATTTTTTTTGGGGAGTTCATATAAACATCACAAAGAATTGGTCTTATGGTTTATATGATTGATGAAATAATTTCATGTAAACATCATAAAGAATTGGTCATATGGTTTATATTAGTGATGAAATAAGCAATGAGAAAAACAGTTTCAACTTGCACTATTGGATATAATTGAACTATTTTATGACAATTTTTGGAGACCGGATCCAGTCAGTTCAGTCAGTATTGAACTGGACAACGTGTAAATCGAACTACACTACCTATAAATCGAACTGCACAACTAATTGTTGGGTATATATTTTACTCTTCTATTGGATACTGATGATACTTAGGAATTCATATTTTCTCCAATAGCTCATTGAATCTAATAAGAGAGTGAAATATATACTCAATAATTGATTGTGCAGTTCAATTTATAGGTAGTGTAGTTCGATTTTCATGTGGTGCAGTTCGGTACTGACCGAACTGACCGGATCTAGTCTTAACTGGATCCGATCCCCAATTTTTGTGGGGTTCATATAAGAAGTAAGCAACCAAAAAATAGTAAGTCAACTTGCATTATTGGGTATAAATATAATCGAACTATTTTATAACAAATTTTCTGTGGACTTCATATAAACATCATAAAGAATTGGTCTTATGGTCTATATCATTGATGAAGTTGTGATTTGCCAGAAATTATGGGCACGTGATTATTGTTAGTTTAATAACTATGATTTAGAATTAGAGTTCTTTATATTTTATAAATGTGGATGGATAAATAAATGGATATTTGTACTGACTGCCCAGAAATCAAAGGATTCATTCCTCATTAATCTGATCATTAACCAATATTTGACTAATTACATTACTCCATTTTGAGGTGTGACATGGAGTTATTCGCCTCGATAGATATACCATGATATATAACTATCAATGTAGAATAAATGATTTTTTGTGTCGTCGTTTTTTTTTTTGGTTAATCTCATTGAAAAATGTTAAAATGATATTTTTATTGTTTTCTTCACATTAGACAAAGTGAGGATAAAAGATGAATAACAGTTTATGACTATTTAAACAAAAGAATGCATAAATTGTTTGTGTTTGGAATTACTTAATCTTGTACGATGTGTTGGAATAGAAGGGAATGGAACTGAAAAGAACAATTTTGACTTCAAGGCGCGTAGCGAATACGCTTTCTTTAAGCGCTATTTGCTCCTACTTCTTGACGAAGTTGTTGTAGGGATTCTCTGCAAACTCACTCCTGGATACAACGAAGTCTTATTAGACTTGTGGTCAGCAAAACGAAAGTCTAAAATTGACTCTCTTTGATTGTTGTGTTTATGGCAGATATAGATGCAAGTCTAACATGTTATTTTGGATTGGGTGAGTCTTTCGAGGAGGAAGAAAAAGATTGTCAAACTACAGATCCGATATCCCAATTTAAAGACCCTATCATAACTGTTCAACAGTTATCACAAATGTTCCCAACAGTTGGAGACAGTTATAACTGTTTAGCAGTTAAAATTTGAATTTCGAATTTAAATCTCAACTGGCTGATCTCATCGTCAGCCAACGGCTCTTGATTTATCTCTCAGATCCAACGGTGGTCTTTAATTATCGAATTTTACACACATAATGCATCACATAAAATGTTTAAAATTAATGCAAAAATTAATGCACTATTAAAACATTATAATTATAAGCATTAAAATTATGCACGTGCGCGCATACATGCGATACACGTGCAAACCTATATGCACTTGTACTTGCTACACATCAACAACATGTGTGTTTTGTCCTCCCTTATATACCACCACAACCTAAATCTTTTAACCAATATAAGACTATTTGAAAAACCTTCTTTATAAAACTCAAAGTTGCAACACAAAGTAAATAAAAATGACATGAAAATATGATTTTATTAAATCACATTCAATACAATGGACGATCTGGGGTGCAAGCTAATTTATTAGACAAACCAAACATTTGTAAAGAATCCTTATAAATTGGAGTTTTGTGGAGCGAGATGGATACAGCAAAAAAAAATCTTTATGGTTCATCAATAATATAAAATATAATATATATGGTGAGATTATCATATAAGGGACCGTTTGGTTCAGCGGAATGCTGATTTTAAGTGCTGATTCATAAGTGCAGATTGTATAAGTCCTGATAAGTTTTAATCAATTCAGAAAAAAAACTGTTTGGTTCAACTGAAATTATAAACACTTATGTGGATAAGTGTGTTTGGTTCACCACTGAACAATAGTGCTTACTAAAAGGGTATTTTGATCTATTTAATAAGTGTTGAATGTTATTTTGATATTTTGTTTAATACTTGAAAAAATATTTATTTTTTCTATTAAAAGTTAATTATTCCTTTTATTAAAATTTACTTAATTTTTTTTTTTTTTTCATAGAGGCCACTGTTTGATTTTTTATTTAATTGATTTTCAATTATGATTGACATTCTAAAAACAACAAACAAAAATTTATGAATCCATTTGGGTATCAACTCAACACACACATATCACAAAAAAAAAAAAACCCTTCACACACGCGTTTAACCCACTCAATGAACTCTCCCTTCCCCTTTCATTCTCTCTCGGTTTTCACCCACCATCAACTCTCTCTTCCCTTTCAAATACCACCAACTTAAGTACCAAATCCTCATCCTAGGCGCCAAATCCTCCTCTCTGTCCCTGGATTTCACCATCACTTCACCTTCTCTCTTCTCCTTCTCACTATTCTTCCTCTTCTTTTTTCTGTCCGATCGATCGTCACTCCTCCCGGCGTCTTTCGATCAATGTCCCAACACCGTGAATGAGTGGACAGCGAAGGAGACGACGTTTGCTCCGCATCTTGTTTCGTGAGTCCTTTGGCTGACGGGATTAGGCGCGCCGCGATGATGATGGCAGATGATTTAGGGTTTTCTTTTTAACTAACAAACGGCGCAGAGAGAGATGAGGAGAGAGACGACCTCTCAAAAAAAGGGTTTAAATATCCTATGGTCAATACTTAGAATGTGCAGGGGTAATTTGGTCTTTTCATGTCAATAACCAAGAGGCTGAAGGCGATTGCTGAAACATAAGTGAAGTTATGGGCGCTGAAAGATTTAGGTGTTTTTTAACTGAATGAGGCATAAATTCAGCACTTATAAGAACTTCAACCAAACACCCATCTAGACAATTAAGCGCTGAAGTTCAGCTTTAAGCACAATAAGTGCTGAAAAATTGTTTTACCAAACACCACCTTACAGTCTCCTTGTGTCCTACAAAAATACCAACGAAATATTTCGTTGATAAAATAAATAATTTCCTGGCTAAAAGGAATATATAATTTTCAATAAATATCAATAAAATAGAATTTTCATCATTAAATGTATAATTTTAATGAAATTTGTTTCTTCAGTAAAATATTCACTGCTAAAAGACATATTTCTTATAGTGAGAGGTGAGACTATTTTGGTGCGAGACTTGCGGATCTGACTCTTAGATCTCTTTATATAGACAATCACGTAACTTTGTCACATGCCCTCTACACTAGCCACAGTTAGGTATAAAATCTCCACTAAAAAAATTGAAATATTTAAAATTCAAAAAGGGCCTATCAAAATTATTCAAATCTAAAATATTTAACTACCTAACCAAAAATACTAAACTCTGAAACAAATCCTAAAAAATGAACGATCCTGAAATTTCAAAATTCAGGGTATTCCAAAAACTATTGAATTTAAATAATTAAAAAAAAAAGATTTCCTTTATGAATCCAGGGTATTCTTCAAAAAGAAAACGTGATCTTCTCTTCTTATGCTTATGCCATTGATAAGTTAAACAAAAGTTTCTCAAAACGCTCAAGACACATCAAGAAACAATAACAACCTTTTTGTTTTGTTACATTTTATGAATTCTAATAAGTTGCTTCTCTATATATGTAGGTTGCTCCCATGTAGTGTGCATACTTCAAGCACAGTTTGCATTCTTCCCAGGTCCTCCATAGAAGAAATACTTCCCCGATATTTCATTCTCCTTTCCTTGTAAATCGTAGCAGCGCGAGCTCGTAAGGGAAGGCGTAATCTTATCGGGTCTCTCATACTTGTACAATGCCGGGTTGGCGACCTCTATGTTGGTGAACCGGGCCGCCTTTTTGTCGCCTTCACCGGGGAATTGTCCGCTACCCATCTGGGTGGTGGTGTGGCCTCCCTGGCCATTTTCTAATCCCTTGGCGTAAAGCTGGCCTCCTAATAGGGCTATGTCCGCCCCGCCTGCGATTCGAGGGAATAGAGAGCTAGGCTGGTCCCCAAGGTTTTTGCCTTGCAGTTTTAGCCACCAATTGCCTGTATTCTTGTCCTATGGATGTTTATTTGCAAAGTAAGTTCGATAAAATGAGAAATAGTATAGAGTTAAGATTGGACATGATTCGCACATAAATTAATAGTCTTGAAGTATGGATAAACTGTAATAGTTATACATTGATGAGTTAGAAAAAACTAAAACTTATTATAATAAGATTAACTATTTTAACTATTACATGGATAATCTATTGGGGAATGAGTGGTTTGAATTGGAAGTAGAAACTATTTTTAAAATTCATCAAACTTCTCAAATCTAAGCCAATATTCAAATTCCTTGGTTTTAAAAGTTCAATTTATCACAGGAGTTGAAATAAAACTTGTAAGATCAAAATTAATAACTATACGTTGAATATAGAGACTGTGAACTGGAATGCAGGACCATTATAGACTGAAATGGGAGTTATTGGTATTCCAAGTGCAAAATCACTATGTACTGCACAAAGCCAGAGCAGAGGGTATTATAGCAACCTGTTTTATCAAATCCATCCGCCTATGAAAGAAGAAAAAAAACAACAATCTCAAAATTGTGAATCTTAAGCAAGTAAATCAAATCCTAAAATTAATTGATCATATAATTTATCAAAACAAGCAATTAACCTTGAATTAAATTACCCAATAAATATTTAGAGAATTAATCAATAGGCACAATTTTGATATGTAGCAGGCTATTTATCTATGATCAAAATTGAATATAAAAAAAAAAACATAATTATTACAAACCTCCCGACCAGGATCTGTGAGAAAATCTATTTCAGGATGAACAGCTTTGGCTGAATATTTGTTGCCAAAATGCTTAAGTGAAGTAGCCTTGATTAAATCACTCTTTTGAGTCCTCCGAATGGGAACAGTTCCTTCAGGGCACCTTATTCCATTCAAGTGCCATGGTTGATGGAATTCTTTTAGATTCTGGTTCGATTCCTTTTGGATATGAACTAGGTCTCATCTGCATGTACAAATTAATTCTCATATGCTTCAGCATATAGAAATATAGATAATTGTATAAAATTATTGAAATTTGCAATAACTTAGGAGTTGTATTAGGGAATTTGGTTTCATATATAGAAGTTTTAATTGCATGAGCAATGTTTTGCTTTGGATAATGTTACATATAGCCCTGTTTCCAACCCTAATTCCAGTTTACATGTCTTTTGAATTTTTTTTAAAATAGTATATTTCATCTAATAAAATACATGCTTTTAAAATAATGAAACATATGTGAATTGTATGGATGCATTTATTAAAAATGTGAAATATTTTGATTGATGCATGTATACCTCATTAATGTAAGTATGTTTCGATGATTTTCTATCGACACATATAGGATTGGAATTTGAACTAAAAAAAAAATGCGTGCAACAGCACTCTTTTACTTTTTATGCCAGAGGATTAAATCATAAAACTATAATTTAAAATGTCGGCGAATGACATCTTGAAAATCAAGTTATCCTAATTCCTATCATGAATTTAACTATTATGAATTTAAATTTCTTAATTGATTGTAGTTATGGATCAACATATATTTTTTAATTCCTTATACACCTCCATGAAAACAAATTCGAAGTCCCCGTGGGTGAGCTCCTATTATTTTTTTCAAGAAAACAATTTACATTAATTATATGTATATTAGGTACTCCTTTTTCAGATTTAACTACAACTTATGTCATGTCTTCTTGCATATTTTAAGTATTCTCTACTTGTATTTTCTAATTAAATTATGTTGGAATTATTGTCCATAGTGTTAATGGAGATTATACTATGGGAATACCAAATTATGAGATCAATTTTTACATCAATTTTTAATATCATTATTCTTCATATTATCAAAGAACTTAAATAATCATTCGTAACAACATGATTAATTAAAAAAATTTAATTTAAAAGAAAACTATAAAAATCTACCTGGATGGTATGATTTTTGAGCAATGGATGACCAAAAGCTGGTTGTTTTAATATATCGATTCAATCAATTACATCTCCATCAACACTCTACAACAAAAAAAAATAATCACTGTTAGCATCAACATAACTACATATACACACAACAAATTCTTTGTACACCATTATTGGTTAAGAATACATCTGAAACAAAACAATATATATATATATTGTGGTCCTGCTGCTTGTGGTGCTGCAACAAGGTGCTGCTGCTACCCTTCTCATTCTTCTCTTCTACTCGTAAATTAAAAAAAATGCAAAAAAAAGGGGTGCTCACAGAGAGCACAATAAATGATACATTTTGCAGAGGCATGCTGTCTGCCTCAGAGTTCGGTCATTATATTATGGTAAATCCGCAAAGAGACCATTTACACAACATCTACACCATGATTGTGGCTGCTATACACTAACAAGTCACCACTTCAACTGTCTATTAGAAAACTGTATCAAACTTTAACCATAAAAAGAACCATGGATGGTCAGACATACTAGACAGTTAATTAAATGCAAACACACTCCCCTCCAATTGATCAATCAGACAATGACTAATTAAATTGAATAAATGTTTAAGTAAAACTCACTCAATCTGACAAATATAATGATTGAGATATAAACTACTGATGAAAATATTTTTTGGTTCGGATTGGAGAGTGGTGATGAAATTGAATTATTTAGAAATGAATGTAAAGGTGAACCAGAAATGTTGTTATCATTTCTGGTCTTCAATGCCATTTATTGACCTCCCTCTCTCACACCATCACCACCACCACCACCTCCTCTCCCTCTCAACACACTCACACACAGAGACACCAATCTTTTTTGAAAAAATTATTTGAAGTGGTAGGAGAAAAAAAAAAGATTTGGTTTTTAGTGCAGAGATTCCAATATGTTTTTGTCTTCTAAAGATCCAAACATGCAATGTAAATGTCTGATATTTTGAGTCTCTCAGAAAGGGAAAAAAGAAGGCAAAAAAAGCTTGTGTTGTTTTGAGAACCCAACCATATAAGATTTCAGAAGATCAGCTTTTGTTGGGCACATATAGGTGTTAGAGATTCACAGAGCCACAATCTTTTAAGTTTTTTTTTTTTTTTGTTGGGAGAACTTTATCTGGGTTTTCATTTTTTCAGTTTTTAAAGATAACCAACATCAACAAGATTTGGGTTCCTCTTCAAAACCAAAACAAAAGAAAACCCTAAATAATCAAATAACCGAACAAATCAAAATCACAAGAAGATTTGAGCTCCTCTTCAAAGCCAAAACAAAAGAAAACCCTAAATAATTAAATAACTGAACAAATCAAAATCACAAGAAGATTTGAGCTCCTCTTCAAAGCCAAAACAAAAAAAACCCTAAATAATCAAATAATAGAACAAATGAAAACCCTATACCTAAATAATTGGATACAAAGGCAAGTTAAAGAAAATACTTACATTGAATGTTTTACGGGGACGATGACGGTGCGGGGTCGGTGACGGCGACGAGGTGCCGGACGGTGATGGTGACGAGGTGGTGGAGAAGGAGTGCCGGAGAGGGGGGGGGGCGCGTTCGTGTGGAGGCGAAGATGGAGCCGAGGGAGGAGTTTTGTGAGGAGGAGGAGGAGGAGAGAAGGAAAACAACAGGGTTTGAGAGGGTTTTTTTTTTTTTTTTTTTTTTGGCTCTCTCTGCTGTTGTTGTTTCGATTGTTTCGAGTAGAAGAGAAGAATGAGAGGAGAGAGAAGGTGGAGAGACTTTGGGGGGGCACGACCGCATCCGGTTTCATTCGATTTTTTTTTTTTTTAACAGTTAACAACGACAGCCGTCCGATCGCGAGATCAGCGATCGGACGGCTGAGATCAGCATTTTAGTCTTTTATAGGGACCATTTTCTCTTTATGATTATTTATAAGAACTGTAATATTTATCCTTTTTATAAAAAAATTTCAGGGGCAATTTTGTCTTTTGCGGTGACTAATTTGTCTTTATTGGGACTGCAATGTGTACACGTACAATTTAATGTAAAAGTCTTTCAAAAGTAATTTTATCTTTTGCATGGACTAATTTGTCTTTATGACTGTTTATAAAGACTTCAATGTCCACACAATTATATATGATGAAATATTATGATAATATTCCATTAAGTTTGGATGAAAATTTAACTCAGGGATGATAATTGAGTTTTTCTGAGTTTTTAGGGACTCGTACGTCTGTTCCAATTTTAGTAGGGATTTATATGGGTTTTTCCATATTTATAGGGACTTAGATGTCTTTAACTCAAAAATTTAATTTTGAATATCATTGAAATATTTTGCGTTAAAGAGAAAGGTGACAAATGATATGGAATCATATAAAACAAATATATTCTAACTATTAACAAGATATTCAGAATATATATACACACACACTCACATAATTGACAAGGTTTTAAAAAATGATAATAAAAAAGTGTAATCAAAATCATCGTGGAAACAGGTATTTATTGTTGGTTTTTAATAATAATAATATAATAATAATAATAATGTCCTAGCCAGTGCTTTAAGAGCATTCATTAAAAAAAAACCTAAAAATCAATATCAAAATTGACCAAAACAAATTTTGTTTGATTTTATTGTTTAATAGTGTTTGTAACATGTGATGTGATTCGATTGATATTGGATCCCATCAATATATTTCATGAGAGATTATCAGTGTCTCAAATTATCTTAAAATCTCATACGTTTAATATGTGAGAGACACATATCAATTTTTTTATTAAAGACCGTTATGTATCTAACACTAATTAGATTTTTTATCTTTTTTAGTCAATTTTATAACGAAGCATAAAAGATGTTACAAGATGATCTGAAACGCAGAGAAAAAGACAGGGAGAGCAAAACATAAAAGAAAAAAAAGAAAACAGGTAGAGGGCTAAAACTCCAAGGTTTGGCCAAAGGGGAGGCTTCCCATCGAGACCTCCCGATCTCGAACCGCAAACACCTGGACTAGATCTTATCTCATATAATATCATATGAGACATTTTAACAAAATTAGATTCATTGAAATAATACAAGTACTTAGAACTTCCTCAATCTAAAGAATGACAACTCCCATCATACTATCAACTTCCCTTGTGTATCAATCAACTGTGAATTTGTTACTAAGTTTTAGGGTGTCTTTATTTGTACTCATATCATATCCCACCCTTTTTAATGAAACAATTGAGAACCCAAAAACCACTAAAAACAAAACATATTGACAACAATTTGAACACCCCAAAAACAAATTGCACACCCCACCTGCACATGCCCTCCCAAATTGAACACCTACATTGAACACACCACATCGGAGGTGCATTTAAATTTGTTTGATAAAAAAAATGGAAAAATGATCAAAAAAATCTCTTAAAAGTTAAAAATACACAAATCAGTCACTTTTTAAAATTATACCTAAAAAAGTCTCATTTCACAATTTTAGAAACACTAAATACTAATATATCATTATGTAATTAAATCCTTAATATCCCTCTAACCCTGTTCAATTATTCCACATTAAAACCTATTTTTTCGACAAAACAACAATCTCTTTATACATGACAAAAATCAATCCTATTAAAGATTTTGTTATTATATATCATATTGTGTATTTCTTATATATATCTTACATCATATTGTTTATTATATTTCATTGTCATAATATGTAAGTTAAATCTGTGTTGTGCCCCAATGCCGCAGATGTTATCTTTATTCACATTTTTTATTTTTTTGGCTATTTACATATTTTTATGACGTCATTAGTACATATCCATTTTTAAAAAAAAGCATCAACTAAATGTAATTCATCATAAAAAAACTCAAATTATACTGGTACATATTCCATAAAATCCACCTAATCACAAAGAATTTAGAATAAAAAAAAGTTGATCTATATGAAAATGTGTTAAATACATCAACAAAATTAAGAGGGTGAAATATTTTAACAAATTTAAGACGTATAGAATATATTAAGGATCTAATTGCATAAGAGTATGTTAGTCTTTTGTGTTTCCAATATTGTGAAATGAGACTTTTTTAGATATAATATAATATTAAAAAGTGACTAATTTAGGTATTTCTAACTTTTAGGAGACTTTTTTTTATCATTTTCCCAAAAAAAAAAAAAGAACCACTTAAAGCACCTATTGACATCAATTTTTTGCAATTACAATTTTGCAATGTGGTGAATCTTTAAAAATTACACTTTTTATTTTTTTAAATTTATTGAAATTTTTTAGTTAAAATTCCAATAAAATAAAATAACAAAAGAATTTGCTTAGAAACTCATCCATTTCACATGATCTTTTTTGTTAAGGTTTCTGAAAAATTATTTTTATAACAAAAAAATATTTTTCATATAAGAAGCTAAGCGCGTTTAATACATTTAAAAATAATTTTACATTTTGTTTTACATATCTCTAGAAAAACAAAATCTCTAAAATATGTCCACACCGACAATAGACACCTCTTCTACTACCCTTATGGTGCTATCTGTATGAGTCTGGTTTGTTTTTGTTTGTTTGCGCGTTCTCTTTTTTTGAATAAAACTAAGACGGTGTTTGGTTGCACGATTGTGAAACTTTTACGATTACAGGAAGCTGGTTCTGCAATCATGCAACCAAACAATTTTGTAATCGTAACTTCTTACAAATGGATTTCAGATAAATAATATTCAAAAGCTGAGATTTGAGAAAGCTGGGAGAGACAGCAACTTCCTGTAGCGGGTTCCAAACCCTAGCTAATTCGAGGGTGAGAATTCCACGTGTCCTGTTGTCACCGGTTCAAATTTCAAACGGAGCTTCTCTTACAGGATCCGAACCCGATTCATACAGGCGAGTCGACAGGTCCGATTCGACTTCCCCGAAAAACCCCACCATTTCAGAAAAAATTCAATCTTGGGGAAACCCTAAAAAGCCCAACGTCCGTCCGTTCTGGAAACCCTAATGTGAATGAAGCGGAAGGCAGCAGACCCGCCGCAAACCCCTCCTACGCTACCGACACCGCCGTCATCTGAACCTCCGACCTCCTCCTCCGCCGTCGCCGTCTTGTCAAGGGAGAGAATCCAGGGCGGCAGAAGCAGAGCAGCATCGGAGGCGGGGAAACAGAGCAAGAGAATGGGAGCTCCGAAACAGAAGTGGACGACGGAGGAGGAGGAGGCGCTACGGGCGGGAGTGGACAAACACGGCGCCGGCAAGTGGAGGACCATCCAGAAGGACCCCGAGTTCTCCAACTACCTCTCCGCCCGCTCCAACATCGATCTCAAGGTGATTGAATCCGCAAAACTTAAAAAAAAAATCGTGATTTGGTGAAGTGTGGTTTGTTTTGGTTGATTCGACAGTGAATATCGAATTGAATTCTATGATTTGATTTGTTGTGGGTATTTTGTGTTAAAATTTGGTAATTCGGTTTGTTAAGATATTTTTTTGCATTAATTCGTTCTAGCATTGTCTACCCCTTAAAAAAAAAAAAGGATATATTTTTGCATCGTTTTACTCCAACATCAATCCCAAGGTGAGAGAATCCACAAAACAAAACAAAACTGTGGTTTGATGAAGAGTGGCATGTTTTTGGTTGATTCGACAGTGAATCTCAAATTGAAATCTATGATTTGATTTGTTGTGGGTGTTTTGGGGTTAAATTTTGGTAATTTGGTTTGTTAAGATAGTTTTTTGCACTAATTCAAAATTGTAGCATTGTCTACCTTTATATATACATTTGAATTGTTTTACTCCAACATCGATCTCAAGGTGAGTGAATCCGCAAAACAAAAAATTCATGATTTGATGAAGTGTGGCATGTTTTTGGTTGATTCAACGTGAATCTTGAATTGAATTCGGCCTTTTGTGTTCTTGGAATTTGTATGGTTTGATTTATTGTGGGTGTTTTGTGTTAAATTTGGTAATTCAGTTTGTTGAATTTTATTTTATTTTTGGCATATTTGTCATTGAATATGTTTGGTGTTTGGTTGTGTGTGGGAATTGTGTTGAATTAGTTTTTGATGTGTAGGGATTTTTTTTTTTTTAATTTGGTGTTATTGTGGCTTGTTTCATTGGGTTGATTGTATTTGTTTGTTGTAGTACTCAAAATGGGAAAGGATGATGGTAGTAATGTAGATTATATATTTTTTTACTAATAAAATTTTTGTGGATGCTCAAATTGGAAATATAGCTGCATGTTTTATTCAAACTATGCACTAACTGACCATAAAGTATGCCCTTTTTGTTTGGCAATGCACATTTTCTATATATCTCTCTCTTTCATGGGAGGAAAAATAAAACAAAAAAATGGACTTTGTTATTCATCTTGATGTGTGGCTACTACATAGGAGAATAATCCTTTGTATTTTTCTTTTTTTGTTTTATTCTGGGACACATATTCTTCTCTTCTTGTAGAAATTGGTTTTTTTTTTCCTTTGGAAAAACTTTGGATATATCTATGTTGTCTGTTAGTTTTTTCATTTTTCTTTTTAATAGAATTGTTATTCCTCGTTCATTACCAAATTGGACATCAAAAAAATGAGTATTATATCAATAATTTATTTTGTAGTTGAGTATGCTTTGTCATTTGTCGGTTGACCTATTTATGGATTTATCATACTCAGTGGTCAATGATCCATTTATCTTTTAATTCAGTAGTGTTCATTGAAAAAGGAAAACATTCAAGCCCTGGTAGCGGTTGAGTTGATCAATGATGATTTTGAAATTTATGTTTAGGATAAATGGAGAAATATGAGTGTCAGTGCTTCTGGTGGTCAAGGCTCAAGGGAAAGGATAAGGACGCCTAAGGCAAAGGTTCTTCCAGTTATGCCATTCTCTGGTCCTCAAAATGCCGTTGCTTCTGCTTCTTGTTCTGTGAAGCAAGAACCTGAGACAGTTGCCGAATCTTCTAAGAGCACTCAAGATGGGAACGTCCCTCCAAGGTATATATTGAAAGTGAATAACCTGTCAGTGGATGCTGCATTTTAAAAAAAATAACCAGAGGTAGTGAAAGAAGATGAATTTGATTAGTGCCACCTATGAAAATATGAAGCAATAAAAGAAGTACCATATGATTTTGATGGGGGAAGCTTTGTAGTTTTGAATAGGAACATGACTTTCTTTACTCAGTAGCTTGTCAGGGATGTAGATGCTGAGATTTTTTTTTTTACTTGTTTTCTTCCCTTTCTCGTGGTGAGATATCATGTCTCCTTTTTTGCTGGATGATTTATCATTTTATGATATATAGTGGAAATTCTACCTTTTATTAAAAAAATGAAAAAGTACATTAGGTACAAATTCATATAAAATTTAAAATGATGTTCTGTATGATTTCCAGGGAAGAAAAGAAAGGTATTTCTTTATTAGTTTTGGATCTTCCAAATCATTTTATCAACAGGTTTGCATTGATCCTTTTTTATGCTTTAATAGAAAAGTTTGTTGGAGCTTTTATGAGGCTGTGGCTGGATTACTTAAGTGGAATAGTGCCTGGACTTGCGCTAGTCTTCTAATCCATATATTGGAAAGCTCATCAAGGATGACAAAACTGAGGAAGAGAATTATTACGTATGCATTGCCCCAATAATAAAAAAGGATTTCACTAGGCCCAGATGGCTTTCTGCTTTGGTTTTTCAAAGTTTTCTGGGAGTGGTAAAGGAGAATCTGAAGGAGATGTCTGATGAAATTTTCAGGGGTGCCCAGCGTCTTGGATGTCTGAACGCATTCTGAAGAAGGTGGTGCACTGGAGATCACTAATTTTAAGCCTCTTAGTCTTATTAATGGGTCGTATAAGATGATTGCCAAATTCTTGACAAATAGGCTGAATTTGTGATAGATGGATTGATAGAGGAAAGCCAATCTGCTTTCATTCCGAGGAGGACGTTATAGGATGGATTTCTAGTTTCCCAGGAGTGTATCTCAGCAGCACACAAAGAAAAAATGATAAGGAGTGGTATACAAGCTTGACTTTGAAAAGCATACTATAACGTGAATTTGGGAGTATGAAACATAGTATAACTTTGAAAAAGCATACTATCTCAGCAGCATACTATAACTTCAACTATAATGAAAAAGTGAACCACTTTCAACAGCCCAATGTCATCCTAACAGCTTAACGACTCTTTAATGACTTGAATTTGGAAGAGCGGGATTCGTTGTCTTGGAAATTATCTCCTCTTACCTGTTTCTTTGTGAAGACCTTTTATAGAAAGCTCAACAAGGACCCCTCCCAAGACCTTCCTACCCCCCGGTTTGACCACTTCATTTGGAGGGGCCTTTGAAGATCCGGTGTTTTATATGGCTTCTTATGCTTGATAAGGTTCTTACCAAGTTCTTTTTTTTTTTTTTTTTGTTGATTGAAAGTTCTTTCCAAGGTTAAGAGATTGAATTGGGCTCAAGATGGTAGTGGGACTTTTGAACTTTGTGGGTTGAAAGAGGAATCAAGGGACCATCTTTTCTTTAGGTGCCCATTCGAAGATTTGGGAAAAAGTGGGTTTGGCCCTTAATTCACGGTGCTCTTTCAATGAGCTTGAAGGTATGCGGTGGTTCATCCGGAAGAAGCGTAAGCGAGGTGATGGAAGCAACATCGTTAAATTCCACTTGTAGTCCCTTATGCGGTTTGTTGGAGAGTGCATCCAACACAAGAAGTTCTACTTGAAAAACACTTGGGTGGCTATATCTTCGAACCTTAGATATTGGATCACCATGATTTTAGGAGTGGAGACCCTTTCAATTATGGGCAATCTTTGGTTTGGGGCGTGATGCTCTAAGATTTGTTGGAATGGGGTACTCCATCCTAAAGTGTTTATTTTCTTCTTTCTTTTCTGTTAGTACTTTGTTCGGAGATCCTTTGTCTCCGTTGTCCAAGGGTATTTTTTATTAATGAGATTGCTTCTATGTTTTTTCAAATTAAATAAAAAAAAAACTATCTTTGGTTTGGGATGTGATGCTCTGGGATTTGTTGGAATGGGATACCCCATTCCAAATTGTTGATTCTTCTTTCTTTATCTTTCTTTTCTGTTAGTATTTTGTTCAGAGATCCTTTGTCTCCTTTGTCCAAGGGTATATCTATTAATGAGATTGCTCCTATGTATTTTCAAATTAAAAAAAAAAAAAAACTACACTAACATCCCAATATAATTCTAACATCTAAGTACTCTTCCTAATTTAATCTTAAATCCTAATAAACTTATTATTCAATCAGTACAAGAAATCTGTGGTTACAAAAGGATAAATTGACTGCCTAATTAATTAAATAAAATAAAGAATTAAATAAACCCTCATGATTTGAGCCATATCAAGAACTCTTATATTAGGGTTGCTAACTTGTCCTCGGGTTGGGATGAGAATCTTTTTATGGGATAGTCTTCTTTATTGTTTCTCCTCTATTGTATTTGTTTTATGAAAACAGAATGGATCTTATCATTCCTTTATTTGGATATTTAACATATTAATAAGGTGGACATCTCATCTCTCTCAAAATAGAAATGGTAACCATATTGTCTCAAGACCATTTCTCCATAATAACATAAAGGCAAATCTTATTCTAATAAGTAATAACTGAAATTCATCATCAATCAAATAAAGTAATGGGTGTCACTTGTATCTACTCATGGTTCCATAGTCCTAAATCCATGACAATCACCATATCAGTGACTATTGTATCTGTTTAAATGATATATATATATATATATATATATATATATATATATATATATTTGCTCTAAGGCAGAGCTAGCTTGATCTGATGGAATTATAAAGATCAAAGTGCTCTAATATGCAAGATTTGTATATATGTAGCTTGTGCCAGTGTCACTTATATCTACTCATGGTTCCATAGTCCTAAATCCATGACAATCACCATATCAGTGACTATTGTGTCTGTTTAAATGATGTATTTTATATATATATGTATATATATAATTGCTCTAGCGCATAGCTAGCTTGATCTGATGGAATTATAAAGATCAAAGTGCTCTAATATGCAAGATTTGTATATATGTAGGCTTGTGCCATCGTTTTTTTTTTTTTTTTTTCCTTATTTAACACCATGCATGGTTAATTTTATTTTTCTTATTTAACAACTGCATGGAGACAACCATAGAAAAGTTGGTCATGCTTATATTTCTGACAAGCATATTCTCAACATTACTTTTTGGCAATCATTCTTAAGAATCGTAGATAAATGTGCACTTCATTATGTTTGAATTTACTTGTCCTGTAGGTACACCTCAATGGTAATCGAAGCCCTTTCAACTATGCTAGGATCAAATGGATGTGAAATTGGTGCTATTTGTGACTTCATTGTGGTAGGGAAACTTCTATCTCCTTGATTTTAAATTTTGTTATTCCCTTATAATTAATATGTGTGTGTGTACATGTAAACTAGTTTCATGCACGTGCCATATATGTTTAAATAAAATAAGAATAATGATATTGATAAAAATTACAATTACATGTGAAGTATAAACAACTTTGAATAAATGAAAATTTGCTGCCATCCAAACAGTCTGGAGAAGGTTAAAAATTAGTGGAGTTTTTGTTATGAAGCTTTTATACATTATAATAATAAATAATTCGTAAATAGTTAAAATGAAAACTTAGTTTGATAACAATGGCTAATGTGAAATAAAGACATTGTGATATGATATAAAATTTTGAAGTAATATGGATATGATTTATTTGTTTGTTAAACAAATTTATAGGAATTGTTTTTAATAGACTTATATGGATAAGAGAATCTTCATTTTGAATAATGATGTTAGAGAACCTCTAAGTACCTTTTAATTAGCTTCAAATAGTATATAAATGTAGTTTTTTAAAAAAATTATCTAATCTAATTATATGTATTTATTCCATAATCGCCCATTCTAAAACTAATCACTATATTAAAATCTAGGGGTAAAATTTGGAAGTCTAAAAGTGAATTTCCTTCCATTTAATAAGTTGGATAATAGAAATATAATTTATGAAAAAACAATTCTAATCTACCATAATCGTAAGATTTATAACTAATCATTATATTGATATCAAAAAAAAAAAAAAACTAATCATTATATTAAAATATAGGAATAAATTGGGAATATAAAATTGGATCTCTTTTTCATTGATAAGTAAGATAATAAATGTATGTATGAATGTATCTGTCTGTCTGTCTATCTATGAGAGTGTGTGCGCGCATGCGGTCTTTTTTTTTTAACCAATGATAATCTTCTATATTTTCCTATTATTTAGAGTGTCGTGCCTTTTTATTTGTAAATTATACATGAATGTATCTATTCATGTTCTCTATTTATCTTGCTATAGCAGAGCTAGTAGTAAGCTACTAGATTTACCTGCATGGACTCATAAGTAAAATTTAACCTGAGGTGGACCAACTCTTTCCACCACAATGAAAAGTGCAAACCCCTGCAGTTTATAACTTATCCCTATTCAATTCTATTGGTGAATAATTTATTTCTTTATGATATTGAAATTAAGCGAATGGTGTTATTTTATTGTTTCTTGGTGGTTGTGCAGCAAAGGTATGATGTGCCTCTGAATTTTAGGAGGCTTCTTAGTTCAAAATTGAGACGACTTGTTGCACAGAATAAAATTGAAAAGGTGAGTTCTATATCCTGCTTCTCCATGGAATCTAAAAATAATGATCATGCTTTGTTTTTAGTTCAGTGCATACAAATGCCTATATTTTTCAGATAAATTCCCTGCTGCATAAAATGATAACAAACACCCAGCATTCACCTATTTGTAATAAGTATTCTGAAGAGATTCCTTTCCAATAATTAATTAATTGAACATTCAATTATTATCTAAAGTGATGAATCAACTTCTATTTGCAAAATTGTATCAGTTTAAGTAGAGAAATGCAAGCGCAGTGGTCATTACATCTGAAGATTTAGATCAGAAGGGTCTTCATATCCCCTAATGGAGAACATCAGGCATTTGCAGTCAGTGATAAGACTGAATATCTTTGCAAAGTCGAGTGAGCCATGGTTTCTAGATGTGTGTTTAAAAAGTCTGCTGGCATGTAATGCTTCATTCATTTAAAATACTACTGGCCAGCACATTATTTGTAAATGTTTATCATTGTATGTGTCATTTTATTCTCACCTTGTCGTGTGGAACTCCGAAAAAAGCAAATTGCAAATTTTCCTTGACACTTTACTTTCTCATTTCATTGGCATATTATATTCATATATTTTCAATCTATGTAGGTACACAAGGGTTACAAGCTCAAGGATTCATCTTTTGCAACAAAAACTCCTACACCGAAACAGAAGGATCCCACAAACCGTTTGAGACAGACCCAGATCAACTCTAGCCATGTGAGCCCCAGCTCCACAGATGAGCTAGACGATGATTCAATAGCTGCTGCCTACAGAACTACGGATGCAGATTCAAAAACGCTCCTCGTACAGGAAGCAATGAAGGAAGCAGAGAGGATTGCGAGGTTGTCAGAAGATGCGGAGAATCAGCTGATGCTGGCCGAAGAGATATTAGACCGATGTAGAACCAGCCATCCTGTTGTTGCTATTACTGCTGTTCTTCTCCTTATTCTTCGTATCAGTCATTTTCAATTTGTTGTTTGCAGGCCTCCGAGGCGAAATCGTGATGATGGCTTGATCAAATGGTGCAGTGGACTTCTGGTAAAATGAAAGCTTGTATCATATTTCATCAACATCTATTGTCTAATGTTTGTTTGGATTGGTACCTCAGATTCTTTACTTCAAGATACTTTTGTTGCATGCTTAGCATCAACTCTAGTCAGCATTGGAGGGACTGAAGATACATGATTTCCTTAATGATCCGTCCAAAGAATTCAAGATGAAAGCTTTCTGTTACTGACATTAACATGGAAAATTGTGTGATAAGAGTTGAGTTGTAATTGGTAAGCTGATGCTTACTGCTTTCCATCTTATGGAGAATAATGTCAATAGAGCTGTTTTGGTCATGTGTTGTATGAATGGTTTCAAGCATTCAAGACTATATAATGCTCTCTACATGTGCAAGTGGGATTATGGAACATCAGTAGTGACTCAGAAATTGATGAAGTATGTTAGAACTTGCACCTTAAGAGAGCCTATGGGCTAGTTTGATATTCATTCTCGTTCTTATGCTGTGAACACCTAAAAATTTATTTTTGGAATCCTCCGATTTCTTTAGACATCCCAAAAAAAAATTTCTCCTTCCACTTAAAAATCATACTTCGTTTGTTTCAAAAATTGATGACATACTTTTTCTACCTGCTTTGAAGTGATATGTATAACCAAAAAACTAATTCACGCTTTTTAATTAATCATTTAAAATTTTGGTATTTAAAAATACATCTATTTGACTTTCTATATTTGACTTTCTACAACAGCATAATCATGTAACCGTGTTTTGAAACATCTTTTGAAGTTTTATTGGAATGTAGATTTTGACAATTTAAAAATATGTAAGAAGATAAAGAGTTTTTTAAATCCATATCCTAACATAATTGAGAAGGCTTAACAAAGCTTTTAGATATAAATGCACCACAACAACATATATGTCATCTCAAACTAATTTTCTTTGTTTATAAATTTTTAAAAAATATATTTTTATTCGAAAAGATGAAACAAATGTTATATGTTTTAGAAACTATATAAAAACAAGTTTACATTTTTTTTGTTTTTACAAAAATAAAAACATACAAAAGCAGTTTTTCAACGCCCTGAAACTGAAAGGACAACTATTGAGTACCAAATTCAACTAACACGTGCAAATGAAGCGTCGAAAAAATCAAATTTAAATCCATGTAACCCCCTGACATTTCTTTAAAGTCCATTTAACCCTACGAAGAAACTTATATAAATTTAAATAACTCCTGAATTAAATTTTCGTTGATATATTAAGATTATTATGTGAATATTTTGCTTGATTAACGCTAGTTAAAATTGTAGTATACCAAAAAAACTCTCAAAATGTGTTAAAAATATGAAAAATCATCTGTAAATGATGATTTTACCTCTCCAAATAAGGTTTTATAATCTATATGGAAAGAAAAAATAAAATTTTTCATATTTTTAACAAATTATAGGAGTTTTTAGTATAATGTATTTTTAGTCAAGATTAATAAAATAAAATATTCATGTAATATTCTTCATTGTCAACATAAATTTAATTTAGTAGATTATTTTAATTTATATAGGTGTTTTCGGATAATTATATGGATTTTAAAAAATTCCATAAAGTTATATATAGATTTCAAATAGTTTTCAATGGGGTTATTTGGATTTTTCCCAACAAATAAACAAATATATACAAAGTCAAAAAAAAGGCAGCTTTCCTTTAAGATATGGCAGGGTAACTCGGAAAAGCAGAAACAAACAGCCATGGCGGGACAAGAAGCATCAGCAGCAGCAGCAGCAGCAACGGCCATGGAAGGGAGGAGAGGACTCCCTTCACTGCTGGCTTCTTCTTCAGTCGAAGCCGATGAAGACTTTAGTAGGGAACACATAGCCTCCAGTGTTACTCAGGTGATACCAATCACCACAGTTGTGTTTCTGTTTCTTGTGAAGATTTGGTAGTGCTTGTTGGTTTTTTTATGTGGGTTTTTTTATTTTATGATCTGGGTCATCATGCTTTGGTAGTATTTGTGGTTGTCAATTGAATTTCATTGGTTTCACCTTCATTTACTTTGATTCTCTTTATTGGGTTGTTGTTGTTTTTTCCCATTTCAATTGGGTGATTATTATATGTTGTTCGTATTGGGTATTTGTTTTTAGTCACTCAAAGTGATACCAGCCACTGCTACAGTATTTCTGTTTCTATTTCTTTTTCTTGTGAAGATTAGGTGGCATTTGTTGATTTTAATTTTGATGTGGGTCTTTGTTTTTGTGATCTGGGGTCGTTATGTTCTGGTAGTATCTGTGGTTATGAATTAAATTTCTTAATGGGTTATTGGTTTTTTTGGCTTCCTTGACGCTGGGTGATTGTGATATGTTGTTCAGATTGTTATTAATCACTCTTTGAAAAGTGTTCACTTGCTGGTGATTTAAGGGATTACCTTAAATTTAATCGTACATGATCTGTGGATTCTGTTTTTCAGAGTACAACCTCCCTTTATAGGTAAATTTATGTTTCTATTCTGCAATATATTGATCTCCTGCTCTTTTACATGACTATTTTGATATTTGTTTTGCCTGTTATTGCTGTCAGTTTGTCATAGATTTGGGTGAATTATAATCTTATGTCTATTTACTTTTGAATATGTTCTTTTGAAATTTAATTTACTGCACTGTCTGGGAAATACTGGTCTCCCTTGGCTGATGTAAAACCCTTTTATTGCTTAGGTATCTCAGATAAGGATCTTGTAAATGAAGGTTTATGCAAGTGTTCATTTCATAATTCATATACATAACATATCTTCTGTACTTTTTTGTAGCTAATAGGATGGACTCCTCTGATAGAACTGAAGAGGATTGTGGAGAAAGAGGAACTAGCTGTACGATTAGTGGGGAAGTTAGAATCTTACCAGCCACTTTCCTCTGTTAAAGATCGCAGTGCCCTTAGGTACAAGCAATTGATAAATGTCTTTGTTTCCTTATTCAATGTTGTGTTTTCAGGATCTAAACAATCCTGTCCCATTAGAATCTCATGATCTTTTTATATATAATTCACACAACCATAAAATCTTGAACCTGGAGAATATGTAACTACAACTTCCCTTTCTCCACGGTCAGGACCGGCCCTGACCCTAGGTGGGTTAACAGGGTCTTAGGTGAACAGTTAAATTGGGTTCATACAAAAAATATTGGTAAGCTTCCAAACCCACACAATTTATTTATTTATTTATTTTGGGGTGTGGAATGGATGGATTTGGGGGCTCTCCGTGAGTAAGGAGCCTTAGTTGGCCGCCTAGCCCACCTAGGGTCAAGGCTGACCGTACTCTTCCAAAATGATCAGGGTTTCAAGACCCAACCGTGCGTGCATGTGTGTGTGTGTTGATGATTGATGTAGTTCAATGTTCTATTGATCCAGTTCAATCAATGAATATATTTTATAAGAAGGGAATTCTAAATGTGATATTCATTAACATGCATTTAAGCTGGTTTTGTCTAAAGTTATCTTGGACTGGATTTAGAAGCCTAATTTTTGCTCAAGTAAATCACATATTTGATTTCTAGGATGATTGAAGATGCAGAGGAGAAAGGACTAATTACACCCGGAATTACCACACTTGTTGAGCCTACAAGCGGCAATTTTGGGATTGCGCTAGCATATATTGCTGCACTGAAGGGTTACAAATTCATTGCTTTGATGCCTTCCACTTACTCACTAGAGCGCCGGATTATTTTAAAATATCTAGGAGCGGAATTAGAATTGTTTGGTAAATATCACTGATTCCTTTATTAATACTTTGTCTTTGTTTAGCTTAATTTGAACATAGATGTAAACATCTGTAAATCTTGCATAACTTGAACAAAATGTTGATGTTAATGTTCCCATGGTGTTTTTGTTAATTCTTCATAAAGTATGTAGTTACATACTCAATCTACCTATTCTAATTAGTAGTAACATCTTTGCTTTTACAACATTAATCCTTTCTAATAACCCTAATTGATCATTTGTATGGAACTTCTTAAAAAAAGTGGTGGTTATTGGGATTAATAGTGGATAAAAACTGATGATTGATCAATTTCATGTCTCAACTAGAATAGAAAGGTTTTTATGCCACAGACGATGAACGAAAGTACAATGTAGCTTAATTGTTTATCATATATATGTGATTTTTTCCCTACTCTAGGAGTATCTTATTTTTGTATTATATCTACTATAGTCGGCCGTAGAAGCTTGCAGAGATTATTTTGATTATTGATACTAATGGAACTTGGCCTCATTGCAAACTCACTCAGGAATTATCCAGCGACATTTTACGTGGTGTTCTTGCTAAAAAAATTCCGAAATTCCATGTATTATATCCATTGTTGCATATTTCCCTTGTCACCTAATACTCTGAATTATTGATTAATTAGTGCATTAAATATATATTACTTGTCAAAAGTTAATTATCATTTAAATCATCTCATTAAACAATACACGCCTTATTCACTAATTCACATAATATTAAATAAATTAAATGCATGATATGTAATTTATTTTTGGAAAAGAAATAAACCAAAAAAAAAAGCACAACATAGATTTTTTGTTCCACTAGATTTTAATGTCCGCTTAAAATGATTTTGCCTGAACTCAAATATTAGAACTTGAAGAACTCACATGTTTTTGTAGTGTTTCAATGTTATGACATCCCTGGAGATCGTGGATATCATTTAATATTAATGATTTTGGATGTCTGAAATTTTTTGTAAAGTTATGTTTTCAAACTCTTACTGAATTTTTAACCGAACGTTACTAAATTACACCTATTTGTGATTTTTTTTTCCCTTGCCGAATTATACTCAAATTCCGAATCAATGACAACACCATTGCACACAGTTTTTTTTCCAGCCCTAGTTCTAGTCTCATATACCTCGTTAACGTTATACACGCACATTAACGATATGCCTCATTAGCCATTTTTCACATTTTTCATAAATGGATCAATACAATTCATTGAAGTATATACTTCATTTTTTGTAAAAGCATGTATCTCATCAGATGAGGTATACTACTTTTTAAAAAAATCAAAATATGTGTGAACTGGAATTGGGGCTGGAAAAGAGATTGTATGTAACTTTATCCGAATAGTAAATGACATATGTGGAGGTTCTGGAGCTGTGTTTGACATGGTGCATGTGTTCTTATTAGATAGCAATAACAAGCCATTTTGATATTCTGTTTGGATACAGGAACACATGTCAGTGCCATTGCTTTCCCCTCATTTTTCCTTTATAATGGTATAATCCTGGGCAAGGGAATCATATCTGTCCAAAGAATTTAAATCTGAACCATCTGTCATTGTCATTTCCTTATAGATGATATTACTGAGCATCTCCAATGAGTTCTTTACATGTTCATAAGTTCATTGTCTATCTTTATTTCTGTGACATTGAAAATTGATATATCTCAATTATCCTAGGTAATGCAACAGACTTTTGGTGATGATGATGATGATGTTATTGAACTTGAGTGATGCAATTCAATATTATTACTTCCAATGAGTTGGAAGCTTCTAGTTTGGGAACCATTCAATCTTTCAAATTTGTATGTGAATTTAGAGAAAAAAAATTATAATCACATCAGTGTCACATTTTGAATAGTAGTATGAAATATGAACAAAGGGTTATGATATACACAATCAGTTTATATTTCAATGTTATTTCATCAATAGGTGTTTGATCAACCCTGACTAATCCTGTTTTGTTGAAAATTAATTAATTGCAAGGATATTCCCAAATACAAATATGCATTTTTTATGTTTTAAAATTTACATGGCACCAAGGAATATGGGTATTAAGTATTATGTAAACAGCATTATGCAAAAAAGTATACAACATTTTTTTGTAGTTGTTGATATATATGCCTGTCACATTGATATGTTTGCATCTTATGTTTAACAGATCCTATGGTTGGCTTTGAGGGAATTTTTGCTAGAGTCGATGAGATAAAGGCAAGCATCCCAAATGCTTATTTTCTGGACCAGTTCTCTAATCCTGCAAATCCTGAAGCACACTTCTTGATGACTGGTAAATTTTTAATCATATTTCTAGGCTATCTATACGTTTAAGGGTGCATTTGCAACGAGTTTGAATAGCTTTTCGAGATTCTGCTTTTGTAGGAATCGTTTTTAATCTAAACTCATATTCAAACGACCCCAACATCCCAGTTTTTATAAAAGCGAAAAACTGCTTTTAGTTATAAAAATTAGCATTTCAAGAATAAAACAAAAGTGTGCTGCCTAGAAAGTTCTTTTCAAGAGCTTCTTTAAATGAAAAGCCCTTTTTCGAACTCGTTTCCAAACGCAATCAAAGCTGAGAGATTTTGTTATTTGTGAAATGGGAGATCATGTGTTGAGTCACATTGCTATTAGAGATTATGTACCTCCGTATTTTCTTCTTTTTATTTTTTTTCTCTCTTCATTTAGTACCAGTGTATGTTTGCCTTGTTAATATAATGGTGAATTCCCCAAAAAGAAAAGTTTTCTTATTGGTATAATCTTAAGAAATTGGCAACACCCTGGAGTAATTTGTCAATCTGTAAACCATCTTTCCGTTGTTTTTACTGAATTAATTGATCACATATACACGCAACTATTGTTTCCTTTTTCAATAGCTTCCAGAATTCCTTGTGATATAAATGTTTGGTGTACATGAAGTCAATTTTGGTAAAAGTGATCTATTGATCAAATTTTGATGCATTGCCCAATTGCATTCAGCGATGCAGTTTTATTAGTCCTTGTTTTGAGTGGGGAAAGCTTATTATTCAGGACCGCATGAAGTAATAGATTCCCTAACACATGAAATGGCCAAACGATGATTTTCATTTTATCACATTTTAGATATCCTGCAAAATTCACATCCATATCAAACGAAAATCCTTTTGTCTGTTATGTGTACAGGGCCTGAGATATGGAAAGACACGGCGGGAAAAGTGGACATATTTGTGTCTGGCTCTGGGACTGGTGGAACTATATCTGGTACAGGAAAGTATCTCAAGACAAAAAATCCAGCAGTGAAAGTCATTTGTGTTGAACCTGCTGAGAGCCCTCTCATTTCAGGTGATTCATTGTTTCTGGTAACCATAACAATACATTGAAATAAACCACAAATGAGATTTTATTTTTTTCAATATTGGCTGACTGTGAATTTATCTCTCTTTTGTTATTCAGATGCATGTTTATGAAACAATGTAGTATATAGAAATGTTGTTACACTGCTTATTATGGGTATGGTATTATGTTTATGCATGTTATTCAATATGGTTGTTACACTGTTTGGCTCATAACTTTGGTATTATGGGTATGGTATTCTGAGGGAGATCACGCCTGATAGGATCCTAAATGATAGAAAAAAACTAGGCTTCTTCGAGGGAACCAATCTCCTATTTTGGGGTTAAATTCTTCTCCCTTTATTTTAAAAATAAAAAGTCTTTAGACGTCAAGAAGCAAAATAACAACCTGATAACTAAAGAAATAAATAATAACTATCCCAACAGAAATTAATAACTATGAAGCAAATAAATATAGATCTAGATCTAGAGAATCTCTAGCCAAGGACATCTTCATTTAGGTGGATCTCTATCAACTCTTTGTGTACTCGCTTTATGCCTTACATTTTTCACATTCAATCCATGACCTCAAAGTAATGTGTTTCCAAATGCTGCATTGAAAGATCTATAGTAAATGAGTAACATGCATCTAGTTGAGTGCATAAACTATATTTCTAGGATCGCAGATGGCTTTTTATAAGTGTCACCACACAACACATGGACAAGCACATGGTCAAGGATTCAGAAGTTGAGCTAGTTGATTTGGTGATCATCACGCTGCATCAGTTGGTATCAGAGCCTCGTCGATTAGGTAATCCGTGATCCATCCCATTTATCAAAAAAAAAAAAAAATCCCCATCCCATCCCATCCATACAAACCCAAAAAAAAAAAAAAATCATCCTATTTCATCCCATCCATTCCGTACAAACCCCAAACACATCCCCCCCCCCCAAAAAAAAAAACGAAAAGGGAAAATTTCATTTAAACCCTCACACCCAAGTTTTCATCATTCCATAATACCCAACCCCACATATTAATCTTTTCATTCCAGTCCACCAACAAAAAAAAAAAGGAAGAGAGAGAGAAAGAAAAAACAGAGAGAGAGAGAGAGAGAGAGAGAGAGAGAGAGAGAGAGAACATGTCATCAAGAAGACGTCCGGTTCCACCCAATGCTCGAGAGCCATACATCCGCGACATAGCACAACAATTCATTTATCGAATGGACGCGCAATTTGATGCATTAAGCAAGCAAATGGAGAAGATGATGGCGCTTATACGACATCAAGAACGACCGACAACTCCACAATTTGTGAAGAAGGAGCCAACTCGTTCGAAGAGGCGAATCTTTCACCTATCTTTGATGAAGAAATTGAAGATGCGGACCTTCCACCTATCTTCGATGAAGAGATTGAAGTAGCGAACCTTCTACCTATTTTCGATGAGGAGATTGAAGTAGCGAACCTTCTACCTATCTTCGATGAGGAGATTGAAGATGTGAACCTTCCACCAATCTTTGATGAAAAAATCGAGGAAACACACATTCCACAGATCTTCGATGAAGAGATGGAGGAGTCCGAGCCCAAGAACTCCGCTCAAATATTTGACCCCATTCAATTCACACAAGAAGCATTTCACACATGCGACCATCATTTTGAAGATCCATTCTTTTCAGAAATCATGGTTACAGCTCCTCAATTATCTACATCAAAATCGTACAAGGAGCGTTGGTTACAAGTACTCGAGGTGGACCCTAATTGCATAAAAGTCAAAGGTGAATCACGTCATCCAATGCTTGGACTATATCATCAACTTCTTCAATCAAACTCGAGGACGAGTTTTTCTCAAGAGGGAGAGAATGATGTAGCACGATCATGGACCGTTCGATCGACATTGGGGACTACCAAATGGATGATGATGATCAATTTACAATTTTAATAATTTTGAGTTTGTTAGAATTTTATTCCTTGTTTTAGGATCTATGTTCAGATTTGAATTTCAATTATTCATTTGAATTCGAATTTGAATATTAGTTAGGATCATAGTTTAGATTTAAATAATCAATTGAGATCCTAATTTGTTAAGGATTCTCTTCTATAAATAGACATGTAAACCAATTGATTATGCAGAATTTGATTATTAAAGTGTGTTTATTTTCTCTATTGTATTTTGTTATCCTGGGAGGATCAACAACTACATAGAAATTACATTGTGTTTCTGGTATTCTTAGGAATCAACAGACACATTGAAACCCTTCGTCCTGGTATTCTTAGGAATCAACAGCGTCGTAGAAGCCTACAGATCTCGCATCTCTGAAGGTTGATCAGGTCAGCAGAAGAGCGTGATCATCACGCTGCATCATTTGGGAAACTATCCTGGGTGTTCTTTGTATCTATTATACCCAGAATCGGCATATACAGTAATGGCTAATGCAAACTGTGATGCAGTCTTCTTGATTGACAAAAAATGAGGTTTGGTTTGGCTGCCAAGTGTCAATTGGCCAGGCTTGGTATTGTTAGAGTGGAGATTTGGGGCATGAATTGTAATCCCAAAATAATCAGTCTCGGATATTTCAAAGATGAAAAATTCATGCTAGAAATGAAGGGAAAAAATGATTTCCCCTAGCTAGTAAAACTAGTGATTTATATCCAAGTTCTAAAAAAAATCTTACTCCATGTAATGATGGAAACTTTGTAGTATAGTTTGATGCAGGGTCAACACGTAAAACAAATCAAACTGCGAGAACTCTCTCATTTGAATAGGGTTCCTAAATGTTTTGTGCAGGTTTGTTTTGAACAAAAAAAGAAAGAAAG
Organism: Acorus gramineus; assembly: GCA_030737835.1. Taxonomy (NCBI): domain Eukaryota; kingdom Viridiplantae; phylum Streptophyta; class Magnoliopsida; order Acorales; family Acoraceae; genus Acorus; species Acorus gramineus. The sequence goes on along the minus strand of CM060854.1, from coordinate 8,828,498 downwards.
GTACTGTCTGATAAAGAATTTTGAAGGAAAGGGAGACATGAAAAAAAAAACTCTTGAATGAGAATTGATGGGTTGGAAATGGAACATCAAAAACAAAGGAAAGAGAGGAGGTGGAGGAGACAGTGGTTTGAATAGAAATAGTAGAATGTTGAAGTTGGTAGTGAAGATGATAACAACAATTACAAGAAACATCATTTGACTATAATGTTTAGGCCAACACCGTTAGGATATGTAAGGAGAAACAAGATCAGAAGCGTGAGGCAGTACAGGCTCAGCAAATATTGGCACACCATGCTCTGGCCATGAGTGCAGCTGGTCTGTAATTTTATGGGCGACCATGTACCTAGAAGGCTTGTGTCGTATGTATTTAGTCTGCATGAATATATTTGCCATGTGCGCATGAACACCTCACGTGGGATATCCTCTCTTCACTACGAAGTCTTTGGATTGAATTTTACTCCAACTCACTCATATACAAGAAAATAAATCAAAACACTTACCTATCAAAAAAAATCTTTAAAAATGTTCAATCTGAGGTTTGAATGAGCAACAAGTTCGCACGATTTTGAACTTCATCAGCTCCATCATATTCTTACCATTCTTAGCTTAATGTTGTACAGGTGGGTCTCCAGGAAAGCATAACATTCAAGGGATTGGTCCTCCAATAATTCCCAATAATTTGGATAAGTCTGTAATTGATGAAGTCATCACCGTTACCACAGAAGAAGCAATGAGTCACGCAAGAAGGCTTGCGAAGGAGGAAGGTCTTCTCGTCGGCATATCTTCTGGAGCAGCCTTGGCCGCCTGTCTAAAGGTAACTTGAAGTTCTTAAAACTTGTAACCAAAACTATAATAAACTTGAAAATTCACAGCTGAAATGGAAATTCTGTTATCGAACCACCTATTCGCAGGTTGATATAGGTACTCCCTACGTCACCGAGGGGTCTTGAGTTCAAGTCCTACTCATGCTGATAGGAAAATATTTAACTAAGAAAAAAATTTAAAAAATTACCGAACGAAAATGGAAAATTAATTGATTTCTTGTTATTTTGTCGTTTGTCCTCTTATTTCTCTTGGTTTTTCGCAGGTTGCGAGAAGAACAGAGAATAAAGGGAAGATGATTGTGACGATCTTTCCCAGCGGGGGGGAGAGGTATCTGAGCACAGATCTGTTCGCGCAAGTGAGAGAAGAGTGCATGGACATGTCAGCCTGAGGTCCAAATTTGATAAATTGTGGTTGTCATGTACTTTGTGAAAAGGAAACACAAATAAAGATCTCGTGTTTTGATTGTATTTCATGTGAGTTCTATTTACAACAGATTGAGCAGATATATGTGAAACTATGAAAAGCTTTGAACAGAAAGGTATACTATGCATGTCTTTACAACATCTGCTAAATAGAAGGCTCTTCACACTGAAAACTAATGCATCAATTTCAGGAACCAAACCGGCCAGTGACTGCATATTAAACGTTTGTTGATATTTTAAAGAGAGTTTTTTTTTTCTGAGCCTTGTGTTGTCTTGGGAGATTTTTCAATCTTCTTCAAAGACTATTATTGTTCTTGCGATGATGAATCGATTGTTGAAAAAACGTTGCATCTATGATCCATTGGTTTTTTTTTTTACAAGGGCAATGGTAGTGTGATCCGCCCGAACCGTCTATACACATCGCTAGTGGAGTGTATACTGTTTTTGTGCCGTGCATAAAAAATTAAGATTTTTTTTTTCATTTTTTTTCAAAAAAAAATTGTTACTTTTCATGATAGTTACTTTTTCATTGTGCCGTTTATAAAAAAATTGTTACTTCAAAACAAATCAAAATGGTTGGGGGTTGTCGACAGCCTGCACATCGAACCGAGTGTATCATTTTCCTTTTGACAGGGATGGCATGTTGAGTGAAGTGGAAAATGATATGTCTAATCATGTGTGTAACCCGTAGCCTTTACTGGTTTTATTTTTAAAAAAAATTATACACTCATCTATTTAAGTATATAAGTTATTATAAGAAATAAAGTACAAACTGAGGTTATTTTAGTATATTTGTTTCATATATTACGGTAACATAATGTATACTATACTATCGTAGTATATAGATGGTTGGGTGATCACTTATGGACTATATACAGGACTACAAAACAAATTGAGTGCATCTGTCTGATATGGGCCAACTCAGGGCCTATTATCTTTTCAAAGTCCGGCTCGAACTGTCCATTATGTTGTGGAAAATGTCAGACTCGATTATTTTTACTGTCCAAAACTGAGACCACTTTTTTTTATACAAAAAAAAATAGTAAACATCATCTAATGAGGTATATGTTTTCATAAAAAAAAAAGTGTATCTCACTCCTTTTCGAGCTGAATAATCTCATTTTTAGTAAGTGTAAGAAAAAATTTAACAAGATATATACATCATCTAACTTTTAAATGCTTCATTGGATTTCTAATGATATATATATGACAGTATTTTAGACTGTAAAAAAAACTGAGTGTAACAGTGCCTTGTATTTTTCATATAATCAATTTTCAAACGTCTTTAAATTGTGGGAAATGTTATGGTCAATCCTTGTCGCACACAGTTTTGGTTTTTTTAAGTAGACTTGCTTAATGAAGTATATTATTATATAATGGAGTACGCACGTACATGAATTTTAAGGTTATCATAATGAAAGAAAAATGAAGTATACATTTATATAAATTTAATGAATATATTTCTCAGTTTATCTAGAATATATACTAACATAGTAAAATATGTATACAACGTGATTTCACATTCTGTGTTATGATCTGATGACTATAAATGAGAATATAAAAGGTTTGAGTATATTAAAGTTTCTTAATGTTTAGCTTTTTTTTTTAATTTGGTTTTTATGTCTTGAAATCAATAAAGCAAATTTTATAAATGCTGGTTGAAAAAACGTTTTGGACGAGCAGATTTTTATCCATTTTTGAAAATCGGGCTTGTTTCAAGGTCAGATTCCATTTAAAATGTTCAATACTTTTTTTTAATAAATTAGAAAAACATTGTTATCTCGTTATCTACGTAAACTCATTGTTTCTTTAGTATATATTTTATTTTTTTTTATAGAAAATAAAATATACTATTTTTTTAAGAAAAAATTCAAATAACCCTCTAAAAACTACCTAAAATCCATATAACCCCTCTAACTTTTCTTGAAGTTCATATAACTCTATGAAAACACATATGTAAATTCAAATAACCCCCTGAATTAGACTTCCATTGATACATAAGGAATATTTTGTGAATGTTCTATTTAGTTAACCCTGATTGAAAACACATTATACCAAAACTCCGTATTAAAAATACAAAAAAATTATTTATAAATGATAATTTTACCCCTCCAAATAGTTGTTTGGTCATGTGTTGTATAAAGGGTTTCAATCATTCAAGACTTTTTTCTACTCTCTACATGTGCAGGTGGGATCATGGAACATCATTAGTTACTAAAATGATATTTTTACTGAAATTAGTGATGTTAGAACTTGCACCTTAATAGAGCCTACGGGCTAGTTTGACATCCATTTTCGTTTTCCTGCTGGGACTCAAAAGCATTGTTTGTGGAATTCTCTATTTGTAAGAAGATGTATTCCCCAAACTCACATCTTAACCTAATTGAAAGCTCAAACTAAAATGCACAACCAAGATGCCACCCCAAACTAAAATATAGTTTGTAAGAAGCTAAATTCTTCAAATCCAATTAAATGAGCAGCAAATATGATTCCCTTGAAATCAAATGGATCGGGTTAAGTCCAATAGACGTTAGATAATTTGATTGTCCAACGCATTCGTGATTGTCTGATTTTATAATTTTGAGATGCACAAATTAACTGAATCCAAAAAATGAAGGTTTTAAAATTTAATTGCATTCGAAGTTTAATTTTGAAATCTTACGGAGTATTTCAATCACTATAAATTGAGAAGATTGGACAGTTAGGAACGTGTTAGATAATCAAATTGTCCGACAACCTTTGGACATAACCCGATCCTGAAATCAAAACACTATTTGGAAACATGTTTGAAAAGTATAATTTTTTTAAGTAGTTTAATAAAATTTGATTTTAAAAAAACTCACTTTCTTTGTTTTTTTAAAAAACATATTTTTTATACTAAAAATTCAAACAAACTTTATATATTTCAAGAACCAATTAAAAACATGTTTACATTTTTTTCTTGTTTTTACAAAAATAAGAGTGCTGGTACACTAATTCCAGTCTCATATGCGTCAATAGAAAATCACCGGAGCATATACTCACATTAACAAGGTATATGCTTCGATAGAATTTTTTCACATTTTTAATATATGCATCCATGCAATTTATTTGAGTATATGCTTCATTTTGTTATAAAAGCATGTAAAATTCAAAACACGTGTAGACTAGAATTGGGGCTGCAAAAGGGTCAATACGTTGGGGTGCAATTCAATCGATCAGTTTGATTCGGTTTATTGCAAACCCAAATTGAACCAAATTAAAATCACATATAACCCAAAAATCAAACCTAAAATTCAAAAACCAAACTGAACTAATATTATTTGATTGAATCGATATTGTTTGAGTAACTCGAACTAAACCGAACTAAGCAGAATCAAATCATTAAAGATAAACATATACATTAATATATCCCATTATTATTTTTTACTTCCTACCAATTTGGGTTGGTTATTTTTTTTTTTTTTTGATCGTTGGTTTACAACTTTACATAAGAATTTGAAAGTAGGTTAGGATTGATGGTATAATTAGTGGATTTAATTTATATGAATGTTAATGTTATAACAACAACATAATTTTAATATAAAAATAATGATCTAAATAAATAATCATGGGTTAAATTTAATTCGGTTTGGTTCAATTAATTCATTTTTTTTAAAATGATCAAATCAAATCCAAACCAAAATATATTGTTTTTAATGGAAAAGATCAATACAACTTCTTAGAAAGTTAACTAAATCGATTTTAGTCCCTGTAAAATTAGAAAATCGCCACAAGTCTGCAGAAAGTATGTATGGTTAACGGATTTAGTCCATGAATTAAATTTCTCTAATAAATACATTCAAATAAGTCCATACAAAATATGAAAACTTTGATTTAGTCCTTTTGATAAAAAAAAACGTTGCTCTCTTTTTCTGAAAATTTTCCTGCTATCCTATACTCACCAATAGTAAAAGAAAGGGAAAAATCGATACAACTCCCTGGAAAGTTATAAAAATCGAAAAAAGACTTTATAAAATCAGTAAATCCCTTTAAAATCAATCACAAATCTGATTAGTGTATTAAAATAATTTATTAAGCAAATTTTAAAAGGGTATTACCTTCATTTATCATGAATGGTTAGAGTCAACCACAATTCTAATTAGTTTCAGTTACGATATGGACTAAAATAAATATTTTCTAATAAGATAAGACCTAAGGAGATTTATCAATTTTATAAGGAATTTTTTTTATTTTCATAAATTTCTAGAGAGCTATATCGATTCTTCAAAAATAAGAGGTGATGGCATTCTGGTAACTTTTAATGTATAGTTAGGGTTAACTATGTACCTGGTTAGTTGGGGTGACGGTAGGTACTAAAATGATATTTTTCTAATAACATTGGGACATGTGACTATTTTCTAATTTAACATAGACTAAAACGGATTTAACTAACTTTGTAAAGAGTTATATCTATTTTTCCCTAGTTTTTTTTGTTTGGCTTGAGAATGAATTAAAAAAGGGAAAAATCAATATAACTCCATGAGAAGTTAGCTAAATCGACTTTAGTCCCTATAAAATTAAAAAAATCGTCACATGTCCCTATGTTATTAAAACAAATATCGTTTCAATCCCTACAATCATCTCAACTAATTGGTATATGCTTAACCGTTACTACACATTCAAATTTACCAGAATGCCCTCACCCCTTATTTTTGAAAAATCGATATAGCTCCCTAGAAACTTATTATACAATATTTATTTTAGTCCCTATCATAACCGTAAATAACCACATCTATATTTGACTCTAACCATACATGATAATGATAAATTACTGTAATACTCTTTTAAAATTCACTTGATAAATTAATGTAATACAATAACTAGATTTATCGTTGACTTTAAGTGAATTTACTTATTTTAATTGGACATTTTTCGATTTTCATAAGTTATAGGGACTTATTTTAATGTATTTATTAGAGCAATTTAACTCAGAGAGTCCATTAACCATACATACTTTCTGAGGACATATAGTGATTTTTTAATTTTACAAAGATGAAAACCGATTTAGCTAACTTTCTAGGGAATTATATGGATTTTTCCCTAACAAATAAATAAACAAATAAAAAAAAAACAGCTTTCCTTCCTAAGTGCTGTTATATCTAGATCCGCTTTCAGCCCCAATTCCAATCTTGTATGCGTCAATAAAAAAATAACGGAATGCTCATGTTAACAATACATATGTTTTGAAAGAAATTTTTTTATATTTTTTATAAATACATCTATACAATTTATTAAAATATATATATATTTTTTTATATAAAAAAATTGTACCACGTTAAATGAATGATACTATTCATACAAAATTCAAAACACACGTGTAAAAATGTGGCTGTACGTAACGCTTATCCTTCCTTTAATAAGACATGACCAGTGTAACTCGGAAAAGCAGAAACAATCAGCCACGGCAGAAGAAGAAGCAGCAGCAGCAGCAACGGCCATGGAAGGGAGAAGAGGACTCCCTTCACTGCTGGCTTCTTCTTCAGTCGAAGCCGATGAAGACTTTAGTAGGGAACACATAGCCTCCAGTGTTACTCAGGTGATACCAACCACCACATTTCTTTTTCTTGTAAAGATTTGGTAGTACTTCTTGGTTCTTTTTTTATGTGGGTTTTTTTATTTTATGATCTGGGTCATCATAGTTTGGTAGTATTTGTTGCTGTGAATTGAATTTCATTGGTTTCATCTGCAAGTGATACCAACCACTACCACTGTATTTCTGTTTCTTGTGAACATTAGGTAGCATTTGTTGGTTTTTTTTGTATGTGGGTCTTTGTTTTTATGATCTGGGGTCATTATGTTCATGCAGTATCTGTGATTGTCAATTGAATTTCTTAATGGGTTCTTGGTTTTTTGGCTTCTTTGATGCTGGGTGATTGTGATATGTTGTTCATATTGGGTATATGTCATCACTCACTCTTTGAAAAAGGGTTCACTTGCTGGTGATTTATGGGATTACCTTAAATTTATTCGTACATGATCTGTGGATTCTGTTTTTCAGAGTACCAATTCCCTATATAGATAAATTTTGTTTCTATTTCTGCAACATATTGATCTCCTGCTCATTTGTTTTGCCTGTTACTGCTGTCAGCGTGTCATAGATTTGGGTGAATTATAATCTTATGTTAATTTACTTGTGAATATGTTTTTCTGAAATTTAAGTACTGCACTGTCTGGGAAATACTGGTTTCCTTTTGGTTGATGTAAATCCATTTTATTGTTTAGGTATCTCAGATAAGGATCTTGTAAATGAAGGTTTATGCAAGTGGTCATTTCATAATTCATATACATAACATATCTTCTGTACTTTTTTGTAGCTAATAGGATGGACTCCTCTGATAGAACTAAAGAGGATTGTGAAGAAAGAGGAACTAGATGTACGATTAGTGGGGAAGTTAGAATTTTACCAGCCACTTTCCTCTGTTAAAGATCGCACTGCCCTTAGGTATGAGCAAATGATTAATGTCTTTGTTTCTTTATTTAATATTTTAATGTTGTGTTTTCTGGATCTTAACAACCCTGTCCCATTAGAATCTCATGATCTTTTTATATATAATTCACACAACCATTAAATCTTGAACCTGGAGAATATGTAACTACAACTTCCCCTTCTACACGGCTAGGACCGGTCCTAACACTAGGTGGGTTAACAGGCTCTTAGGTGAACAGTTAAATTGGGTTCATACAATTGGTAAGCTTCCAAACCTACACAATTTATTTAGTTGTTCATTTATTTATTTTGGGGTGGGGAATGGATGGATTTGGGGGCTCTCTCTGGGTGAGGGGTCTTAGTTGGCTATCTAGCTCACCTAGAGTCAAGGGTTGGTCATACTCCTCCAAAATGATTAGGGTTTCAAGTCCCAACCGTGCGTGCATGTGTGTGTGTGTTGATAATTGATCTAGTTCAATGATGTATTGATCCAGTTCAATCAATGAATGCATTTTCTAAAAGAGAATTCTAAATGTGATATTCATTAACATGCATTTAAGCTGGTTTTGTCTAAAGTTATCTTGAACTGGATTTAGAAGCTTAATTTTTGCTCAAGTGAACCACATATTTGATTTCTAGGATGATTGAAGATGCAGAGGAGAAAGGACTGATTACACCCGGAATTACCACACTTGTTGAGCCTACAGGCGGCAATTTTGGGATTGCGCTAGCATATATCGTTGCACTGAAGGGTTACAAATCCATTGCTTTGATGCCTCCCGCTTACTCACTAGAGCGCCGGATTATTTTAAAATATCTAGGAGCAGAACTAGAATTATTTGGTAAATATCACTGATTCCTTTATTGTTACTTTGACTTTGTTTAGCTTAATTTGAACATAGATTTAAACATCTGTATATCTTGCATAACTTGAAGAAAATGTTGATGTTAATGTTCCCACGGTATTTTTGTTGATTCGTCATAAAGTATGTAGTTACTTACTCAATCTACTCATTCTAATTAATAGTAATATCTTTGCTTTTACAACATTAATCCTATCTAATAACCCTAATTGATCATTTGTATGGGACTTCTTAAAAAAAAGGGGGTGGTTATTGGGATTAATAGTGGATAAAAACTAATGATTGATCAATTTCATGTCTCAACTAGAATAGAAAGGTTTTTATGCCACAGATGATGAACAAAAGTACAATGTAGCTTAATTGTTTACCATACATGATTTTTTCTCTACTCTAGGAATATCTTATTTTTATATTATATCTATTAGAGTCGGCCGTAGAAGTTTGTTGAGCGAATTCTGATTATTGATACTGATATATCTTTGCATCATTGCAAACTCAGGAATACGTGGTGTCCTTGCTGAAAAAATTCCTGAAATTCCATCCATGTACTATATCCTTTGTTGCATATTGCCCTTGTCACCTATTACTCTGAATTATTGATTAATTAGTGCATTAAATGTGTATTACTTGTCAAAAGTTAATTGTCATTTAAATCATATCTCATTAAACAATACTCACCTTACTCACTAATTCAAATAATATTAAAATAAATTAAATGCATGATATGTAATTTATTTTTGCAAAAAAATTAAACCAAAAAAGAAAAAAAGAACAACCTAGATTTTTTGTTCCACTAGATTTTAATATCCGCTATTAATGATTTTTTCTGAACTCAAATATTAGAACTTGAAGAACTCACATGTTTTTGTAGTGTTTCAATGTTATGACATCATTGGAGATCGTGGATATTATTTAATATTAGTGATTTTGGATGTCTGAATTTTTTTGTAAAGTTATGTTTTCAAACTCTTACTGAACTTTAACCAAACTTTACTGAATTACACATGTTTGTGATTCTTTTTTCCCTTGTTGAATTATTCGAATTATTCTCAAATTCCGAACCGGTGGCAATGCATACTGCTAGAGTCTTGATTGTTCATGTAGTGAAACTAGTAAGGATGCCATTACCCACAATATTTTTTCCAGCCTCAAATTCAGTCTCATTATCGTCACACACATTATGAGGCATGTGCCTCATTGGCAATTTTTCACATTTTTCCATAAATGGATCCATACAATTCATTGAAGTATATACGTCATTTTTTTTATAAAAGCACGTATCTCGTTAGATGAGGTACACTATTCTTAAAAAAATCAAAACATATGTGAACTGGAATTGGGGTTGGATAAGAGACTGAATGTAACTTTATCCGAGTAGTAAATGTCACATGTGGAGGTTCTGGAGCTGTGTTTCACATGGTGCATGTGTTCTTATTAGATACAAGCCATTTTGATATTCTGCTTGGATACAGGAACATGTCAGTGCCATACTGCCATTGCTTTCCCCTCATATTTCCTTTATAGTGCTATAATCTTGGGCAAGGGAATCATATATGTCCAAAGGATTTAGATCAGAACCATCTGTCGTTGTCATTTCCTTATAGATGATATTACTGAGCATCTCCAATGAGTTCTTTATATGTTCATAAGTTCATTGTCTCTTTATTTATGTGACATTGAAATTTGATATATTTCAATTATCCTAGGTAATACAACAGACTTTTGATGATGATGATGATGGTGTTATTGAACTCGAGTAATGCAATTCAATATTATTACTTCCAACGAGTTTGAGAGCTTTCTAGTTTGGGAACCATTCAATCTTAAAAAAATTATGATCACATCAGTGTCACATTTCGAATAATTGTATGAAATATGAACAAAGGGTTATGACATACACAATGAGTTTATATTTCAATGTTATTTCATCAATAGGTCCACTGGTTTGTTCAATCCTGACTAATCCTGTTTTATTGAAAATTAATTAACTACAAGGATATTCCCATATACAAATATGCAATTTGTAGGTTTTGATATTTACATGGCACCAAGGAATATGGGTATTAAGAATTATGTAAACAGCATTATGCAAAAGTATACAACATGCTTTTGCAGTTATTGTTGATATATATATGCCTGTCACATTGATATGTTCGCATCTTATGTTTAACAGATCCTAAGAATGACTTTGAGGGAGTTTTTGATAGAGTCAATGAGATAAAAGCAAGCATCCCAAATGCTTATTTTCTGGACCAGTTCTCTAATCCTGCAAATCCTGAAGCACACTTCTTGATGACTGGTAAATTTTTAATCATATTTGTACATTCTCATCTCAAAATGTCAGATTAGACTATCTATACTATGAAGGGTGCATTTGCAACGAGTTTGAACATCTTTTGGAGATTCTGCTTTTGTAGGAATCATGTTTAATCTAAATTCGTATTCAAACAATCCCAATGATCCCAGTTTTTTATAAAAGCAAAAAACTGCTTTTAGTTATAAAAAATAACTTTTCAGGCATCTAACAAAAGTGAGCAGCCTAGAAAGTTGATTTCAAGAACTCCTTTTTAAATGAAAAGCCCTTTTTCGAACTCGCTTTCAAATGCAATCAAAGCATAGAGATTTTGTAATTTTGTGAATTGAGAGATCATGTGTTGAGTCACATTGCTATTAGAGATTATGTACCTCCATATTTTATTCTTTTTTTTTTCTCTTCATTTAGTACCAGTGTATGTTTGCCTTGTTAATATAATGGTGAATTCCCAAAAAAGAAAAGTTTTCTCATTGGTATGATCTTAAGAAATTAACAACACCCTGGAGTAATTTGTCAATCTGTAAACCAACTTTCCGTTGTTTTTACTGAAAATGAACTGATCACATATACACGCATTTCCTTTTTCAAGAGCTTCCAGAATTCCTCGCGATATAAATGTTTGGTGTACATGAAGTCATTTGTGGTAAAAGTGATCTATTGACCAATTTTGAAGCATTGCCCAACTGCATTCACAGATGCAGTTTTATTCCTTATTTTGAGTGGGGAAAACTTGTTATTCAGGATGGCATGAAGTAATAGATTCCTTAACGCATGAAATGGCCAAATGAAGATTTTCATTTCTGCACATTTTAGACATCCTGCAACAATTCACATCTATATCAAATGAAAATCCTTTTGTCTGTTATGTGTACAGGTCCTGAGATATGGAAAGACACGGCGGGAAAAGTGGACATATTTGTGTCTGGCTCTGGGTCTGGTGGAACTATATCTGGTACGGGAAAGTATCTCAAGACAAAAAATCCAGCAGTGAAAGTCATTTGTGTTGAACCTGCTGAGAGCCCTCTCATTTCAGGTGATTCATTGCTTCTGGTAACCATAACAATACATTGCAATAAACCACAAATGTGATTTTATTTTTTTCAATATTGGCTGACTGAATTGATCTCTCTTTTGTAATTCAGATGCATAGTTTTGAAACAATGTAGCATATAAAAAAATGTTGTTCCACTGCTTACCTGTTTGGCTCAACTGGCTCATATCATTGGTATTGTGGGTATGGCATTCTGCAGGGAGGTCACTCCTGATAGGATCCTAAATGATAGAACAAAGACTAGGCTTCTTCGAGGGAACAAATATCCTATTTTGGGGCAAAATTCTTCTCCCTTTATTTTAAACATAAAGAGTCTTTAGACTTAAAGAAGCAAAATACCAACCTGATAACTAAAGAAATAAATAATAACTATCCTAACAGAATTTAATAACTATGAACCAAATAAAATAGATCTAGATCTAGAAAATCTCTAGCTAAGGACTTCTTCATTTAGGTCAATCTTTATCATGATCGCTATCAACTCTTTGTGTACTGGCTTTAACACTTGGATTTTTCACATTCAATCCATAACCTCAAAATAATGTGTTTCCAAATTCTGCATTGAAAGATCAATAGTAAACGAGTAAAATGCATCTAGTTGAGTGCATAAACTATATTTCTAGGATTGCAGATGGTCTTATATAAGTTTTTCTTGTCACCGCACAACATATGGACAAGCACAGTCAAGGATTTGGAAGTTGAGCTAGTTGATATGGGCAACTGTGGTCGATGTAAGTTATGTCAGAAGATTTCATTCATCTCTTTTGTGTTCTTTGTATCTATTATACCCAGAATCGGCATATACAGCAATGGCTGATGCAAACTGTGATGCACTCTTCTTGATTGACAAAAAACTCTTGGATGAGAAGTGATGGGTTGGAAATGGAAAGAGAGGAGGTGGAGGAGACAGTGGTTTGAATAGAAATAGTAGAATGTTGAAGTTGGTGGTGAAGATGGAAACAACAATTACAAGAAACATCGTTTGAGAATAATGTTTAGGCCAACACCATTAGGATATGTGATGCAACACGATCATGGACCATTTAGATATGATTTTTTTAATTTTTAGTTAGGATTTGAATTTGAATTTTGAATTTAAATTCAAATTTGCTTAGTTAGGATTTGGTCAAATAAATTTGTGATTTTAGAGATTTGTTGAGATCCGAGTTAGATAAGGATTCTCTACTCTATTGGCTTGTAATCACATAATTAATTAAGATTTGTTATCCTAGGAGGATTAACACCTACATAGAATTTTCATCGTTTCTGGTATTCTTAGGAATCAACATACTCGTTGAAGTCTATCGTCCTGGTATTCTTCGCGAATCAACAACGTCATTGGAACCTGCAGATCTCGTATCCCTGGAGGTTGATCGAGTCAACAAAAGAGCGTGACCCCACTCCATCAATTAATCATATTTAAATAATATCTAAATATTAAGTAATCCTAATTATACAGAAAAAATATAATAAATCTAACAAATAAAATTAAAATACTAAAAAGTGCAAATCATCCGTAATCCTCCATTTTGTGGTCCTCAACATTGATAAATGATCTATAATCGTGCTACATCATTCTCTCCCTCTTCAAAAAAACTCGTCCTCAAAGTTTGGTTGAACGATTTGGTGATGAAGTCCGAGCAATTGATGACGTGATCCATTGAATTTTGATTCTATGGCTTTAAGGTCATTCAACAAATCGACTTTTGCATTCTTTCGATCTCCGGTGGTCAGGATTTTTTTTAAAAAAAATCTATATTGGATTGGAATGGAAAGAAATATATGTGGGGTTGGGTGTTTTGAAAGGAAAACTTGGGTATGAGGGGTTAAATGAAATATATTTTTTTTATATGAAATTAAGAAGAGAAGGGTTCCCGTGGGGGTCTGTGGTTATATGGGGTGGAGTTTTTTTTCTTTTTTTTTATTCAAAATATATGGGGAGTATGGGAGGGTCAGAGGTAGGTTGAATATTTTTGTTTTTCTCTCGGGATAAAGGGAACATGGGTTTTAGGAAAAATGGGATTTTTTTTTTTTTTTAATATAGGGAAGGAATAAATAAATAGGATATGGGTTCACCAGTGGCAGTTGCTTGGTAATGACAACGACTGCGGCGCTCAACGATACCAGAGGCTCACAGTGGTGGTCGCAACTTCGGCTCTGATACCAACTGATGCAGCATATAAATACGCTCTTGTGCAGATTTCTCATCTTTGATCGAATCCGTAGAAGAGCGTATTTATACGCTGCATCAATATGTAAGGTGAAACAAGATCAAAAGCGTGAGGCAGTACAGGCTCAGCAAATATTGGCACACCATGCTCACGTCACGAGTGCAGCTGGTCTATAATTTTATGGGCGACAATGTACCTAGAAGGCTTGTGTCGTATGTACATAATTTCCATGAATGTATTTGCCATGTGCGCATGAACACCTCACATGGGATATCCTCTCTTCACTACAAAGTCTTTGGATTGAGTTTTAGTTAAGGGGTAAATCAAACAAACTCTTGACAAGTTGGCAGAGGTATCCTTTCTTCACTATGAAGTCATTTGGATTGAATTTTACTCCTACTTGCTCATATACGAGAAAATAAATCAAAACACTCACTATCAAAAAAATCTTTTAAAATGTTCAATCTGAGTTTTGAATGACCCACAAGCACGATTTTGAACTTCATCAACTCCATCATATTCTTACCATTCTTAGCATAATGTTGTACAGGTGGGTCACCAGGAAATCATAGCATTCAAGGGATTGGTCCTCCAATAATTCCCAATAATTTGGATAAGTCTGTAATCGACGAAGTCATCACTGTTACCACAGAAGAAGCAATGAGTCACGCAAGAAGGCTTGCGAAGGAGGAAGGTCTTCTCGTCGGCATATCTTCTGGAGCAGCCTTGGCCGCCTGTCTAAAGGTAACTTGAAGTTCTTAAACTTGTAACTGAAACTATAATAATCTTGAAAATTCACAGCTGAAATGGAAATTCTGTTATCAAACTATCTATTCGCAGGTTGATATAGGTACTCCCTATGTCACCGAGGGTCTTGAGTTCGAGTCTTACTTATGTTAATAGAAAAATATTTAACTGGGAAATTTTTTTAAAAATTACCGAACAAAAATGGAAAAATTAATTGGCTTCTTCTTATTTTGTCGTTTGTCCTCTTATTTCTCTTGGTTTTTCCTAGGTTGCGAGAAGAACAGAGAATAAAGGGAAGATGATTGTGACGATCTTTCCCAGCGGGGGGGAGAGGTATCTGAGCACAGATCTGTTCGCGCAAGTGAGAGAAGAGTGCATGGACATGTCAGCCTGAGGTCCAAATTTGATAAACTGTGGTTGTCATGGTACTTTGTGCAAAGGAAACAAAAATCCAGATTTGAGTGTTTTGATTGTATTTCATGTGAGTTCTATTTACAACAGATTGAGCAGATATATGTGAAAGTTTGAAAAGCTGTTGATGTAAGACAGATTTGAAAATAAATCATTGCAAAATATTTGATTTCAAATCTGTCATCAAAATAAAGTTTTATAAGATTTTGTTATTTATTAACAAATCTTATTATTTAAGGTTTTATGAGTTTTGTCATTTATTGACAAATCTCATTATTTAAAAGGTGAATCAGGAATTTAGGATTTTATATGTTATTTTATTATATTTTAATAATTGTCATTCTAATTGTGTCTTTACTATTTTTAGTAGAGTCATAATTCACATTGTGAATATGTATTTAATGTTTGTGGTCTAAAAAAAAAACTTTTGATCAATTAAAAACATTATAACCCTTTTGGGTTTTTTCTTCTTTGTGGATTCAAGGATTTCTTGTGGATTCAAGGAGTTTATGAAATCTCAACACTGGTTGGATCTTTTTATCCTTTTTCACGTTGCGTTAGGTGGTATCAGAGCGAGGATTCACCTGGCTTTGATGACACATAGCCGTGCGGGAAACAACTGTCCCATTGACGGTGATCGTGGGGTGCAGGTGCTGTTTCGACTGTTGCGGGAGGACCAAAAGCCACTTTGGGAAGAGTTTCGTCAACAAACGCGGCAGGCTCTTCGTGAGGTGAAGGCTGACGTGAATCTCAACACCGACAACAGACAACCTGGGAGTGACAGGATGCACCCCGAGGGATTTGCCCGATGCCAACCTGTTTCTTATAACGTTGTTCGACGACATTCTCATTATCTATCCGATTATGAGGATGACTCGGATAATGAAGGCTGTAAACTGTACGACTATCAGTCGAGAAAGCGGCACACGTACTACTACAATTATTTTTCAAAGGTGGACATCTCCTATTTCAACTATGATTTGTCAATCGATAAATTCCTTGATTGGATCTTAAAGATTGATAAATTCTTTGAGATAATGGAAGTGCGTGAAAAGGAGATGGTCAAATTGGTGGCGCTTCCACTCATGAGTTGTGCCGCTGGTGTGACCACCTTCAAAGGACTAGATAACGACAAAGAAGAGCACTTATTCAAACATAGAGGAGGATGAGACAACTTCTCATGTATCGCTTCCTTCCTCTAGATTATGAACAATAATTGCTCTAGTTGTACCAAAATTGTCGTCAAGGTAATTGTTCCGTATTCGACTATACTGCTGAATTTTTAAAATTTTTGGGTTGGTATAACCTTGCAGAGGCTAAGTGGAGACAAGTGGCTCATTATCTTAGTGGGTTGAGGCCATTAGTGCGAGATCGTATTGCTTCACAAGAGATTTACAGCTTGACGGAAGCAATCTCTGCGGCCGTAAGAGTCGAATTACAATTGGAGAGATCAAGGGTGCACATGGTGTCCAAAGGCTCTTCCATGATCAACCCACTGGATGTTATATTAAGTCAAGATATAGTTGATGGATCGATGGAAAAGATCGAAGAAAGTCCACCAAAAAATTAGGAGAATCTAATGACAGGCCTCCATGATCAACCTCTAGTTGAATCAGAAATTGATGAGAGCAGAGCAAATAAAGAAATGGAGGATGTTGTTCTCTTCATTGAATCTGAAAAGATTATTGGAGAACAAAAGAATTCGTTTTCTTATTTCTTAGTAGTGACACCAGAGATAAAAAAACCCCTGCAAACATTCGTGTTGCAGACTGCATGCCACAACAACATGAGTGTTTTTTATGCCATCATGAACAACAGTAATGATGGGGACATTGCGACTATCACAATGGTCGATTTGATTGAAAAGGAATTTAAAATCAAGATATTTTTCCTCTTGCCAAAAGTCAAATTCAAGGATGCATCAATTAAGATGGAGGAAAATATCTTAATCTCTCCTATTGGTGTATTTGATTACATCAAATATCATCCTCCTGATCATCTAAGATCCTCTCATCTTAAACTCGACGAAGAGTTTTTTTTAAGAAGAAGAGACTGATGTAGGACAGATTTAGAAAGAAATCATTGCAGAATATTTGATTTTAAATCTGTCATCAAAATAAAGTTTTATGAGATTTTGTCATTTATTGACAAATCTCATTATTTTAAAAGGTGAATTAGGAATTTAGGATTTTATATGTTAATTTTTAGGGATTTTTAGTTTTAAGTCCCCATAAACCATCATATTTAGTGATCGATCCCTCCCTTCTTCATATTTAGGTTTTAGTCGCCAGATTTCCATAAATTATTTAATTTAATTTTTAGTCTCTGTGAGGGACCTATCCATGAATTATCCTTTAAATCGAGGGACTAAAACCTAAATACGAAGAAGGGAGGGATCGATCACTAAATATGATGGTTTGTGGGGACTTAAAACTAAAAATCTCATTATTTTATTAGATTTTAATCATTGTCATTGTAATTGTGTCTTTACTATTTTTAGTAGCGTCAAAATTCACATTATAAATATGTATTTAATGTTTGTGGCCTAAAAAAAAAAAAAAAACTTTTGATCAATTAATAAAATTATAACTCTTTTGGGTTTTTTCTTCCTTATGCATTCAAGGATTCTTTGTGGATTAAAAGAGTTTATGAGATCTCAATACTGATTGGATCTTTTTATCCATTTCATGTTTCACGTTGCGTTCGCTGTGAACAGAAAGGTATATACCGTGCATGTCTTTCCAAAATCTGCTTATAGAAGGCTCTTCCCACTTAAAACTAATGCATCAATTTCAGGAACCAAACCGGCCAGTGACTGCGATATTAAATTTTTGTTGATATTTTAAAGGGAGTTTTTTTTTTTCTGAGCCTTTTGTCTTGGGAGACTATTCAATCTTCTTCAAAGACTATTATTGTTCTTGCGATGATGAATTGATTGTTGAAAAAACGTTGCGTCTATGATCCATTGGTTTTTTTTTTTTTAGAGCAGCGATAGTGTTATACATTCAATCTTTTTTGTAGTCCTGCTTATAACTCAAAGACGTCCCTAACCATCTATACACACCACTAGCGGAGTGTATATTGATAGTAGTAATTTATGAAGCAAGTATATAATTCAAAACAAATCAAAATAGTTGGGGGCTGTTGACGGGGCCTGCACGTCGGACTGAGTGTATCATTTTCCTTTGGCATATTGTCTAAACAGTGTTATTTTCCTTGTGACAGGGATGACATGTTGTCTAATCATGTGTGCAACCCATAGCCTTCACTGGTAGTGGTTTTTTTATAAAAAAAAAAATTATTTATTCATCTATTGAAGTGTGCATTATTATTGTACAGATTGAGGTTACTTTAGTGTATTTTTTTCATACATTACGATAACGTAAAGTATACTATAATATCACAGTGTATAAACGATTGGGTAATCACTTTTGAATTGCATACGGGACTACAAAACAGATTAAGCGCTATCTATCTAACATGGAGCCTATTATCTTTTCAAAACCCAGCCAGATTGTCCATTCTATTGTGGAAAATGTGACTCAGCCATTTTTACAATCCAAAACTCAAACCACACATGTTTTCATTTTAAAAAAGATTTAAATAAACATTATCTAGTGAGGTATATGCTTTGATAAAAAAAATGTACCTCACTCCATTTTGAGTTGAATGATCACATTTTTAATAGGTGTAAGAAAAAATTTAATGAGATATATACATTGTCTAACTATGTATATGCTTTATTGGATTTTTAACAAGGTATACAAGACTGTATTTCAGACTGTAAAAAAACTTAGTGATACAGCGGCACCTTCTATTTTTCATATAATAGAAAAATGAAGTATGCATTTATATGATTGAATGAATATGTTTTTAAGTTCATCTATAGTGTATACTAATATAATAAAATATATACAACGTGATTTCACATACTATGTTATGATCTGATGACTATAAATGTTAACGTTTTTTAAATTTTAGCTTTTTGTTTCAATTTGGTTTTTATGTCTTAAAATCAATAAAAACAATTTTTATAAATACTGGTTGAAAACACTTTTTTGATGAGCAGATTTTAATCCATTTTTGAAATGGGTATAGTTTCCAGGCCAGGTTCCATTTAAAATAGGGTGAATTACCCAAATACCCCTGGACCGACTCATTTAATTTTTTTTATATCCCTGGACTTTTTGAATTTTTTTTTATCCCTGCAGTGTTGTCCTATTTTTTTTTTTACCCCCAACTTTTCATAATACCATACTTACCCCTTACAGACAGAGTTACAGATATACAGAAATATAATGTAATGCATACAAAATTTATACACATAATTACAGATATTTAATAGTTACTTACATATAGCATTCAACGTACACAAAGATATTTAAATACAAAATTGCTATAGATACATTCTCATTATCATTACAATAAATTCATGAACTGTAAGTCATGTCATTATCATCTGTAAGTGCATTCAATGTACACAATATGGTTAAATACAAAATGATTATATATACATTCTCAAAGTGTTATTAAAATAAATACATCAATTATTTGAATTATGACATTGTTTGCCTATTCTAATGTGATATCCCCCCCTGATCCTCTTCATGTCCTCCTGGATGAAATTGAACCCACTGAGAAGCCTTTGAACTAGGCATTTACTATACTTCATAAGGAAGAACGCATTGTCCAAGCTACATTAAAGATGCAACAATCAGTTAAACACCTAAATAAATTTTCATTTAGCAATATGAACAATCTTAGTAATAACATGTTTACACTACCAATGAAATTAAACTAAGGATCGACATATAAACTCACAAAAATATAATATCAATTTACAGGTATTGTAAATGACCAATTATAAAAACTTTATAAACAATTACATAATATATATTAATTGCTTCTGGTAGGCCCTCAGCATAGGCTACTGCGAGGCATAGTTATAACCATTGAATCCCTTCTAAAATACCATCTAAAATCTTAAAAGTGCAAAAAAATAAAAATAAATGGAAACTTATAAATATCAACAACTGTATTATTTTCAGAGAAATACTTCTTGATCTATGTGCTTAGCAATAAAAAAAACTACAACATTACATAATCAATTACAAAAAATTAAACTAGGATTTGACATATAACTTTACAAAAATATAATGACCAATTATAGTAATATAATATCAATTTACAGATATATAAATGACCAATTACAGAAAGTTTGTAAACAATTACAAAATGTATACCAATTGCTTCCGGTAGGCCCTCAATAGAAGTAGTGGCAAGGCGTCGTTATAACCATCATCGAATCCATTACTTCTAAAATATTAAGTCTTTTCCACACGTACCCAAATCTTAAAAAGGAAAAGAAATTGAAGTATATAAATATCAACAACTATAATATTTTCAAAGAAATACTTATTGATTCATGTACTTAGCAATCAAAGAAACTATAACATTACATAACTAATTATAAAAACTATCAATGGAATTAAACTAAGGTTTGACATATAACTTTACAAAATTATAATGACCAATTACAGTAATGTAATATCAATTTACATATATGTAAATGACAAATTACAGAAATTTTATAACCAATTACAGAATGTATATCAGTTGCTTCCGGCAGGCCCTCAATAGAGGCGGTGATGACGACATGGTGCCATCATAACTGTGGAATCCATTACTTCTAAAATATTGTTTAAATCTTTTCTACATGTACCCAAATCTTAAAAGTGCCAAAGAAAACCCAAAAAGAGAGCCCTCGAAAAAAAATTAAAAGGGCCAGGCATACTAATATGAGACTTCACAGCAAGAACAATCACATCAATGTTATCACCACCTGCTCCAAACATCAAACCAAAAACCCCTCATTCACTCTCAAATCATTTCACAAATCCAACACACGTGTAGGCAAAAGTCCTCCCTTGTTTATTGATAAAGGCAAACACATAAAGAGAGGAATTTAAGTTGGATTCTAAGACAGTAAGGCCGAAGGAGGTGGAGGCGTCACAGCGGTCGGAGCTTAGGTCAGCAGTGCAAATGTTGGAGGGGGAGATGAGGCCTTCCATATGCTCTCCGACCATCCATCCTGCCCCTATGAACCCCAACTTCAGCCTCGCCGACCATGTTGCCACCTCTTTGACGGCAGACCCTCAATAGAGGTGGCGGTGGTGGTGGTGACAAGGTGCTCCATGGGTGATCAGGTGGAGATAGAGAAAGTGATTTGGGGAGAGAGGGTTTTGGGGGGAAGTTAGAGAGATTTTGGTGGAAAAATAAAGGTGGAGGGGATAGTTTAGGAAACAAAATGTGATATGGTAGAGAAGAGGGACAAAAAAAAAGTAGGACAGCTCTGCAAGGGTAAAAAAAAATTTAAAAAGTCTAGGGGCATAAAAAAAAAAAAAAGAGGAGTCGGTCCAAGGGTATTTGAACAATTCACCCTTTAAAATATTAAGTACTTATTTAAAAAAAAAAAAAAAACATGGTTATACTGAACCTATTTTACAGTCCTATGCATTGATCGTTAATTTTCTGTGTGTGTGTCTATTTTTTATAAAAGATAAAATATACTATTTTTTTTTAGAGAAAAATTCAAATAACCCCCTTATAAACTGTCCAAAATTCATATAACCTCCTAACTTTTCACAAAGTTCATGTAACCCCTTAAAAACACTTATATAAATTCAAATAACCCCTTGAATTAAACTTCCATTGATATATGATGAATATTTTACAAATATCAAACCTTGATTGAAAACACAGTGTATCAAAAAATCCTTATAATATGTTAAAAATACAAAAAAAAAACTATAAATAACGATTATACCCCTCCGAATAGCTATTTTGGTCCTGTGTTGTATGAATGATTTCAATCGATCAAGACTTTTTAATGCTTCCTACATGTGCAGGTGGGATTATGAACATAACTACTCATAAATTAATGTAGTATATTAGAGCATCTCCAATATATATGTTAGCTAAACAAGATGTTAAAGTATCATGTCAGTATTTTATACCTCCACTACACACTCATTTACTACATTCCTATTTAATTGGTTGTTGTTGCTCCAATGGATTAGCTAAATAAACTAGCCAAACCAAAAGTGAGCCCCACCTCTCCACCCACTCAATCTCTTAAATGTATTTTTTATTATTTTTTTAAGAACTATCACGTGGGACCCACATTTGGCTAGCTAAAACACTAGCTATGATTAGCATGAAAGATAGCATCTAACACGTGGGGTCCACATTTAGCTCCATCTTAACATCTCTATTGGAGCAATATTTTTACATGTTATGTAAAATATGATATTAACATGTTAGTTAACATATTCATTAGATATGCTCTTAGAACTTGCACTGTTGCACCCTCACAGAGCCTACGGGTCAATTTGACATTCATCATCGTTTTCTTGTTGGTACACTCAAAAAAATTGGTCATAGAATTCTTTATTCATGTGTTCAGTCAAAGACAACCCAAACAAAATTTCTCCATCTACTGAGAAATCATACTTCTTTTGTTTCAAAAAATTGATTCCATAAAACACTCTTTCTACCTTTTGAAAAGTTGCTTTAAAGTGATATGTACCTAAAAAATTAAATCACGCTTTCTAATAAATTATTCAAAATTTTGGGTGTTTATAAACACATTTACGGTTTTTGACTTTCTATAAAAGTAGAATCGGTCAACCATGTTTCGAAACATCCTCTGAAGCCCCCCGTTTGAATGTGGGTTTTCACAGCTTATAAATTTAAAGAAAGATGAGCTCCCCGAACTTACATCTTAACCTAATTGAAAGCTCAAACTAAAATGCACAACCAAGATGTCATCCCAAACAAAAATGTAGTTTGTAAGAATCTAAATTCTTCAAATCCAATATGATTCCCCTTAAATCAAAACACCATTTGGAAACCTTTTTGAAAAGTATGATTTTATTAAGTAGTTTTATAAAATTCGATTATTAAAAAAACTCACTTTTTTTGTTTTTTAAAAAAACACATTTTTTATACTAAAAATTGAAACAAACTTTATATATTTCAAGAACCATTTAAAAACATGTTTACATTTTTTCTTGTTTTTACACAAAAATAAGAGTGCCGGTACACAATTTTTTTTTAATCCCATATGAGTCAATAGGAAATCAGTTAAGCATATACTCACATTAATAAGGTATATGCTTCGATAGAAGTTTTTCACATTTTTAATAAATACATTCATACAATTCATTAGAGTATATGCTTCATTTTTATAAAAGCATGTAGACGAAGTATACTATTTTTAAAAATATTCGAAATACGTGTAGATTGGAATTGTGGCTGAAAAAAAGTCTATATGTAGAGGTACAATTTAAACGGTTTGGTTCGATTTACTGCAAACCCAAACTGAACCAATTTATAATCACATCTAACTCGAAAATCGAACCAAAATCCCAAAAACTGAACTGAGCAAATATTATTTGACTAACCAGAGCTAAACCAAACTGAATTGATATTGTTTGACTAACTCGAACAAAACTGAACTAAGCCGAATCGAATTGTAAATTTGGTATAGATAAACATAAACATTTATATATTCAATTACTATTTTTTACTTTCTTCAAATTTGGGTTAGTTATAGCTTTTTCGGATAGTTGGTTTACAACTTTACATAAGAATTTGAAATGTGGGTTAGGATTGATGTATAATTAGTGGATTCATTTTATTTAAATATTAATGGTATAATAACAACATAGTTTTAATATAAAAATAATGATCTACATGAATAATCATGGGTTAAATTTGGTTCAGTTTAGCTTGGTTAATTCAGTTTTTTTTTTAAGTTAACTAAATCTAAACTAAAATAGATCGTTTTATTGATTTTTTAATTTTATCAAAAAAAATATATATATTGTAACAAACATGTTAAAAATCAATTTGAATCGGTTCGAATTCCATTTCACCGATCGAGCACCCCTTCAAACGGTTTTTCAACGGCACTGAAATTGAAAGGCCAACTTATTGAATATCAATTTAGATTAAGTAATGGAAAAACATTACCCAGGACCAGTCAAAAAAGACAGCTTTCCTTTAAGACACGGCAAGTGTAACTCGGAAAAGCAGAAACAATCAGCCATGGCGGAACAAGAAGCAGCAGCAGCAGCAATGGCCATGGAAGGGAGGAGAGGACTCCCTTCACTACTGGCTTCTTCTTCAGTTGAAGCTAATGAAGACTTTAGTAGGGAACACATAGCCTCCAGTGTTACTCAGGTGATTCCAATCACCACAGTTGTGTTTCTGTTTCTTGTGAAAGATTTGGTAGTGCTTGTTGGTTCTTTTTGTTATGTGGGTTTTTGTTTTTATGATCTGGGTCATCTTGTTTTGATAGTATTTGTGGTTGTGAAATGAATTTGATTGGTTTCATCTTCATTTACTTTTGTTAGAATTAAGAATAGAAAAGAATGAAACATTTGTTATTAGAGTTTGTATCCAATATTTATAGTACAGAAAAAAGAAAAAAGTTTGTACAAAAAAAAATGATAAAGAAAACAAAAAGGGGATATGGAGCACACAACAAAAAAAAAGACGTGTGCAGAGATAGATGGGCCTAGACGGGCACGCAAATGGCGAAGAAGCAACAGAAGAAATGCAATGTGGACGTAAAAGAGGAAGAAACGACTAGTGTCTTTCTTTAACACTGCAAAAGCTGATGACGAAGCGTATCGAAGCTTTTCTATAACAATGTAGACGCCAATGGCAAAGCGTAACGAAGTAATTCCTGTAACATTGTAAATGCTAATGGTAAAACATATCTAGGATAGAGAATAAGAAAAAGAAACACGACACAGACAGTGACTGCGTGGATGTGAGGTGTGAGGAGGCTTGCAAAGAACGCGGGAGGAGAGGACGCGGAGGCTCGCAGAGACGCGAGGAGAGGAAAGTGCACGGACGGCACACGGAGGGCGTGAAGAGTTCTCTACGGGGAGTCGTGAGATTGCACGAGAGGGCAAGAGGCGGTCGATGCCGCAGGAAATATGCGGAGGTGTGCAAATCTGCGAGGAGGAGAATCGTAGAGATCTCGGATGAAGAAAAGGAATGCACAGATGCATAGAGAATGAAAAATCGAGCGAAACGGACCCCTAGAACACCTTGATCAGACCTTCGGATAGAAAATAAGGTCCGATTTAGTATTCTGAAATCCCGAGGTGACCGCCGGAGATGGAGGAGGGCGGCCAGATGCGTTGGAGGTCGGCGAAGGGTGCCAGAGGATCGCCAGAGGATGCCGAGGGTGGCCAAAGGCAGCAGAGAGCACCGAAGGGCGGCGGAGGGCGAGCCGAGGCGGCGGAGGATGGCATGTGGCATCGGAGTGCGGCCGAGGGCGACCGAGGTGCCGGGGGGCACCAGAGGGCTTCTGGAGGCGGCGGAGGGTAGCCGAAGGTGCCGGAGGGTAGCCGAAGGTGCCGGAGGTCGGCAGCCAGTGGTGGCTGACAGCGGAGGGCGGCGGCAGGGGTGTACAGGGGCGCGCACAGGGTGGCTCCGGGACGTGCAGGGGAGTGCTGAGGCGCACTGGGGAGGTGTCCCGGACTTGATCTCGGGAGATCCGGGGCAAGATCCTGGGATATCCGGGGCTCTGTTCCGGGAGCGCTGGCACAAGCTAGCAGGGGCTGGCAGGACAGATCCCGGGAGATCCGGGATCGCTGGCACGTGCTGGCAGGGCAGATCCCCGAAGATCGGGAAGTGCTGGGAAGTGCAGGCAGGGCAGATCTCGGGATAGCAAGTGCTGGCAGGGCAGATCCCGGGAGATCCGGGGCGCTCTGGGGACAGGATCCCAGGAGATCCGGGGTGCGCTGGCGAAGCATGTGATCGCGCTGGGAACGTGCAGACAGCGCGCGCGGCTAGGTGCGGGCTTGGACTGGTGCGAACGGCTTGGTGCGGTCGTGCAAGCGTGTGGACAGGCGGCGTGCCGACGCGGTGGGGCGGTGCTGAGGGCTGAGGCACGCGGGAGGCGTGTGGAGTGGTGCAGAGGTGCGCGGGCAGCATACGGGGTGGCGCGGATGCGCGAGGGTGCCAAGGTGCGCGGGGGCGGCGCGCATGGGCACGCAGAGGGTGCGGTGGCGCGCGTGGACTTGCACGGAGGCTCGCGAGGGCTCGCGGAGGGCACGGGGTCGAGCAAGGGGAGAGCGCTGGGGCACCAAGGGCAAGGTTACATGAAGGGTGCCAAAGAGCGGTTGGTGCCGCATGGAGATGCTCGGAGGTGAGCAACTTTGTAGGGAGGAGGCGCGCAAGGTGCGGAGGAAGCGTGGCGGCGCGGAGGGCGCACTTAGACGCGCAGATGGAGAGAACGGACAGTGGAGCATCGAGATCTCGCGAACAAAAATCCTCCTCCACTTCGATTGAAGACTCCTCAATTGCAACAAGAAAGAGAAACACAAGTTTTTTTCTGGATCTGGGGTTTTGTGGTGGAAGCTTGATACCATGTTAGAATTAGGAATTGAAAAAAAATAAATCATTTGTTATTAAGGTTTGTACCCAATATTTATAGTACAGAAAAGAGAAAGATTAAAATAACTAAACTATCCCTAATACATTTAGCAACTTTGATTCTCTTTATTGGGTTGTTGTAGTTTTTTCCCATTTCAATTGGGTGATTATTATATGTTGTTCATATTGGGTATCTGTTTTTAGTCACTCAAGTGATACCAGCCACTACTACTGTATTTCTGTTTATTGTGAAGATTAGGTGGCATTTGTTGGTTTTTTTATGAGCGTCTTTGTGTTTGTGATCTGGGGCCGTTATGTTCTGGTTATCTGGTAGACTGGTAGTGTCTGTGGTTGTGAATTGAATTTCTTAATGGGTTCTTGGTTTTTTTGGCTTCTTTGATGCTAGGTGATTGTGATATGTTGTTTAGATTGGGATATTGTCTTTACTCACCCTTTGAAAAGTGTTCACTTGGTGGTTATTTATTGGATTACCTTGAACTTATTCTTCATACATGATCTGTGGGTTCTGCTTTTCAGTGTTCTAATTCCCTTTATAGGTAAATTTCTGCAATATATTGATCTCCTGCTCTTTTACATGACTATTTTGATATTTGTTTTGCCGGTTACTGCTGTCAGTTGGTCATAGATTTGGGTGAATTATAATCTTATGTCTATTTATTTTTTAATATGTTCTTTTGACATTTAATTTACTGCACTGTCTGGGAAATGCTGGTTTCCTTTGGCTGATGTAAAACCATTTTATTGCTTAGGAATCTCAGATATGGATCTTGTAAATGAAGGTTTATGCAAGCGACCATTTCATATACATGACATAAAATATCTTCTGTACTTTTTGTAGCTAATAGGATGGACTCCTCTGATAGAACTGAAGCGGATTGTGGAGAAAGAGGAACTCGATGTACGATTAGTGGGGAAGTTAGAATATTACCAGCCACTTTCCTCTGTTAAAGATCGCGGTGCCCTTAGGTATGAGTTAATGTCTTTGTTTCTTTATTTAACATTTTAATGTTGTATTTTCTGGATCTAAACAACCCTCTCCCATTAGAATCTCACGATCTTTTTATATATAATTAACGCAACCATAAAATCTTGAACCTGGAGAATATATAACTACAACTTCCCCTTCTCCAAGCTAGGACCGGCGCTGATCCTAGGTGAGGGGCCTTAGTTTGCCACCTAGCCCACCTAGAGTCAAGGCTGGTTGTACTCCTCCAAAATGGTCAAGGTTTCAAGTCCCACCTGTGCGTGCATGTGTGTGTGTGTTGATGATTGATCTAGTCAATGATGTATTGATCAAGTTCAATCAATGAATACATGTTTTAAGAAGGGAATTCTGAATGTGATATTCATTAACAAGCATTTAAGCTAGTTTTGTCTAAAGTTATCTTGAACTGGATTTAGAAGCCTAATTTTTGCTCAAGTTAACCACATATTTGATTTCTAGGATGATTGAAGATGCAGAGGAGAAAGGACTAATTACACCCGGAGTTACCACACTTGTTGAGCCTACAAGCGGCAATCTTGGGATTGCGCTAGCATATATTGCTGCACTGAAGGGTTACAAACTCATTGCTTTGATGCCTTCCACTCACTCACTAGAGCGCCGGATTATTTTAAAATATCTAGGAGCGGAATTAGAATTGATTGGTAAATATCACTGATTCCTTTATTATTACTTTGTCTTTGTTTAGCTTAATTTGAACATAGATGTAAACATCTGTATATCTTGCATAACTTGAACAAAATGTTGATGTTAATGTTCCCATGGTGTTTTGTTGATTCTTTATAAAGTATTTAGTTACATACCCAATCTACCTATTCTAATTAGTAGTAACATCTTTTCTTTTACAACGTTACTTCTTTCTGATAACCTTAGTTGATCATCAGTATGGGACTTTGTATGAAATAGGGGTGGTTATTGGGATTAATAGTGGATAAAAACTGATGGTTGATCAATTTCATGTCTCAAATAGAATAGGAAGGTTTTTATGCCACAGACGATGAACAAAAGTACAATGTAGCTTAACTGTTTATCATACATGATTTTTTCTCTACTCTAGGAGTATCTTATTTCTGTATTATATCTACTACAGTCGGCCATAGAAGCTTGCAGAGCTTATTCTGATTATTGCTACTAATGGATCGTGGCCTCATTGCAGACTCACTCAGGAATTATCCAGCAACATTTTTAGCAACCTAGTTACTTGATTCTGGGAGCCTTTACATGGTGTCCTTGAAAAAAAAAATCCTAAAATTCCATGTAATATATCCATTGTTGCGTATTGCCCTTGTCACCTAAAACTCTGAATTATTGATTAATTAGTGCATTAAATGTGTATCACTTGTCAAAAGTTAATTATCATTTAAATCATTTCTCATTAAACAATACACGCCTTATTCACTAATTCACATATTATTAAATAAATTAAATGCATGATGTGTAATTTATTTTTGGAAAAGTAATAAAGCCAAAAAGTAAAAAAAAAAAAAAAAGCACAACGTAGATTTTTTGTTCCACTTGAAGAACAAAAGATCAATCATCAACGCTATTGATGATTTTGTCTGAACTCATGTTTAGAACTTGAAGAACTCACATGGTTTGGTAGTGTTTCAATGTTATGATATCATTGGAGATCATGGATATCATTTAATATTAGTGATTTTGGATGCCTGAAATTTTTTTGTAAAACTATGTTTTCAAACTTTTACTGGATTTTAGCTGAACTTCACCTAAATTACACCAATTTATGAATTTTTCTTTTTCCGTATTATTCTAAAATCCTGAAATGGTGACAACGCATATTGCTAGAGTCTTGATTGCTCATGCAGTGAAAATAGTAAACGTCACATTTTGAACAATAGTATGAAAAATGAACAAAGTGTTATGATATATAAATCAGTTTATATTTCAATGTAATTATTTCATCAATAGATCCACTGGTTTGATCATATCCGCTGACTAATCCTGTTTTGTTGAAAATTAATTAATTGCAAGGATATTCTTAAATACAAATATGCATTTTTTATGTTTTGAAACTTACATGACACCAAGGAATATGGGTATTAAGAATTATGTATACAAAAAAGTAAACAACATTGTTTCTGCAGTTATTGTTGATATATATGGCTGTCACATTGATATGTTCTCATCTTATGTTTAACAGAGGCTGAGAGTATCATTGAAGGAATGTTTGTAAAGTTATGTTTTCAAACTCTTACTGAATTTTTAACCGAACGTTACTAAATTACACCTATTTGTGAATTTTTTTTTTCCCTTGCCGAATTATACTCAAATTCCGAATCAATGACAACACATATTGGGAGAGTCTTGATTGTTCAGTGAAAATAGTAAGGGCACCATTGCACACAGTTTTTTTTCCAGCCCCAGTTCTAGTCTCATATACCTCGTTAACGTTATACACGCACATTAACGATATGCCTCATTAGCCATTTTTCACATTTTTCATAAATGGATCCATACAATTCATTGAAGTATATACTTCATTTTTTGTAAAAGCATATATCTCATCAGATGAGATATACTACTTTTTAAAAAAATCAAAATATGTGTGAACTAGAATTGGGGCTGGAAAAGAGATTGTATGTAACTTTATCCGAATAGTAAATGTCATATGTGGAGGTTCTGGAGCTGTGTTTGACATGGTGCATGTGTTCTTATTAGATAGCAATAACAAGCCATTTTGATATTCTGTTTGGAAACAGGAACACATGTCAGTGCCATTGCTTTCTCCTCATTTTTCCTTTATAATGGTATAATCTTGGGCAAGGGAATCATATCTGTCCAAAGAATTTAAATCTGAACCATCTGTCATTGTCATTTCCTTATAGATGATATTACTGAGCATCTCCAATGAGTTCTTTACATGTTCATAAGTTCATTGTCTATCTTTATTTCTGTGACATTGAAAATTGATATATCTCAATTATCCTAGGTAATGCAACAGACTTTTGGTGATGATGATGATGATGTTATTGAACTTGAGTGATGCAATTCAATATTATTACTTCCAATGAGTTGGAAGCTTCTAGTTTGGGAACCATTCAATCTTTCAAATTTGTATGTGAATTTAGAAAAAAGAAAATTATAATCACATCAGTGTCACATTTTGAATAGTAGTATGAAATATGAACAAAGGGTTATGATATACACAATCAGTTTATATTTCAATGTTATTTCATCAATAGGTGTTTGATCAACCCTGACTAATCCTGTTTTGTTGAAAATTAATTAATTGCAAGGATATTCCCAAATACAAATATGCATTTTTTATGTTTTAAAATTTACATGGCACCAAGGAATATGGGTATTAAGTATTATGTAAACAGCATTATGCAAAAAAGTATACAACATTTTTTTGTAGTTGTTGATATATATGCCTGTCACATTGATATGTTTGCATCTTATGGTTAACAGATCCTATGGTTGGCTATGAGGGAATTTTTGATAGAGTCAATGAGATAAAAGCAAGCATCCCAAATGCTTATTTTCTGGACCAGACCTCTAATCCTGCAAATCCTGAAGCACACTTCTTGATGACTGGTAAATATATAATCATATTTACACTCTCATCTCAAAATTTCAGATTATGCTATCTATACTATGAAGGTGTGTTTGGAAACGAGTACGGGCTGCTTATGGAAATTTTGATTTTGTAAGAATCATGCTTAATCTAGACTCATTTCCAAACAACCCCAACAGTCCCAGCTTTTGGCAAACGCAAAGAACTGCTTTTAGTGATGAAAAAATAGCTTTTCAGGAATCTAACAAAGTGTGCTGCCTAGAAAGCTGTTTTCAACAGCTCCTTTAAATAAAAAGCCCTATTTCAAACTTGTTTCCAAACCAACCAAAGCTGAGAGATTTGTAATTTTGGGGAATGGGAGACTATGTGTTGACTGACATTGCTATTTGAGATAATATATCTCCATAATTTATTCTTTTTTTTTCTCTCTCCCTCTTCTCTCACATTTTGTACCAGTGTACGTTTGCCTTATAATATAACACCATTTTTTTTCCAAAAGAAGAAAAAGTTTTCTTAATGGTATAATATAAAGAAATTAACAACACCTTGGAGTAATTTGTCAATATGTAAACCAACTTTCCATTGTTTTTACTGAAAATGAACTTGATAACATATACACGCTACTACCGTACTCTTTTTCAAGAGCTTCCAGTATTCCTTATGTTATAGATGTTTGGTGTACATGAGATCATTTTTGATAAACAGTGATCCATTGGCCAAATATTGAAGCATTGCCCCACTACTTTCATAGATGCAGTTTCATTAGTCTATGTATCGAGTGGGGAAAACTTGTTATTAAGTGGTCCTTTGATTTATTTATTTTTTTGGAGGTGTGTAGAGTTGACATCTTGTCTTCCAATATGCCCTTCTTTTCATAATTTTTCATATTTCTTGGGCTATGTACTACCTTATTAATTAGTGAAGGTCTATCCGTTTTTTTAAAAAAATAAGATACAATTTTACTAGTCAAATGTAGAAACTATTAAACTAAACTTTATTTTACCGTTGAACAATGTCGTTGTGCTGCTACAAACAGTGCATTGTGCGGATGAAATACATATAATTCTACTGATATACGGCTTTATATATGTTGGTTTCTATGTATATTCACCTCTCCTAGTAATTCATTAGCAAACAGCCCATCAATTCATGCACCATTCTTCTATGTTGCGAGTTGCTTATTCTAAGAGTATATTCTCTTCGTGACTGAGCTGGGAAGTTAGTAGGTTCAGTTTCACATTAATCAATCTGAATGTTACATATAGTAGCAATTTTAACTTGCAATGAGCAATCCTTTCAATGCTCTTCTACTTAAGTTTTTTATCCAATGAATTAAAGCTCGCTTTGTTCCATCTAGGGATTAACCCATACTGCACATCAAGTTTGATTTTGCAGTCTATATTCTCGAAAATTGTACTTGTTCATGGGATTTTGTGTTTACTAATCTATCAGCATCATTTGCAAAAAGTTTGAGAAGTGATATTACTACATTGAAATTTTGATGTCAACAAGGCATTCTACAGTAATAACTCAGGAAAAGAATATATTAAACATTGCAATGTAGAAAAAATATATATAATTGGAATTAGAAAATTTAACAAGAATAAATATATTTCTGTATCTTATGGATTTGTGTACAGAAGAAAAAAAATCAGTAATGATAAAATGCGTCTTTGGAAGGTTGATTCTGTTTCTTGAGATATTAAAAAAGTTTAGGAAACCAGAATTTCCAAAAAAATTTGGTCTTGGTATCTAGTTTTCAGTGAAATGAAAATTCATGAAAAATTGAAGGCTTTCTCAAAAGGGTGGAGAATTACCATGAAACATTCATGATGGTTTAGTTTCCATGTCACTTAAGATGGAAAGGGAGCTGAATTTAACTAATTTTTACCATCTTGAGTTAATGAATACCAGGTATCCATGGCCATTAACTACTGTAATCAATCATTCCACTCTCTTACACATATATATTTACAATACTTAGACGGCATGAAGTAATAGTTATTCCCTAACACATGAAATGCCCAAACTATGATTTTCATTTCGTCACATTTTAGTCATCATGCAACAATTCACATCTATATCAAATGAAAATCCTTTTGTCTGTCATGTTTACAGGGCCTGAGATATGGAAAGACACGGCAGGAAAAGTGGACATATTTGTGTGTTGCTCTGGGACTGGTGGAACTATATCTGGTACGGGGAAATATCTCAAGACAAAAAATCCAGCAGTAAAAGTCATTTGTGTTGAACCTGCTGAGAGCCCTCTCATTTCAGGTGATTCATTGCTTCTGGTAACCATAACAATACATTGAGATAACCCACAAATGTGATTTTATTTTTTTCAATATTGGCTGACTTGTGAATTGCTCTCTCTTTTGTAATTCAAATGCATGGTTTTGAAACAATGTAGTATATAAAAATGTTGTCACTGCTTACCTGTTTAGCTCAATTGGCTCATATATTTGGTATTGTGGGTATGGTATTCTGCAAGGAGGTCACTCCTGATAGGATCCTAAATGATAGAACAAAGACTAGACTTCGTCGAGGGAGCCAATCTCCTATTTTAAATTCTTCTCCCTTTATTTTAAAAATAAAAAGTCTTTAAAATAGACTTCAAGAAGCAAAATAACAACCTGATTATTTGCTTAATTTTGTCCAGGTGGGTCTCCAGGAAAGCATGACATTCAAGGGATTGGTCCTCCAATGATTCCCATTAATTTGGATAAGTCTGTAATTGATGAAGTCATCACCATTACCACAGAAGA
The DNA here is from genome assembly GCA_030737835.1 of Acorus gramineus. Taxonomy (NCBI): domain Eukaryota; kingdom Viridiplantae; phylum Streptophyta; class Magnoliopsida; order Acorales; family Acoraceae; genus Acorus; species Acorus gramineus. The sequence continues at coordinate 8,794,459 of CM060854.1, read as the reverse complement.
AGCAATGAGTCATGCAAGAAGGCTTGCCAAGGAGGAAGGCCTTCTCATTGGCATATCTTCTGGAGCCGCCTTGGCCGCCTGTCTAAAGGCAAGTTGAAGTTCTTAAAATTCTACCCAAAACTATAATAAACTTGAATATTCATAGCTCAAATGAAATTCTATCATCAAACCCCATCTTGATGTACTCCCTACTTCACCAAGGGGCCTTGAGTTTTGAGTCTTACTCATGCTGATACGACAATATTTTTAACTGAAGAAAAGAAAATTAAAAATTACTGAGCCAAAAATGGAAAATTTATTGATTTCTTATTATTTTGTCGTTGGTCCTCTTATTTCTCTTTGTTTTTTTCGCAGGTTGCGAGAAGAAGAGAGAATAAAGGGAAGATGATTGTGACTATATTTCCCAGTGGAGGGGAGAGGTATCTGAGCACAGATCTGTTCGCGCAAGTGAGAGAAGAGTGCATGGATATGTCACCCTGAGGTCCAAATTTTATCAAACTGTGTTTGTCATGCACTTTGCAAAGAAACACAAATAAAGATTAGAGTGTTTTGGTTGTATTTCATGTGAGTTACTATTTATAACAGATGGAGCAGATATATGTGAAACTGTGAGAAGCTTTGAACAGAAAGGTATATACTATGCATGTATTTACAAGATCTGCTAATAAAGGCTCTTCCCACTTAAAACCAATGCATCAATTTCAGGAACCAAACCAGTAACTGCTAGCCCTCACTGCATTTCCTTCATGTATGTTTTCTGATCACTCACCTTCGCCTGTGAGGATGTGTTTAATTGCACCCCTCGTTGACCGTACACACCCCTGCTAATCGGATTATGATTTATGATAAAAAAAAATCCATTTATATTCAGGTACTATGCACACCTATTGACTAAACACATAGACACCAAGTGACCAAGGCTGTCGACAAATATGAAACACCTAAACAGATATGTTGTCGATGGGAACAGATTAACAATTCATAGGCTTTGGAAGGGATTAGACATGTACGGTGTCTACCATATTCGAATTCTTCGACAAAAATAATGTCGCTAAAATAGAATATTAAACCAATATTTTCTAGAATGATAGACATATGGGATATCGAGCATATGTGAATTTGTAGATACTTAATGTGTCGATTCATGTAGAAATATATATATAGAAATGTGCACTCTAACATTACATCCAAAATATATATATAAACACACACACACACACACACATATAAATGTGCATTCCATTTAATCTATTCAGTAGAAGCTCACATTTTGAAGTAAATTAAATAATTACTGACATTCTTTGTATGGCATTCTTTGTATGCATGTGCTCTTTGTATCCATATTTTTATTTTATTTTTTTGCAAAAAAATCATTTTTCATGTATTTGTGTTGTTTAAGCAAATTCGAAACCCATATATTCTGGAATGGATTAGACACATAGAGTGTATACATATATGTATTATCTAGACACTAGCCTAGTCGATGGGAACAAATCTGAACCCCGTAGGTTCTGAAATGGGTTAGATACATGGGATGTCTTTGTACATGTATTACATAGACACCAACCCAGTTGATAGAAACAAATTCAAAATCCGTACATTCTGAAATAGATTAGACACACGGGGTGTCTACGTATATGTATTACATAGACACCGACCTAGTCAATGGGAATAATTGGATGGTGACCTTGGAGAGGGACTGGTTCCTGACGTCTCGGTTGAGCTTCCTGACGGTGTTAGAGAGGGACTGGTTCTCTGCCAAGAGGAACTCTCTCTCTTGCTTGGTGAGGGAGGAGTCGAGGGAGTCAAGTCGGGACTAGAGGAGGAAAACAATCTATTGCAGCTTGAGGAGGTCCTTCTCTAGGAGCTTGAGGAGAAGGCAGGAGAACTCGGACTCAAGTTTCGAGACGCCGGTCGCCAAATGTGTAGCGAGGTAAAAGAGGGGGAACAATTTGGGGTTTTAATTTTAGGATTTGAATGAAAGAAGTGTGCAATGAAAAATCAAATGCTAAATAAATATTAGGGTGTGTATAGAATCCAAGTTATTTGGGTGGAGTGTGGATAAACATGGGTGTGTGAAGTAATTTGAGGGGTTTATTTAGCCGAACCACGCCTATGATGGTTTGTCAATGGGTTGGATCTATGGGCCCAAAATAATGGACCCAACACCGAACAAGGGTCTAGATGGCTGACCCGAAACACAGGGAACTCTTATAATTGTTCTTAAAGCGTCAATACATTCAGTCTGTTTTATAACACTGTACACTATGATAACATGGCATATACTGTGATATCATAGTATATGAGCGTATTAAATCAATCACAAATCTGGTTAGTGTATTAAAGTAATTTATCAAGCAAATATTAAAAGGGTATTACAGTAATTTATCATGAATGATTAGAGTCAACTACAATTCTGATTAGTTTGGGTTACGATAGGGAATAAAATAAATATTATCTAATAAAATATGGACATGAGGAGATTTATCAATTTTATAGGGACTTTTTCTAATTTTCATAAGTTTCTAAAAAGCGATTTTTTTAAAATAAGGGGTGATGGTATTCTAGCAACTTTTAAAGGATAATCCATGAATAGATCCCTCACAGGGATTAAAAAATAAATTAAATAATTTATGGATAGATCCTATCAGGGACTAAAAAGGAACTATCATTTAAATCTGGGGACTAAAACCTAAATACGAAGAAGGGAGGGATCGATCACTAAATATGATGGTTTGTGGGGACTTAAAACTAAAAATCCCTACATTATAAATCACGTGACATTTTTTTTATTTTCATAAGTTGTTGGGCTTTTGAATGTATTTATTAAAATATTTTAACTTAGAGACTAAAAATCTGTTAGCTATACGTATTTTCAAGGACACGGTGATTTTTTAATTTTCCAAAGACAAAACCGATTGAGCTAACTTTGGGAGTTATATCGATTTTTTACCTAACAAATAAATAAACAAATAAAAAAATGACAGCATTCCTTTAATAAGACACGGCAAGTGTAACTCGGAAAAGCAGAAACAATCAGCCATGGCAGAACAAGAAGCAGCAACAGCAGCAACGGCCATGGAAGGGAGGAGAGGACTCCCTTCACTACTGGCTTCTTCTTCAGTTGAAGCTAATGAAGACTTTAGTAGGGAACACATAGCCTCCAGTGTTACTCAGGTGATACCAACCTCCACAGTTGTGTTTCTGTTTCTTGTAAGATTTGGTAGTACTTATTGGTTCTTTTTTATGTGGTTTTTTCATTTTATGAATTATGATCTGGGTCATCATAGTTTGGTAGCATTTGTGGTTGTGAATTGAATTTCATTGGTTTCCTCTGCAAGTGATACTAGCCACTACCACTGTATTTCTGTTTCTTGTGAAGATTAGGTAGCATTTGTTGGTTTTTTTTTATGTGGGTCTTTGTTTTTATGATATGGGGTCATTATGTTCCGGCAGTATCTGTGGTTGTCAATTGCATTTCTTAATGGGTTCTTGGTTTTTTGGCTTCTTTGATGCTGGGTGATTGTGATATGTTGTTCATATTGGGTATATGTTATCACTCACTCTTTGAAAAAGTGTTCACTTGCTGGTGATTTATGGGATTACCTTAAATTTATTCGTACATGATCTGTGGATTCTGTTTTTCAGAGTACCAATTCCTTATATAGATAAATTTATGTTTCTATTTCTGGAATATATTGATCTCCTGCTCATTTGTTTTGCCTCTTACTGCTGTCAGCGTGTCATAGATTTGGGTGAATTATAATCTTATGTTAATTTACTTTTGAATATGTTTTTCTGAAATTTAAGTACTGCACTGTCTGGGAAATACTGGTTTCCTTTTGGCTAATGTAAATCCATTTTATTGCTTAGGTATCTCAGATAAGGATCTTGTAAATGAAGGTTTATGCAAGCGGTCATTTCATATACATGACATAACATATCTTCTGTACTTTCTGTAGTTAATAGGATGGACTCCTCTGATAGAACTGAAGCGGATTGTGGAGAAAGAGGAACTAGATGTACGATTAGTGGGGAAGTTAGAATTTTACCAGCCACTTTCCTCTGTTAAAGATCGCTGTGCCCTTAGGTATGAGGAAATTATTAATGTCTTTGTTTCCTTATTCATTGTTGTGTTTTCCGGATCTAAACAACCCTCTCCCATTAGAATCTCATGATCTTTTTATATATAATTCACACAACCATAAAATCTTGAACCTGGAGAATATGTAACTACAACTTCCCCTTCTTCACGGCCAGGACCGGCCCTGACACTAAGTGGGTTATCAGGGTCTTAGGTGAACAGTTAAATTGGGTTCATACAAAAAATATTGGTAAGCTTCCAAACCAACACAATTTATTTATTTATTTATTTATTTGGGGGTGGGGAATGGATGGATTTGAGGGCTCTCCCTGGGTGAGGGGCCTTAGTTGGCTATCTAGCCCACCTAGGGTCAAGGTTGGTCATACTCCTCCGAAATGATTAGGGTTTCAAGTCCCAACCGTGCGTGCATATGTGTGCGTGTTAATGATTGATCTAGTTCAATGATCTATTGATCCAGTTCAATCAATGAATATATTTTATAAGAAGGGAATTCTAAATGTGATATTCATTAACATGCATTTAAGCTGGTTTTGTCAAAAGTTATCTTGGACTGGATTTATAAGCTTAACTTTTGCTCAAGTGAACCACATATTTGGTTTCTAGGATGATTGAAGATGCAGAGGAGAAAGGACTAATTACACCCGGAGTTACTACACTTGTTGAGCCTACAAGCGGCAATTTAGGGATTGCGCTAGCATATATTGCGGCACTGAAGGGTTACAAATTCATTGCTTTGATGCCTTCCACTTACTCACTAGAGCGCCGGATTATTTTAAAATATCTAGGAGCGGAATTAGAATTGTGTGGTAAATATCACTCATTCCTTTATTATTACTTTGTCTTTGTTTAGCTTAATTTGTGCGTTGATGTAAACATCTGTATATCTTGCATAACTTGAACAAAATGTTGATGTCAATGTTCCCATGGTGTTTTTGTTGATTCTTCATAAAGTATGTAGTTACATACTCAATCGACCTATTCTAATTAGTAGTAACATCTTTGCTTTTACAACATCAATCCTTTCTAATAGCCCTAATTATTCATTTGTATAAGACTTTGTATAAAAAAAAAGGGGGTGGTTATTGGGATTAATAGTGGATAAAAACTAATGATTGATCAATTTCATGTCTCAACTAGAATAGAAAGGTTTTTATGCCACATACGATGAACAAAAGTACAATGTAGCTTAATTGTTTATCATATGGGATTTTTTCCCTACTAGGAGTATCTTATTTTTGTATTATATCTACTAGAGTCGGCCGTAGAAGCTTGCAGAGCTTATTCTAATTATTGATACTAATGGATCTTGGCCTCATTGCAAACTCACTCAACTCAAGAATAATCCAGCAACATTTTACGTGGTGTCCTTGGCACCTTGCTAAAAACTTCCTAAAATTCCATGTACTATATCCATTGTTGCATATTGCCCTTGTCACCTAGTACTCTGAATTATTGATTAATTAATGCATTAAATGTGTATTACTTGTCAAAAGTTAATTATCATTTAAATCATCTCATTAAACAATACACTCCTTATTCACTAATTCACATAATATTATATGTAATTTATTTTTGCAAAAGAAATAAACCAAAAAAGAAAAAAAGCACAACCTAGATTTTTTGTTCCAGTAGATTTTAATGTCCACTATTAATGATTTTGCCTGAACTCAAATATTAGAACTTGAAAAACTCAATGTTTTTGTAGTGTTTCAATGTTATGACATCATTGAAGATCGTGGATATCATTTAGTATTAGTGATTTCGGATGTCTGAAATTTTTTTGTAAAGTTAGGTTTTCAAACATTTTACTGAATTTTAACCGAACTTTACTAAATTACACCTATTTGTGAATCTTTTTTCCCATGCCGAATTATTCTCAAATTCCAAACTGGTGACAATGCATATTGCTAGAGTATGCATAGTAAGGGCGCCATTACACACAACTTTTTTCCAGCCCCGATCCCAATCTCATATACCTCGTGAGTGACACACACATTAACGAGGCATATGCCTCATTAGCAATTTTTCACATTTTTCATAAAAAGATTCATACAATTCATTGAAGTATATACTTCATTTTTTATAAAAGCATGTATCTCATTAGATGAGGTATACTAGTTTTTAAAAAAATCAGAACATGTGTGAAATTGGGACTGGAAAAGAGATTATATGTAACTTGATCCAAATAGTTAATGTCACATGTGGAGGTTCTGGAGCTGTGTTCCACATGGTGCGAGTGTTCTTATTAGATAGCAATAACAAGCCATTTTGAAATTCTGTTTGGATACAGGAATACACGTCAGTGCCATTGCTTTCTCTTCATATTTCTTTTATAGTCTTATAATCTCAGGCAAGGGAATCATATCTGTCCAAAGAATTTAGATCAGAACTATCTGTCATTGTCATTTCCTTATAGATGATATAACTGAGCATCTCCGATGAGTTCTTTACATGTTCATAAGTTCATTGCCTATCTTTAATTCTGTGACATTGAAATTTGATATATCGCAATTATCCTAGGTAATGCAACAGATTTTTGATGATGATGATGTTATTGAACTCGAGTGATGCAATTCAATATTATTACTTCCAATGAGTTGGAGAGCTTTCTAGTTTGGGAACCATTCAATCTTTCAAATTTGTACGTAAATTTAGAAAGAAAAAAAAAATATCATCACATTAGTGTCACATTATGAATAATAGTATAAAATATGAACAAAGGGCTATGATATACAATATTTCAATGTTATTTCATCAATAGGTTCACTGGTTTGATCAACCCTGACTAATCCTGTCTTGTTGAAAATTAATTAATTGCAAGGATATTGCCAAATACAAATATGCATTTTTTTGTTTTGAAAAATTATGTAAACAGCATTATGCAAAAAAGTATACAACATTTTTTTGCAGTTATTGTTGATATAAATGCCTGTCACATTGATATGTTTGCAGTTTTTTACAACATTTAACAGGTCCTGAGATTGGCTTTGAGGGAATTTTTGATAGAGTCAATGAGATAAAAGCAAGCATCCCAAATGCTTATTTTCTGGACCAGCTCTCTAACCCTGCAAATCCTGAAGCACACTTCTTGATGACTGGTAAATTTTTAATCATATTTCTACATTCTCATCTCAAAATGTCAGATTAGGCTATCTATACTATTAAGGGTGCATTTGCAATGAGTTTGAACAGCTTTTGGAGATTCTACTTTTGTAGGAATCATATCCCCGTTTGGTTGCGCGATTGGACGCGCTTTTACTTTTTGAAAAGTTGAAAAGCTAAAATCGTGCAGCCAAACGGGGCAGCTTTTTACAGAATCGGAAGCTGGATTCCTTTTAATTTTTCTCTCGAAATCTGTGTTTTAAAAAGCTCAAAAACAACGCTTTTTGGTCGGAATCGATTTTTTGAATTGAAAAACAACTTTCTCTGCCAAACATTAAACTTCTTTCAAATATTGATTCTTGAATTAAAAAAAAAAGCATCCTAAAAAATTCAAAGTCTAAAATCATCTTAAAAAGCAGCTTTATTCTAAAAGCTACTTTTCAATCTGTGTTTCCAAACGGACCCTTAATCTAAACTCGTATTCAAACAACCCCAACAATCCCAGTTTTTTATAAAAGCGAAAAACTGCTTTTAGATATAAAAAAAATAGCTTTTCAGAAATCTAACAAAAGTGTGCTGCCTAAAAAGTTGTTTTTAAGAACTCCTTTAAATGAAAGCCCTTTTTCGAACTCGTTTCCAAACTCAATCAAAGCTGAGAGATTTTGTAATAAAAAATGAGAGATCATGTGTTGAGTCACATTGCTATTAGAGATTATGTACCTCCGCATTTTCTTCTTTTTATTTTTTTTTTCTCTCTTCATTTAATACCAGTGTATGTTTGGCTTATTAATATAATGGTGAATTCCCAAAAAAGAAAAGTTTTCTTATTGGTATAATCTTAAGAAATTAACAGCACCCTGGAGTAATTTGTCAATCTGTAAACCAACTTTCCATTGTTTTTACTGAAAATGAACTGATCAAATATACATGCAATTATTGTTTCCTTTTTCAAGAGCTTCCAGAATTCCTCGCCATATAAATGTTTGGTGTACATAAAGTCATTTTTGGTAAAAGTGATCTATTGACCAAATTTTGAAGCATTGCCCAACTGCATTCACAGATGCACTTTTATTAGTCCTTGTTTTGAGTGGGGAAAACTTGTTATTGAGGATGGCATGAAGTAAAAGATTCCTTAACACATGAGATGACCAAACGAAGATTTTCATTTCATCACATTTTAGACATCCTGCAACAATTCACATCTATATCAAATGAAAATCCTTTGGTCTGTTATGTGTACAGGGCCTGAGATATGGAAAGACACGGCGGGAAAAGTGGACATTTTTGTGGCTGGCTCTGGGACTGGTGGAACTATATCTGGTACAGGAAAGTATCTCAAGACAAAAAATCCAGCAGTGAAAGTCATTTATGTTGAACCTGCTGAGAGCCCTCTCATTTCAGGTGATTCATTGCTTCTGGTAACCATAACAATACATTGAAATATACCACAAATGTGATTTTATTTTTTTCAATATTGGCTGACTGTGAATTGATCTCTCTTTCGTTATTCAGATGCATGGTTATGAAACAATGTAGTATATAGAAACATTGTTACACTGCTTATCTGTTTAGCTCAATTGGCTCATAACTTTGGTATTGTGAGGGAGGTCACTCCTTAGATCCTAAATGATAGAACAAAGACTAGGCTTCTTCGAGGGAGCCTATCTCCTATCTTGGGGTAAAGTTCTTCTCCCTTATTTTAAAAATAAAGTCTTTCAAATAGACTTCAAGAAGCAAAATAACAACCTGATAACTAAAGAAATAAATAATAAATGCTAACATAATTTAATAACTATGAAGCAAATAAAAATAGATCTAGATCTAGAGAATCTCTAGCTAAGGACATCTTCATTTAGCTGAATCTCTATCAGGATCTCTATCAACTCTTTGTGTACTCACTTTAACCTTTAGATTTTTCACATTCGATCCATGACCTCAAAGTTATATGTTTCCAAATGCTTCATTGAAATAGCTATAGTGAATGAGTAACATGCATCTAATTGAGTGCATAAAGTATATTTCTAGGATCGCAAATGGTTTTTTATTAAGTTTGTCTTGTCACCACACAAGACATGGATAAGCATGGTCAAGGATTCGGGGGTTGAGTTAGTTAATTTGGGAAACGATGGTCGATATAAATTATGTCAGAAGATTTCATTCATCTCTTTGGTGTTCTCCTTAGCTGTTATACCCAGAATCAGCATACACAATAATTGGCTAAGGCGAACTGTGATGCAGTCTTCTTGATCGACAAAAAATGAGGTTTGGGTTGGCTGTCAAGTGTCAATTGGACAGGCTTGGTATTGTTAGAGTGGAGATGTGGAGCACAAATTGTAACCCCAAATCAGTCTCACATATTTTAAAGATGAAAAATTCATGCTAGAAAAATGAGGTTTGGGTTGGCTGTCAAGTGTCAATTGGACGGGCTTGGTATTGTTAGAGTGAAGGGGACAAAAATGATTTCCCCTAGCTAGCATGAACTAGTGATTTATATCCGAGTTCATTGAGGATATACAAGATGTTACAAAAAAATCTTGCTCCATTTAATGATGGAAACTTTGTAGTAGTTTGATGCAGGGTCAACATGTAAAAACAATCAAACAGCGAGTACTCTCTCATTTGAATAGGGTTCTTAAACGTTTTGCGGTTTGTTTTGAACAAAAAAAAGAAAAGAACTGTCTGATAAAGAATTTTGGAGGAAAGGGAAACATGGAAAAAAAATAAAACTCTTGGATGAGAAGTGATGGCTTGGAAATGGAACATCAAAAACAAAGGAAAGAGAGGAGTTGGAGGAGAGAGTGGTTTGAATAGAAATAATAGAATGTTGAAGGTGGTAGTGAAGATAATAACAATAATTACAAGAAACATGATTTGACTATAATGTTTAGGCGAGCACCATTAGGATATTTAAGGAGAAACAAGATCAGAAGAAGCATGAGGCAGTAGCCGCAAATATTGGCACACCATGCTCAGGCCATGAGTCCAGCAGGTCAGTATTTTTTATGGATGTCCATGTACATAGAAGGCTCACGCTGTATGACACAGTTGGCATGAATGTATTTGCCATGTGTGCATGGACACCAAACGCAGGATGTAGTTTTTACTTGTGATTTGTAAATGCTCTCTTTGAGGGCCTTCCCCACCAAAAAAAAAAAACGAAGAATGTAAAAATTATATAAACCAAAACAAAAATCACAAATAAAAAGAGTTTTAGTAAGGGGTAAATCAAGCCACCTCTTGACAAGTTCAGAGGTATTATCTCTTCACTACGAAGTCCTTTATATGAGTTTTACTCCTGCTGATATACAAGAAAATAAAACAAAACACTTACCTATCAAAAAAAAAATCTTTAAAAAGTTCAATCTGAGTTTTGTAAGAGCAACAAGTTCGCACGATTTTGAACTTCATCAACTCCATCATATTCAACCAAGCATTGCTTAAAATAGCTTTCCATTCTTTGCTTAATGTTGTACAGGTGGGTCTCCGGGGAAGCATAACATTCAAGGGATTGGTCCTCCAATAATTCCCACTACTTTGGATAAGTCTATAATCGATGAAGTCATCACCGTTACCACAGAAGAAGCAATGAGTCACGCAAGAAGGCTTGCGAAGGAGGAAGGTCTTCTTGTCGGCATATCTTCTGGAGCCGCCTTGGCCGCCTGTCTAAAGGTAACTTGAAGTTCTTTAACTTGTAACCAAAACTATAATAAACTTGAAAATTCACAGCTGAAATGGAAATTCTATTATCGATCACCCTTTTTCGCAGGTTGATAGATGCTCCCCACTTCACCGAGGGGTTTTGAATTCGAGTCTTACCCATGTTGATAGGAGAAGATTTTAACTAAGAATTTTTTTTATAAATTACCGAATGAAAATTGGAAAAATTAATTGATTTCTTATTATTTTGTCGTTCGTCCTCTTATTTCTCTTGGTTTTTTCACAGGTTGCTAGAAGAAGAGAGAATAAAGGGAAGATGATTGTGACAATCTTTCCCAGCGGAGGGGAGAGGTATCTGAGCACAGATCTGTTCGCACAAGTGAGAGAAGAATGCATGGATATGTCACCCTGAGGTCCAAATTTTATCAAACTGTGTTTGTCATGCTCTTTGCAAAGGAAACACAAATAAAGATTAGAGTGTTTTGGTTGTATTTCATGTGAGTTACTATTTATAACAGATGGAGCAGATATATGTGAAACTGTGAAAAGCTTTGAACAGAAAGGTATACTATGCATGCCTTTACAACATCTGCTAATAGAAGGCTCTTCCCACTTAAAACCAATGCATCAATTTCGGGAACCAAACCAGTAACTGCTAGCACTCGCTGCATTTCCTTCATGTATGTGATCTGGTCACTCACCTTCACCTGTGATGGTTTGTCAACGGGTCGGATCTATGGGCCCCAAATAGTGGACCCGAGACCGAACAAGGGTCCAGATGGCTGACCCGATACACAGGGCTCTTATAACTGTTATTGCAACGCTAATACACTTTTGCAGTTCTGTACACTATGATAATATATGGGGTCTTATTATAGTGTTTGAACTAAAAAAAATTTTTATTTTTTCAATGTGAAAAAAATATATATTTATGTATTTCAATATATATTTCATTTATCATATACTTCAATAGGAGAGTTTGATTTAAAAAAAAAATGGTGTAATTTACAATTGGGGGTTACAATGGGGCTGGATGTATCATTTTCTTGTTCTTGCGATGGTGAATTGAATATTGAAAAAACATTGAATCTATGATCCGTTGGTCCCTCAGAGGCAGTCCTCCCAACCCCTATTTGATCCAGTGTGCACTATCTTAATCCACTAGGGAGTGTATACTATGTTAGTATTTTGTATAAAATATTAAATTTTTTCGTTTTTTTCAAAAAAAAAAAAATGTATTAGTTTATCTATGTATATACTTTACTTTTCATAGTAGTAATAAATTATGAGGCGAGTATATATTTTAAAACAAATCAAAATGGTTGAGGGCATACAGATGAATTAAAATTTTAATTCTCACATGTTGTGACGATATAATTCTCATTTCTGCTATAGCACAATAACTACATATAAGACTACAGAACGGATAATGTGTCAGGCTATCAACGTTACATGAATTTTTTTTGTTGCATTTGTCTGACACGGGCCATGTTAGTGCCTATTATATTTTTAGATAATGATACATCCCAATGTGCTAGTTTATCTCCACCAAGTTTTTTTCTTATCCCACCAATAAAAAAAAAAACACGGTGTTTTTTCTATTCCCTCCGATCCGACCAGGTTGACCAAACTTGATCGTCATTTTAAGTTTTTTGAGATCGAACTTGGTTGTCATTTCATATTTTGGGCGAGCTAACTTGGTCGTCATTTCAGGTTTCGGACGATCGAACTTGGTCGAACAGAATTTGTAATAAAGTTTTAAATTTTTTTTCTTGAAAACTTAATCTCATGACGTGTATCCTCCTTGTATCTTTCATGCCACTCCAAGTCTGAGTTATAATGTAGGAAGAATCAATTATTATTCTTAAATGTAGAATATAAGAACAATTTTTTTACATAAGTGACGGAAAAAAAAATTAAAAGCTAAATATAAAATGTGTTTGGATCAATTTTTTTGTTTTTAAACAAAGAATCCGCTTAACTACGAATTCAAACGAAGCTTAAAAATGATATATATTTGTCTAATAAGATATTTTTCTATAAAAATTTGAATTAATTGAAAGTATACCTACTTACATTTTTTTCAATCCCTTAGCTGTTATTTGGATAAAAGAATAAATATAGAATATGATGAATTAACCCAAAAATTTATATGTTTACAAAAAACATGTAAATATAATTCTGGACCCCGTTCGACTAATTTCGATAGCTCAAAACCTGAAATGACGACTAAATTCGGTCGTCCAAAACCTGAAATAGCGACCAAGTTCAGTCGACCTGGATTGGTGGGAACAGCCAAACACCGGGGTTTTTTTTTTATGGTGGGTTAAGTGAAACGTTTGATGGGGATAGCCGCGCCCAACCCCAATTGCAGCCTCATTAGCAGTCTACACCATTTTTCTTTTTTTTTTAAATCACACACACTTTAACGTACATGCTATTATATGAAGTGAAGTATATATTGAATACAATAGTATATTTTCATACACTATGATAGTATGATAGCGTAATATAGTGTACCAGACTGCAGACGGGGCTACAAAAAAGACTGTATCAGCACTATATTTTTCGTATAATCAGTTTCAAACGTGTTTAAATTGTGGGAAACGTTCAATCTTCTTTGCACACAGTTTTGATTTTTTTTTTTCTTTTTAAAGTAGACTTGCAGAATGAAGTATATTATTTTTTCTAAAGAAAATGGAGTACACATAAATAATTTTAAGTTGATCATAATGAAAGAAAAATGAAGTACCCATATATTTTTAAGTTTATCATAATTAATATATACTAACATAAATGTACGGCGTGATTTCATATATTATGTTATGATGTAATAACTACAAATGATGCTATAAAAATGTTTGAGTATATCAACATTCTTAAATTTACCCTCTAAAAAAACATTCTTAAATTTTAGCTTTTGGTTTCAATTTGGTTTTCATGTCTTAAAATCAATAAAACAATTTTTATAAAATAATGATTTTTTTGTTGCATTTGTCTGACACGGGCCATGTTAGTGCCTATTATATTTTTAGATAATGATACATCCCAATGTGCGTGTTTATCCCCACTAAGTTTTTTTCTTATCCCACCAATCAAAAAAAAAAAAAAAAAACACGGTGTTTTTTCTATTCCCTCTGATCTGACCAGGTCGATCAAACTTGATCATCATTTTAAGTTTTTTGAGATCGAACTTGGTTGTCATTTCAGGTTTTGGGCGACCGAACTTGGTCGAACAGAATTTGTAATAAAGTTTTTAATTTTTTTTCTTGAAAACTTAATCTCATGACGTGTATCCTCCTTGTATCTTTCATGCCACTCCAAGTCTGAGTTATAATGTAAGAAGAATCAATTATTATGCTTAAATGTAGAACATAAGAATAATTTTTTTACATAAGTGACGGAAAAAAATTTTAAAAGCTAAATATAAAATGTGTTTGGATCAACTGGTAGGTTTTTTTGTTTTTAAACAAAGAATCCGCTTAACTACGAATTCAAACGAAGCTTAAAAATGATATATATTTGTCTAATAAGATATTTTTCTATAAAAATTTGAATTAATTGAAAGTATACCTACTTACATTTTTTTCAGTCCCTTAGCTGTTATTTGGATAAAAGAATAAATATAGAATATGATGAATAAACCCAAAAATTTATATGTTTACAAAGAACATGTAAATATAATTCTGGACCCTGTTCAACTAATTTCGATCGCTCAAAACCTGAAATGACGACTAAGTTCGGTCGTCCAAAACCTGAAATGGCGACCAAGTTCGGTCGACCTGGATTGGTGGAAACAGCCAAACACCAGTTGATTTTTTTTTTATGGTGGGTTAACTGAAACGTTTAGTGGGGATAGCCGCGCCCAACCCCAATTGCAGCCTCATTAGCAGTCTACACCATTTTTCTTTTTTAAAAAATCACACACTTATATGAAGTGAAATATATATTGAATACAATAGTATATTTTCATACACTATGATAGAACCTCATACACTATGATAATATAATAGCGCAATATAGTGTATCAGGTTACAGATGGGGCTGCAAAAAAGACTGTATCAGCACTATATTTTTCATATAATCAGTTTCAAACGTGTTTAAATTGTGGGAAATGTTACGTTCAATCCTCTTTGCACACAGTTTTGATTTTTTTTTTTTTTAAAGTAGACTTGCTGAATGAAGCATATTATTTTTTCTAAAGAAAATGGAGTACACATAAATAATTTTAAGTTGATCATAATGAAAGAAAAATGAAGTACCCATATATTTTTAAGTTTATCATAATTAATATATACTAACATAAATGTACGGCGTGATTTCATATATTATGTTATGATGTAATAACTACAAATGATGCTATAAAAATGTTTGAGTATATCAACATTCTTAAATTTACCCTCTAAAAAAACATTCTTAAATTTTAGCTTTTGGTTTCAATTTGGTTTTCATGTCTTAAAATCAATAAAACAATTTTTATAAAAGCTGGTCCAAAGCATTTTGGAGGAGCAGATTTTTATCAATTTTTGAAAATCGGGCTATTTTCAAGGTCGAGCTCAGGCTCCATTGAAAAATATTCATTATTATTTTAATATAAAAAAAAGGATTGTTACATTAACTTATTTTACATTTTCATATACCTCATCGTCAACATGTACTCATTATTATTTTTTAAAAAAAAAAATTAAATTTTCATTTTTATATCAGATGAAATATGCTTATTTTATAAAAATAACAAAAAAAAGTGTGAAAGAGACAAAAACTTGGTTGAGTCTACTGACCGGCCCGGATTGGTCTAATTGATCGGCTCGGTGCGTATAGCCTCATTTTCAACTCTAATTTCAGTGTACATGTGTTTTTAATTTTTTAAAAATAATATATTTCATCTAATGATGAACAAGCTTTTATAAAAGATGAAATATACATTTCAATGAATTGCATAGATACATTTATAAAAAATATGAAAAAATCATATCAAAACATATACCTCGTTAATGTAAATATATGCTCCAGTGATTTTTTATCGACACATATAGAACTAGAATTAAAACTTAATAGAAAATCAAATTACACTAGAATTGGAACTTTATAAAAAATCAAATTACAAGGGGTGTAATTACATATTTTTTAACTATAAGGGGGTGTTTCAGCAGATTAGAAAACTTCAGGGGTCCAAACGCATTTTACCCTTAAAAAAACACTTTTTTTATGAAAAGTGAAGTGTATACCTAAATAAACTAATACATAATATTTTCAATGAAAATTTAAAAAAATTAATTTTTCATACACTACGTTGATGGAAAAAATATTGCACTATCGTATTATACACTACTAATGAAATGTATAGTCAGCTAGGGGATTACTTCTGGGCTACAGACTAGACTGCAAAAGAGAATCTGAGTGTATCATCACTCTTTTAAAAATACCCTCCCTGTATATTTGTACCTCGAAACAAAACCAGCCTATCTATGAACAGCTAATACAAGTAAAAAATATTCATATATATTCAAATATAGATAGTCACATGTATTTGTTAGCATTGAACTAAGAATGGATATCTATGAACAGCTAATACAAGTAAAAATATTCATATATATTCACTGCTTCAATCTTCTCTAACACCAATGAGAATAAAAATAAAAATAAACTAAAGAGAGCTACACAAACTTATATTAATATCTGTCAAATCTCAAAAAAAATACAATTGACTTGTGTCCACTAGTATTTCAACCATCTGGCCAGATTAACGCGCGTAGTCAAAAGAAAGCAAGGGGGAATAAAAATAACACATGGGAAAGCCTGAAAACAAACTACATAAAACATGAAATTCTAGGCTACAGCAGTTGAGCTTTCCAAGTGAGGCCACATACAGGAGAGAGACAAAAATCACTGAAGATGATCTAGATAAAGCATGTCTCCTAACTGGACATCATGTGGTCACTTGACTGGAGAGCTTGGTTGGCGAAATACCTGACATCGACATCCGGATCTTCACTTAGCTCAACGAGGCAAGGACGAATCGTCTGCTCCACCACCTGTTCCATACGCACCAACATAGCATTCGATTAAAAACAAACAAACAATGATGCAAACCGAAATAGTAAACAAAGTTTGAATATTTACTTACAGATTGATCAACTATGGGAATGAGTGCCTGCAGCACCTTCGCTACGTTGAATTTGATGTTTGGTACCCTGCAATGAGGGAAAGCTCCAATGAGTAGGGCATTCAACAATGCATTCAGTGTTCTAAAAAGCGAGATTCATTGGACAGCTAAGGAAATCAGACCTAGCCCGCCTCATCCAGGTGAGTAAGTCTGTAAGTGGCCGTGGATTAAGTGGCTAGATGGGAATTAAGAAGAGTTTAATCTGATTAATTTGATTTTTTTCATGCATTCATTTTATTTATTTTGTATTTTTAACTATTATATATACATATATATAGATACAGACATAATACATACATATGTTAATGTAAATATGTATTTTCTTTTTTATTATTAATGGTCGATCCAATTAATCCCTAGGCAGCAACTGGCCTGACTAGCACTTAGCACTATTTAAAATATTGAATGCAATAACTGAATGGGGATTGTGATTGAATTTTTTTTACTACCTGTCCTTGGAGGCGGTAATGATTACAGGCAAGAGCTTATGGCATGTGATCTCTGGACCCATGACAGGGGCAAGTAGGGAGACCGCGTGTAGAATGGTCATGCGATACAAATAGTGTGGGTTGCCGATCTTGTCCAGGACCTATTAAGAAGAAATATAAAAATCCATTCATTGATCAAGGAAATGTAGTTGCATGAAGAAGAGAAGAAATGCTCTAGTGAGTGAAGATATTAAATAGGGAAAAGCTCAATGATTTAACCTTTTAGAAATTAAATGCAAATCAACCAAGCGTGAAAGGGTTGTTGTGGTGTTTATAAGTTAAAAAAATCCACAAATTGGTGCACTAACATGATGTATTATAACTGTGGTTCGATTTTAAAAAGTTCAACATAGAAGAATTGTTGTGTGCAAGAACAGAAGAGACGTGTGAATCACCAAATAACCAAAAGCAAACCTGTTGAACTATGTGCTGCATTGCCCACTCGGGGCCAAATTCTTCTGCAAGGCGCTTCAAGTTATTAGCAGCTGCATCACGAATTGAGAAAACCTGAAAAAGAAACTTATTAGCAAGGTAATCCTTTAAAAATAATGTATGAGCAGGAACATCACAATGACCAAATGTGAAGGATGAGGACAATTCTTAGTTTACTGGGTGCCATCCATCTCACGCCCTTTTAAAACCATATTTATGCCCACAACTGGGCTGTTTTAAATTGATCTCCAAACTGCTAAATATAACCAAAATGCTGCAAGATTTACATGATTCTAAATTTAGAAGGTATTACAATTAATGAGAGAGATCACCCATAATGAACATTTATTATATTATGGTTATTTATCTCATTGGATGAATGGTTTATGAATTTTTCAGATCCAAAATGAAAACTCAAGTATATGCCAAACATTATGTGCAGAATCTAGTGAACAATACAAATTGTAACTTGGAGTGGCCCACAGAATGCGCCAAGGAAGATGTAAGATTTCTGCGCCTGCAGGTATCATTCTGAATAGATAACTCAGTGAAGCAAAAAAGAACATGCAGTATGGTAAATTTTCTGAAATACAACTTGCAAGACAAGACTTTTCCTTAAAATAGTACTCTCTAGTGCTAATATGAGACAAGACAAAAAAAAATGACAGAATCAACAAAGACCAAAAATCCAGAAAAATTGCCCAGTTAATAAAAAATTAATTAACATCATCTTTTACTGGTGAAGTTTCTAGTGAGATGTTGAAGAGAGCTTAGTGCAGTTACAGTTTGTTCCAGCTTGTGGCTGAAGTTGGGTGGGATATGCAAAATCACAACACAAGCTAACAAAAAAAAAAGCTCAATATTGGATAATTCTAATTGCAAGGAAATCAAAGAAAAAATGCCAAACTGATCAAAAATAAGTTTCATCACTGTCTGACATAAATTAATATAACAGACCTTGTCCTCCAACCACTGCATGCATAAAGCACCCAGCTTGTCGTCAAAAAACCCAACACCCAACTGGCTTGCCAATAAAGGGATGTACTCAATGATTGCAAGGCGAACGCGCCAATGTCTATCCTCTGCAAGCTCAACAATGGCTGGTAATAGTGATTGCGACAGAAGATCAATCCCAATAACCTGCACAGAGAGTTGATATTTGATTAAACATTGCAGCAAGAACATGCATTATTGCATCAGTTTTCATCAGAGTACATATTGCAGAATAGCCATCAAACTGTAGTCCACTGTCCTCAATCAAAACATTTTTCAAGAATGAAACACTGATGTTATCCATCATATGGATCTGCTATTTTATCAAGGAATGGAAAAGGAAAACACTTAAAAGAGTCATCAAAATGGGCTCAGAAACATAAAAAAGAAGCCTGTTGAGGTTTCACAATCAGCCATAAACATGACGTCAACTATCTCTAATTGATACCTCCTTGAGGCCTGTTGGTAGGTGCAAAATGGGTTTGCCATGAAATCATTGGCTGAGACTGGTTGAAGGGTAGGGAACCTTAATTTCACGAACAAGCAATTTAGCAATGTATGTCACAAGGACTAGGAGCAGGTATAGCTAACAAACAAATAACAGGATAAACAAAAAGGAAAAATTCGTAGGGGGGCAATCTAACACATCCATGTAAGCAAGCCAGACAATTCGAGATGGATCTACCTACATACCTCATTGACTTGATCAAGCTTGCTAATGATATTGAGTCGGACATCAGGAAATTCATCTTTCAACAAAGAAAGAAATATTGGAAGAAGCTGCTCAATAGTTGCGTCCTACATAAAGCAAAAATGATAAACAATAAGAATTTAGAAAGCAAAGAATGTAGGAAAACAAATATCAAGACATGAAGACGAGGAGCAGATAAACTTAAAGACCAATGATGACATTCTGAATGAACTGTGACAATGTCTGCATAGTATGCATAAAACTCAACATATATAACAGGCTCAGGAAGAGTTTCCTTCTTTGGATAATTAACAAATGACATAAATAATAATTAAAAAAATGTGGTATATTGCTGCAAATGCAGAAGTTTATTGCTGTGTCAAGACAACTACTCTACTGAAAAGATTCCCACTGAAGGACGGTTAGAAGATGACTTAGAAATTGTCCAAAAATTTCTTGATGCATCTCACTTCCAATCACGTCACCTCAAATGACACATTTGCCATGAGACTAACTTAAAAATGGAGTGAAAAAAAAAATTAATACCATTGGAAAACGATGTATATAACTGGCATAACGAGATTTGCAAACGCATGATGTTATCTTACAGATCATCCAAGTTGTTATACTACACTCAAGAGAACTGCTCTCGATTTCTGTAATTGTTTCATGAAAATTTAAAATAATTGCATGCTGCTGCCTTTCTAAAGTTGTTCTTACCTTTCCCAAAACTGGAGCCATTCCCATTATTACAGAGGCCAAAGCTGAGCGGACATGTTGTGATGAATCTGATGACAAATCCTGTCAAAATTAAGCATCTAAATAATTTAAAAATCAGCAGATTAAAAAGAACAATAAAACAGAGCAGCTCTAAAAAACTCATAAGACCAGAATGATCATCTGATGATGCTCAAGATTGAATGAATGTATTGAACAAAAATTGTGTACATAAAATCTGTTACTTTAGATGCATATTTACCTTCACACAGGGAAGAATGTGCTGAATTGCAATCTGTGGGTTCAAAATGCGGCAAAATTTTGTCACCTTTCCAGCAGCTGCAATACGTACTTCAGCCTCATTATCTCGTAGAAGCCTTACATATGCAGGCACCAAATCCGTCCTAAAATGTGTGAATAGCAGGGGAAAAAAATTAGACATTTCCAATGACCCAGAGAAAAGATTTGAATACCATTTACATGGCATCAAAATATCATGTGTGTTGACATGCTTTCTGAGCATATCAAGGAACATGAACAAGACCGTTTCACCAAACTTGTGATCTTCAAGGATTCAGCGGATTTTTTCTTTCTTAAGCTTGTGAGTCTAGAGATTAGAAACATAATGTGCTTGGATATGAGCAGCACACATGCCCATTTCTTTGTGAGATTTCATGAAATAATCAGTAATGTTGAAAAAAGCACTAGGCACTAAGTAGCCTCCTAGGGATTAAGTGGCTAAGTGGGGATTAATCAGCCACTTTTTTTATAATAAAAATATTATATACGTTAAAAATACAAAATAAACAAAAAAATATACAACAAAATAGGGAGGTAAAGGAAAAAAGGGATTAAACCCCACTTAAGCACTGCCTAGATGCTTAATCCCATCCCCACTTAATCCCACAACTGCTTAATCCCCTTGATTGGACAGGCCAAGCCCAATCCCACCTCAGCAACCGCTTAATCACTGATTAATCCTACTTTTTAGAACATTGATATCAGCAACAAGAAAAAGCATGCATATGACATCATTTGTTCAAGTCATTTAAGTGCATTGGACTGTCGGAGAAAAAAGCAATATAATAGAAGGATAGCAAAAGCTAAGTATAATAACAAAATACAATAGTATCAATAAAATACCCCATTACTAAATGATTATAAAATACCTGGTTGGCTCAGGGCCGACAGCTTCACAGAGCTCATACAATTGGTTTGCAACCATATAACGAACACGCCACGATTTGTCCTGATCAAAAAATGAAATAATTACAAAATCTATAACATTGACCATTTCTTACAAATGTTCAATAAAATATTTAAACGCCCCATATCATTGAATTATAGCAATAGAACAGCAAGTAAGATAATAAATGCAGCATAAAGGATATCATTTGCTGCATGTAAATTCTTCAACTAGCAATTTGAAGAATAATTTCTACATTTCTTAAACTTAAATATCATTTGGTAGTCCGAGTCAAAAACTACATGATATTCATTTCTTGATCTAACATGAAAAACAAAATTGATCTCAGCTTTTCATAACTGGTGGTGAAAATTGATCTCAATTAATTAAACTTTTTTTTTATATACAGCCCATTTTGATGTTCATTTAAAGATTTAAAAATACAGATACAAGAAAAGATAGTCCAGCATGTATGTGAGAACACAGCAACAGGAAAATAATGCTAAATTATAGATATAACTCCAGATCCAGACCAGTTAATATACTAGCAACATGATGATGGGAAATAAACACATAAGATCTATTACCAGTAGAAATACATCACCACAAAGTTATTCAAAAAACACAGTGTCTTCACATCTTGCAAGTAGCCATCAAGAGTAAACATAACGAATAGGTAAAATGGAAAATACATAACCAATATAGTTAAAGATATAAGCATCAGTGATGAGATGAACCTGGGAGAAATTAACAATGACAGGGAGTATATGAGCTACACAATCCTGAGGTTCCAACAACTTTCCTAAAGCCGCACAACCCTCAACAGCCAACAATCGTACTGAATCTTGGTCTGAAGCATTACAAACAGAAAAATTAGATGAAAAAACATATTAGAAAGTTCAAAAATTGGAAGATAAAGCACACAACAACATGAAATTTGTCAAGCCCAGCAAGCATAAAGATAATAAAATCATTGCTTATGATTTTTGGTAACAGACCCTTTATTATTAACCAAAAGGGGCATAAAACTAGTTAACTAAAACATGCAATAGTCAGAACAATAGATAATCGAAATGAAGGCGAAATAAAAAATCTGCTTGAACCTCGACAACACGACTGGAAACAGGATAAACAAACCACAGCGTAATAAGTAGACCATCTGCCACAATCATTTGGACTGTCAATGGCCATTTCCAATTTCATTTACATAATCAAATCCATAAGTAAGAATTATTGACATATAGACTAAAGGCAATAGGAAGCATTTAGACACATATATACCATCCCGAACGTCAGGGCTGTGTAATTGATAACCTCAACATCGACACAACTCAACAGAAATACATTTTACATTAAACTACAATACAACTAAATGGTATATGAGTACATTAACGGAATGAACCATTTTCAAAAGCTTCACATATATAGTGATATAAAATATTTTTCTTACCATCCTGAGTAAGCTCGTCAAAAATTGACATGATATCAGTCTTCAGATGGTTTGGTTCAACTGTAGCAGCAAACTTTCCCAGGTTTGAGGCAGCAGATCTTCTAACCATAGGCATATCATCTTGACATAATTGGCTGTATATAGATCTAAGCTCTGCTTTCAACAACTCCGGAGCACTTGTGTAAGCAATATGGAACAATCCACAAGACGAAACTCGAGCGGTGAACCATTCACCAGCTGCTAATCTCTGAGGGTAGGAAACCATAACTTGTCAAGCCAAAAGTAAACAGAAACTAAACATATTAAAAAGTATAATTATGTGAGGTAATCAAAACTAAACTATGAGAGTTTTACAATCCCATCATCAGTCGATAGTTAATTTTACACATAATTTTTCACCTTTGCATGAAATAGTATCATCAATTATTCAATCATTTGTATTAGCTTTAGATGTACAATGCCAACTGAACATAGAAAAAAAATCATCAAAAGACTTAGAAAAAGACAAGCCAGATTTGAAACAATAAATCTGGGTGCAGTAATATATCTAGCTTGGTTACTAAAATGACGTATAGGTAAGATCCTGGATGGTCATATGTTATATGGACAATGGTTCTCTTATTATTTAGGCTATATCTTCTTTAATCCTCTATAATTACTTTTCAAAATACAAACATAGATAAATTTAATCAGTTATGTTATGGCATATCCAAAACAAGATATACAACATGAAAACTGGTACAGCAATTGATCTCATTGTTACAAGCTAGTAAAAGAAGAAT
The DNA here is from genome assembly GCA_030737835.1 of Acorus gramineus. NCBI lineage: Eukaryota > Viridiplantae > Streptophyta > Magnoliopsida > Acorales > Acoraceae > Acorus > Acorus gramineus. The sequence continues at coordinate 8,770,690 of CM060854.1, read as the reverse complement.
AACATAAAATCACGTACATGCAAACTAATAGGATAGTACTACAAAATGCACATTCAGACCATCTGTCATGACATGTTCCGGTTATACATTTTTCAGGAAATAAAATAGGACCTAAGCAAATCTAAAAAGGAGCGTTCACAGATATAAATGTAGTGATGCGGTTAAATATTAATTTGTATTTATATGTTGCCATGGCACCTCAAAGTATACAAGTACCATTAGAATGTCTCACGGAATATTGCTGCAAGCAGCATCTTCCTTCGGATGCCACACATCTAAAAGAACTTACAATCGGAATCACACATAAACACTTCTTTTTATTAGTAGTACTGCATTTCAGATTATAATTTTAGATTCCCCTATCCAAAAAATGTACTTAACTAGAATCATAAAAAAAGATTTTCCAGCTTATTCATGCCACAACTGCCATCTACAACAATTTCAATATCCATATAACAAGTCTAAGACAACAAAGTGTTGAAAGCATAAGATCATGAATGAAACATGGCATGAATCTATATGAACATTTTTGTTAAATCCATGCCTTCCAAAAGTGAAAATCTTAAAAAAAAAAAAAAAACATGCATACATTGTCATATGGAGGATGATTTCATGTAGGATCACTGAAACGTTGTGAAGAATGTCCAATAAGCATGTAATATATAACAACACTAAAAGGAATGATTGATAAAATCAATTAATCTTACCTTCACTAAAGGAATAAACCACTCCACTAAATCACTTTCCTTCATTTGTGCCCCAATTCGACATAAAGACTCTACAGCTTTATCTCTGACACAAGTTTCTTCCACGGTGCACAGTGTTTCCAAGGGAGGCAGCAATACATGAGCATAATCCACCCCACCAACATAAGGAGTAAACACCCCAAGCTCTTCAGCCATGGCAAGCAATACCTCATCATCATCATCATTGTTTTCGCTCAAAAAAGGAATCAACTCTTTTCTAGTTCTTTCCTCGCCAAGGGCCCGAGCAATTGTTGAAAGCCTCCGAATGGAGTTCAATCGTAGCTGAATATCTTCATTCTTCAGTTCGTCTATCAATATAGCAATTGGGTACAGTGGCTCATCAACCATAGCCATTGTATGTCACAGGAAACTTGACAACTGCCACAATAGCAGAAACCAATCAATGAAATGAGCTATAAATACAAGGAAAATGGCAGTTATTCTGCCAGCAAAAGCTTCACAAAGCATTATATACAATATAGACCCATGAAACTCATGTCAGCCCAATATCATGCTATTAATAGGGAAGCACTGCATACTCCTTAAGTAAAAATTAAAAAATAAGGGACTTCATTGCATGCATGCAGTATGGTTGGAGTATTTGGCTATCGCACAACAAGTGTATCTTCAATGGCAAGACATTCTACATGGAGAACATTTAGGCGAGTATCACTCCATTCTTGTAGGACTGGTGAAGATTATTCTGGGACTCGGTTACTAGCATTATGAGAGGGAGGGCTTGGAGGTAGAGAGAGTATTTGCAGTCTTTTTGTTGTTGTTTTAGGGAACCTTAAATTTCATTTTTGGTTTGGGAGTTGTAGATTTCCTTCTATGAATTATTTTATGGTAGGCATGTGCCTTGAATTGTTTTATGTTATTTAGTTGACGGTACGGTTCTCATTGGAATATTCTGTAGGAGAGGGTACTGGTTGTGTTGGTTTTTCTTTCTTTCTTTTCTTTTTTGGTTTAAGGAAGATTTAGTTTAAAAAGCTAAGAGACTTCAAATCCCATCTCAAGCGCAAACCCTGAACATCTTGCATCACATGGGTTGATCCAGCGCAATCAACCACAATCTAAGCAGGACAACCAAAATCAGTCTCTGGGAGAAGAAGCCAAGTGAATATCATGCCTAAATCTGTCTGCAATCCTCTACAAATGATACCCATCTCTAATCACATTGTGCATGCTTAATCATATAAAACCAAAGACGCTGCATATCTTCCAATTCAAGAGACCCATGTTCACAAACACTTCAATCACAACTCAACCTCCCATGAAATAAGATTATGTAACATACTGAATTCTTCCAATGGTTCCAATCAGCTAAATTTTCTAAATTTTCCAAGGCATTAGAAAGAAAACCATCACGCGACAATAACTGGTCATCGTTCATTCAAACCCTAGTCATGTAAGAAATGAAAACACGTTCATTAATAACAGACGATCCGAAACGATACACACAATAGATCAACAGAGAAGCCATATCAAACGAAATCCAAGAAAACGACATCAAACACGAGTAGATCTGACGGATCGGAAGAGAAAAACCAAACCTTTATAAGTTTCTCGGGTATTAAAGAGAGGAGATCAAACAATTAGCGATAGCGGTTGAGAAAAGACGGGATCTAGGGTTCCTTGGGTTCGTCGGAAGGGATCGATTAGGCGTGCTTGGAATCTAGCGTTTTCAGTCGATTGACGAAACCAATGAAGATTAGGGTTTCGATTGGAAAACAAAAAAGGATTCAAAAGAAGAGAAACTCACCCGAAGAAGTGGCGAAGATGGAGAAGCTCTTTTGGAGGTCGTCCTCGCTTTGAGGAGAGAAAGAAATGGAAAGGAACTGGGAAATTACGAAAAGGCCCTCGCTTTATCTTGCAAGTGGTGTAGGATAGTTTGGTATAATTGCGGGGATAAATGGAGTAAGATAATTTATTAATCGGGATAAAATTTAGATAGCTGTCTCAATTTTAAAATAAAAAATGGAAATTTTTTATTTTACATAAAAATTAAAATAACATTTATTTTTATTTTTTATCATAATTTTAATAAGGATAATTTTATATCCAGTCTCATTTTCAGTCTTAATTACAGTTTATATGTGTTTTAAATTTTTTAAAAATAGTATATATCATCATGCTTTTATAAAAAAAAGAAAATACATACTCCAATAAATTGTATGGATGCATTCATAAAAAATGTAACAAAATTCTTTCGAAGCATATGACTTGTTGACGTGAGCATATGCGTCGATAGAAATCTATCAACGCATATAGGGCTAGAATTGGGGCTGAAAATGGATCTGGGTGTAACAGCGCTCTTTTAATAAATGTAAATAAAGACAAAATTGATGAAATTTTTATCTCATAAAATTTTAATAACTTATCATTAAAACTTTAACACTTACCAAACCAACCTGAAAAAGAATAGCAATAGGAGACAAAAAATATATATCCATGAATTATTAATTTTTGAGTTGTTTAATCACAACATTAGTTCGTTAACAAAAAAATCAAACAATATTCGATTGAGACATCAATTCAGTGACAAAAAATCAAATGTTATTTGATTGAAATGCTGTATCACAGATGTAATGCCAAGAATAATTGGATTGAGACTCCTTATCACATACATAGTGTCATGTATTATTTTATTTCAATCAAAATTCGTGATAACTTATATGAAATATGGACTTTTGTGGATTTGAAGAGAGATAAAAAGATAAAAAGTTTGCCAAATCCCACCTAAAAGGTGAGATTCTCAAATACTTTTACTTTCTCATTTTTATTTTTTTATTTCTTTTACATAACATGACATTTTTTTAAAGTATCCATAACATGTGACTTATTATACTTGGGAACAGATATACCTACTAATCTATTTACTGTCTCCACCACCCTATTAACCCTACTAACCACATTTCACGGTAATCTTAAACTTGCCACTACTACGTATATACAAATTTTCTGAATTTCCAATCCCACCACCCATTTCTCTCTTTTTTTTTCTCTCCTCTCCATTATCTTCTCCGTCTTCCATCATCACAGCACATCGCCTTCACCACCACATCCACTTCTCCCTCCTTTGCCATCTCTGCCCCCCTCCCCCCTCCATCTCTCCCTCCTCCCGTCGCAGCCCACCCCCACTACCTTCTTCACCTCTCTCTCTTGTGGTGTAGTCCCACGCTTCTTTCACCACTCCCCCTCCACCTCTCCCTATTTTTATTGTCGCACACCCCACCAATATTCATGGTGAACTTATGTATTAATTATTTAATTAAAAAAAATGTTTTTATTGTTGATGTTATATTTCTATATATTTTAGATATCTAAAGACATCTATTAAGTATAATGTGTCTGGTATTGGATGTGAATAACTTTTTGTTTAATTTGAATATTTGAGTTCTTATTTTTTGTATATATGAATGACATTTTCAGATAATGATCAATCTTGTTGACTTTGGATAAACTTGTGTTTGAATTTGATATTTTAAAAGTATGTAAAAAGTCTTTAAAAGTACATCAGAGTCAATAGATGTCCATCAAAATTCTTATATAAAAGTATGCAAAACTATGTGAAAATCTACAAATGTTTATAAAAATCTATCATTTAACCATTGTTTGCAAAATCTATCAGAATCTCAATCGACTAACCCCACCCCACCCTAAATGTATACTATTAGTTTGTGATATAGAATATAACTACGTCTCAACCAACATTGGCCGTGTGGTTAGGGGACACCACCGTTTTGCAGCTTGCTCGAGTTCCACCCTTGCTCATGGCAAGGTTAACAAAAATTATGTTGTCACAAGTCCCGTTGGGCTGGGCTATCAAGGGCTTTGTACCATAAGGTTGTTCAGGACCCATGGAGTCCGGTCTCTCACACCCTTAGTAGGAGTAGTAATGTATGTTGGGACAGTGAGTCTGTCCGGGGCTTTGTGTATATATATGTATATATATAATATAACCACACCCCGTTTGGGGTGATACATAATTGGGGAATAAGGGATAGTAGAGAGGAATAAAAAAGAATTGTTTATTTTGAGAAAATAAACCCTGGTAGCTATACCTCGATAAGTTAGGAATATACCTGATAATTACCCTAGGGGGGTGCTGGAATTGTTTGTTAGGGTTTATTAAAGCCAATGAATAAAATTACTTTCTGTGCTATTTTTAAAAACATTATCTCATCTAACATCCCAAAAATATGTCACATATATCATAACACACACATTTTCTCAAATTTATTCTCAAATATAAACAATTTATGCATGGGCATAATTATTATTTATGTCATAAACTATGGAATAGGGGGAGAATAACTCTAAAAACTGTAAATATAATTATGCCAGAATAGCTGGGAATAACCTGATATGTGCATTCCAAGTCTCTCTAGAATTATGTTGTTCCACCTAATTTATTATATTGGTACAAGGGGGGCACATGTCAAATCAACTACGGAATTTTTGTTAAGGATAAAATTTTGATGTATAAAAAAGCATAGTGAATTTTCTCACAATAAAATTATACAAAATATTATTCATCTTGTTCCATGATACCAAGGTGTCAAAAAACTCAAGACTTAAACTTTTTTGGTTGAGATCTTCAAGTCACTACTCTCATCTAGTTTGATGAGTAGTTGAAATTTCTCACACAAGTTATAGATGCTTAAATTTGAGAGTAGATCTTGGGACCTCACCCTTACATAAACATCATCATCGCCGTATGCTCTTTCAATCAAAGACTATTAGTATTTCTATAACTGCAATGCTAGATTTTTTTAACTAAAGTATGCTGAGTTGTAATGTTAATTATTATGTACACAACTTGGTAGTTCACTTTTTTAAAGCTTCAATTATGCCTTCATCAAAATTTAACTTACGATTGTCAGGATTTTTAATTAGGTAAAATGCATTTGAACCCCTAAAGTTTTTGAGATCTGCAAAATCACCTCTTGAAGTTCTAAAACATGCACTTACATTCCTTTAGATTTTTTGTTAAGATGGAAAAAAAGAATTTTAAAATTACTATTTTACCCTTTATTTAAATTCATAAATATCAAAAAAAGAGTCAGTTAATTAACTTTAGATATGCTTTAAATATTAATTAATACAATAATCAACTCTTTAAATATATCTGGATGTATTTATTGTAAGAATTAACTCACACAACGGTTAATTAAAATGTGTAACAGTTAATTAAAATGTGAAAACACGATAATGATTTAATTAAAATGATAAAATTGTATTTTTGTTCCATAAAATCTAACTGTAAGGAGTGTAAGTGCATACTTTAAAATTTCTAGAGGCTTCCAAAACTTTAAGGGTTCAAACACATTTTATCCTTTTTAAATTTTAAGCTATGGATGATGATGTCACCATTATCACCTTTGTACACTGTGGATATTGGAAGAAAGTTAAATTTGAATATAGGAAACAATGTGTTTGGAAAGCAATTTACTAAAAATACAGATTGGGGCTGAGTGCTCGTTAGCTGTTTGAGGGATGAACACAGACCACTAATAAGATGCAGTACTACAATATGTGGATTATACAACATATGCACAATTATTATTGATCTTCTAAGAAAATTCAAGAACCAAAAAGTTCACCATGTATGTTGTGATTCAAACTGCATTCACTAACAATATCTAACTCAAGCACTACTTGACTTGTGGTTAGTGAGGTAGCATTTGAGAAGTAATGCAATGAAGGGATTGATGGCGGTGAGTTTTATGCATCACATGATAGTTTTGATGGGCTTATAGATGACCTGAATTCCAAGGATGTTGAAGCAAATGATGTTGAAGCATCTGAAGAATAAATGGATTTGGAGGTAACAGAGGGTGAGCAGGCTGATGTGAATGAGATCAATGAGGAATTATGTACTCTGATGACGACGTGACATTGGAGGACTATGATGGTAGGGTTCTCAATTTTCAGACATCAATTCTTAAAATTTTAAAAATCTTGAATGAGTTCACTTGCAAGTTGGTGAAAAATGATAATGTTCATGTGACAACAATTTGTAAGGCAAAAGGGTTGTAAATGAAGGCTAGGGATGGCAAACAAGAGCGACTCAAGCTCAACTCGATTAAAGCTCGTCCGTTCCATTCGACTAGACAAACAAATCAAGCTTGAACACTTTTTAAAACTCAGTTTGTAAACGAATCAAGCCCGAGCCTATACGAGTTCGTTACTTTTAACATAAAACAAAAAACCCAGAGCGAGCCTAAGCTTATGTCATTTTTACATGTAAAAGACATTATAACTTATAAAAGATAACTTTTCAAATGCTAAACAAGTATTTTTTTTTAACTAAACGAGCCCGACCCGAGTCTTGATTCAAGCTTCGGCTTGACTCATTTAAACAAACGAGCTGAGCCGAGCTTCTATCAAGCTTTTCATAAGCCAAACGAACAGAGCTTGATCACAAAATTAAGCTCAGTCTCGAGTCAAGCAGAGCCCGAGATTGATACTAAACGAGCCAAGCTTGAACAAGTCAAAGCTCAGCTCGTTCGGCTCATTTATCACCCCTCATGAAAGCCTAATGCTTTCACACCCTACAAGATTGGGGTGACTTTTTAGATTAAGAAACCTGAGGACCAGCATACATGCACATTGATTAATAAAGGCAAAGAAATGACATCATCAATGTCGATAGCTAACAGAATTATACATAAAATGAGTCCATCTAAGATGAGAGCAAAATACCAACTTAACCATTCAATGTAAAAAGAGTGCAATGAGGGAAGGTAGGTCCCCCAACTCATTCATGGAAATGCTTCAGATTCTTCCCCAAGTAAGCTTAACACGCATTGCTTGTGCAAAGTGTAAAATTGAATTTCAAGTTCACCATCCTGTGTTGTTCAACATATTTCTTATATGTTCTAAAGCTAAACCTATCACCAACACATGAGTGGCTCTTAAAACAATTAATTGTCATTTCAGAATATAAAAGGGATTTAGTAAAAAAAATCAGAAGTGAATATAGCAAATGAAGATGTCAATCCAAACACCTGAACAAAAGGGAACGGATAAGAGAAGCCCATGCAACTCCAGACACACAGATTACAGGCTCACCACCTTTTTTTCCTGTGTTTTTTTCCAATCTTATTGTTGCAGAGATATTGCCATCCCAGAGCAAACACCCGCAACAGTTTCTTCTATATCTTAATCGTAGATCACAAGCTTCCCTCAAATAAAAAAAACTCACAAGAATAAAAATAGGGAACAGAAAGAAAAAAAATAGAGGTTCACCTGAGAGAGAGTATACGTACATACTCCACGGTTTTCATAACGATTTACATTTTGGCGAGCGAAGCCACGCTTAGTAGTGCAGCCTCTCGTCGGTGTCAAAGTTGAGACATTCGATCCCTTTGAGGGTGGACTCATAGTTCTTTATGTTGGAGGAGGTGTTGTTCCTGCCGGAGGAGGAGCGTTTGGGCTGCTCCGCTGAGCCGCTCACAGGGGAGCTCCTCTGCCCGCTTGAGATTTTACGGAAGGCGGCCCCCGGGCTCGCATCGGTCGTGCGTGGTCGGGTCATCATGTCCACGTCGCTGCTGCCCGTCATCACATCCCGGCTGCTAGAAACAGCAGCTCGCCTTGAGGATCCGCTTGAACGCACCAAAAAATTCGGATTTGAAAACTGCACCATAAAAAAGAAAACACGGATGCCACGTCACCTAATGTAAAAATATATGCATAAAATTCATTAGTGCGTGTTTATTTTTATTTTTTTGGGTAAAAGTATGTACTTCATTAGAAAATTATATACTTAAAAAAAACATTCAAACTGTTCTGCATGTAAAAGTGACCACAAGAATGACAAAGTATAACATTTCTTAATTATGCAATGATGCAAGGCAAAAGAAAATTCGTCTTCCCACACGAGAGGAGATATCCAACAAACAAGTCAATGAGGTTTCTTTCACAGGGGGGGGGGGGAGATAATAATCAATCAATTAGCAAAATTTGAACATGAAAGGGTTTACCAGAACTAGATCGATGATGAGACAATTGCACGGGGGAATTGAAATGGCCTCGAGTTTCCTAGAAACAAAAAGTGTAAACGCTAAATCTTTCAATGGGAGGTGTTTGACAATAGTGTGTTATAAAAAATGAAGTCTACACCCACAATGTTTAAAAATGAATGAGAATCCACCTTTTACTTGATTGACAATTTAAAAAAAAAAAAAAAGGATTCTAGATGAAAAGAGATGAATCATAAGAAAAGGCCCTCTGTTTTGTACTTCCACCACCCATGACACACTATGCCTCATAAGATCTTCACACTGCATTAAATCCTCTTTCAATTAATAACAATTAACATTTTTTTAAGGGAAGGGTAGACTGGCTACCAGATTTCATTAAATTGGTAATGAGTCAATATTCAAACAATTAACATGTACACAGGTTCAAGCATATAGTCTTTTTGCATCATCCCGTGATCCCACCAATTCCATTTCAGCCCAAACCAAAGTACCAAGCAAACTTCATTTTTCTAACTTACAGTTTCTTCATGAGATAGAAAAAAAATGTCTAGATTATAATAACATTCAATTTCACAACTACTGTTCCATGGCCCACCAATTCCATTTCTAATCAGACAAAACAAACTTCATTTTAAGACTTCAGTTTTTTCACAGAATAAAACCCAATATCTCCACCCTTTTGCCTTCCAAGCAACATATAACTTGTCCAGGGCAGCTTCAAAAGAATGTCACCAAAAAATTGAGTGAATAACCAACTGAATAGCATGCCTAATGATTCGGGACAAGTGATATGAATATGAACTATATACCTCTGACTAGTTCTAACTCAAAGAACCTGAATACAAATTGAAATTTATAATGCAATGTGTTTAGTTAAATTCCAAATTAAGGGTGAAACAAAGTAAATTACCAACTATCCAACTAACATAAAAATCATGTTCATCTGAGGCTATTAGAAGATTTCACAAGTGAGCATCCAGAAGAAATAAAAAAATAAAAAAAACTAGAGAAAATGATGGCATAAGAAACAGCCCATACAATAATGACAATGGTTAGTCCAAATTAACAATCCTAAGGTTTCCTTACCCCAACAATTTTACATATTCATATAATTTAAATATAAATTGAATATAAAAAAACTAAATTCTATAGTAAACTAGACATGAGAGGACAAATGTGTGATTTTTTTTTTTTATATATATCGAAGGGACCCTTGTGACTGACCTTACAATCAAGCTGAGAAGGCTACCTCCGCTTATTTGCCCCGTTCTCACGAAAAATTCTTTCGAATAATCGCTAACAAACAGGTGAGTAAGTCAACGCCAAAACTCAAACCCAAGACCACCCTTAACACAGGTTTTACATGAACCATTGTGCCATGGTCACTAAAGACTTTTTTTTCTTTTATTTTTTTTTATAACTGGTCCGTAGGCCCACCCAGAAGCCCGAAATCTGGGTCTGGCCCATAGGGCCTGTTTAGGCCCGAGCCATCACGAGCCTGGGTTTTTTCTGACGGGCCAGCCTGGCCCGGGACCACTGGCCAAAAACACCCGTGGGCCTGGGCCCAGGCAGCCTGAGTGGTGCCTTAATGATTAAAGTTACAACAAATATCAATTTTCATCAGCAATCATGAAAAACTTTAAGCACCACCTCTATAATGCAGGACTGATAATTGAAATACTGCAGTACATTATCCCGAAGATATTGGAATTTTTTCACTTTCATTGAGACATGTAACTTTTCCAAATGTTCTCTATCCTCCGTGTGTTCAACCAGTCTCAAGAACAATAGAACTGCGTACTTAACCAAATAAATTTTTTGCTGAATATCTATTACACTCAGAGATTAGAAAAGGATACTAAAAGAAGGAATCAGGATTGAAATTTAGAAAATATATGTTCATTTGGATCCTTCACAAGTGATTTCCTTAGAAGACTTGCAATTTCCCTATAAAAACCCAAAGAGGTAGGCGAGGTGGAGGTGAGTTGGTTTTTCGGGCCATGAGCTGCCAGTGCGCTTTGCTCACTGCACTCTTGTCTAGAACTGGTTCAAAATTGAAAGGTGACCCTAACCCTACCCCCCTTCTTCTCCAAATCATATAACCTAAGCCCTAACATCATGCCCACATCCACTGAAACCTTAGCTCAAACATATGAATCCTTGTTTCAATCCTTCTTTTTGGTCAATCAATCACTACACAGCTGTCTACGGATCCCAGGTGTCCACTACTTGTGATTTCCCTGGATGCTAGACAGTCTTAGCCTCTTAGGTACAACGGACTGAATTGCACCTGTTCCCACACAACACCAGATACTGTCTTCGATTATGAAAAACAAATAGATAATTTTTATCACCTTTCTTCATAAGATTGAATATGAATAGCTTCTAAAACACATCAAATGAAGTTTAACATACATACAAATGAAGCTTCAGGTTTGATTGCATATTCAAAAATTAATTAATTTAGTAATAAATTGTAATTTCTTGGATGATTGATATAAATTGATAGTTAGCAATTGGTATAACACAAGGCAGATGACTCTACACAGGCAATTACACACACACCTTTATCATTCTACAGAAAATAATTTTATGCAAGAACAAAAAAAAAATCATAAAAATACTGATATTTTCTGCAATGATCTTATTATAATGCCCCACGAGATTCTTGGAGGCAGAGTATAATAAAACAAATAGAAAGAAAAGGAAAGACAAGAAAACAGACATCAAAGAAGCATAATAATACAGGAAAAACCACTATTGTGTTGAATTCTCCATCACTAGAAAAATATTTTATGATGCACTCCACTGCCATAGTATGCATGTAACATGTATAAATAATTGAATGACAGAAAAAGTGGAGCTCACCGAAGCATCTTTTGTCACCACTGACTCATTTGCCACAGGATTTTTCTGCTTCGATAAACTGCCCGCATTTACAGCTGCGGGACCTGAGACTCGTCGACGAGAAGGATCCATGGACGACCATCCAGCAGCTCGTCCATCTTCCCCACCTGGAACATAATTACACCAACATGTGCAATTAACCCACATGATTGTAATAAGATAGTTGAATAAACACCATATAAGTTAAGCCCACTGAACAACATCATGAAAAACCTCTCATGATAAGATCAAGAAGCAGAATAGTAGATCACAAATGATGTGATAATATTGAAATTCAAAAAAAAAAACGGCTATTTAAGATCAAACATAACAAGAAACCAGGAAACACATGAAAGAATGTTGAGATTCTGACAAATTTTACCTGACTGTCTATCAACATTTGCAATAGCAGGGGCTAACCCAGAGCTTGTTCCAACCCCGGGACCCTAAAAAAAATTTGCATTGGTCAATGGAGAAGTATCACGGAATCATTCTCAAGTCTCAACAACCAACAAACAAAAAAACATGAACATACAAGAGCGCGTGGTGGTGCACTGGCAATCTGTGACTGCTGATACTTTAGTATCGTCCAGTCAAAAACATAATCAAACTGAAAACCTGCAGATTAAGGAAATGTTAATGTTAAGCAACACAAAAAAAAAAAAGGATTTGAGTAATTGTTGTCTCAAAGCTATTGGATCTCTTTAAAGGTTAATATGCATTTCCCTTTCCCAAAATCCACCACATTACTTTAAATCAAACATAACAACATGGCCTTAGGGTCCAATTGCTCATTTGGAGACTTCAAAGGCATGTGAAAATGGTTCCATAAGAGATGCAAAAGAAGTGATCAAAATAATCTCACAAAATTTAAATTGCTCATTCCTCACGAGGTATGTTGGTGTATATGGTTGACTCGCAACAAATGCCTATTCCAACACAAGAGGATATATGTTGAGAATATGTGGGCGGAAATTTCCTCCCTACTTAAAACATGGGCCATTTGGCTTCTAAGCGTGGAGAGACCTCCCACGATTATGTGCAACACATGGTTTAGGTAGTAAGGAGCTATGATCTTCTCCACAATTGGGTTGTTTATTTCAGAGGAAGATCACTCCAACTATCTTCATTTTCTTTTTCTAATTTTGTTTGATATCCATCGTCCCCTTTTGTTCGAGGACTATCTATTAATAAGATCATACCTACTTTCTCTCAAAAAAATCACTCATAATATAGAAGTTTTTTTAAGGAAATAATAAAATAGAAGCTCACCTTCACGAATAAAAAGATCGCGAAATATTCTTTTCAGATAAGCATAATCAGGCTTGTCATCGAAACGTAGTGAGCGGCAATAGTGGAAGTATGATGCAAACTCCGTAGGATAGCCCCGACACAATGCCTATGAGAAAAGAAAATCAATATTATTTTATTGAGAAACATACAACAGACATAAATCAAATAACTACAAGGAGAATTTACCTCAATAGATGTAGACACCTTTTTTTCACTTATTTTTTCATACTTCTGTTTCTTAGTTCCAGCTTTTAGACCCTGCCAAGGAAGGCTATAGAGACGATAACATAGGTATTTAGCTGAACATAGATTATGTAACAAATAATATTCAGTGGCAGAGTAAGATGAACACACCTTCCTCTCAGAAAGTACATGAGAACGTATCCAAGAGATTCCAAGTCATCCCTCCTGCTTTGTTCTTAGCAAATGACAACAAAGAGTCAGACACCATTACAGTACTGCAAATCCAAAATATTAAAAAAAAAAAAAAAGAAACCATAAATCTTGACAAAATAAGATATCACAGGATAAATCAAAATCAAATCCAAGAGATTCCAAGTCATCACATACCAATGCCGAGATGAGTATTCATGCTTGCATATCTTGCTGTCCCTGTCAGGTTCTTATTTTCTCTGGAGAATTTAGAAAAAAAATACAGTGGAATGAGAAATGAATAGATCACGAATGAGCTGAACATATTTTATGCACAAAGCAGAAGAACTCAGATAAAAGAATTCATCAGTGAATCACTTATTATGCATAAATCTTTTTTGATAGAAAACTCAGGGAATTGCCACTGGTTCAAGTGATGCAAAAGAAGACAACGCTTGGGGTGTTTTCAATACAGCAGAATTATTATAACAAATCAAGCCTCTGGAAAATAGTTAAAGGGACAACCCTACGTCAGCAATTTGAAAGTAGATTTCAAATTGATATGTGAATCAGAGAGTATAATTTCTCGAAATCACTGTCTTGACGAAGTTGCAAATATATAATCAGGACTAGATCAGACCAGTAAGTTCATATCATGCAGCAGGAACAAGGAGAAGGACACAACAGACGCAATGACATGACAAATTTTTTAAAAAATATGACTGGCAAGGACATTGCAACAAACAAATCAATTCTATATATTATATATATATTATACAATACATTAATTTTATCTGTATGAAAAAAAAAGAACAACAAAGTCATTCCTCAATTCAACCAAGATCCCACAATTTTTCTTTAATGAGACAGAGTGAAGGAGGAGGAAGAGGAGGTTTTAGACGCAGAACTTAAAACAAAGCAAAGAGCCAACTTGTGCTTCACAGTCATATAGCTTTATCATGCTCTTCTCCTCTGTCCTCTCCCAAACAATTGGTATTCCATGACACAGTTCACAAAAAAATCCATTTCTCTACTTCAAAATCACCCATAAGCAGCTGACAATAGGATCTACCACAACAACTTGGTTCTACCATTCATCATGTCCCTTACCCATCCTCTAGAAAAATTAAAACAGAATTGAATACTGCATGGGATCTGGACCATCTCAAAAAATCTCTTTCAAGCCAAACCCACAATCTCACATCACAAAAAAGTGGTCAACAGAGTCAATTCTCCCTTTAATAATAGCAGCAGGACAAAAAATGTCTGGACAAGAAAAACAAATCTCTCAAACAGCACACCTAAACTGAGCCACTGGCCAAGAAATATGTATACCTCTTTATTAATAAAATCCAGAAATATAATGTACTTCCTAAAGTCCATATTCAAAATTAAGTTAAATAATTCACTAGTTTTCCCCATTATCATCAACAACTGGAATCATATACATTGTTTTTTATCTTTATGATTAAAAAAATTATCATTTTTCAAGACCATTCATGTACCCTACAGTAAATTCCTAACAGCAAAGCCACACAGCACATCACCCCCAGATGTTGAAGAATCTTGCTTTTTCTAGGAAATAGAAATTCATCCTATATATAAATAAATAAATAATTGAAGAAAATATACAAATAAAAATTTACAACCACCCCCCCCCCCCAAATATATATATATATATTTACCAAATTGTCGGAAAATAACCAGTTGCAATTGGCAACCATCCTCACATGCAATCCCGCCCCCCCAATTTAATGACAGAGGATAAGGAAATCAAATACATTACATGATATGAACATAGATTATAGATCCAGGGATCTGACAGAAAGGCATAAACATATATGCACATGATTTCATAATTTCTAAACTAGTAGATATTGATTTCCGCATATGCACTATGATGATGCATTCATTAGCAAGCTGCATACTTCAAATAGCGTAGGACCGCAGAAATGAGAATATGAGCTCACCATCTAACTAAGCGTGATGGTATACTTTTGACAGGAGGAATATAAATTGTTTATTTCATATAACAAAAAAAATAACAAGACATACAAACTCATGCTGCTTACCTATATGGAATATGCTGGTGAGTCGATGCATCTCTATACTTCTTAGCAAGCCCAAAATCAATAATATACACCTGAAGGCAAGATCAACAACAATCAGACCTCAAGTTGTAATGCCAAAATAGAAAAAAATACTCAGGCTGATATAAACATGCCCGGACCTGGTTTGCGCGTCTTCCCAAACCCATAAGAAAGTTATCAGGTTTGATATCTCGATGCAGGAAAGATTTTCCATGAACATATTCTACTCTGTTGATCTGAAATAATGTTAGAGAAATACAAGTTATAAAACATCTTACACAGTGGTATAACTGTAAAGCAGAAACAGCACAATGGAAAATAAAAACCAACCATCTGGTCTGCAAGCATGAGAACAGTCTTCAAAGATAGCTTCCGGCTACAGAAATTGAAAAGATCTTCAAGACTAGGCCCCAACAAATCCATCACAAGGACATTATAGTCACCCTCAACTCCAAACCATCTGATATTTGGAATACCAGCTGCAAACAAAATTGACCATAAAATATGATATTTATAGATATATAAAACAAGCACACCCTCCAAAAAGGAAGTCCATGGGAGACCATGCACAAGAAAAGGGGAAAAAAAAATAAACATTACTTCCTCCCTGCAGAATTCTGTATAGCTTTGACTCATAGAGGAGCTGGGGATGCTTTGTCTTGACATTTTCCTAGGAAATAAATAAAATGATAAGCTGATTTATCATAAAAAGTAAAAAAATGAAGCCTGATTATATAGCAAAACCAAAATCTACAGACATCAAGTCAGCTAAAAAGTCATTATCAATGAACCTTATGTAATAGAAAAATCAATAGTCAATAGTTCATAATGATTATTAGAGGCATGGCAAGCACACGACACAAAGATCCATCACAACTCCCTCCCAAAATTTTCTGAATCCCCAATTAAATCAAGTAGAGGGATGCGCACATGAAGGTGCATGATTGAGACGATCAATACAAAACCCCACAGCTAGCTGTAATCAGCAAACCGAGAAATTAAAAGAAAAGGAACCTCAACATTTCTCTAACGTCAACTAAAAAAGACTATTCTACTCTCAAGTGCATTGCTCATATCTTTTCACATAAACATCTAATTCTTCAATACTTTACCAAAATTCATCGCTATAATTTTTGCTTTACCCCAAGTGACCAACTTGTTATGTCCCACCATCCTCCACCAATACAACTTCCAAGCAAACTTAAAATCCCAACTAACATCCATAGGATCACACACTAAACTCAAAACTCTAAAAGATAAAACCTTGTAATTCACTTTGAAAATTTCTCTCACGATCCTAATCAAACAAAAACCTCAAAATTACATTCCCCAAAACATCCCAAACAAACATCTGAGCAGATATCATCAAACAACAAACCCAGTTCATCAGAGTTTACAGTTGAACACAAAACTAACAAAAATCAAGCACAATTTTCATGATAAAGTAAAACTCACCAGTTTAATAGCGACCTCTTCATTCGTCTGGATATTAATACCTGCAAAACAAAATCAAAACAATCAGAAACCCTAAACAACAAAATAACCAAAACAACAGCACCAGATCAACTGACCCAAATAGATCTCCCCAAACGATCCGCTCCCGATCTTGCGACCGAGCCTGAATTTGTTTCCCACGCGAGGCTCCATCCGAAAGATCCACAGCCACAAAAAAAATAATAAATAAACCCTAACCCTAAAAAAATCCCCCCCCGCCCAAAAAAAAAAAAAACCGAAAACAGTCGAACTTTCCCTTCTCCGATCCTCACCGACCACTCACCAAACCCCCCCGCCCTCAATCGAGCCTAATCGGATGAACAGTTGTGAAATTGCAGACGAAGATCGAACGAATTAGGGTTTCGGAAACCAAAAGAAAAACAAGGGTTTCACGTTATCATCTCCCCATCCGTCCCTCTCTCTTCTTTTGTTGATCCAATCGAAGACGACTTTTCTTTTTGTTATATATTTTTTATTATTTTATATTTTATATATATTATTGAAGTCGATACTGTCGGGGTTTTCTTTTTCACTGGGGGTATTTTGGGAAGGGTTCCTGATGGACGGTTGGGATTGGAGAGCCGGAATGGGTGGTTGATGTGTTTGACTCGCTAGAGAGGGATCACGGAATGGATGGTAGAGATGGCTTGGTGAATTTGGACTTTTGTTTGTACGGTCGGTGCACTCGTTTGATATTTGATGGAGGGAAACACGTGCACGTGCAATCACACCCCCAAATAATCTCATCAACTCACTTTAATAAAATAAAATAAACCACTTTTAATAAAGAATAAAATATATACTATATCAATTCACTTATAAAAAATATAAAATATTTTAACAAGGTATATAGATTATTATAATAAATTTAAACGATTGATGAGACATATGAAATTATAAATAGGATATGAAAAAATATTATAACTAACGGTTCAATGAAATAAGTGACATGGATATGGTGTTGATATTTTTATGGGATTATCCAAATGAGAACTTATTTCATATGATAGAAAGAAAAATATTTGATGAAATTGTTTTTAAAAGTAACATTTTGCAAAATATGTTTTTGTTATATCCTTGAAAAGTTTAGATAGATGTGTTTGGATTAAATATGATTCTAACAAAAGTATAATCTCCAAAAGTTGTTCAAACGTTTTCAAATACTACTTAAAGGAAGGAAAATCAAGAGTAAAAATAGAGGCTGTGTGTGGAAAGTTTGAACAATTTTTGAAATTCCAAATCATACTTAATTTGAACTCGATTTAAATGTCTCCTGCGATTCTATCTTCTAAAGGAAGCAAAAAATAGTTTTAGTCAAAGAAAATAATTTATCACAATTATGTTTTATGAAGAGCTATTTAACAACTGTTTTAAATAAAAAAAAAAAATTTCAAAATTGTCCCCAAACGACTATCTAAGGCAATAAAAAAAGCAAAATAAAGAACATAAAATAAGTAGAAGTATTGAACATTGTTGCCATCCTAAGTTGTTAATTTGAACAGAATTTGATTTTTGACAGGTATTAGAAATTTATTTATCACAAATATGTTTTCTGAAGAGATATCTAACAACTCTTTTAAATAAAAAAAGTTATTTTTTTCAAAATTATTTCCAAATGTCAGCTAAGGCAATAAAAATAAATAAAAAATAAAGAAAATAAAATAAGTAGAATTATTTGAACATTGTTGTCATCCAAAGTTGTTATTTGAACAGACTTGGATTTTTGGCATGTATCTAACCTACCTCTGTTCAAAAGCATTTGAAAGTTTGTTAATAAGTTGCTCTGTGCATTAAGTTGTTAAAGTATGATCATTTCCCTTTCTCTCACCTGTAAGTCTGAATTGGAACATTTTGTTTTTTAAACATTAGAAAGAGACATATAGTTGGGTAGGTAAACATATTAGGTAGGTAGGCTTGCCAATGAGCCTGAATTGCTTTCTTTATCTTTCCCATTTTTTAGTTGGCTTGCATTTATGATTATATGTAAGTAAAACTTTTTACCTTTTCTATTTACCTTATTAGAATCCATTATAAATGAATATGAATAAACAATCTAACTTTATGCTATTTAATCTGGATTGCTCACTGGTCCTTTTTGCAACACCATGTTAACAATGATGAAATTGTGTAACACAAAACATGTACTTCATTAAACTAGTGTATTTGTTACAAGAAATATAAAACATGTAGTAATATTTTATATTAGAATATAGTTCATGAGTCAAATATATTTTTCAAAACAAAAAATTTCAAAACGTCGTGGTTGCAAAAGTGATGGTAGAAAGGACTGCATAACACCTTCATATTTCATGAGCAGAAGTTCCTGAGATTTGAAACTGATTTTGTTGAATATTGTTTTGCATAAAGGTCCATACGTCCTCAGAAAATGGTGGTAGATCTTGAAATCTTTGCAAGTTCAATTTCAAAATTCCATGTATATAGAGGGCCCACAAAGATATCTGGTACAAAAAAAATCTGTTTAAAGTTGCACATTCTGAAGAAAGTTAAATCAAACCTTTGGAATTAGGTGTCAATATCCTTCGTATAAGAAATCATTTAACGCAATATATGCTTGAAGTCTATCATAGGAAAAAAAATTAATATACACACATACAATTCATATGAGAATGTACTTCACTTTTTTCTAAAAGAACTTAGTACATTAATCAAGTATATATTTCCAAAAAAAAAAAAAACAAAATGTGTTTGATTTGCAAAAGTGACTAGAACTAGGCATAACATTTTCCTTTGAAAATTGATCTGAGTAAGTAGTATGAAATCTTCAACATCTGAGTAACCTTTAAGTTCAACCCTGATATCTAAATGTCAGTCATCTTGACCAACCATCACCCATGAGAGTCTTTTTCATGGCTTCTCAAACACAAAAGCAATAAAAGGAAATAAGTTATACTGTCCCTCATATTCTCCCAGCCTCTTATTAATGCTGGTTCAGTGTTACAGAAGACAAGGGCTTGTCATTTAATCAATGGGCCATGTGAAAAATGAAAGAAGAAATGAATGAATGCATGCATTGCTTATAGCCTACATGGAAGGTTTCAAATGTTGAGGGACCACCAAAAGTCAATGCAGAGGATCTGCACATCAAATACAAACACCAGAGATTGCATTGATGAACATTCACCTAAACTTTTTAAAAAATAATAATAATACATTCTAACCCCATGTATGATTTTCCCATCTAAGCACACTCCTTACACATATCAACTAAATTCTGAGGCAATGGAAAGATTAAACATACAAAAGAAAATTCCTCAAGGCAATGCAACAAATTGCACATTTGGTTCAGTTCAAAGGAACCCATTCAAGCCAATTTCCCTTTGTGAAATGTTTTATAAGCTCATTACTAAATGGGTGAGCTTAGACAAAACTGCGTTCATCAAAGGTCGAAGCATTGGTCATAGCATTCTCTTTGCCCATGAAATGTTTTATTTTTTGTTGATTCTCCTAAAATGTTTATGCTCTTGGATTCTTCACAAGGCAGAGGCACAATGTGACTGTGTCAAAAGTGGATCTAAAAAAAAAGATTTTGACAGTATCAGATGGCCCTTTATATAAACACAAAATTGGCTCCTATCTTTCCCAATCCCAAATAATCAGTCATCTTATCTTCTGTGATGGC
Organism: Acorus gramineus; assembly: GCA_030737835.1. Classification (NCBI taxonomy): domain Eukaryota; kingdom Viridiplantae; phylum Streptophyta; class Magnoliopsida; order Acorales; family Acoraceae; genus Acorus; species Acorus gramineus. The sequence continues at coordinate 8,750,181 of CM060854.1, read as the reverse complement.
CTCAAGAATGGTGGAAAACTATGAGCCAGAAGGAATTTTTACATGAGAGGGCTAAAAATTCCAAAGTCCCCCCACCTGTTTGGACCAATTGGCTTTGGCACAAATTTCAAGTGCCCCAACACACACTGTCTAGCCTGTCTCAATAAGTTACAAACAATTGAATCCCTGCAAAGAAAAGGACTTATCACCAATGCTCTGCCACACAGAGACAGAAACTATAGAGCATCTTTTGCTCAAAGGCTCTGCTCTATAAATGAGCATTGATAGAGCCTACCTTAATTTAAGCTCAAATTACATTCTCAAAAGTCATGCACTCATTTGGAAGATGTACGCATTCATTTGGAAAGCATATGATTTTTGGAGTGATAAAGTGGGGTAAAAGTAAGGCTAAGTGGAACATTTGCTTAATGAAAATGGGAGTGCTAAGGAGAACCAATGCTTTTTTTCCCACATTTCATTGAGTATATCAGACTTTCTTAGCTGGTTCTCCAAGACAGGTGATGACAGCACTTCTCACTAACATTATTTGGGCAATCTAACAGTAGAATTTTCACTGGAAAAAAATCCACCTACAAAATTGTCATAGTTCAGCTTGTGCTAGCAAACCATTCATGTCAGTTTCAAGGAATCCAATTAACTGACAATGTGCGTGAACTTATAAGTTCATCTTTTCGCTTAAAATAAGTTGTGACCATGTTTATTAAAATTTATTAAAGATAAAGATTATTTAAGCTAAAAATAACTTTAAAAATGACAATCTCAAAGCTAGGTCAGTCATGGATGTCATGCAAATTATAACTTGGCGAAATTTTATTAAATTTTTGTCTTGTATACAAGTACCTTCAACCTACCACAGAAATAATAATTATGCTCCTTTATATAAATAGCAAGATCAATTATTCACTTCCATAGTTCAGAAGGATAAATTACACAGCAAAAAATTGTTTTATAACTTATTCTGACATCTACCACAACTTATTTGCTGCCTCTTCACAGTTGTAACAAACATGTCTTCTCCTTGTCATAAAATCTAAAATCTATAATATACAAACTATGATTTGTAATCTATAAATTGAAGCTACAACAAATATGTCCATTGTGTAAGTCCTTTGTTTATTTCTATCTGTGGGAAGTAAGCTGTAACAGTTGTATGTGATCAATGCACCGGCCAGTGAAGCTCCATGGCATGGGAAAAGCAGGTAAATTAGGAAAAATTGAAGGATAAAAGAATTAAATTACAATGGTTTTTTTATTAGCAAGTGATACCAAAGCTTCAATGGCTGTCCTTCACACCAACGGCAATAAAATTCACACTTGTATCATCAGATATAGACCATTCTCCTGTCAAAGGATTGTAGACAAATCCCGCCATTTCTCGCACCTGAACAATGAAATAAATCCAATGAGCTTATAATATTATTTCATTGTTTGTATAGTAGAGAAGTGAGGAAATGTTGACGACCGCTGGGTGCAGTCTGACCAGAAAACTGTGCACACACATTGTTTGTATACATGGAAAATGCACTTTGATTAAATGAAGTAAGTTGAAACAAATATATATTTTTACGAAGTACGTAAACTATTAAACTATGTACAGTTTGACTATACTTTTGTGGCTGCATCTCTTACTTTATAAGATTGATCCTTTATCAGAGTTGGGAAAGATGGCAAAGATATACATAGTTTTCCATGGAAAATGCACTTTGATTGATTGAGTGAAGAAAGTTGAAGCAAATACATTATTTCATAGGAAGTATGTAAGCCATAAAGCTATTTATACTGGTGACGTGGGAAGGACTCCGTTACCGAAACTGAAGCTCGTTGCAGGATCAGGACCAGTTCTTCTGGGGTGAAAAAACTTGACCACTGATGTGTGCCCTTAGGGAGCTGCAAATGGTAGCTCAGTCAGGAGTCAATGAATTACAAAAGATCTTAAATTAAATAGATGTACAGATAGTACAGCAAACAAATGTACAAGGTCACAGATATGCTCTTCCTTTTCTTTTGTTTTTTGGAATGTATGTAATAGCATGACATTGTCAGTAGATTACAGCAATCATACTACTTGATTATTGCACACAAATATCTGTAATGTGAAAGAGCTGATTCAACTAAATTGAATGACGTATTCTTAAGCATTTTAAACAAGTGGAGGTGAGAGATTGAACTAGGTATACTACAACTATGATCTAGGATCACATCTAGTAAACATACTTAATAATTAATGAGTGCTTTATGACTAAAAAACATACTCAATCATCAACATTACCGAAGCACCACTTGACAAGTCGGTAGAGGTACCCCCTCTTCACCTAGGGGTCCTGGGTTTAAGTCTTGCCCCCGTAGATAGGAGAAGATTTGACCAGGAAATTAAAAAAAAAAAAAAGTTTACCAAGCTTAAAAAAAAAAAAACATTGGACTTCCTCCATGGTATTACAATGAAATATGAGTCTTGCACCATGTATTCAGACGATTCAAAATTTACTCATTGATAAGGTATATGTAAGCTTTGATCCCGCTCGTTTGAGGGGGCATTATGTACATGAGCATGGACAAGGACACAGACACATAAACAGACATAAATTGGATATAGAGAGTAAGTTTTAAAAAACCTAGGACACAAGCACGGTAAAGACAAAGGCATAATAAATAAACAATATATAGTATAATATATGTAATCGTATAGAAAGAGAGAATTTATAATTAATAAGAATCTATTAGTGCTGTTTACCTCACATAAACAATTACAAAAGAAAAAACTTCAATGCGGCTTGGGCACAGAACCCATGGCTTGAGCCTGGGATTATAATTGTTTCACTTAGTTCATTATAATGTCTCGGGTCCCTCCCCAATTCCATCCAAAGGGGTAACCGTTATTATGTTATCTTTATTGACGACTTTTCTCGCTTTATTTGGATCTATTTAATGAATAGTCGTTCAGATTTATTGCAAATCTATAAATCTTTCTCTACAATGGTTGAAACTTAGTTTTCGAAACGCATCAAGGTGTTCAGCAATTCTGATTGTGGGAGGGAGTATTGTTCTAATGCTTTCAGTGCTTATTTATCCTCCCTATGCACTCTTCATATGCAGTCCCTTACAGCCCAGACATGCTTTGATATTTTTTAAAGGAATACACATGTGATAAAGCATTTACCTCTATTATAAAATGAACAATATACTCCAATGAATTTATGTAAGAGAACCAAAATATCATATTCTCATTTAACAAAGTATATACCTCGTTATAAAAATGGAACTGTAATTGGGACTATTATGAGGGCCACATGTATGTAACAAAGTTTTTTTTCTATTTGTGTGTTGTAAAAGGCATAGCGGGCCAACTGGGGGATGAGGACCGCCCTTGAAAACCAGCCCCTGCTCCTGTTCCTTCTTCAATAACACTAAGGGGGGTGTAAATATCTCATCAGGCTGCACAAATCAAGAATTGGCAAAGAACAAAAAAGAAGAAAAGATCTATAGAGGGTATTCTTCTTATTCTCCTTTCGCATCTCTTCCTATCTTTTTCATTTTTGGATCAGGCAGTGTCTGGGTGTGTCCTACTCGTATCCTGCATGTGTCATCGCGATGTCCGGGCATGTCTTCCCCAAAAAAGTTATCTTATAATGTAGATGGATTATCCATGTCCAATACATGTGGAGGGGTGTCAGTTCCAAGTCCCAATCTATGGTTAACGTGCATCAAACATGGTTACGGTGACAGTTAGAGGGCAGGGATATTGATGCAATAATTAAAAAGAAGGATATGGAAACACACCCAATGAAGAATGTATTCTGCAGCAACAATGGCAGTAGCATATGATCTCATAGTGCGATTGATGGTCGAGATGACAGTAGCTCCATTAGGAACTGTTAATGCTGACAAGGACTTGCAAAAGCCAGAAGGGTCTGTAACATGTTCGATTACCTGCAACCACAATTTCAATTTCTTAAGATTTAACTCTACATAGCGCCCATATTCAGTTATATATTTTTATCTTTCTAAATGTCATTAAGAACAGTTCAGTAAGGAAAGTATCATATGTGACAAGTTCTTTTAAAAAAAAAACCTTTCTTATGAAAGGACAGTAAAGGAGCCAGCAAACACTTAGAATATATAAATAAATTACATGCATCATAACAATTACAACCCCACCCCACCCCCCAATCCAAAAAGGAGTTATGTTCTAAGCAGCCTTACTTTTAGCCTATTTTGCCCCAATGGGTAATAAAAGGTATAGGCCTACTTTAGAAGGTACATGGATCCATATAGTTTCCAAATTAACATATATTGGGCTTAAAAAAACCCAACTCCTCTGTCTCTTTCAAAAGGAAAATAAGGAAAAAAGCATTAATGTTCCCTGCTTGGTTCCAACAGAGGTATTTTTGGCAATTAACCACGATGTGGACTTAAGTGTACAGAATGTCTCTGTTTTGAGCAAGCTGACAAGGTTAGGCCAGCTACTGTCCGTAGTTAAACATTCTTTGATCCCAAAAACCTTCTTCTAAAAAGATATATATTTTTAAAAATAATTCAATACACATACGTCAATTGTACAGCTGTTATAGGCACATCAAGTCATTTAGAAGCACAGGGCCACTAGATATATGCCTATCCATATAGGTGCACATCCCATTGCCATACTATCAAGCCAACAACTGCCGTTCATGGAAGGTAATCATAATTTGCCACATTGAGCAGTTTGTATGAGTTCTTTTTGCAGATTAAAATTAAAGATTTGAAGCCTGTGATAGAAGAAACAAAATTAACATCAACAGAGGAGAGATGATTAAAGCAGCAAGCTTGAATTGGAAATCACTTCCTAATCTTTACAGTGGAGAACCACTGAAAATGGATAAACGTTTCACTCCACAATACCATTAAATCTTGGATGTGCCAAGCAACATGGATGCAATCTATCTGAAGAAAAAACTATGCTCCTACAACTAACTTGACCAACAATGAAGGTTGCTGTTTGCATACAAGAACAAGCCCCCTAGTGCCGAAAGACACTAAACCTTATGAAGTAACCTCATACGCTACCAAACACAACTCTTCTTAGTGGAACATCCATATAAAGCCACATAATGTCAAAAAAGCATGGAAAAGCAGATAATGAGCTTCACCCCCATATTATGCAGATCAAATACCAAAATCTAGAGCGTAGATAAAATCTATATAAAACAATCCACAGATATCGATATCTTGATGAACTAATTATTGGAGTTATTATAGTGAAATAGGCAAGTTGGGCCTATTCTCGTATACCCGGGGGTTAGGGGGCAACGCCCCACAAGGCCACATGCCTCCACCGGGCCGGAATTGACGATTGGGCCCATGGGGGTTTGGGGGCAGCACCTCTAACTTGAATTTTTCTCATGAGTTTTTTTGGTCTTTTTCTATTTCTAGGGTTTTGTACATCTTGTATCTATATAAGAGACCTTTTGGCCTCCGTTATTGAATATAACATTATTCCATTAGTTTCTTCCTTAATGATGAGCGTTGCCCTCATACATATCATGACAACCAAGTACCAAATGATCCATAAAAATTCACATAATGTCAAGTAGCATTGCAGAATAGAAATGAGTTTGCCCTCATATCAAGCAAATGAAATGCAAACTAACAATCATTAAGTTAAATTAAATCTACATAGATTAACTCTGTATTGAAAGAAATAAAACCATGGAAAATACAAGCATGAGATATACAAACACATTCAGCAAATACTGAATATCTAATCAACAGCATACCTCAAGTGCAATAACAGCATCAAACTTCCTCTGCTCTTCAACCAACTTCTCTGTACAAAAAAAAAATTATACATAAGTTTTCTCTATAAATACATAAGAATAACACAAATAAACATTAATATGGCTTATACTTCTGAGACAAGTTACACAAGACTGAAATATTTGCTCTTCACCAACTTCTCTGTCCAAAAAAAAAATTATGGATAAGTTTTCTCTAGAAATACATAAGAATAACACAAATAAACATTAATCTGGCTTATACATCTGAGACAAGTTACACAAAACTGAAATGTTTTCCTACCTGCTTTAAAATTGATACAATCCACCATTGAAATTATATCTAGGGAGTTAAGATCCTAGCTGGCTGAGTGTTGGGTCTATGGCTGAGGATATATTTTATGTCCATTCTAGCCAGATGTTTTGTTTTCTGTATGTATTTCCCTATCATGCTTCTATTGCACACCTTCTATTAACCATTTTAATACAATCAGTGACAGCATCCTTTTGCCTAAAAAAGGAAATATATCCAGGATCCTGGCCTAAACCAGATGATGATTAGAAACGAATCACCATGGTAGACTATGATATGCAAAATTAACAGAAAATAATTAGACTCAACCAAGCAAAAAATAATTGAAGCATTCTATTATGATTTAGATTCTTCAGGGATTATGTGCAAAGCCTTGGCTGTTGCTTACTTTGTAAAGGATAACATGGTATACAGAAGGTTTATCACACAACTATTGAGATGATGCAACCAGCACAGTTGTTTTTTTTTTTTTCGAAAAGATATAGGAACTTTTATTAAATAAAAGCCCCGGAACAAGAGGAAACGAGGAATCTCCTAACGATGGAAAAGTAAAGTTGACTTCCCTCCCTTGATCGTGTAAGACTCCCTCCTTGCCATACACTCTTTTTGTTAGAGATGTACAGCATTTAAAACATTAAACAAACAAAAAAAAGAGCAATAGGAATTTTTTTAAATAAAACAATTGAAGAGTAAACTTCCTTCAAGAAATAAGTTTACTACGCCAAAACTGAAAAGGAAAATTTATATCTGCCCATACCAGCTGTAGTACAGCAATATTCAATTGATGAAGTACGTGGATCCAATTCCTGCATAAATTAAGGCCAGTGTTAGAATAGCGATGTTCAAAAGAGAGAAAAATGATAATAGGCGGACATCTTGATAAAATTGAGGCAGACATGCATACAACCTAATATGTTACATATAAGCACGCGTACATAATACATAATCATCCATCCATAAGTACAAATCGGGTATACTTGGACCGTTGTGCATAAGTCTTTCAGGGTAGAAAGAGACATACTGCATGAATGCTAGCAATCTTGATATTTTTCTCCACGGCATCAATGCCCGTGACAGTAGCTCCCATTCGAGCCAGGGGCTGAAAAAGCAAAAAATTATCAGTAAAATTGATCACACCATTGCAGCATAACACAAGCACACCTAATCTTCGATACTCTTAATATGACAAGGAAGGCATATCAATGTTTTTATAAGATGTTTCTATACATTGTTCATTTTATATCTCAGTATAAGTTGTCGAGCAAAGGCGCAAGCGTAGCATTGGTTCCATAAAAGGCACAATGTTTGTATAAGATGCTTCTATACATTTCCAACGACATGCAGCGTTCATTCCACAAAAAGTGCAAGTGAAGCGATTGAAGCAATCTTGCTAAGTTCCAATGGCTCATTTCATGCGGTAAGTTGGAGTATTTCCTTCTGTATAATTTTGCTCAGAGATCCCTCGTCTCCTTTGTTTAGGGGCTTTTTAATTGATAAGACTTGCTCCAACATTTTCTTCAAATAAATGAATAATTATGTATGATAGTCAGAGTTGAATAAAAGCCACAAATACTCCATTTGTAGCGACTCTCATATGCATTAATTAATGTATGATATACCTCCGAAAGAATACCTCCACCGCATCCAACATCAACAATCTTCAGCCCTTCAAAGGGTCTAGCACAATGTGGATCTCGTCTACAACATGAAAAATAAAAATAATGATAAAAAAAGACTCCACTTAACCACAAATCGAAGAGCAATTCATTCAAAAGGGAAAAAAAGAGGTCCAACTCGAAATGGCGGCAAAGGGAGGAACGTATGAAAGAAACCCTCGTAGGGTTCATCCAATGCAATGGCTTGAACGGCCCTTCAAAATCCCACCTTTCACTCAAATCGAGACCGTGTTAACAAAGAGAATCTCAAAATTCAGAGTAAAAATTAGGAAGCCAGATTTATAGAGAGAGAGAGAGAGAGAGAGAGAGAGACCAGGTGTCAGCAATGGCGGCGAATTTGGCGACCTCGGCTTCGTTTAGAGAGGAAGGAACCCGAGTTGATGATTTGATGGAGGGAGGGATCGGAGATGGCGGAAGAGGAGCTTCGGTAGAGGCGGTGGAGAGAGAGGAGCACCTCCTCGCCGAAGGGTTTTTAGGGTTTCGGATTGACGAAGAAGAGAGAATGATTAGGGCTCGCCGGAGGAGAATCTTCGACGCCATTTTTTTTTCTTCTTTCGGTGGGCGTGAGAGAGGTTCAGAGAGGTGGGTCCTTTTAATTGGCTGCTTGGGAGTTGGGAGTATCTATCTCACTAACCAAATATTTAATCCCACTAATCACGTATCCATCCTCATGTTAGTGGGAATAGAGAGGGTTCCCCTCTGCTCTTTCCAAGGTTGCAACTTGGGTCCGGTTGAATCCGAACCTGATTTTTACATGGATTGGATTGACCAAATCGAGTTTGGATTGGCCAATTCAGGTTAACTCATAAATCGGGTTAGGTTCGGATTAACTCACTCATAACCTGACCTAACCTGAACCCGTAAATTAATAGTTAAAAAAAAAATCATGGTCATTCATTATGTAGTTTCTAGTCTGAGTAGTCTAAATTTTAGGTAAACCTAACTAATCTTACTGGTTGAGTCAGGTTGATTTATTTAATTACGGGTTGGGTTCGAGTTAGTCCAATCCGGATTGAAAATCAGGTTGGATCGGGTTAAAATTGAGTAGTTTAGAATTCAGGTTGGGTTAAATTCAGGTTGGAATCAACCCGAATCCAACCCGTCTGAGTTGTAGCCCTACCTCTTTCTCTCTCTTCCTCACTTTCCCACACCACAAAAAAATGATGGGTGGTGAGAATGAATTTTGGATTAGTGAGGATTTTCCCCTTCCACAGGTCAACCCCCCCCCCCCCCCCCCCCCCCATTTGATTAAAGAAAAACTAGAAAAAATATATTATTTTAAAAAAATATACGAAATGATATAATTTTAAAAAATATTTACATAATTGTAAAAATCTTCGCTCCGCCACTGTTGTTCTCCATCCCCTCACGTGGTATTCACCTCTTCTTCGTCCACCAATGCAAGATCGAATCCTGATTACCTGGCCAACACACCCTCTGCAGCCATGTCATTGGAGGTCTCGAGTAGCACCGACATCACCGAGTACACCGCCACCTTTGCGCGACGAATGCATCATGAGCAGGGGCTTTTCTGCCTAGCACGACTTGAGCCAACACCGCCATGGATGCACATTGTCAACCCTAGGTTTAAGTTGCATAAGCAGCCACCTAAGGCCCCCCTTCACATATTAAGCATTTTGATAAAATAAAAAAAAATGTTTTTTGAATTTTGAACACATCAACTCATCTACTTTATTTTTATTTTATTTTATTTTCTAAGATATTATCCATATCTTTTTATTTCTATTTTATAGGATTTATTTATCTTTTATAAATTAAGTGATTTTTTTAACAACAAAACCCTTGATTTAAGGATTTTTTATTTTATTTTATTTTTAAATGAATTTTCCTCTTCGAGTTCATGAGGATGCACTTTTGGAGGAGAATTAGGAGTGGGGTGGTTCCTCTCAATAATAAAAAAGAATTTTTAGATTTTTAAGGGGGTTGAATGATTGAAGGGGTGAAAATAAAGGCCCGTAATAAAACTAATAATCAATGTGTGGAAATATACATTTTATAATGTTAACCGTTATCGAAAAATAAATTAATGCATTTTTAAAAAAACACATTATATAATATGTATATTATTTGTTATTTTATATAATCCAAATCTATTTTATAAACTTTAATTCTCTATTGAAAATTTAAAATTATATGAAGATGTGGATAAGACTAATTAAGAAACACATCCATCTTCAAATCCAAAAAAAAATATTTTCAAATTTAGCATCCAAAGTTAGTCTATTATAATAAAAAAGGATTATATTATAATGAAAGGGATTTTTAATTCATTTTTCAAAAAATTATATTAATCAATAATTTAGACCGTGTTTAGATGTAAGGTTGAAAAACTAAAATTCTTTGAATCTTGTATTTCAAGCTCAAATTTTGAAAAATTATGCTTTATTATATTTTCAACCATAAGATTTTTATCCTAAAAAAAAGAAGATGATGTGTTTAGATTTGAGTTTGAAAATTTTTAACTTTTTAAACGCACAATCTACCCAAATTTAAATCCAAACGGAGCCTTAGTTTATTCCGTTTGGATATGAGTTTAGACAGATTCTGCGTTTAAAAAGCTAAAAATTTTAAAACTCATATCCAAACACATTTTTGACGTTTAGTTTTTCAAACCACAATCTTCCTTTTTAAGCCAAAAAATCTTACGGTTGAAAATCTAATAAAACAAAGCTTTTCAAACGCTAAGTTTGAAGCATAAGATTTTTAAAATATGAGAGCTTCAACCTCATATTCAAACGCACTATAAGATATAGATGTTATTACTGAAAAAAAAAATAACAATAATGATAAACAATATATCGCGTAGGTTTTTTTTCAAAGATTTTTTTGTTAGAGAATCTAGGATTACTATAAGATTTTTTGATATTTTTATCAGTTTCAAAGTGTAATATCATCCACTTCAACTCATTAGTATACGAGTGTTTGGGGCTGAATAAAAAACATCTGAGTCAACATTTTTCAAAAAAGAATTGTTATGATATTCTCCCCATAAAGACAAGGGTTGTCAAAAAAAAATATTTACAATTCAAAAGTGGACTGTCACAATTAAGATAAAAAAAAAATGAATGCATGCATTGCTTATTCTCAATAGAAGCTTACATATTGCATGGATGAAGAAACTTTCAGCTAAAAGAAAAACTATTTATAGAAGGGGAACAAAATACAGAGATTAATCAGACTTAAATGAAGCACAGAAATGGAGACAATTGAGATCAATCATGTCCTGTACAAATATCATCTCAACAACACTTTTTAGATTTTTCAAATAAAAAAAAATAAAAAATAAAAAAAAACACTTTTTAGATTCAGTGACCTTTTGAAAGGGGAAACATTGCAAATAAATGTTTGTCCCCAGTTGATGTTGTGTTTCACGGTCATGCCTTCGCTTTCGCTGGTGATGATATCAAGTGGTGCAAGGTGGACGCATGGATGACCGTGCTCTGGCTCAAATCCCGTGGACGGGCAGATCCAGATCTCCCAAGGTTCACGTTCCTCTCGTTGGCTCCACGGAGGATGCGACGCAATGGACGAGGGAGAAGAGCCATCAGTCGGGATGAACTCACCAGCATGACCACCCCAAAGATGATGAACAACCTGCATGTTCCATTAAGTCGATTAACCACAACAAGCAAACCTTACATATTTTAAAAAATGTGAGCTTATATTTTTACTTAGAACAAATAGTTACATGACAAATTTTATGGAACATGATGCACATAAGAACTACATAAATGGCTAGTTTTGCCACAATGAAATCCCATGTGATACTTTTCCCAAACAAGATGTTTTTATAGATTTCCCTAATTCCCCACCAGATCCTTATGATTATTTCAAGCACACCTCACATACATCTCCATCAGAAACTGTGGAAAAACGAAAACATAATAAAAAGACTATAATAGGACAAACATGACCATCCCTTCACCATATGCATCATGATTCATGAACAAGGAAATGGAAACTAAGTCAAGGCCATATATATATTTTGTTGTTATTTGCCCTCTTTCTCCTTTTTCTTCTTTAGATTTGTACTTTGAATTCAGTTAATGAAATCGGGTAGCAACATTTCCCTTTTACTAAAAAAAAAAAGAAAAAAAGAAAGAAAGAAAGAAAGAAAGAGAAAAAAAGAGTCAAGAATCAAGTCCATATATAAATTTGCAATTTACCTAGAGTGTGAGTTTGATTGAAGACTACTGTTTGTATGAATTTGACAACTACTTTGCAATGTATATAAGAACCCCATGAGTAATAAAAAAATGTTTTGAATTAGCAATGCCTTCTGGAAAATGATACATGACTATATATCATTTTGAGGAATCTCCAATACTTTCTTGCATGATAAATCATATTGCACTAGCACGACATAGTTCAGTCTCGTGATATCTGTTAGTTTTAGTGGAAGTGACAGGTAACAAAGTAAACCCATGTGTAGGATTACCATCCAAGCAATAGGAAGATACGTGCCAAAGAACCAGAAGGCAAACGTTCACCCAAAGCAAACATGCCCGCAATCACACCAGTCATTATAGATGCCACAGCAGCACATGTAGACACTACAATTGCTCTTCCATGCTTCAGGCCCTGTGTCTGCTCAAGGAAAACCGCCAACTCAGATTTAAGAAGTATTTTAAACCATTATGTAGCCATAAAGGCAGTCAGTTAAAAAAAATAAAACAACGATGTTATGATATTATCTATCAGGTGAAGATAAAAGCAATATCATTTAGTAAACGACTAATCATTGATATTGCACAGCATGGGAGGATCTAGCAAGGACCCGGGGGTGCAGATACATCCCAATAATTTTTACTGGATAACTTATTGAAAACCTTTATATCTTGTCATGAATTCCCCTTTTCCCATTGAAACAAGGTTCACATAACATTGAAATAAAAATCTTCTCAGTGTATCTTTTTTTCTTTTTTTTTGTGTGTGTGTGTGTTTGGGGGGGGGGGGGGGGGTTCGTTCTCATTAAGCTTCACATGAATTTCATACATCAATTATCATACTTCCTAGCATCTCAGGTATGCCACCTCCCTGTCACCTAATAAGATACCAATAGAAATTTTCCACTAAACAGATCAACACCCTTTTTCACCATGGCAGTTTTTAACTTCACATCTTCTTAATGATGGAACAAGATTTTCTTGCAAGTGAGCTAAACTTCAAAAGACTTTCTTTTGTTGTGCACGAGCGTGTGGATAGGGGGAGGAGTTCTATAGATATTCTTAAAGAGAGGAAAACCTTAAATAGTTTTTTATTAATTAAGTAAAATATTATTAAATAGACATTGAAGTTTAATTGTGTTTCCAAAATGTTCGTGGAGAATTGTTTCACTAACTTATATGTTCCTCCACCCATGTTCTTAATCAATATTTCTTGTGCATTTACTGGGCAACTCAAGAGTGTGCTATTTGCTGACGCCAATCAAATCTGAAATGAAAAGAAGAAGGAAAGATAAAACAATGCAGTAAAATAGAACCCCTCCCTGATAGTCCACCTGGCACGAGTATGCAATGGGTGCAACTGGCTTTCTATTTCCTTTACTGAATTTCTCTGATAGTAGATCATCTATAGATCAATGCTTGTTGAGTGATGATTGGTTCCAACTCGGGTTAATTATCACACAGCAAGAGACTATCTACATTACACGCTTTAAAGAAATATCTTTCCAATATTGAGAGTGGTGTAAAAAAAAAAAAATTATTTATGTATGCTCGTGCAGGTCATTAAGAATCACAAAAGGGTACACATATGAAGGCCAATTGGATGAAAAAGGGAATACAATTGGGAAGCAATAAAAAAAATCCTTACAAATTCCTTTGAATGCACGACCTTCTGATCGCAATCAGCATGTGGATATATGTCATGCATTTAAATCTTACATTATTCTCAATGCTGATCTATTACGAGTATCGCATAAAGTCATGCATATTTCCCAGCCTTGAAGGGGTGGTGGAGGTGGAGGTGGATGTGACGGAAATGATGGATCTTTTCCCTAAAGAAGAGCAGGGATGAGCTTGTCTAATTTGTATTTCATTTCTTTGATACCAAAGAAGGGCAGGGCGGAGGTGATAGGGGATTATCGATCAATCAGTCTACTTAATAATGCTTATAAAATTATATCTAAAGTATTGGCAAGCAGTTTTTGAGTGAGGCGGTTGGTTCTATGGTGTAGGAGAGTCAATCTGCATTTATTAGTTGACTATCACTACAAATGGATTTATAGTGACAGAAGACTACCAGAGTGTGTTGTTAGGACATTAAAGGATACAAGGAAAGGATAAATTTGATTTCAAAAAATACTTCTCACTGAGGGAGATGGGATTTTCTATGGCATTTGTTGCAGGTATATGATTTCTCTGGGTGGTGGGTGACGTGGATTCGGTAGTGCATTGGCACTGCGTGGGATTCAATCTTAATTAGTGGCAATGGGTTACTTCAAATTTGGGTCGCCCGTTTTTTCATCCTTGTTTCAAATGTTTGGAGTACAATGCTTCAAATGGTAGAGATGAATGGTTGGCTATGGGGGTTGAAGGTGAGGTCCCATATTTAGTATGTTGATACATTATTCTATTATGTAGAAACTGGGAACTAATCACATTGCACATAAATTCTTCAGATGGTTTTGGGATTGAAGGTTAATTTCAATAGAAGTGCGATAGTAGGTATTCATTTAACAAGGAAGGAGGTCAATATGAGAGAGAATTGCTGGCCACAAGGTGGAGGGATTCCCTTTAAAATACCTTGGCTCCCCTTTACACAAAGGATAGGGAGTATTTGGTGGAACAAGTTAGAAGAACCTTGTTGGATGGGGGTGGGGGGTTTCATGATTGTCAATAACAAATCTGTCATCAACAATCGATCCCAGGATCATTTTGCTGGCCTCATGTGTCTTCGAAGAATAATGACTGGTTTTCATTCAAAGTTTTATCCTTCCTAAAGTACCACTTCTTTGCTAATAAGTGACCCATCTTCTCACACACATAACAAACCATATCTTATTCAAATCTTTCATAATTTCTGTTAGGGTTTCAAATACTAGGTTTTAGATTGTAATTTGTGTGGATCCCAAAAAAATTAGTTTAGGATTAGAGGGCGGCTTCTCAACAATTTAACTATTGGCATGGAAATCATTTTAACAATCTCATTTCTTTCTCTATTTTTCTCTTATACACGACAAAGATATAAATTAGAGTTTTGGTGAGAGGTAGGTGTTTTTGAAGCATTGAGGTGGAAGATATCTCTTCTTCACTTATTCTTCTTGTACCAAGATCCCTTGTCTTTATTGTTTGAGGACTTTCATTGGATTTAAACAATCAAAGGAGTCCTAACTTACATTCAAAAGAAACTATGATGGAAAACAAGATTCTAAAAAGATTGCAGGGACAGACCATCAAAATTTCAAAAGATAAGTGACGTCAAAATAAGATCTGCTAACAATTTCGGGAAAATGACCACGAAAAAGGAAAGGGTGCAAAGGCCTATTGCATTCATGCATGCTAGTTTGTGCTTGGATTCCCAAAGACATGGCAAGATGTGTGGGCATGAGGGTAGAGAAAATACCTGGTAAACAAATCCAGTTGCGCTACAACATACACTGATGGAGATGCATGCAGGAACCAACATTTTAGAAAACCCTTGCTCAGAGAACACAAACCCAAGCTTCGATATTACAGAAGCCATCCTGAAACAACATGTAGATTCATTTGTTAAGAATAAAAATATTTCAGTTAAAATTACATGATATGTGGAATTAAGATAGTTGTAAAATAGACAAGCAGCAAACATCATGGAAAAAAAAACAACCAATATATCCAACTATGACGCACAAGGTGCAAATCCAATAGAGAGGGTGGTGCAGGGATACTAAACCTGGAAGTGGCTGTGGCGATGGCTACAAGTCAGGAACCAGATGTAGTGTCAGGTGGTGGATGCTAAATATAGTTTCCATGGCCTTCCAAGTGAGCTGATTACCAACAGTTCACTGAGAACATCCATGATTTGGAGAGTTTTTTTTATTTTTTTTGATAGATTTGAAGATTTATCAACTTTTTTTATTTAATAATTTTCAGGATGCTATCAGTTGGCGGTTGGAGAGGAAACATTGATTTTTTTCTGGCATGATACCTAGTGTGTGGAGGGGCCTCTTAGGAAAAAAAAATTCTCGAGACTGTTTGAGCTAGCAGTGGCAAAAGATGACATGGTGTTTGACCACTTTAGGGGAGGATGAGGGTCCCATTGGGAGGTCAGCATTAAAGAACCTACGGGACGAGCATGATGTAGGATAGATTTGGAAAGAAATCATTGCAGAATACTTTATTTTATAGCAGTCCTCAAAATAAAGTTTTACGAGATTTTGTCACTTTTAGACAAATCTCATTATTCAACACCATAATAATCACATTTTATTGGTGAAATCTGAATATAGGATTTTTAGGATCCTAGTAAGATCTTTAGGATATTCATTATATATGCTTTTCTTATTTTAGTAGTTTCAATAATTCTCATTATGAGTGTCTTGTATTTGGTGGCATATAATATATTTAAATAATTATGCCATTAATAGTATGTCTTACAGTCTTAGAGAGCAAATTTTGTATTTGTGACATAAAAAAAAATGTCACCACATTTTGTATGAGAAAACTTTTTATCAATCAATAAAATTATATCTGGCATATAATATATTTAAATAATTATGCCATTAATAGTATGTCTTACAGTCTTAGAGAGCAAATTTTGTATTTGTGACAAAAAAAAATGTCACCACATTTTATATGAGAAAACTTTTTATCAATCAATAAAATTATATCTCTTTTGGGTTCTTTTCCTTGTAGATTCAAAGATTTTATGGGATCTTAACGTAGATCGGATCATTTTATCGTTTCACATTGCGTTAACACTAAACTCATTTATTAACACATTTCAATGGAGATAAAATGAGGACTCTATATGCAGTGTACTGAATTGATGTTCGTTCACATGATGATATAGTGCAACTGCAACACAAGTGACATAGGTAAGTTATACACAGCATTCTGTTATGTGATACCTCACTTGTGTTGCACATAGCTTTTAAATTATGGTCAACAAGATACTGTATTAAGTTGCCAAGGCATGAATAATGCCAACATGAAGAGCAGTCAATCTGATGCAACATCTTTTATGTTTGTCTGCACATTTCATATCTGCTGTAAATCACCAATTCATAAACAAAAAGTTTTTTTTCTTCTCAGAAAAAAAGCACATGGATTAGAACAAAAATCCAACATGTAACAATTAATGAATCATAAGCAATCATCAACCAATGGCATGACAGAACTTCAAGCAACATTAAGTTATCAAAAGGAAGGGCAGAGATTTTGTAAAGGGCTATTCCTCAATCATTGTCACATTCTCAAGAATCAAGAGTGAGGTGAAAGCACACACATGTAATGGATACCTAACTACATTAATATTGAAAATATATGATACATTACCCAAATAAAATGCCTGATTCCAAGCCAAATATAATTTCTTCAATAACTTCAGATTGCATCTGCATGTGACAATCATCATAATGTTAAGTCTTAAAATGCAATGGAACAATTAATCATTACACGTGAAGAAAAAAACCGAAATAGAGAATCCAAGTGTCAGATCTGTGATTAAAAAGAGGAGCATAACACTGATTTTGAAACCAAAAAAAAGGGGAAAAACATTACCAACTGTTCTCGTCGTTGCTTTGTATAAATGTGCCGCCATGCATTGAGGATGACCTAAGTTCCACAAAGCAACATCAACAAATCAAAGAAAATACTAATTTTATCCTCAATAAAGTTCTACTATACAACTACACTGAAATTGGCATCATAAAGTAACAAGTATCAGAAAGTATGACACATCATTTGGAATCAATTTTCCATCCATCTGTTGTCATGAAGGACCCTTGTCACATCCAGTGCGTGTATCCCCTTTCCCACCCTCTGGGTGGTTGTATTTTCTTTTTCCCAATATCACCATCGAATTCATGAATGCTTGTGGCTTCTAGACTTAAAATAAATGCTTGACGAACATGATACCATCATCCATTATTCAGTTCATGTTAATTTCCATTACTATTTTCAACACTGAGCATATCCAAGCTTAAGGTGGATGATTGAGCACAAAGTGTACAACTCCATGGCAACCATTATGTTTTGTAGCATGGCAGTAGAAACCATCTGTATATTAAGTTTATTGTACTTTCATTTGTTCAAATGAAAAGTAAAGGATGAAAGAGAAATTTGTGCATAATGTGGCTTGGACCCGTAGCTCAATGGTTGACAAGAGAATTTGCAACCAAGAGTCACGTGTTCAAGTTCAAATCATTTACCTACCAAAAAAAATTGTGCATAGGAATTGATACCTACAAACAAGAGCACAACACTAAAAAGCATCCATGGTAAAACGATAAGAGTGATCCCCGAAACATTTTGCTCCTCGCCACCAACACCAACTCCTGCAAATATAAAGATAAATATATGTATCCATCTCTAAAGCATGAATTATGATTTTGAGAATGATCGTAGATGGCAATCCAAACATAGTTTTTTTTTAAAGAGGGGGGGGGGGGGGGGTGTTGTGTGTTTCGTTGTTTGTTTAAGGAGAAGTTGGAGATAACTACCTGAAATATATTAATAACCAGAAGAAAAATACTACAGGAGAGAGATCTCAAAATTAAAGACAAACTCCACTAAAAAGTAAAACACGAGCAGAGATATGCTAATGGGGGTTTACACCCAATGATAGCACCAATGATAATGGTCAGAGATTTTTTTTTCAACTATGAAGTTGCTAATACGAACTGTTTCTTTACGTGATAGAATAATTGATTATGTATATATTCTTCCCCTTAAATTTTTTGTGTAATAAGCATGCTTGTTCATGTCTCTCTGTTTTTTTTTTTTTTTTTTTTTACTGTTTATGTTGGTTATGAGAGAAGATCAATCTATTATCTATAAAAAAATATCATAAAATTATGTTAATCAGATATCCCTAGATCAAACAATTTAAGGGCTTAGAAAATAAAATATCACTGAACCAATACTCTAACTGATGCAAACGGGTTCCGAAGGACTTCCCAACTTGGTTGGTCCTTCACTAGGAATTAGCCGAAGAGGAAAAAAAAGAAACTTAAAAAGAAGAGAAAGTCTAAGAAGGAAACTTCTACTAACAATAAAAGCTTAAAATAAGATTTATTGGTGTTATCCAAATCCCATGTATATACTTTTAAGATGAAGAAAACAATAGTGATAGTGGATTTATATAGGGCTCAAAGTCAGTTTCACTGCTATGTGGAGGATATCAGAAACTGTTAGTCTATTACAACAACCAATGATAGTCACCTCATAGCTGATGACACCCTAGCTTCTAAGTTTCTAACTACTCCTACCCTCTTGTCACCCACTGCTTGGCTGCTATAACAAACTCTATCAAATCCCCCTTAACAACCCATCCTAATATCTCATTCCAATAATCATTATTCTTAAGCCTGTGAGGCTGTGACAATTACAAATGGATAAAACAATGCTAATGACTAACAACCTAGTTAAACAAAATGAATAAGTAAACAACTAATTGACTAAGAATGCAAGAGATTCCCTAATGGCATCTGGTAAATTGGCATCATTGTCAAGTCACTTAACAACCACTGGAGGAGAAACATCCCTTTTGCTGCTGTTGTAACAATGTCAACTGCAACTCTATACTTATTGCCCCCTGTAGACAAGTTCCTTTGAATAGCTGTCTTCTCTGCTTTGCATCATTCTACCCAAGTTGGAGAGATTTCCCCTCAAATATGGATCATCTATACCTCACAGAGATGACACTTTAAAGATGTCACTGGTAAATTGCCGGCCAGTTTCCTTGTTAAGCCAATTGACACTACTTGGGGTTCGTGTGGTACTGCAGTGTAAGTGTTTCCCTTCTAGTACAAAGTAGGACTTATTCCATTGTTCATCAGAAACCATCCATCGTATTGTCATGCACACTCCAACTATAAATGACATGCTCCTATAAAGATGAGATATTAGAACATTTAGTGACATACTGACATGTAAGTCTATCCCTTTCTTAAACCATAATAGGGAATAAGGATGCAAAGGTGTTTAAGATAATATATTAAGTTTTGACACTGAAGGATACTATATTCTCACAACACCCCAAATCTACAATCATGTGGTCCACGTCATCATCGTCGTTCGTGCATGAGGTGAATAAGATTATGCTTCTCAGCCAAAACTTTTCATCGTGTTGCTTAGGGGTTAGGCAAGCGTGGCAAGCCACAAGCAACTATCCTAGATCACATTGCATGTCCTCACGTTCAGAGAATGTACACAAGGTCACTACTCGAGTTGGTCAGTGGTCATAGGTCATTTGTTGGATGTTCTTCCCTGATGATTACCAGGGTTGGTGTCTATCAATTCAATGTTGGTCTCCTATGCGACAACCATAGTATCGGTTGGTCATAAACCATAATATCCTTCTATTTGTTGTTGGTCAAGTCTTCTGCTCTGATGCCTTCAAGTGGTAGGCCCTTGCCCGGTTGGTCTCCTATGCGACAACAATAGAATCTGTGACACTTTTTGCCACATTTTCAGCAAGTTTGGGAAGTTTGATAGTCCCACCATTATTGGTTGTCATTTGACAAGGGGGAAAAAATCAAACTACTCAGAATAAATTTCGATCAATCCGCGCATAGCCGCTTAAGTCCCGTTCAATCACTGGTCAATCCCCTAGATGAGATGAGTTAGGCCTGATTCCACCTTGCTTTCTCTTAATCCCAACCTAATCCCACTTTTTAAAAACTTTGTATGAGTCATCAGGCGCCTCCCGTGTCAAATTCTACCTTTTAATGTTTCATCATGCTATGTGGTATAGTTTTACATTAAGCGCTCATAGGGATGCTTACAAAACTGTTCATGAATCCATGAAGTTGAAGGCACTCTGAATGTATGATTGTGATAATCTGACATAGCCAGATGCCAGCAACTCCTCATTTATCTGGAGGTTGATGTGGGACATCAATCAGTTGAAACCAGGGACCAGGGATGTAATCCACCACAACAAGACTTCTTTGCTTAAGGTTCTGAAGGACCTGAAGCAATAGGTGTGAATAACTACAAGGAATGAATTTTTTTTAATCTTTTCCTTCAGTGATCCCACGTCTCAATTGGCCCCTTTCTATAACGCTCATGGTCCATGCAAAATCAAATCTGCCAAACCGCAGCATGCTCGATGAACTTCATAGTAGTAGTTCACTCTATAGGAATACATAAAACTCCATAGACTCCTTGCCTTAGGATATCCAATTGAGACACTTTTCTGGATTGGACCTCCATGGAACAACAGGATCTTCAGGTTCAAGATATTTCCGAACAATCATTCTTGTAAATCAAGAGTGGTGTTATCCTGCCTATCGTCCTTGGTGTAGTTCGTGAAATGGGTTGACGAAACATAAACACAAAGCATCATCACAAGAAAGTGCCATGTTGAGTCCATCTAACCCATTCGGAATTCCGGTCTTAGGGAGAGTTGATTTTGTGGTCGTTATTGATCCCATTTGACATTCTCGAGCTGCTCAAGTCATCCGCTAACTGCTTGGCTCATATTTCCCAGTGCATTAGTAAGAGACTCCACTCTCCATGCTAGTTTTTCAATTCAAGAGTCTTCCCTTCACGATTAATGTCTGATGTTCAAAAGTACATATTTTCATATACTTTTCAAAGTTGTTTTGGACATTTCCCTATGTAATTTATTCATTTCTACATACATATTAGTAGGGATGGCAACGGAGCGGGTTGGGACGGGTTTTGTGAATCCCGAACCCGCTTACAAAATCTTGTCCCAAACCCGTGATGGGTTTAGCTTTTTCATCCCAAACCCGTCCTATTTAGGTCGGGTTGGGCCAAGACACGCTTCTGAAGAAAATATTAAAATATATTTTTATTTTAATATAACTTGAAATTTTACATAAAAATAAATATTTATTATAATAAACCCTACAAAATAAGAAATATAAACTTTCAATCTCCATAACTAGTGACAAATATAATGTTTCAATTTTGTTTTTTGAAATACCAAAAGAGAACCCGTGTATGTTTATATGATTTCAAATTTCAATTGGCGTTTGAGTTTATTCATTCTTTTTTTATATATATTTTTTTTGGAATACCAAATGATAAATATAAATTGTGTAATTATTATAATAAATATTTTATCTTAATATTAATTGCAACCAGGGCAAGTTTTGCTAAGTAAATCCATTTCCTGTCCCAAACCCGTCGAGTTTCATTTTATCTGTCCCAAACCCATACCAAACCCAAACCCTACCCTATCGGGACAGTCTCCCTGCCATCCCTACATATTAGGGAAGTTTCTTTATATTCAAAGCATAATTTGCACAAACTGACTATATTTATATATTTCATTTGCACAATCATATTTCTTATGTAGAGTCTAATTTTAAAATTCAGAAATCTAAATTTTGCTGGAATTAGGATATGAAGATAAATTTTCCACATGCTACTGGGGAAAGGAACACGCGCACATAAAAATCTACAACAAATAAGAAAAGAATCAGCATTTACAGCTCCAACAAATTAGCAAAATCTTCAATCAAATCAGCCTTCAAAGCTCCATCAAAACTTTAAAAATCTGATCCACCAAATTAGCAAAATCTTCAATCAAATCAACCTTCACATTTTCACCAAATCAACAAAATATTCAATAGATTTTGCATTAACAATACTGCCAAATTAGCATTAGAGCTCTAGTTCCAACCCTCAAAACCCTATAAAAAGGGCACTGCATTGGAAAAAAAGAAAGGGAGGAGGAGGAGGTTGGCCTTCATTCAGCCACAACTTTTTCCGTTCAGCTTTTTGCTTTCTTTCTTTTTGTTTTGAGTTTTTATTTTTGGTATTAGAGGCAAGTTTGGTTCTATTGTGTTTTGTTTATGCTTAATCAATAAAAAGTGTCTCTTTATTTTAACAAAAATAAAAAAATAAATGTATTTTTTATTTTTTTATTTATTTTTCACATAAAGAGATTTTTTATTGATTAAGCATAAACAAAACACAATAGAATCAAACTTGTCTCTAATACCAAAAATAAAAACAACAAAAACTCAAAAGAAAAGGAAAAGAAAGAAAGAAAGCTGAATGGAAAAGGATGTGGCTAAATGAAGATCTGCTAGCCAACCTCCTCCTCCCCCCTTTCTTTTTTCCAATTCAGTGCCCTTTTTATAGGGTTTTGAGGGTTGGATCTAGAGCTGCAAATGCTGATTTGGTGGTGGTGTTAATGAAAAACCTATTGGATATTTTGTTGATTCGGTGGAGATGTGAAGGCTGATTTGATTGAAGATTTTGTTGATTTAGTGGATCGGATTTATACAGGTTTTTTATGGAGCTTTGAAGGTTGATTTGATTGAAGATTTTGCTGATTTGGTAGAGCTATAAATGTTGATTTTTTCCCTATTTGCTATAGATTTTTAGGTGTACATGTTCCTTTCACAATAGCATGTAGAAAATTAACCTGCAAAATTTAGATTTTTGAATTTTAAAATTGAGCGGCACATGAGAAATATAATTATGCATATGAAATATATAAATATAGTCAATTTGTGCAAATTATGCTTTGAATATAAAGAAAAGAAATTTCCCTAATATGTATGTAGAAATGAATAAATTACATAGGAAAATGTTCAAAACTCTAAAAAGTATATGAAAATATATACTTTTGAACATCTAACAATTAGCATCAAGATCCAGAGCCATTGCTTCACAACCTTTCATCATAACAATCACAAGTGCAAACTCTGATGCCAACCGATAAAAATCAATTCCTAATGACTTCTCAACTAAGTTGTCAACTAAGTTGATCTTCCCTTAAGAATTGACTGAGAAAAGAAAAAGAACCCAAAAGAAGATGTAATGGTGCTGCTCAAATATCAAAAAGGCTTAAAAATCTAAGATGATGAAAACATCAGCTCTATGGAGTTTATAAATGGCTAAGAGTTATTTCCATTGTCATATAGAGGGTTTCAAACACTGTTGTGCTGTTGCAAAAGCCAACTATTTCTAGATACTTGGTGCCTCATGATGATGGAAACCTAGATACTACTATACAGATCTGTTGACCCTGTGGCATGCTTTTCGAAAAGGATAAGATATTTTCATTACTTAATGAAGAAACATTCCCAAAAAAGGAACGAGGGATCACCCTCTTAGAATAAGATAAGCAAAAATCAAAGAAAACCAAAAAAGCAAAAAGCACCATAATGAAAGTACCAATAATGACTGAGCTACTGCATTCATCTAACCCCCCTTCCAAAAGGAAAAAAATCCAGACTGTTATATCACCACATATATGGAAATGAATTGCTCCATTATTAAAATTATATTATCAGGTTGGGGGTACATAACCCAATTTAACAATCATAAAAAAAAAAGAAAAAAAAGTTTGACAAAACCAAGCAGAAAGTGTCATTATTGTCATAATACAAATTAAAAAAAAAACTATCTTGTAATGATTGATCATCTGTTGGATAAATACCATGCCTACAAATTTTAAAAAAAAAATTATAACTATATTATCACGTAGGCCTGATCAGTTCAATGTCAGCGTGTTTTTCTTAAAATAAAAGTTTAACAAATGTTTCAGGTTAGAGATGAACATTTTCCACTCTAACATGTAACCTTTAACTTGTAACAAAGGAGCACAATTATGCAAAGTGCAGCATGCTGACTTTCAATAATAATAAAAAAAATGAGACAACCACAATTGTCTGGGCGGCTAGGCGAGCCTAGGCAGTGGCCAACAGCCTAGCCGGCTAGGCAGCGCTTAATTAAGATTTTATTATTTAAATTGGTAATTATATTAAAGTTATTTATCTGCTTATCTATTTTTTAATTTTTCTAGGAATATTACTTAAAATGAAGAATGTTATTTATAAATAAAGAACACATGGATGTAATTTATTGGTGCATGTCCATTTCAACAAAATTAATATAATCTAACCCTAGTGAAATTAAAGAAGGAGAAAAGGGGGAAGAGATTGAGGGAGAATGAGATAAGAGTTCAGAAATTTTGAGGAGAGATATGAGGGAGAGACAAAAAATCAATACAGACTCACTTGGGACTGGGAGAATTCGATGCACTGTTGGTCGGCAGGATAGGTGATGATTCAATCTTTCGATTGTATTTTTTTTTCTTTTATTTTTGAGGTTAGGCGAGGGATTGGGCGGGCTAGCGGCGGGCTATGCATGATTTAGGGGGGTAGGCGGGCCTAGGCGCCCGCTTAATTAACATGCTATTAGGCGGGCGGTCACCTAGGTCCATCTGGATCCCCTAGTCGCCTAGGCGACGCCGTCGCCCAGACAACTATGGAGACAACACAAGGAAATGTCGATATTTACTTATTCTCAAGGAAACATTATTCCATGTAAGCTTTTCATGCAACTGCATCATGTATGGAAAGAAGTAAAACATATGCAAGACATTAAATTGTTATGGACTTACATTACCTATCGTGCCAATTCCAGCTAACACAATTCCCACCCAGTCAAGAGCATTCATAACCTCTTTCAAATAATAATGAGAAAAGACGCACAGTATAGCAAGGCCACAACCAGAAACAGGTTGTATGACAGATACCTGACAAACATGCAGGAAAAAAGACATTAGTACATTTGAGTTCCCAACTAACTATTCATAAAAGGTGCGTCCTCTACCATTTGATGTTAATACACCAAAATACACAATTTTCTGTGTTAATAAAGGGATTGGCATTCATTCAAGCTGTGAAATAATCAAAATCAAAATAAATCTGATGGGCTAAGAAGGTTTTCTTCAAGACCATGTCGGATTCCTTGTTCTGAAGTACAATGGCAATAACGAAAAACTGGTGTGTATAAAACTGATCTAATACTAATGGTACCAGATTTTATTGTGTTGGGCATGCACCGACCATTGATAAAACAAAATGCTCCATATGGTCAAGCGCAGAGGATACTTAATTTTCAAGGGAAAAGGTAAGAACTCTATCACCTTCATTAAATGAAACAAACAGGGTATAGTCCCGAGCAAAAGAAAACAAGTACAGAATTCAGTAAAGCAGATAAACATAACAAAGAATGCCTTTTGTAGATGAGGAAGCTACAGAAAAGGCAATCCAAAGCATCCATCATTCCAAGATGGCCAGCCTCTCTTGAATCAGATTCATCCCTCTTGCACCAACGCAATATTTAGCATTGTATTTTGGAGAATACAATCATTTATTTTTTTTATAAAATTGCTCCTAAAATCTTTTAAAAAATAGGGAAGGATCCTATATTCCTATTCCAGAAAAACAAAAGGCCTGATCAACAAAGCACTGTTAAGTTGTTCCCAGCCTTCTAGAATTGCCTTGTGCACTCATGATAGAGTGGCAGACTCTGCCCACGTTGTGGATCGCCCAAAAATATGGAATCCAAGACTGAGAGGGGACTTGTTTGAGATCGAAATGGAGAAAATAATTACCCCTCCCCAGTTGTACAACAGATCCAAATAAGTTTTAGTGTAAAGGTGATGTGCTTTGGACTAGGAATTCAGACAAGGAGTTCATGTGTTACATCTTTCTATAAAAATTCATATGCTGGTGGACAACAGGGTGTGACACTTTCCTCCTGAAATATACACAGGATGCTTGCTCACCTCTCAAAAGGCAAGCTTTCATGTGGAATTAAATTATTAACAAGTTCATCACAATAGTAAACAAGGTTTCCAGCCTCCTTGGTGCATGTACTATGTGGAAACAACATAGAAAATGCTGCTCATTTGTTTATCAGATGCCCCTTTAGCAGAGACGTAAGAAACAATGTCAAGGTGGCCTAGGGTGAGCCTATCAGGTTCTTCTCTATCAAAAGCTGTGAAGTTTTCTTAAACAATTGAGTAAAGGTGATCACAACCGCTATGTATAATTTTGTTTGGAACCCCCAACTCCTTTTGTATAATAAGATTGCTCCTAGTCCTACATTTCTTTCTAAAAAAAGGGTGATCGTAGCAAGGAAAACAAATTCGTTGCTCATCCCATAGGCAATCTGGTTATCCAGAAATGAGAATATCTTCAAAGACTAAAGAGTGCTACCCAGAGAACTGATGGGCTTCGATTTTGTTTTTTTATGAAACATTAATTTGCTTTGCCTTGGGAAGGTGTTTTTATTGTTGGGATTAAGGATCGAAGAATATTTCAAATGTCTCGGTCTCCTAATCATGTTTGATGTTCTTATTTTCTTTTCCCACAACATCTTTGTATCTATAATAGTTCCCAGTTCAATGAAATGAGAGAATAACCTTTCATCAGAAAAGAGACAAGAGAAAGAAAAAAAGTGTTGAAACACAATAAATAGTTCTCATAAAGGAATTCAAATAATAATACCAACAATTCTCACACCCCAAAAATGCAAGCACATATCTATAGAGAAGGCACTTACTGGAGCTTGAGACAATGCCCTTAACATCAACAGCGCTCCAAGTATATCCATAAGGAAACCAAAGAACCATGCTTTGTTGGAAGCATATGCTTTTATAACCTGGCAACATGTATTGTGGCATTAGAAATATTAGAATTCCATATCATCAAGTAAACCTCTTTGTCAGGGCAACACAGTTTTATTTTATCCATGGTGAACGGAAAGTGTGGATGCTAAACAGATCCACTCAGGGTAAACCAAATATACAATCCCTGAATCAAAATTCTATTGGTTATTTGAACAATTGATGATTCAAGAAAAGATGGAGGATAAAAACAAATGAGAAACAAAGTCTCCTATCAAATTCAAGCATTTTGAAAAAATCCCATTTTTTAATGATAGAATGAATCAACACTCAACAGCATGGCATAAAATGAATATCTAGATGCCTACAACATGAAAAAAGTACAAAAAAAAATCCCAATGCATATAAACAAGAATAATAAAACAATCCACCAAACAATAACAAAAAAAAAAGAGATGTCACCTATCAAGTTCTCGTATTTATGAAACAATCCCAAAATTCGAATAATGGAACTCGTAAACAATATAAAATCAAAATTAATTACTCATATGCCTAAAATGCGAAAAAAAAAATCAAAATAAAACAAAACAAAAACACGTACACAATAATTATAAGGAGACCCAAAATCAGAAGAAAAAAAAAAAGAATAAAAAGAAGAATTATAAGAAGACCCAAACCTTAAGCTTGAAAGAGAGTGGAGGGAGGATGACGGTCCCCTTCTTCTGCAAAACCTTCCCAATGTTGTTCCCCGCTGTGGCGATCAGTGTCAGGCATATAGACTCCCACATCTCTCTCGATCTCGATCTCGAGATCTCTCGGGGGGGGGGGGATGTTTTTGCTTTCTCTTCACAAATACGTTTTCGGGGCGTTTTGATTTGTAATCTATTTTAGCTGTCGAGGTTTTTTTTGTTTTGTTTTTTTTAAAGGAAGGAGCGTTGAAAATCGGAGAAATCGGGTACTGGTTCTCGTCCATCTATTGCGTCCGTTTTCTTCTAAAAGGTCCATATGGATATGAGTTTAGTTAGATTCTATTTTGAGAAGCTAAAAATTCTATGCCATGGTTGTAAAAGTTTAGTTTTTGTAGTTACATCAACTTAAATACATCATCATTTAAAAGCTAAAAGCTGTTACTAAACAAGTCAACTTAAATACATCATCATTACTAAATTTTATCTCTAAATTGTGTCTCGAAATCTGTATTTTGTAAAACAATCATCATTATTACACCCTCAAATCATCATCATTATACCCTCAAAAGATGTTGTATGAAACTGTAAAAACTAAAAGCTATTTTTCAAACTGTGTTTCCAAACGCTACGTAAAACTGAAATCCAAATACATTTTCAGCATTTAGTTTTTCAAACCACAATCTTCCTTTTTAGGTCAAAAAAATCTTGCGCTTGAAAATCTAATAAAACATAGCTTTTCAAAAGCTTAGTTTGAAACATAAGATTTTAAGAATCTCAGAGTTTCAACCTCACATCCAAACGCGCCCTAAAAGATCTGTTTGGATATGAGTTTAGTTAGATTCTGCTTTGAATAGCTAACTCAAATCCAAACACATTTTCAGCATTTAGTTTTTCAAACCACAATTTTTTTTTTAGACCCAAAAATCTTGCGGTTGAAAATCTAATAAAACATAGGTTTTGAAAAGCTGAGTTTGAAACATAAGATTTTAAAAATCTGAGAGTTTCAATCTCACATCCAAACGCACCCTAAGTCGATCACTGTTATGCGCCGTCCGATATACAATTCCTGACACTTTTGATTTTATTTAAGGCGTCGTTTGAAATTTGATTTAAATGTCTAAAGTATTATTTATTAATGATCTTATACATATACTTATAAAATTTATTCATTTTTATTTATATTACTATTATAAAAAATAAATAATCTTTTTATAAATATTTTTATAATATTGAACAAATATAAATAAATAAAACAATCGGTTATATAATTAATCTCATAATAATCTTTTTAAATAAGTTGAACATTATGAACTCTACTAAAAACTTCAAACGACCAAATATTAATAACCAATAATAAAACCCCAAGGTCCCATTTGATTTGTGTCATTTTTTTGTGGAAATATTTTACCAAAAATCATTTTACCGGGAATCAATTTACTAGGAATTCAGATTTCATCATACTATTTGGTTTGTTAATAGATTTCCCCAAATAATCATTTTTCAGTGTTTGGTTCACACATTGAAAATGATAAAGTATTTAATTTAAATGTTTAAAATATCATTACTATTATAAACATACTTTCAAAATTTTATCACAATTATAAAAAAGAATAATTTTTTATAAATATTTAACGAATGCAAATAAATAAAAAATATTATACTAATTATAATAATATCTAAACTCATCTATAAAAATAAAAACTGAATTAAAAAATAAATCAATATCTAATACACAATCAAGATTTTCACATCACATGTACCAATTATAACAGATTTTTTTAATTATAAAATCAAAACGAATATATAAACGTTATGTGAAAAAAATAGAGGAGATTATTTATTTTAAGAAAGAACGTAGATAGCAATTTAATTAATTTGTAAATGATGAAATAGTAATCTAATTTAAGATTCTCGATAGAATTTGCAATTACCACAAAAAAAATGTGGGAATTTGATTGATTGATTCCACTCTATTTTCTCACATTTTAATTGATTAATTTGTTAGGGGTGTAATGGTCATTGAAAAATCAATTTCATAATTCACCTGGATTTGCATAATCCCACTGGTAAGATTCAAATTTCACCTTATTTTCCTTCTTATGTGGTTTTGAATCAGGTGGGACCCATATTTTATTTGAAGATAAGCACCAACCAAACATTGAATTTTAACACTTTTTCAATAATTTTGGGATGGAATTAAAATCTACGGGAAAATACATACTTACCCGTCTTCCTCCACGCATGCTATTATATAAATAAAAAAATATTTAAAAAAAAATTCTTAAACCAGCTATCTCCGAAAAGAAATATATTACAATTAGAAAAAGTTTTTATATAAGTATCCCTCAACAACTAAGCACTGTCAAATTTTTTCTTTGAAACCCCATGGCCATAATAAAGACAATGCTCCCTTCACCACCAGGTCCAAAATAAGGGAGAAGATTTCATAAGACTTCTAATTTGTGGGATGAATAATGTAGACAATCTTATATATAATCTACTATTCTCTTGTAACCTGGGCATGTTTTTGATCTTTTAAATGTATAATTCATGTGATAATAATAAGTCACAACATTTGAGTCTGCATATTAACATTAGGGTAAATTGCGTTTGGACCCCTTAAAGTATTTGAAACCTACACAAACATCCAATAACATTTTAAAACATGCACTTACACCTCCCTGCAATTAGATTTTTTTTATTAAGATAAGACAAAAGTACAGTTTTATCATTTCAATTAAATCATTATCATGTTTTCACAGTTTTTATTAATTGTTGTGTGAGTTAATTCTTACAAAAAAACGCATCCATATATATTTAAAAAGTTGATTATTGTATTAAACATTCACAAAACATATCTAAAATTAATTCATTGGCTCTTTTTTATATATTTAGACAATTAATTAAATAATAAAATAGTAATTTTGAAGTATTTTTGTTCCATCTTAATGGAAAATCTAACGGTAAAGAGTGTGTGTAACTGCATGTTCTTAAACTTCAAAGAGTGTTTTTGCATGTTTCAAAATTTTCAGGGGGTGGAAATGCATTTTACCCTAAAAATTACATGTAAAGATGTTCACGTGAATTGGTTTGATAATTTCTAAACAGCCCCTGCCCATCCAGATGATGACCTTTGAAATATGGACCAGAGTTGCTACAATCAATGTCATTTATATTTCAAGTTAATATTTTAGGTGATTAATGATAATAGTCCTTCAGAAGAAACTAGATTAAATATCTCCAACCAACACAGACATTACCTTGGACCCACTCACCCACACCCCCTGCTCAGGTGAATTTTTATTTATTTATTTATTAAGATTTTTATTTTTAAGTCCCCATAAACTATATGATTTAGTGATCGATTCCTCAATTTTTTATATTTTGATTTTAGTTCTCAGATTTAAAGGATATGTTCCTTTTTAGTCCCTATGAGAGACCTATCCCTGAATTATTTGGTTTTATTTTTAAAAAGAACACATCCTTTAAATCTGGGGATTAAAATCAAAATATAAAGAAATGAGGGATCGATTTCTAAATAAGTATGTTTACATAGACTGAAAACTAAAAAACCCTTATTTATTTTTTGGTAAAACAGGTGATGCCTTTTTGAATCATGGATAACGCATTGCATGATTTGAGATGAAATCATGGGAGCTTAAGTTAAGGCTTTGGTTGGGTTTGTCTGTGTAAGCCACAGTAAATAAATGAATAAATAAATAAAAATAAAGAAAGGAGTGGGCATCTGAGGATTTTGAGGGGATTGGTAATGGCAGGTTGGACCAGAAGAGGTGGCTGTTGAATTAGCTTTCATATTAGGTAAGGCCAGCTCTCTCTCTCTTTATTCTATGTACCTTGTTCTGGTCTCTATTTAGATAGTAACATAAACTATTTCAAAATTGAAAACTATACTGATATAGAAAAAAGAATAAATAATTTTAAGTTTGTTTATGCTTTAGTTGTTCTCATAAAAAAAAATGTAATAGTAAATTTTTTTTTTGTTTGGATAATCATAGGTAAGTTGTAGATAAATTGTGAATAATATATAAATGAGGAATTATAAAATGTGAAAAATGGTTTGAATATGGTTTGAGGTAATGACAAGTGATTTGACATGCAGACTCTGAGACTCATATTAGTAGAACATATTGAGTGGAATTACATCAAAAGAAGACCTACAATTCTAATATCAACTTATTTTTATCAATTTCTGCATAACTATATTCATTTGTTTATTGTAAATAAACATATTTATAGGTTTAATCACTTATATTCACCCCATTCCACAGTTCACACAAATTCCGCTATCCAAACATAAGATAAAAGGATAAAATGTTGAAAAGAGATACTTGAGAAATTCTTGATAAGAAAAAGTGGGAAAATAAATCATTGTGGTTCCCCATTCCCCCAACGGCACATCTCCATTCTCCCATGCAATCCAACTGAATAATCATAATGGATCCAACTGAATAATCATAATGGATCACCCTTTCCAAAAATAACAAAAAAGAAAAAACAGAAAAGAAAAAGAAAAGAAAAAGAATGACATTTAAATCAGGTCCCACTTCAAACAAAGCCATCAAAAAAAGTTCCATAATAAGTGGGCAAAAATAATAGCTCTCTCCACCTTGAGCTGTTTCCAGTTGAAACCACACCTGGCCACCTGCCCCTCCCATTCTCCCCATCTGTCCTTCCCACTTTCTTCATGTTGAACTCCCAAAAACAAACAAACAAATAAAAAAAAACAGAGAGAGAGAGAGAGAGAGAGCCATGGAAGACTTCAGATCAAGGTCATGTGGAGATGGGAGGATGGAAGACTTCTATGGGGACAGACTTCCCCCATCACATCCCTCCAACTTCTCTGAACTCAGATGCTACAGTACATCTTATGCATCCTCTCAACAACAACAACAACAGATGCCCAGAGACCTGAAATTCAGCAGCAACAGCAAAAGCAAGAAGGGGTCTTCATCATCAAAGGGGGGTTGGAGTCTGAGTGACCCAGAGCTGCAGAGGAAGAAGAGGGTTGCTGGGTATAAGGTGTATGCTGTTGAGGGGAAGATGAAGGGATCATTCAGGAAGAGCTTCAGGTGGCTTAAGGATAGATACTCTCAGGTGGTCTATGGGTGGTGGTGATTGGTTTTCTCTCCTTCAATTTCTGCATCTGGGTATGTTTTTTTTTAATCATCAGCCAAGCTTCTGATCTGTTTTTTCATGTATTTTAGTTATGATTTTTTTAAATTGGATCTTTTTTTTTTTTTTTTAATTTGTGGTATTGCAGGAATCTTGAGTTAATCATGAATTCATGTTGCACATGTACAACTAAATAACAGTATTTAAAACTATTATATACACCCATATGCATCACATGTTGCTTGAAAACTTCGAGAGTTTAATGCCATAGTTAATGAATCAGCAGGCATTGTGAATTCATGTTACATGAGCACATCGAAATAATAGTAGTAGAACTATCAGGTACACCCATATGCATCACATGCTACTTGACAACTTAATAGAGTTTAATCCTTTAGTTAATGGATTCTGCAAGCATCATATATGTGCTTATGTGACTGATGGAGACTTCTTCATTTATGAACTTTCTATCTAACAAAGTAAAACTTGATTGCAATGTGGTTATTGTCATCAGCCAACTTCTGATATGTTTGTTCATTTATTTTTGTTTGGTGGGTAGTTTTGATTTGATTTTTTTGTGGGTTATTCTTGTTTTATTGGATCACTGTTTTTTTTAAGCTGTGCTTTTTTATGTGGTGTTGGACGAATCTTAAGTTCATATGTTCAGATGCATTATGAATTCTGCAAGATTGAGGGTCATTCTTGTGCTTGTTATCCTCTTCATAGACATACATGCATACATACATACATGTATATATGTATATGTACATGTACATGTGTGTGTGTGTGTGTGTGTGTATGGAACATGTATGAGCTTGCTCAATTTCTCTGTGACCCGATGTCATATAACTGGTGATTTTCCTTTTTTGTGTACTAAATATAAGTTGATGAATCTGTGCTGGCGCCAGTTCCATTCTGTATTTGAGGGACAGGCTAACTGTTGAGGAGTTGCTTTTGGTTTCACGCTCTTAGGGCCATGTTCTAACTCCTTATAAATTTGTCGTCTATAGGGGTTGGACATGGTCTCTCTTTCTTTGTTATGTCGTTTTGTTTTGTTCTATTTGGGCATTTTCCTTTTTTTTTTAATAAAATTGGGTGAATGCCTACCGTTTCAATAAAAACAATATATAAGTTGATGAATCTGTTTTTTTAGTGGCCTAAGCACATTGGGCATTTTTGTTATTTATTTGTGTTTTTTAAAATAATTTTATTGAGGTAATTTTTGCTTCATGCTATGTGTCTTTTAGGATATATGTAGCTGATCAGCAAACTTTACATTCGGTTGGTTCTGAGTGCCTCCAATATATAAAGAATCAGTATTCTAAGTTTCTAACTATGTAGCTGGTTGTGAACTATGAAGCCATTTTACTTAATCGATATGTTTACTTATTGTTTTTGTGAATTTTGCATGATTTTATTGATGCAAATTTATATGCAATGGAGTTTGTTGAGTCAAAACCCAATCAATGTTTGTTTATGTGTTTCTTCTGAATCTTTGATTCACATGATGTCTTATTTGTTTTTCTTGCTTTCTTGATCAAAGAAATGTATTTACTTTGCTGAGTTGTAATATTGTTTTATATCTTTGTTTTTGATAAGCAAGCAAGCCACATACCTTAATTGGTTGTCATATGTAAACTATATTTGTTTTGTATAGAATTTTTTAAATTATGTGATCTTCTGTGAGATCTCAAAACCTCATATTTCACTTTCCATGCTCTTCAAGTTTTGGTGATAAATTTGTTGTCAAGTTCTCTTCATGCATTATATGTGTCTTGTCTAGTATTTTGTTATAATTTCCTTCTGCCTGTCTAAATGGCTTGCACATTTTCGTGGAATTTTTTTATCAGTGTTGTGGATTGTCCATAAAATAGTTGTCAGGAAGAATATGAATTTCTTCTCTTCGTGGATTACATTCTTGTTGTACTGTGTGATTTGGTATTTCAATTGTGGAAGTACGTTTTTAAATTTAAGTGTTTGTATGGCTGGTCACTACGTGATTAGATTAATAGACCTATAATGTTGGCCATACTGGATGTGGAACATTACTTTTAGACTGCCGCATGACTTATAATGTCGTCCATACTGGAGGCGGAACATTATTATTAGACTGCCGCATAATATATGGTCTTTTGTTCTTATGTAGGATCCATACAATTTCTGCACATTCTTTGCATGTCTTTCACTGTCATACACATGTTTCAGTTTCTATGAAAATTAAAACTAAGATCTTTGTTAGCTTCCCCATGAAGAGAGCTTCATTTTTTGGTTCATTGTCCTTCCTAGATGCATGTGAATTTGCAGGAAATTTAGCCCTTAAGCTGCTGGATCATATTTCCTGCACATATTTTATGAATTCAAATGAACCTCTTGTAATAGCTTGAGGGTACCTTAAATAGCTTCAGAAGATGTTCTTTAAATCTGAGGTGCATGGTCTAGAGTTGTGGCGCCTTTTTAAATGGAACATGAAAGTTTATGGGTCAGAATCATTGCCTGTAATTTTAAACTTAGCAAAATGATGCGTTGATTTTTTTGTCATCATGTTTTTTTATTATTAATCTAATAAATAACTGTGTACAGAAATAATCATGGTAAATTCACTGTTGGAGAGGATCGCATTTGCTTGAACATGCTAAAATTTCTTGGTGCCTTTGGTTCATTTCATAGTCAAAGCATTACAAACGATAATGTGCTGAGCCCATAAAATATGACAAAACAATATTGCATGCATATTGGTTTTTCAAGAGGTTGCATTTCACTCAAACTACAATGAAAAGTTTCCTCTCAGATGTTGTGTCATAGTCTGGCAGGGTCTTGAAAACACCCATCATATTAGAAAGGGCCGAACGTGAATTAATGAATAATATTTGTTTCCCCAGAACTTTAAGTAAACAATGATATTGAACATGAATTTGACATACACATTCTAATAGAGGTTCATTCTCCTTGTTGAATGTATTGAGCTAGGATGGAAAGGTAGCTAGGATGGAAAGGTAGACCTATGAATTCAACCAAATATCATGTTCTCACTAGATCTGGATATGCATCTCTTTAAAAAATAATAATCATGCCTTTGTAGATTAGATGTGATATTACGAGAATTCAGGAATTTTTTTTTTAATATCTGTACACAATTTACAGCTGTTTGATGCCCAGCTTTAGATTTATGTGTGTTGTAGAATGCACCCATATGTGTTTTCAACTTAATTTAATTAAATATTAGTGACTGAGTGGCAGGTCCAGTCAAAGCATAATCTTTTACAAGCTGGTAGTATAGACGGTCATTTTTATATCATGTGACTGTCTAAGGGGCATGATAAAGACAGTATTTGCTTTACGGAGCAAGGAAAATATAATTTGGAAGCTTAGAAGGGAGTGAAAAAATGCAGATTGTTAAAAAGGCTTGGAAAAGTCTATCTTCTTGCATTTTCGTAGAATTCTTTCAGATTCTCGAACTCATTATGGGTGTAAGAACGATGTGGATGATGCAGAATATCCCCATTTGTAGTGGAATTATATTGGATATTTTTATTTGACTACCCATATCTTTTGCTTTTTTGTGAGATATCTTGCATTCTAGCAGAAGAGGGCCTACTCCTGAGGGCATTTAATCTGGCCTTTTCTGGCCTTATTTTCTGTCCATGGACAGTCTCTTCCTTGTTAGGGTCAAGAGATATTTATTTTTTTAAATGATAGCAGTACGTTGATGCTTTAATTGAAAATGGTGGTGGTCAAGAGAGAGGCCGTGAGAAATATTGTACTTGTACAGGTAGGAAAATTTGTCAAACCACATAAATATCTTGAGTTCTTTTTTCGTCATTGAACTATAGGTGCCTAGATGAACCCTAGGAGGCGTCTCTCTGTCAACAAAATCTCTCTGGTTTTTGCTGACAACTAAAGGAAATTCAGATAATGAAATATTGTTGTTATCATTTCAAC
This sequence comes from Acorus gramineus, assembly GCA_030737835.1. Taxonomy (NCBI): domain Eukaryota; kingdom Viridiplantae; phylum Streptophyta; class Magnoliopsida; order Acorales; family Acoraceae; genus Acorus; species Acorus gramineus. The sequence continues at coordinate 8,713,106 of CM060854.1, read as the reverse complement.
TTCAAGTTTGTAGATGGTGGCAATGGAAAAAAAAAAAAACACGTTTTATTCTTTAAAAACAAAGTTGCTTCATATGTTCACTTTTGTATGAAATGCATACTGTCAAATGTTTCCTTATAATGCAATAGTTGAAGAACAAAGCATATATATGCATAATTGTTCATGTAACACTGGTTGATAAGTTGCTTGAAATTGATTGTAGCCCTTTTGTTGCGCTTTGTTATTTCCTCAACTAGACATACTGCGAATCTACGATTGTTAACAAACATTATATGCTTCTCTTTTCTGAATTTCTATGGATTTCCCTTTATCATGGCAGAAGACTTTGCGGGATCAGAGATAGTACTGTGACATGATGATGCTTTAAGTGGTCTGGTCATCGATCATACTCCATTCTTCTCAGGTGTTGTATTGTTCTTGTTATATGTTTGTGTTGTTTGACATAACCTATTTTACAAGCCTTTTATAGTTTATAATCCTCTGTGTGCATCTGTGCGATGGACTGTGTGGTTTATACGCATCCAAACATTGATTAATGAATGATGTGATTCTTCACATGTGTAATTCTTACCAGGAAGGTGAAAAATGTGGTGCATGTGGTATTTGATAAAAATTATGCAGTTAGGGACAATCATTCGCATTGTCACTTTCACAATTTCATCACAATTTAATTTAACCAAATGAACTATTTTATATTATGTATTTTGAGATATTTTGATTAATTTTCAAATGTTATACATAATAGATATAATATAGAACTATTTATGTCTTATGTGTTTTGACATTTTAGTATTTTTATATTAAAACAATTTGTTGTTTGTATCATCACTTTTTTAGTTCCATTTATTCATTGAAGTACATACTTTTACAAAAAAATGAAGTATATATTTGAATGAATATATTTTTTTACATTTTTCCTAATATAATATATATATTCTATCAGAAATTTCATATTATTCATATTCAGGGTTGGTACCCAGTGTATCAATGCCCCTTATCAAGCTCAAACAGTAAGTTGTGGTCAAACTCAGTTTTCACCCGATCTTATGGATTCTCATAAAAGATGAACAATCAAAGAAATATCCAGATTCTCATAAATTAGTTGTGAAGTTTTAAATATGATCTAAGACATATTTTACCAAAAAAAAATATAAGCTAAAACATAAGTTTCCACCTGAGAATGATTCTTCATACCAAACAATGGCAGCATAAACAATGATGTAAATGGTGGTTAGATGGAGATCGGATCCAGTCAGGATTGGATCCGGTCAGTTCGGTCTGTATCGAACTAGACGACGTGAAAATTAAATTGTACCACTTATAAATCGAACTGCACAATCAATTATTGGGTGTATATTTCACTCTCCTATTGGATACTGATGATATTTAAGAATTCATATTTTCTACAATAGTTGATTAGATCCAATAAGAAAGTGAAATATACACCTAACAATTGGTTGTGTGGTTTGATTTATAAGTAGTGCAGTTCGATTTTCACGTCGTCTAGTTCGGTAAGATGGGAGGTTCAGTCCCTATCAACCATAGTCACATATTTCATGTATGTCAGATATTCTACACAAGAGGTTCTGTCTGGTATAGTAAGCGAACTACATGCCAAAACTTTTATATTGAGTGTGAAATAGACAACAATTACTGTTAACTTCATCAGTAAATAGAGATTTGGATTTTTGAAGGTATTAAAAGCATAGTTCAACTACATGCCAAAACTTTTATATTGAGTGTGAAATAGACAACAATTACTGTTAACTTCATCAGTAAATAGAGATTTGGATTTTTGAAGGTATTAAAAGCATAGTTCAATGAACAAAAGCATGTCCCGTCTGGACGGCAGAACTTTTCCGAACATTCAAACAAGTTTGTAATACGAGCGTTGTTACACATAGTCTGTAGAGATAGTCTAACGCGAGGTATATATATTTTGTTAGTAAATTTTTATATTTTTAAATCAATGGATTCATATGATAGATTTTGAAATTTTATACCTTTTTCATAAATAACATATACTTCATAAAAAAAAAATGTGATGGATTGTCCTATCATTATTCTTGTAATATTATGACACCATGCTATCAACAATTAATCTACCTCAGCAGTGCATAAAATAAACATAATGCAAAATTTTAAACTATTCTCGTCTCATAAAAAATACATCCAACGAATATTAAAAATTGAGGGTCGGTATATATTTTGTTGGCGATGACTCCCAAAAATGCCTATTTGAAATGAAACTCATTGATTCATTTAGTCCCACATCACTTAAAAATGAAACTGTTTGTCTCTTTATAATTCTTAGTTGATCTAACACAAATGGATCGGTTTGTCCTCTCCAAGTTGAGAGTTGCGTTATATGGTTCAAGCTAATGCTTGGCATCATGTTAATGCTTAGAGTGGAGGGTATTGCGTGAGGCTGGCTCCACAGAACAGCGAAAACCTCCCGCTCTTGATGGTGGAAGGATCACGAGCCGTGTTTCATTTTTGTTGTAGGGAAAAATCCAAATTACCCTCCCCCCCTGCAAAAACTACGTAAAATCATTTATAGAGAGTTTTCTACATTTTTAACAAATTGTTTGGGCTTTTGATATGCTATGTTCTCGTTTAGGGTTAACCAGATAAAATATTTACAAAATAATCCTAATTTATCAAAGAAAATTTAACTAAGATGATTATTTGGATTTATATAGGTGTTTTCAAAGGGTTATATGAATTTCAGGAGACGCCAAGGGTTATATGGATTTCAACAATTTACAGGGGGGTTATATGGATTTTTTCCTTTGTTGTTTCAAACTCTCCTAGCTAGAATCGACTTAAGAAAAAAAAAAGGAAGTTGAACGCGATGGGAGACACGAGGGATCAGGACGAAGACGGTTACCAATGGTCAATGGAGCATCCTATCCGAGAGGAAGCTCCAATGCCGCACCGTCTTCCGCACCGCATTTGCCCCCAACCATCCCCGTACTCAACTTGATTTATGACTTAATTCGAATTGGCCAACCCGAACTTAATTTTTACAATCCAACTCATGTAAAAATAGGGTTCAACCCGTCAGATTCGGGTTGAACTTGACCCAAGTTGCAACCCTACAATAACTCTCAAAAGCACCTGTTTGAAATCGTATTTTTGCAAGAACCATGCGGTTGAAAGAGGGCCGGCTTTGATATTTGAAAATCTGGGTGGGACCCAGGTGAACTTTTTAAATGAGGGCCTATCAATCTACACACACACACAAAAAATCATCTTATTTAAATTTGACCTAATAAATTGTCGTGATATTGATATATTAAAAGCATAAAAGATCAAACAATTTGATATAATATATATTTGTTTTACATGCAAAATTTAATTAAGTAAAAACTGAATAAATGAATAGGGATTTTCAATGCTTCATCTCAAAAAAGAGATTTTCATATCTAAACTTTTAAATTTCATCTCTAATTAACAATAACATCTGAATATAATTATAAAAAAATATATATCCAAGAAAAAAAAAGCAAAACTAAGATTAAAAAAAGGGCTAAGTAGTTTACAATGGTGATCAATATTGTTGCAAAACCAAATTTTGATTTTTTTTTTATATTTTGAAATGGTTGATTGAGAGAGGGAGAGGGAGAAAGATGTAGACATGAAACTCTAAAAAAATGACATCAGACCATGACAGAAAGACAGTTATTGAGAAACCCTAAAAGAGGAAAAAAATATTAAGAGTAAGGGTGATTACTCTCCTTCTAAAATAGGATCTAAAGATTAATTATGTAAAAAGACATATAAGGAATTATATTTGGATGAATGAGATTGCTTACATTTTTTTTTCATTTGGGGCTCATATGAGTTGTAAAAAGAAGGAAATCCTTTGAAGTGCATGCTATTATATAAAATACAGTATATATTGAGATATATTAGTGTATTTTTTTCATGATAAAAAAAAAAAAAAAATGGATTGTAGCATATACTATGATAGTGTAGTATACACTACATAGTGCATTATATACTTCGTTATCATAACATACGGGCTACAAAACGGGTTATAAAAAACGGACAGCGTGTATCAGCACTCTAAAAAGAACCATATTTGACGGTGGGCCAAGCTGAGACTCATAACACAAGTATCCATATATGACTGGTATTTGGGGCCCTATGCAGCCGCCTACTTGGGCCTTGAAATGAAGCTCACCAATTTTTCTCAAACAATTTGATTCTTTTGTCCCACATCGCTTAAAATTCAGACAATTTGCCACTTTATAATTCTCAGTCAACGAAACACAAACGGATCGGTTCGCCCTCTCCAAGTTGGGAGTTGTGTTATGCGGTCCGGGCTAACGCCTGGTGCCATATGATGCTTAGAGTGGAGGATAATGCGTGAGGCTGGTTTCACAGAGCAGCGATCACCTCTCGCTCTTGACGGTGGAAGGATCACGAGCTGTCCATTTTTTTTGTTTTTTTTGGGGGGGCGCGTGTGATCTGTCTTGTTCTAACCACAATCAACCTGAAAAAGAAGAAGAACGGGAAAGGGAAACCACATGGGAGACGCGAGGGACTGGGACGAAGACGGTTACCGGCGGAGCATCCTATCCGAGAGGGAGCTCCAATGCCGCACCGTCTTCCGCACCGCATTTGCCCCCAATAATCCCCGTAATGTCGAACGGGAGGGGTAGTCAATTAGGATTTTCATGGACAAAATGTCCATGCTCGTGGATTTGTAAATCTTGTGTTTTTCAATCAGGACTTTGGTTCGTGGATAAAAAGTCCAGCGTTATTCGATTGAGACATTATTTCGTGGACAAAAAGTCCAGCGTTATTCGATTGAGACATTATTTCGTGGACATAAAGTCCAGCGTTATTCGATTGAGACATTATTTCGTGGACATAAAATCCAGTGTTATTCAATTAAGACATTATTTCGTGGACAAAAAGTCCAGCGTTATTCGATTGAGACTCTTCATAGTAGACATTTTGTCATGTGTTATTCAATTTAAACAGGATTTGTGAAGACTTTCATAAGTGATGGATTCTTGTGGACTTTTGTGGACTTTAGAGAGAGAAATATAAAGAAAAAAGTCATTTCAAAATCCCACCCAAATGGGTGGGATTCTCATGGACTTTTATTCCAACAATATTTCTTTTTTTTTTTTCTTTTAACAAATCTACTTTATGATTTTTATCACATGCCTTTCATATTTTTATTCACATTTTTTTTCTTTATTTATCATCTTTTTTTTTTATGAATGTCCATATGTATGAAATATTCCTATCACCTCATATGTTTGATGAATATATGAGAATGGTATATTATATTATATATGCCTAGATCATCCACAATTATTTTTTAAAATATAGATTTATCATATATTTGATTATATGTATAATGTTTGATTTGATTTTCCTTGAAGATGTTTCTATTATTGTACAATATAGATGCATATATATATTTTTTATAATGTTTAAACATATATAAAAGTAAAAAGATATATTTACATATATGAAATATATTGATTGCTTTTATTTTATTTATATGGGTATCAATAATTCATGTTGAATTTGAATATTTGAGTTCTTTATTTGTTATTTTAAAATTCTAAAAATATTTTTGTGTTTATTAACAGAAATCCAGATGTGAAAAGAGTCAATCTCTGAAAGTCTGTGAGAGTCCATGAGAGTGATCTGTGAAAGTCTAATATTTTTGGTATATTCCACTCTTATCCGACGGAACTTAACCCTAGGGGCACAGTTGCATCACGAAAGATTTTTTCAGGGGTATAGATGCAATTAACTTTTTAAGGGGAGTATAACGCAAAATATCATATTTAACAGGGGTATAAATGCAAAATTCCCATTTTTTTTTCATGGTAAAAAAAAAAAAAAACGGATTGCAGCATATACTATGATAGTGTAGTATACACTACATAATGCATTATATACTTCGTTATCATAACATACGGGCTACAAAACGGGTTATAAAAACGGACAGCGTGTATCAGCACTCTAAAAAGAACCATATTTGACGGTGGGCCAAGCTGAGACTCATAACACAAGTATCCATATATGACTGGTATTTGGGGGCCCTATGCAACCGCCTACTTGGGCCTTGAAATGAAGCTCACCAATTTTTCTCAAACAATTTGATTCTTTAGTCCCACATCGCTTAAAATTCAGACAATTTGCCACTTTATAATTCTCAGTCAACGAAACACACACGGATCGGTTCGCCCTCTCCAAGTTGGGAGTTGTGTCATGTGGTTCAGGCTAACGCTTGGTGCCATGTGATGCTTAGAGCGGAGGGCAATGCGTGAGGCTGGTTTCACAGAGCAGCGACCACCTCCCGCTCTTGACGGTGGAAGGATCACGAGCTGTCCAAATTTTTTGTTTTTTTTGGGGGGGCGCGTGTGATCTGTCTTGTTCTAACCACAATCAACCTGAAAAAGAAGAAGAACGGGAAAGGGAAACCACATGGGAGACGCGAGGGACTGGGACGAAGACGGTTACCGGCGGAGCATCCTATCCGAGAGGGAGCTCCAATGCCGCACCGTCTTCCGCACCGCATTTGCCCCCAACAATCCCCGTAATGACCACGATGTCCTCGTCGTCGCGTCCAGCGACGGATCCGTCGCCCCGTACGACCTCTCCTCCTCCAGCGTGAGCCCTCTCTCCCTCCAATGGAGTGTCTTAGTTGTTTTTTTTTTTTTGTTGAACTGTGCTCTGTTCCTGCTCGATTTAATGCTCAGATGAACGAGTTTGCGGTGAAAACACGCAGATATGGTTTGAATTCATATTTCAAATACATTTCTTGGATGTCTTTTTTGAAGCGTGAGCCCTCTCTCCCTCCAATGGAGTGTCTTAGGTTTTTTTTTTTTTGTTGAGCTGTGTTCTGTTCCTGCTCGATTTAATGCTCAGATGAACGAGTTTGCGGTGAAAACACGCAGATATGGTTTGAATTCATATTTCAAATACATTTCTTGGATGTCTTTTTTGATCTCGTGCGCGCTAGTGCGATATGTGTGTTTGCTCATGATGATGTGGTACTTCACAAAGCAATGCGAACTTTGAATATTCAAAATTGTTTTTGGCGAACGGATGACTACCGTATTTATTACGAAACAAACTTTTGTTTGCCGAACTTTGCGTTTAGTACCTTTTCGGATCTGGGCATCCGTTTAGTTTGGGTATACCACATTCTTCCTAATTTTAAAAACCAATTATGCAGTCTTGGAATCGTTGAGTTTTTGAAACCGGTGGTTGATGTGATGTTGTGGATACTCGTGAATAGACTTGTAATGGTTTATGCAATAAAAAAAATATATTGATTTTATGTTTTTTTTTTTGCAGGCTTTGCATCTCAATCAGATTAGAGGTCAACAGTAAGGGTTCCTTGTTTGAGTTTGATTCCTTTTTATTCAATTAGTATTATTTTCTTGTCATTAGTATAGTTTTTCTAAATTGGTTGCCATTTGTCACTGTTTCTCTGGAAATGCAAAGTTCTACACATTGTTAATGAAAATAATGTTTTTTTTTTTTTTTTTCCAATATATGGAGGTCATTGCTTGACATTCCTGTGGCGGAACCAATGTGCTGTCTCAATGCACATAAGGGCCCTGCATATGATGTCAAGTTTTATGGGGATGGGGATGATTCATTGTTATTGAGGTATGTCTTTTAAACTTGGGTGTCATTTTATACATCTTCCCAGTTTGGGTTGCTAAGTTGTGTTGAAACTGACTCTACTATGTTACTTATCATTATTTTTGTAGCACGGTTTTAGATATAAAAGTGTGACAATGTCGTTTGCTTTTCTATGTTTATTCATTTAGGAGAAGTCTTAACAGTGTGTATTGTAATGATGCTTCATAGTTACATATGAATTATACTTTCACTAATCAATATACCCCCTTTCTCCCTTCCCACACAAAAAAGATGGTAAGATGTAGATACCGGTGACAATATGTCATATTGGGGGCATTAGATAAAATGATTCTGGAACTCTGATGTCTTAACTATACTATGAAACCAGTGGTATAATAATGAATCCAGTAGGCGTCTAGCTCATTCTTTTGAATCTACAACTAGAATTTTATTAAGTTTATATTTTTTATGGGATAGGAAAATAAGCTACCAAACTTTTGCCCACTCAAGATAGGCAACTCTGAGGTGTATACATTCGAGCATTGTGTGTTTGTATTGATGATAAAAAAGTACATTTATGTGGAGTGATAGTAGTATCTCATTCAAACATTATATTTTGGAATAAATCAATTAGTCGAATGTTTTTAATCTGAACCGGATGACATTCTAACCCCCCTTACTAAGTGCACTTCATTACTAGATTGTTACTCTATTAAATGCTACTACTATGAATTTTAATTTTTCTTTTGGCATACAAGTTCATTTTTTAGTTAATGTTCTTTTCATTGCATTTTTTAGATCTTTATGTTGGTTTTGTCATTTCACAACAATGTCAATCTTAAATTTAGTTTTCTACTTGCCAACTTTTTTTTTGTGAATTAGCTCCTATGGTTAGATGTTCTATATCAAAATCTTTTAACTACCTCCATCCTTGTCTTCTTGTCTCCCACTCCTCTTCCATCTGAATTTTCATTTTTGCTCACATGCTGGTCGAAAGCCTTTTCTTATCATAATTTGCTACAACATCTTTCCTTACATCTATAAATTTCATTTGATTAATTGGTCTTCATGCACTGTAGTACAAATCCTATATTAAACACCACTCATTTGGCATATATCCTGCAGTTGTGGGGATGATGGTCGGATTTGTGGATGGAGGTGGAATGATATCTCAAACTCAGATGAATCTATGCCCATGCAGGGTAAGGAAAATGCAATTGAGACATATACTGTTTGCAATGCGGAGGGTTAAACTATAGACCGTTCTGGAGACATTTTTTTTGCATGTTCAGTTATAAGTTGACCATATTTCTGTTCTGGGGAAGTAATACATTGTGCATCTATGTTGAAAGTGTTTTATTGCTTATATTTATGACTTTGATGGTTCTGTTCCTTTAATCAATTATATCATCTGCTACAGTTCTTGCCATTGTGGAAATTGAATATTATCAGATTAGTGAAATTGAAGTGACATTTCTTTTGCAGTTTCCTTTGTCATATAAGAAAATGAACATCTCTACTATTATAAATTTGATTCTGCACACATTTTTGAAAAATTGCAAGGCCTTCATGTTCACTCCCCCAAGTGTGTGAAAGCTACCTTTCTCTTGGGTAATTATAATTCTGTCTATTTGAAAGTTATATTTACCCAAAGTTCCCTAACCCTGTATGTGTAGAATTTTTTCCTTGTCAGGGAAATTGCATTAAGGGCCAAAGCTTCCCTCTACAATTCCTTCACTCCATAAATTTACCAAAAGGCTCTTTTAAGATTTTTTTTTCCCAAATAGGCTCTTCTGATAAAAAAAAAATTTCATTTGCAAGTTGCATGGATTGCATGTGCAGTCCACTTGTTGAAGTTATGTGGAGATATACATGGCATTATCAGTCCTTTTTTTACAACTATGAAGTCTAAAATCAGTGTACTGATCGGCTGGCCTTGAAGGAAATCACTTTTGGTATTAATGTCTAAATGTAAATTTCAGCAAATTTTATGATTTTATATGAGTTAAATTTCAATTTGAGTTACTTTGCTATCCTATAAATTGATTTTGGAATTTTAGTTCAATCTTAAGTCTTACAATTTCACTTTCAGCCATCCAAAAAATTAATAAGGTGTTTGTAAATTATTTCCATATTGTTTTAAAATGAGATGATTTGGATTATCGGAGTATGGGTAATAAACAAAATCTGTAAATTATTTTTCTCTCCACGGTTAGATTTGAGCTGTAAATATCAGATAGTGTTATTGTTTGCTCGTGCTAGTGACATGGCTAACATATTTGAATATAAATCCATTTTTTGGAATCTTCATCTGCCTGTATGACTACAGTGTGAATGGCAGTTCAAGTGTGTGAACAGTTGTACATATGCAAGCAATGAGTTTTTGATCTCCACATACTTGTTGCAGGAGTTCATTTGGAATCAGTACTTGAGTTGGTGAATCCTCAGCATCAGTGAGTTACTGTAACTATGTTTTCCAATCAGTGAGCTAATATTTTCTGTTCTCAATTTGTGCATGTATCTCTCATTCTTTCTATTCATGAACACTGTTGCTTTGTGTTAAGAAGTTAACACAATGCCTTTTTTTAAATACTTTTAGCAAATTGGTGGTGAAGCACGAGAGGTAAAGAATGTCACATGACATTCATCCCCTTGTTGGCCCCCTTATCAGGTGCTAAGAAACAAAGGAAAAGATCCAAATTTACATCAGGGAAGACACATGCTACAGGGTGTTGACAAGCATGTGGGTCTTTTGATGGAGGATATGAATTTTGAACCAGCATTTCTCTTCTTCGCAGATGAATTGCAGGCTAATTGTAAACTAATCATGAATGGTAGTTGGCAGTATTCTAAAACATCATAATTAAGTTGACATAAATGAGGAGTGAATCAAATATGTGAAATTTAGGAACAGTAGTGTTTTATTTAGTAGGGAACACTAGGAAGTAGGAACAATATGGATATGTAAGTGCATCCAGTCGAAGCATAGGAATCACCAAATGAGGGTTGATGGTCATTTTGGAATGTTCATGAAAACCAGATGAGGTTTAATGGTCATTTTGAAACTTTTATAAGAAAAAAACAGATGAGGCGAAGCTGTAAGAAAGCATCATGAAACATGATCAGCTCAGGATCGAAGACATTAAATGTAAAAATGTATTGTTAGATGTGATAATTGATCTGTATAAAATGACATTTAAGATTCATCAACCCAACCTGAAACTGTTTAAAGCATTTGAACTTTCTGGTGCTCTTGCTCTATGTTTTCTATCTCTTTAGAACCTTCTTTTTCCCTCTGCTTTAAGTGAATTCCTTACTGAGAGCATTTCAAAGTTAATGTTCAAATTGCTCTCTCCAACGCCCAGCTTCTCTTCACTTTGTCCAACTATTTTGATAAATAAATTTGCATGAACATGTATGACCTTGGGCAAGAAGTTACAAAATAACAAGATTAATAATTTCAAACTTAATCATTGCAACATAGTATAAGCCAATATTGATGTTATGGCGTAGAGTTGTAGACTGCAAGCTTATTGTTTAGTTAGCACTATCAGTTAGAAGTTTGTAAGGACATCTGATGAACACCTTTGTGGGTTTCAAATATGTTGTTCCATTAGGCTTAAACTTTAAAATACTAAGGATTCAAACGTGTTTCTTCTTGTCAACATGGACACCGCATTGACTTGCCCTTGGTTGATTTGTTTAATATTTCCTCCAAGGCTAGCCCACCTCTTATTTATTGAGAGCTTTAATAATGATATTGAAGGTGATACAAGTTTTACATTTTATATTACCCACTTGGGCTGTTTACTGAGCACATTTATGTTATATTTAATGGAGATTCTCACTTCTCTTTTTTTTTTTTTTTTTGGAGTTCTAATGCATAGCTTGAAACTTATAGTTTATTGTGGCTTCTGGAACTTTCTTCTGATGAATATGCTTCAGAATCCTATCTTTTTTTAATTGTTTCAGAGGTCCTTGGGATGCTCTTTCTCCAATACCAGAAACTAATGCCATTGCTGTCAATAAGCAGGTATGCAAATATCATGTTATATTAGTTTTTGATAATTTACATGTATTTTCTCTGTGATTTTGGGTTGTTTTTGTACTTGTTCCTTTTTTTGTGAATGCATGACCTAGATGGGGGATTGAAAAAGTCAAAGGAAAAATTTTATTTGGCTCTTTGTGTTTAAGATCGCAACTAGATTTACGTACTTGATTTTATGGAATATTACTCAGTTTAGATCTAGCATGCAATCTATTCAATATATTCTTCAGCAATCACAGGTATAGGAGAAAATTCATATGCAATGCTAGAAAGGCTTTTATTTATGTGAAAATTCTTTATGGGAAAATTTTGTGACCTTGTCCAGAGAACAAATCACCAAAGAAAGAAATGAATAAACTCACAATCAGATGCTATGACAATTAAATGCTTGATTTAAACTCTTCTCGAACCCAACCAGTCAATTCTTATGCTTGATCCCGCCTGGCACTGCTCTTCATGATGTCCTCTGACAAGTGCGTCTTGATTCCCTTGACGCATAGTCCAGATTCGTCTTCAACCTGCCGTCTCGCACTGCTCTTCAGTGTTCCAACCTAAATGCTTGTCTGATTAGATTAAAGGCTAACCATTTTGATTCCTTTAACCCCCTTTTATGCAGCATTCTGTTTCCTGCTATTATCTTTCCTCCACTTATCTCAGATTGGTCATTATGAGAGAAAACAGTGTAATGTCCTAAGTTATATCATAATGTTATTGGTCTGTTGTGGTGAGATATACTGATCAATGATGTTCTCTTTTTGTCTGATTGAAGTTGAATAACATGGTCAGTCAATTAAGCTGGCATGCATAAAGTAAGCTATGTTTCCATGATATAGGTCCATTTTAGTTCCACTGTGCTTGCATTATCTTCTTCTTCTTCTTCTTTCTCTCTCTCTCTCTCTCCCCCTCTTTCCTTTCTTTCCTCTTTTTTTTTAGCATTTGAGATCTTATGTAATTTGTATTTTGATGTCACTTTTAAGGAAGGATCCATTTTCTCAGCTACTGGAGATGGTTGTGCTTATTGTTGGGATGTGGTAAGTATCTTTTTAAGGTAAACATTTATTAAACAATGTTATGCTTGAAGGAATTAATATTATAACTACTCTGCGCATTGTTTTCTCAATATGACTATTAAAGGAGACGAGCAAGAGAACAATGACATTTAGGGGGCACTCAGCCTATCTGCACTGCGTTGTTGCTCGTAAATCAAGCAATCAGGTTACTTCCTTGGCTTCATGATCTTTATTACGGTATTACCATACCATCACCTTTTCCATTTCCATTATGTTCCATTAGAATAATTTTTTTTCCTTTATGCTCACATATACAATAATACTCCTCTTCATAAGTCTTATTTTAGTAGTATTGTTATTCACTGCAATAATACTCGTCTGCAATCTGCATGGGAGTTGACTGATTCAAAATGGTAAAATATTAATAGAGATGAAAAACATAATGTATTTATGCTTCCTCTTTATGGTTGTCTTGTACACTTGTATACTAAATGACTAGTTTCCATCCCATTGCTTTAGAGCTTTAGAGGCCTTGATGTTGGGCTTCCATTTGATATCTAGTTATCCAAACAGGCGTTTTTACTCTCCAATCTTTGATGTGTGCTGTTGAGAACATGAATGATTTGAGAATCCACATTTTTTTCTTACAAATTGTTAACATTAAAGTAGTTTTGAACTATATGTTTTTTCATAATGGTCCTATCATCTGCGATTTGCCCATATGCCCGAATCTTGTAATTTTTCAAAAGTGCAGTTGAGTGGTAACTTGTGCATTCGAAATGCCTGTCCTTTATGAACTTGAAACATGCATCCTTGATGTGGAGAAGAAGTGAAAAAACTAATACACACATTCTAACATTATTGCATGTTTACACATTTGTTTAACCATAGAAAGTATATTCTACATGCACAGGGGAAGATGTGGGATTTGAAGAGAGTTGTTTGGTTTGGAATTATAATCTTGCAACACATCTGTAGGATCAGTCATGTCCAGTATCATAGGTTAATTTCAATGTAGAGCTCGTATATGTGATGAGACCAAGTGGTTGTAATGTTCATTATCAAAGGGGAGGGTGAAGATGTGCAAAGTTTTTGAAAATATATTTATGTGGTGTTTTTCGAGGAAGAGACATAAATAGTAATCAGTTCTTATAATTAAATACCAAGGAACATTTCTGCATTAATAATGGATCCTTGAACTTGACAGCCAGTTTTAGGCTATAAAGTGTCAATTATCATTTGATTTTTATTACCCATTACCAAGGCTTTGAAGCCTTGCACTTGGCAGCCAATTTCAGGCTATAAAATGTCTATTATTTGCCAAATTTGTCAATAAAATGATCATTCATTGTCAAGTTCATTTATACCTGACTCTTAAGCCAATGGGTTTGGTGTGATCTTGTGGTTTAGCAAGCTGTAGACTGTTAAGACTTAGGACTGGGTTTTGTGTCTGTCTGACAAATTTGGCTTATTTTGACTTAGCAACCTGTGGGCTGTCTTATATTTTTATTATTTAGCTTCTCTAAAATGTCCAGAGGAATACATAATTTTGTATACATGTTTGATATGCATGTGTCTAGAAACTGGAAACAGATTCCAATCCTGTAAGTCGAGTATGAGAAAAATAAATGATGATTCAGTAGGGTGGTAGGTTGGTTGACACTGAGACATCAAAAATTAAACCTGAATGGATTTTTCGATTAGAGATTCAGATTCGACTTTTGATGTCTGCCAGCCTACTAGCTTGCCGGCCTACTGGATCGTCACTGTTAGAATAATGCCCATCATGTTATATTGTATGTTATGTTAACTTCTGCACATGACCTTTGCTTTTCCGTTTTTTCTTCTAATGCGTTGCTATATGTTCATTTTGAATGTTAGATTATAACTGGTTCAGAAGATGGAACAGCACGGATATGGGGTAAGCTTCTAATTATTGAACACAAATAATCGGGTTCTGCTGTTCTTGTTTCGACCTTTTATCTTTTTTTAGTTATCTTATTGGGTTCTTTTGAATTCAGTCCTGTGGGATGAATGCTACAAAAAATTTACTTTATGGCCATTGAGATGAAGAGGATATTAAGCATAAATTTAACAGAAGCGAGACACAAGTTTAGGATGCGCACCAACAGCTGAATTGCAATGATTACGGAGTTGTAATTAGCTGTCCAATGTCATTGAATTTTTATAGAAGAGATGCAAAAAATCATTACTTGTGGCATTTAAGGCTAGTTTGGCAAGAAGATAAGATTGTGAGGATAAGTTATCCTAATTGAAGGGATAAACAAATCTATTAATTTTGTCCTTGTTCACATGTGTCAAAATCGGGACAAATAGAGGGGATAAATGTTATTCTAGACTTTAGGTGGAATAGAAAAATTCCATTTTCATTCCAAAATTGGGATGTCTGATCAGTTTTTTTTTATATTATGGAATAAGTTGTTCTCCAACCACTTATACCCCCACTTGTCCCTTTATCCTGCCATTTATCCCCTTGCCAAACTAATTTGTAAGGGTTTTAAGCTTCTAGTGCACGAGAATAAAAAGGTCTAAATTGGTTTTACATTAGTGTACTTCCGAATTCTGATGAAGGCCAATGCGAAAACATAACACTTGTTAAATTAGAGCTGGCTTGTATTAGTTATTCTTCCTTTTGTCAACAATCTCATCCACACAATAAATAGGAGATGTGTTCTAGTCTCAATAGCACCTGCTCCACTTCTTTAAATGAGATCTAGTCCTCTAAAGGTTAAGGTATTCGTGTGGTTGATATACCAAAACAAGCTGAAACTTACAGAGCCAAACGGGCGTCCAACGAAGAGAAGTCATGTAATTTGTGTAATGCAGCGGAAGACCACAGTACATCTCTTCATTTTGTGTCTGGTGGCATGACAGATTTGGGTTTTGTTAGCCACGACCACGGGGTTGGCAGTAAACTTTAGCACCTTGGAAAGGATGTGACTTGTGGGGAGGAGGCTCAGAGAGGGGACAGAAGTGTGACAACAAAGATACCTTAATTTTTTTTATACCAGCAACGATTTGATCGATATGGTTACGTGTAGTGAGGTTATCTTCAAGGGGACGACTTTTTATTTGGAAAATATTTGAGAATCGGTGTTTTGGTTCTTTAAAGTATGGGGAATATATTGTGTGGGAGCTTCTTGTGTGATGTATTCGGGGAATCGTATTGTGATAACAGGAGTAGAATGTTTTTGAGTATGGTATTGGGTTTGGGGCGTGAGTAGATATCTCTTCAGCGCTCTAGCCTGGGTTTTTTTTGTTAGTTTCTTGTTTTTTGTAATTGGGCATATACTTCTCTTTAATAAAATTGGGGTGGGATGCCTACTGTTATTTCAAAAAAAGAAAAGAAAAAAAGTCTAGTTTCTGAAAGTAAGCTAATCGGATGTATAATTTTCTTTAAAAGCTCTTCTCCCATTATTTTCAGTATGTTGTATGACAACAATCCTTGTCTCATCAACTAATGCTATATTACTAGCAGAAGACAACTGTGAATCTTGAGTAGATCTAGCATGATGGCATGTTAAATAAAAAGATATTGAATGACTTTTCAATTCTTGTACTTTTTCTTGTATAATTTCATTAAGGTCATATTTCTGGGTAATCTATTTATGGGTGCATGAGGTTTTACTGGGAAAACATTTATCAATTTTGCTTTTCTGATGATACTTGTGATATTTAGATTGTAGGAGTGGACAATGTGTTAAAGTTATACACCCACAAAAGGGTTGCAAGTTGACGGATTCATACTCTTATGTCAGTTGTGTTGCTGTTGATAAATATGAGAGGTGGTTGGTAAGCTCCACTTATAGTTTATATGTTGTGATTTGTGTTTATTTGATGTATTTTCAATTTTTAGCGTTCATATTCTTGCTATGATTACGTTTTTGTGTCAGTTGCATTACTTGTGTAATGGATGATGTAGCGCATACATGCAAATTGTTTGTTGGTGCGACTTTATTCTTGGTTGTTGTTTTTTTTTGGCAATTTGATACTACCACAAACGCGCCAGAATTGATCTTGTAGATGTAGCCTCTCCTATAATGTGAGGTGATGCTTTAGATTATCATAAAAAAATGGCCTTTTATGAGTATGTATTCTTATGGATAAGCCTATGGTCTATGATTAAGCATATACACCAAACACCAGTTAGTCAATGTGTTTAGATAGGTATAAATCTTATTGAAATTTGTAAACATAATTGCAATACAAGTATTTGTCTTTAAGTTGTAGATCTTTGCCTCATTGGTACTGTCATGTATTATTGATCAAGAAAATATGATACAATTTCTTTAAAAAAGGGATGATAAAATATGTTACAATATTCACTTGATAATTCACCTATAACTGAATAAATTCTTCAGTAATGTTAAGATTATCCTCATGTCACCATGGATTATTATGTCATTTGAAATTCAATTTTTTGTCAAAATCATATAGGTGCCTCAAGGAATTTCCTGTCTGAAGATTGAATTCAAATCCTGGATTGTTTTATGTATGATCAGATTGGATGATAGGATTTGGATTGTGAATTGTTGAAGTTTTACAACCACAAACAACAATGACTTTGAGTGGCTAAATTCTTAATACATAGAAAACTATATATATAAACATTAGTTGATAAAGATAAACTACTACTATCATCGCAATCAAATAGTTCTACTCCCAGTTAAGTGAACTTTTTTGTGTCTTATGATGTGAAGATAGGGCTTGGAGTTAATTTGAACTATAATTTCCTATTTAAATATCCACTGTGGAAACAAATTTCCATTGGAGAAGTTTGTTCATTCCAAGTTATATTGGAATTATTTTAGGTCTTATTCCATGATGGATGCACTATTGTACCCGGACTACATTGCGTAATTTTTTTTAATTATATTTGTTTGTTTCTGCTTTTAAGTTCTTTCTTTTCTTCTACAAGGTTTGTGGTAGCGGTAGGAATGTATCAGTTTGGAGTCTTCCTGCTTGTGAGCTTATCTTGAGCTTCGAAAACAAATCATCAGTGCAAGATGTGTTGATCAATGATAATCAAGTAAGCTTTTAATACGTTATCCATCTGTACATCATGTGGAGAAACAGTTTGTTCTGTTCTAGTGTATCTTGAATTTCTGTTCTTCTTTTTTATATAAAATTTTATTCTGTTCATTGATGTAATGAAGTAAGAGCACAAGTCATGGCTTTCTCTCTCATCTCATTTTCTTAGAGTTTTCGAGAGTACCATGTGAAATTGCAAGCTTCTAAGGGCTAGTTGGGCAATGAGTAAGGTTTTGAGGATAAGTTATCCTAATTTTAGGGGATAAAAAGTCCATCAATTTTGTTCATAATCACATTTGTCAAAATTGAGATAAAAAGTGGGGATAAATGCTATTCCAGCATTTAGGTGGAACAAAATATTCCCATTTTCATTTAAAATTGGGACAACTCTCCATAGATTATCCTGATTATTTTTTGTACCAAACAGGGATAAGCTGTCCTCCCACTTATTTATCCCCATAATTACCCTTCATCCCACCATTTATCCCCTTGCCAAACCAGCCTAATGTCTACTAAGATATCTTGAGTGAAATATGTATTTGTAATATAAGAGAAGGTAACACTTACTGGATAACTTTTCTCCAAAAAAGAAAAAAACACCAGTAGCTAGCGTTGGCTGGAGCATGATACTACTGGCATGTGATTTCACCAAGCAGATCTTTGTAGTGGTGACTATAGATGGACAGCTAGGTAACATTCACAATTCTGTTCATTGAATATCAGAGTTGCATCCCTACAGACACTGGTATCAAACTATCAATTATAACTAGTAGCTGCCTCTTTGTCTGCATTAGGGATTCCCCCATTTCATGTCAAGAGAGAGAGAGGCTCATGCACATGAATGCCTCTTTTTTATAATGGTTTTGCACTTCTATGGCTGACCCCAAGTCTTACAATTTGTTTAATGTTAATGAAGCTCTAATCTAGAGACCTGATCTCACAATCAGAGTGCTGATTTTATCCATTTCCATTTTAAAAATTTAAGATTGGAAAATATTGAACTTATGTAAAATTAATTCAATTTGGAGGCCAAACGATTCATGCAGCAGGCAATTTTAAAAGAAATCCTGAATGAAAACATTGTTTACTGTTCAGTAAATGAGTTGCAAACTGCAGTGTATAATCGACCACGGATAGTTATCACCATACTTGTTTACTGACATTGTTTTGCTTATATTTAAAATCAGAAGCTCTATGGCTAGATTTAGAGAGAGTACTTGTGCAAGATCGGACATTCATCCTCAATAATGGTCTTCTCCTGAACAAACTGTTTATGAGTGAACGTCGAAAAAGACTTTTGGATCAACTTAGCTTGTCTGCGACTCTCTTTTTATGAACTAGTTTCAACATCACGAGTCCTACTAGTCTATGCTGTTTGCAGAGTTCTAGAAACTGGCCATGCATGCAGGTCTTGCCATGGGACTTTTATTCATCTACTATATTCTGTGTGTTATTTTAATTTGGTAAAATGAATGTCACCACACAAAAATTCATATTTTTACCTGAATTACTGATCAATGGGATGAGTGGGTTTTGAAACCTTAAATATTCTCTCAGTACCTCATACTTCCTTGTCAGTGTGAGCAATCAAGATGAGATTTGAGATCATTAAGATTGAAAGACTCATAGATTTGCTTTCTTGTGCAATTGATTGTGGAGATAATTTCTTCTAGATTTTGAGATGTCTGATGAATTTGGAAGTTCTAAATCCGTTGGAGATGAAAATTTCTTGTAATTGTTCAAGAAAACCTCTGTTGTTAATGTCAGCTTCACAAGGATGATACGAGGAACATGATCTGTGCACAACTGCATGTACATGAAATTACCTACAAAAGATATATTACAGGCTCCACACTTCTTTCCTTCAAGTTAATTTAATGATTTTATTTTCTGGAATTCCGTTTTAATATTGCTTTTAAATAATGTGATAGTATGCAATTTACAAATATTTACCCATTGTTTGTCACTTTCTTTTTTTAGTTTGATTTGCGAGTGATTTAACTAGAGTTCAATCGGATTATTTATTCATCTGACATTATTGAGATTTTTTTTTTCTTGAGTTTCTTGTGTAGAGAATGGCTTTATCCTCAAAATGAAAGAAAAATAAATCTATAATAAATTGTTGATGATTGATGATTTTCTAACTGCACTTTTTCTCTATAGATATTCAGGATTTTAATACTGATAATCTGAGCTTTCCTTCCATTATTAATAATTCCGCATTCCCAAAATAACATAAATATGTTTGAATCCAGATTTTGGTGGTCGGAGCAGAACCTGTTCTTACACGTATGCACATTAATGGGGAAGATTTTTCAAAGATACAATGTGCTCCTCCATCAGCGTTCTCAGTTTCTCTGCATCCCTCGGGTGTATGTTCTCATTCATTTTCTTCAATTTTACAAATCACTAAATTTATTGTCTCATGCAACTGTGACTTCTTATTCAGCCATTAAGCAAATTCTATGTTCTAAATCCTGCTCTCTTTTTTTTCATAAATGAAATCGGGGCTCACATGCTGATCAAAGGCCTCTGATTTGTCCTATACAACAATCAATCCTTGCAATCATACTTTCCTTTGTGACACCATAATTCCGTTCAGCAAGTCACTAAATAACTAAGGTTGATCTGATGGGCATCAAAATATTATGAATTACTTAGGCCCCCTTTGGAACCAATTATCAAAATGATTCTGCTCTTGCAAAATCAGTTTTCAGATAATCGGTCCCAAACATTTTTTTTGAAAAAAAGATTTAGTTTTTGGATTTAGTTTTTATGTATTAAAAATAAACAAAACAACCTTCATAATGAATAGCTGGCTGAGAGTAGCTTTCACGATGAGATAGCTTTTATGAAAAAACTGTTTCTGAAAATTGTTTCCTAACGGGGCTTGGATTACTTCAAACTGTTGTGTTGGAACACTGAAGATGATGATCCTGTTGGCAGCAGACGAGGGTTTTAAAAAAATGGATGTGATATTTTCTCTGATCAGCTGCTTTTCCTATATTTTAAAGTGATTGGCATGGGCAATCATTTTGAAGACATTCCATCTTGGTGTCTATATCCTCAAAATATCCTTGAAATGCAACTTTTTCATCTGAATTATTTATATATATATTAGTTTCAGTAAAGCATCTGCTGTTGCATTTGGTACTTGCATCTGATTCAGGACATCTGATCATGGCTATAATAATTTCCAGACTCATCTAGTCAAATATATATTGATTAGATGTAATTAAACTTCATTCAAACATTGACTGTTTGATATTCCAGGTCACAGCTGTTGGAGGATATGGAGGGCTGGTTGACATTGTATCAGAATTTGGGAGCCATTTATGCACATTTCGCTGCAGCTGCAGCTAATTTTCATAGGATTATAGTTTCTAGTATTTGTAGCTTGTGTGAAGTATATACGTCGATGCAATGAGGTGTTGAAGTATATACCTCCAATACAATTGAGTATATGCTAAGAGGGTCACAAAAATGGCTGTGAGAATGGACTGCATGTAACAATGCTCTTATCTTTTTGTAGTAGCTTATTGAAGTTCCATAGTTTTCATTAAGGCTTTGTTTTTATTATGTTATTATTTGGAGAGAGTAGTTGTTCACGCGTAGTAGTATATATTTAGCTTTTGTTTGGGTGGAAGAACAATGTGGAATATGGTGGAATGTGTGAATAAGCCTAAAAAACCTCTTTGTTTGCAAGATATAAATAGATATAATTATGTCAGAATATTTAAAAAAAAAACTGATTTAGTATTCAAGTTTCTATGAAATTGTGTTATTCCATCCATCATTGATAGGGGGGGATTATATGTCAAATCACTAAGTATCACATCTTCTAAGTTAGGGTTTTCACATGAATTTTTTTTTCCATTTTTTATGAATAATTTTTATAAAAGAATATAATTTATTGGCTAAAAGTGCATTTAGAAATGTGTTGGACAACTTTTGGAGATTCTGATTTTTGTAAAAATCTTGTTTTTCAAAGTTATTTTCAAATGTTCCTACTAGTATTACCTTTTGACAAAAGTGAAACACATTTGAAGTATTTTTACGTTTACATGAATTAAAAATGGGTGTGTCACTTAACCCACCATCCAAAAAAAAAAAATGGTGTTTCATTTGTTCCCATCGATTCGACCAAGTTGATCAAATTGGGTCTCTACTTTAAGAGTCTGTTTGGTTCACAAGAAGGATTGGGATTACTACATGAATCATGGTTGGTTCACAAGAAGGATTGAGATTACATGAATCATGGGATTCCAATCCCAATTCAGGTTGATTGAGATTATGAATCCTGTTAATCTGTTTAGTAAGAAACATGATTCAGAAAATAGGATTAAGATTTCTAAACCTAATCATATGTTTGGTAATGTTTGGATTACAATATAAAAAATACATATTTCCAATAATACTATTTCTCCAAAATCAAGCACATGTAAAACTCAAATTCAATTTTATATCATTTAATGCACATAGATATCTTATAAAATTATCCTTTATTTAATAAAATTCTAATAAAGATTCATTTTTTTTTTCAATTTTATAGCATCGAAATTCATGATTTTT
Source organism: Acorus gramineus (assembly GCA_030737835.1). Taxonomy (NCBI): domain Eukaryota; kingdom Viridiplantae; phylum Streptophyta; class Magnoliopsida; order Acorales; family Acoraceae; genus Acorus; species Acorus gramineus. The sequence goes on along the minus strand of CM060854.1, from coordinate 8,690,792 downwards.
TTAAAAATAAATTTTTCCTTCAATAAAATGTTGGTAATACAAGTAAAATAAAATAAATTATTAATAGGCGATCGTACAAAATTAGAAAAAATAATCATATAAGTTTAAAAAGGCACATTTAATTATAACAATATATTCACATCAAGTTTTCTTACTCCAAACAAGCCATTATTGTATCAAATTGTTATCCATTAGAAATTTTAATTTTCATTCAAGTGAATAAGATGAGAGTAACAATTATATGTCAAAATAATTTACAGTACATAAAATTATCCATAACAAAACATTTCAACCTTGTGAATAAGATCAACAACTATATAATAGCAATATTATAAGCAAATGTTCATATTTAATTTTTTTATCTTTAAAAAATACAAAGAAAATTAAAATATATATATATATTCAAACAAAAAAGAGAACAAACTGGTGATTAAACTAAAGAATGAAAAATCCATATCAAATGGGTGATTAAACTAACACATATTAGATCAAGGAAAAAAAAAAATCAAAATCTACCACATGCGTCATTGATGAATAACTAATAAACATAAAAAAATATTTAATTACCAACACATAAACAAAAAAAAAAAGAGGTTTCGTCATACAGAGAGGCTTGGGACGTTTGTTTTTTTTTGGGGGTGGACTTCTGTGTTCTTTAAATTATTGGTCGATGGTGGACTGGTGGAGATGGAGAACAATTTTGGCCTCCTTTTTATTTATTTAGTTATAGGTCATCATTTTAGGTTTTGAGCGACTGATTTTGGTCAAACAAGATTTATGATAAAGTTTATAATTTTCTTTTTCTTGAATATCTAATCCAATGAAGTGTATAGATCTTTTATGCCAAACCAAGTCTGAGTTCTAATATAGGGAGAATCAATCATTATTAATTATTCTTAAATATAGAATATAAGAACAATTTTTTTACATAAACAAGGAACAAATTTTCAAAAGCCAGATATCAAAATGTGTTTGGATCAATTGATTGATTTTTTTTCAAACAAAGAATCCACTTAACCACGAATTTAAACAAAGCTTAAAAATGATATATATTTATCTAATAAAATATTTTTCTATTAAAAAATTGAATTAATTGAAATTATACATACTTATATTTTTTTTAATCTCTTAACTGTTATTTGGATAAAAGAATAAACGTACGTAGAATATGATGGATAAACTCAAAAATTTATTTGTTTATAAAAAATAGGTAGACAAACTATGTAAAAAACATGTAATATCTTAACCTTGTTCGACCACGTTCAATCGTCCAAAACTTAAAATGGCAACCAAGTTCAGTCGTCCAAAATATAAAATGACGACAAGTTCGGTTAACTTGGATTGGTGAGAACAGTTAAATACTTTTTTTTTTTTTATGGTAGGTTAAGAGAATCAATTGGTGGGGATAAACACGCTCTTAAAATTGCATAACAAAAAAAATGATTCATGAGAATCAACTCGTGACACTCCCTTAATCATAAAAAGCATATTTTTAATAATTTAATAAAAGTGTACTTCAAAAAGATATTTTTAAAATCTATTTTAATTTAAAAATTATTACTTAAACTCATTTTTAACACATGTACTTCAAAAATATTAAAAAAATAATGTTGGAGACAGTCTCATAGACAATCTCACGGGTAATTCATACTTTTTTTTTAAATAATAAATCTCATATAATGAGATATATGTAATAAAAAAATATATATAATGAATCTATTTTTAACTGTGACATATCGGAATTTCTGATAGGAATAGCTGGCCGCAATGACCATTTGTTATTTGAAGTCCTATGACGATGGAGTTTGGTTGGAGGGATGCAGGGCAGCCTAGACTGTATTTTCCTCCTTCAATTCAATCAAACTCGGCAAGGTCTTTTCATTTGTGTTGTACAGTGGGTGACATTTTTTTTTTTTTGTAAAGTTTTGATAATTTAGAGCAATACAAAGTTTTGATTACCAATAAAAATAAAAAGACTAAAAAGGTATATACTTTAAGTAAAGAGACATCTCATTGAATGACTATAGATCCCGCACATTGCTTGTGACACATTCCTCTACAAATTAAAAAAATAAAAAAAATATTAAGGACAGTCTCGTAAACATATTTTGATTTTTTAAAAATAGTAAAATATCATCTAATGAAATATATACTTTGATGAAAAATATATTTCGTTCTATTACGAATTGAAAAACACATTTTTGTAATACAAATACAGAAATATTAACGAGGTATGTACCTTACCGAAGGAGTTATATATCTTGTAGGATGACTACGAAGATATATCAAATATGGACGATCCATGGGTAACGCACGTCTTTTTTTTTAAATGCATTCTTATATATCTCGTTAGTCCCTTTCACTCATTATCTTTCACTCATTATCGTTGTATATAATTTATTGAAATTTTTAATAAATTATATCATTTAATTTTTTAAAACATATAAATCACCTTTTATAACATACATATTTCATTGGATGAAATATATGATTTGATAAAAAAGAAATGAAAACAAATGTCATCTGTGTTTTTGACGAGTCATCCAGTCAGGTTTGTGTATCAATACCATCGGTATTGAATTGCACGACGTATGAAATGAACTATACAGTTCATTATTAAGTATATGTTTCACTTTTTGTACTTGATCCACAGCTTATGCACAGGCATCGGGGCGGATACACCCACCACCTAATTCACTAAACACACGACCTTGTTGATACCACTACCTGCGTTTTTTTAATTTTCCTAAAATCACCACCTTGTAAAACACCACGCCCACCACCCTCTCTCTCTCTCTCTTTTCTTACCTTTCTCTTCTCTCGCTCCCTCTCTCTCCTCGTGCCACCGTCGCCGCAGACCACCACCACCACTTCCTCCCTTTGTTTCCGCCCAAACGACCACAACCACCACCACCACCTCCACTCGATTCCCTCCCCCCTCCACCGATCAGATGGTGTTCGGACAGGTAGTAATAGGGCCTCCAGGCTCAGGGAAGACGACCTACTGCAATGGCATGTCGCAATTCCTCAAACTCATTGGCAGGTTCACCCCCATATATATTTCTTGATTTCATACACTTTTTTTTGTGTTTTTGTGGATGAGGGTTTTTAGGGTTTCAAAATTTTATTAGTGGTTGAATGTTGGTTTTGTGTTTCTTGAAAAAAAATAATGCATGTTTAGGATATTATTATGGCGTGGAGGCTGTTTGGAAGTGATGAAGATATCAGGGGTTTTGTTTGTTAATCTTTCCATAGTTGGGTATCCATGACATTGGGTATCTTCTGAAAAAAAAAAAAAAAATCTTCCTTTCATATGATGGAACATTTTGGCTATTTGATTGTAGATTTTGTCGGCGTTTCCAAACATCCCTATTGTTGGTGCCAATCACCTTTTTTTTTTTTTTTTGGTTGAATTTTTTTTATAGATTAGTGTGAAAAGATGCCTTGACATTGTTGTGGAGACAAATGGAAGCATCCTTTGGGAAGTACTTTAAATTTTGAATCTATAGTACATTTTTTGGAAAAAAGATAATTGGTGTTATATTGGTTGAGATGCATAAGTCATAATTCATACAAGATGTATGATCGAGGGCAAAGAAATGAAAAACAGGGTTAAAAGGGAAAAATTACATTGAAGAAGCTCAGTCAGAAGTGTCATTGGTGTTGGCTCTACCTTTCACTGCCTCTCTTTTGCAGTATGTGTAATATGGACAATGGAAAGAACTGCATTAGACTTCCATTCCTTTAAGCCTCATAATACCATTGAATATCCTCCAAAATTCAACTTCCATTTTGTACTATCCTTGATGTTCCCAGGCAAGGTTTGGTTTCTACTATCCATTTATGGCCATGTAACATATGTCTTCCATCTCTGCATGATCCATTCTATGCTCGTACGTCCTAATTTTCTAAATATTGGGTTACAATGATTGAGGTGTGGAAACTCAATCGACTACCATGGGCAATCTATGGTTCAGGAGGTGACAAATTGGAGGCTTATCGTTGGGGTTATCCATCTCCTACTCTTTTATCTCCCTGCCTAATGTTGTATGGAGTTCATTCGTTCCCTTCATTGTTCCGGGGCTTCTTTTACTGATAAGATTGCTTTACTTATTCCTCGAGTAAAAAAAGTATCTTGCACTGGTTTTCTAGTCCATGCTAGATTTGTGCTTTCTTTGTACGTTTTAGGAGAGAGATCCCTCACCTGCTGACTTTTTAAAGTGGAGTCTCTCTTAGAATAAAAAGTTATTGACAGTAGTTTCCCACTTTTTGTGTATAAAAAAGGAGTGTTGTCAAACTACTTCATGATGCACATTGAAGTGTGGGTGCTCTTTCCTTTTTTAGTGGAGGTGCCTTTATAAAATACTGCTATAATGTGATTAGCTACACTGTTATGAAAAATTTACAATTTCATATGGATGTCTTGTGTTGGGTTGTCGGTGATGGGTTATAAATATGCTTTGAGCATCTAATATGAAAAGATTTAGAAAGGAAGAAAAAGTCTTGTGTTGGGTCAATGGTATTCTTCTTTCTTTTTTCTTTTAAAAAAATTGTTCCATTTAACTTTGACCTGGTTCTCAGCATGCTCATGTTGCCATTGAGAATGACATCATAACTATTGGCTGGTTCTAAAACTCTTGGCCTGGTTGTTCTATAGAAAATTCACTTATGTTTGGCTATATATGTGGGAATTTACTGTAAATTGTCTGTTCTGGGTGCATGTCTGTTCTGATTCAACCTTCATTACTACCTCTGCTCATTCTTCCATCCATTGTTTGGAACACCTAATCTTATGATTCAACTGGTACGAATCAGTTACTTTCAGCACCGACCCAAAATGGAACATGTTTTAGAAAGTCATTGATTTTATTTAATTTTTCAACCAACCATACAGTTGATGGAAGATTGAAGTGAGAGCATAGCAATTCATTGTGGCATAAAGATCGTTTGTGTAAAATAAAAATGTAAACGTGGATGAATGATTGAATTTTAAATCTAACAAAAACTCTATACATTTTTTAATCAGACTGAAGATAATCATATATCTTGATTGGGACAGATGTTTTCTACTAAACTAGATTCAATATAGCCTCTTTTTTTTTTGTTTGGAGAATCAGACATTCTTATGCAATAGAAACACTAATTTTGTTGTTATTTAATTTTCACATTTTCTTTCTCTTAAGCCCATTTACAATTTCCTGAGGACCTTTTTTTTTTGTTGAAAAAGGGTAGATCTTGCTACCTTCACTTATATTGCAAAGTGGGGGTTACAAGGCTGAATGGGTGGTGAGAGGAGAAGAGGTAAATCAAAAATAAAAAGCAACCAAGGAAGAGCAACACAGGAGTTCATTGGGGTATCCGTAGATGGGTTATCTACCTGTCCGCCCACTCCCCCCACCATGGAAGTGCGGCATTCAATAATTACAAAATGGTTGGCATGCATCGCACCCCCCTAGCTCCATGAGGACTTGCAGTTTAGAATTTATTAAACCCACTTTATTAGTTTGTTTCAAACTCATCCCAGTTCAACAATCTGACATTTTTCTCAGAACATATGTTCTGTCTATCCTCTGCTTTTCACTATATGTTTATTCTTGATGTTCATAAGGCTCTGTGACATGTTTATCTCGGCTTGAACATAATTTGAGCTGTGGAAGTAGATAATCAAATCAGTATTTCATGATACACATGATGTTGCGGATCATTCTTTTAATGTCATTACAATCTTTGAATATCAATAGTATTGTTTGATATCAACTGTTTTATGAATTGTGCATCTAACTTCTTGTTGCATTGTAGGAAGGTTGCTGTTATTAATTTAGATCCAGCAAATGATGCATTGCCGTATCCTTCTAGTTGGCTTTCCTGTTTTATAATTGTGGGTTTCCATGAGATATAATTCAAGTTGGCAAATAATAATTTCTTTCTTAAGTTTTCCTGAGAATGCATATTTTTCTTTGTGTTTTTTTTCTTCTTCTTTGGGATGCACATATTGCTTTCCTTTACACAATATTAGATATGAATGTGCTGCGAACATTGAGGATCTCATAAAGCTCAGTGATGTAATGCTTGAACACTCTCTTGGGCCCAATGGAGGTCTGTTAATTTCCTATCTAGTTTGTAAGATAGTCTGATTACCTAAGGTTACACTTCATGTTTTGACTATTGGAATTAGATATTCAATATGATTCATCCTGTTTGTTAATTAGGCCTTGTGTATTGTATGGATTATTTGGAGAAGAACATTGACTGGTTGGAATCTAAATTGAGACATCTTAAAGGTGAGTACAAAACTCTTCAAATTTTATCATTAATTTTTTTAAATCTCATTTGATTAGCTATGCACCCAAGCTTGTCCAATGTCCTCCTGTGCATTTTGTTAATCTTCCTTTCACTAAGAGCTATACTTATTACTTATGTGATTTTGTTCTTTCACTTGATATCATCTCTTTTATTCTAGGGAAACCTCTTTTTCTGATGAGTCTCTGAACATCAACTCCTGTTACCATGCAATTTACACTGCATGTTAACTAAATTGAATCCACAGTTTCATCTGTAGTCTTCTAATAATTTTCTTAGTTGAGGGATACCATTTGAACAAACTTGATCATACCTGACACAAAATTGTGTGAGATTGTTAATTCTCTTAGTTGAAGATTACCATTGATGGAGTCATAATTATGAGTAAATCTTTTAAATTTCTAGATCACATCAAGATACTATAAATGCCCTGGAAATTTATAAGATATATAATGAATTTTTTCCCCATGTATCTTCTTTTGCTTTGTTGGTCAGAACTACAACAAGTTAATGGAACGGTTAAGATGGATTGGAAATTTGGTCTTTGTTCTATTGGTTTTATTTTTAGATGTTTCCATCCTCTTGAATTTTTTATTTTTTTATTTTGGAGAGAAAGATAAAGCAATTTTATTGGAAAAAGCTCGCGAACAAGAAATAGACGAGGGATCTCCATACAAAATAATCAATAGAAGATAGGATTAAAAGTAAGAAGGTGAAGGGCAGTCCCTTCAAGAAAACGCAAAAACTAATGAGATTTATATGCATTGATCTGTTATAATAGCATTGTGAATTAGTGGCGGAATCCAACATGAGTTTATCAAAATCTAGTTTCTATAAAAAATTACATGTATACTGCATTTAAAAAAAAAATCTAGATGATGATTGCTAATATAGATAATGATTAGTTTTGGCCAAACTTTGACCATATATCTAACCATAATTGTTGGTTTGCAGATCATTACTTTTTATTTGATTTTCCTGGCCAAGTTGAGCTTTTCTTCCTTCACTCCAATGCAAAGAATGTTATATCTAAACTCATAAAGAAGTTGAACCTCAGGGTACGATAGTTTGTTCCATGTTTTTGTGGTCATTATTTCAAATGTTGTTTCACCATGGTTTTAAATGAAACTAATAATTTCTTTATATGATATTCAATGAGATAATTTTTTAATCTCATAGTTCTTTCTTTCTTTGCAGCTAACTGCTGTGCATCTTGTTGATGCACATTTATGTAGTGATCCGGGAAAATACGTGAGTGCACTACTGCTATCATTGACAACCATGTTACATCTGGAACTTCCACATATCAATGTCCTGTCTAAGATTGATCTCATCGAAAGCTATGGGAAACTAGGTGTGGTAAAAGCGTTCAATCCTCCATTTGTTAAACTGCTATTGTTTTTATGATAGTATTGTCATACACACATTTTGAGATTGTCCCAATTGTTCATCGCATTAAACTCACAACATTTCTTGCAGCTTTCAACCTTGAGTTCTACACAGATGTTGAAGATTTATCATATTTACAAAACCTTCTTGACCAAGATCCTCGATCTGCAAAGTACAGGTCTGTCTTAATCCAGCTCTTGTAGGACCACAATTTATTAATCTTTAGTTGATTTTATTGACTGAGAGCTTTCTGAAGTGGAATTTTCTTCGATCATTTGATTTTCTAAGTTTAATATTTTTCCCTTATTTATGTTATTTCTCTTTCATTGCTTGGAAACCCCATATATTAACATTGAATGCCATCACTCCTGTTTTCGTTTTCCTTGGTTGGGTTTGTTAAATTTTTTTTTTTTTTTCAAAATAAAAACATTACACACACAAGCAGACATCACCTAATTGATGCTTGTGCATGCACTGATTTCTACTTCAGATATCTGCACTTGATTATTCCTTTGATCTTGATGTTATCTAACCTATAGGATGAGTGTTGCTGGACAATCATTAAATATCCACTGAGAATGAGTATATAAAGTCATACTCAGATACATAATTGCTTGTTTGGATGTTATATTCAGATAAATATGAAGAAAATGACACTGTACATCTGAGTGATGACAGTCAAGAACTCTACTCCCATGAATTTTGAAAAGGTAGTTGACCTTTTGGTTGAATAAGCTGACATGCTGTGCAAATTGCAGAAAACTTACAAAGGAATTATGTGAGGTGGTTCAAGATTTTGGACTTGTCAGTTTCACGACCTTAGCTATCCAGGCACGTTAATTCTTGTTTTTCCCTTCAGAAGTTTGATTGTATGCTTGTCTGCTGTACTAACAATTTTCAGTTTTTCAGGACAAAGAAAGTGTTGGGAATCTTGTGAAGCTGATAGATAAAAGCAATGGTTATATATTTTCTGGCATAGAAGGAAGTATTGTCGAGTTCAGCAAAATTGCAGCTGCTCCCCTTGACTGGGATTACTATAGATATCCTTTAATTATTTATTTTGCAGTTTAGTTTTCTTCTTCTTTGTTTGCACAATTGGAGGATTTCAGATTATCAAGCATTCAATGATTTAAAAAAAAAACCTGATTGAGCCATCTGATCTCCAGTTCATGAATCATAAAAATCTTTTGAATATCATTACTCTATTTCTGGGTGTGCTTAGATTTTGTTTGCACATATTGAAGGCCATATCTTTTGATTTTTTTTTCTCATTTTCTTGATTAGATGGTGCTTCTCCTTGACATAATTTTACAGCGGCGGCGGTGCAGGAAAAATATATGAAGGATGATGAAGACTTAGGAGAGATGATGGAAGAGATTTCACGCGAGTGAGTGCGTCCTTGAGGCAGAACCCTGCAATGACTTGAGTAAGCTCATGTTTACTTCACTAAATCATCCAATTTTTCTTTTAATGAAGTGAAGGCTCTCACTTTTTTTTTTTTTTGTCTCATCTGTAACATTTCCTATGTAAATGAAAATTGTATGATATGAAATTGTGTATCCTTCGATGGCATCACCAAGTTTTCAATGCATTTTCATGCATTGTAGAGACTTCAGAGTTCATTTAGAGAAACTTGATCCTTGTTGGTTGTCTGAAAAGAACACGTCAGGTCTGAAGTATACTTTCGAAATGAAAGTATTTTTTTGTATCATTGTGGTTATTGCAATCATTTCTAATTCAAAGCTTTGCATATTTGGTTGATTGTTTTTTGCATTTATACCTCTTATTCAACTTTTATCCAAAACTTATTCATGGTTAAACAAAAAAAACTTTCTAATATTTTTCAACCAGAATAATTAAAAACGCAATTAAACAAAAAAAAAAAAGAGATAAAAGACAGCCTCCTCACCTAGTTTGGATTTTATTTAATAAAATCACGGTAGTAATGTTTACTTTTTTGAAAAATAAAACAGAAAAAGATATATTTAATTGATATAGTTATCAACCTATCCCATACAGTAATATGATTATATTTAACTGATATGACTTTGGTATTACACCTTGTTGTAATTTGTGAAATGATTCAAGAAAGTACATTATACACTTCACTAGTGTAGTGTGAAATTTTTTTTTTTAAAATATTTATTGTTTTATTTAGATATATATTTCATATTTCATAATAGTATGTATTTAGTTAAACACATACTTTTAAAAAATAAAATTAGAATAGTTAGAAGATGTAGAAGGGCGATAAAAAAAAAAACAGGGGAAATTAATTCTGGGTCGGGAACCCCTAAATTATTTTTAGATCCCCATTTTAATCGGGATTTTTATTTCTGGATCCTTCCGTTTAGTGGAGTTTTTTTTTATCCATTTTTTTTTATCACTTTGTCCATGCTTTTTATCTTTTATCTGTGTCCACATCTCTTCTCTCCACATCAAGGGCAGCCCCTTCACTCTTGTCATCTCCTCCCTCTGGTGCCTTTCCATGCTATCACTTCCTCCCTCCCGTTAACAATATACGCTAACCTGTTAACAATATATCTAGAGCTGTTCACATTGTACTCAAATATGTTAAACAATGTACATAGTCGATGAAGGAGATGAGAAAACGTAAAAATAAAAATGTTATTATTGTTGGACTTAACTCCTATTACTCAAAAGGACCCGGAATAATAGACAATTAGACACTTATTAGACATAAAAATATTAGACAATAGACAATTAGACACTTATTAGACAATTAGACATAAAAATAAGTCCAAATCTTTCAGGGATATAAAAATAATTCCTGGTTATTCGGAGTGCCCAGAATTAATTAAAAAAACAAAAAACACTCTGTATCATTTTCAGATCCGGTTAAAGAAAGAGATACTGCGGTATATCCAAACCAACCCACACTGAAACCAGTCTGGGGAAGAGAGAGAGAGAGAGAGAGAGAGAGAAGGAAAAGCATGGGTTGGAAGGCGGCGGAGAAGCTCTTACAGCAATGGAAGCTCCTCCGCGGAGACAACGTAAGTCCTTCCTCCCCTTCCCCCCCTTCAATCGCTCTCGCTCACCCACCTCTCTTTCATTCTCTTCATAAAACCCTGTTTTTTTTTTGCAAATCTGTTAAAGGTGATGATCATAAGAGGCAAAGACAAAGGCGAGACCGGCCTCATCAAGCGCGTCATCCGATCCCAGAACCGCGTCATCGTCGAGGGCAAGAATCTCGTCCGTCCATCCTCTCTAACCTCCCCTTTTGATGTTCTTCACGCCACTCACCTTTATAGCTCACTCCCTCTTCTCTCTCATTGTCACAGGTGAAGAAGCACATCAAGCAGGGGCAGGGACACGAGGGCGGCATATTCACGGTCGAGGCCCCCCTCCACGTCTCCAACGTCCAGGTCGTCGATCCCGTCACGGGGTATGTGAATTGATTGATCGTGATTTTTTTTTTTTTTTTTTTTGGATTGGTTTTTTTAGGGCTAGTTTGACAAAGGGAGAAGATTTTTTTAGGATAGTTTATACTAATTTTAGGGGATAAAATATCTGTCAATTTAGACCTTATTCACATTTGTCAAAATTGAGGCAAAAAGATGGGATACATATTATCATAGTCTATAGGTGGAATAAAAAATCCCTATTTTAATTTCAAAATTGGATCAACTGTACGTGCTGATGCACATAGTCATTCCTGTAGTTGTAACTGATTATATAAAATATCTTTATATACTTGATTAGAAAAAATTTATAAAGTTATGCATTCAATTCATTCGAGTATATACTTTTGTTTGTGAAGGTAGGTAAGTACTTCATTAGACCATAATATACATTCTAAAAAAAATTCAAATCGAGTTGGGAGTGCAAAAGCAATTTTAGGATTACTGTACCTAACATTTTCCTTTTTTAATGTTTCAATGTTTTATGATTTTTTTTTGGTGGGTTTTCAAAAAAAGGAAGCCTTGTAAGGTGGGGATTAGGTATCTTGAGGACGGGACGAAGGTGAGGATCTCGAGGGGTCTGGGAGCGTCAGGATCGATTATCCCCCGACCGGAGATTTTGAAGACTAGGGTTACACCGAGACCTACAATTGGTAACCTTCATGCTTGACTTTGTTTTATTTGAATTTGGTTTGTTTATAACATATGAATTGTGGACTAATTGCGAAACCAAATGCATGTAGCTTATTATATTGGGAAATGAGTTTTGTGTTTTAAGACGTGGATGCAATGGAGGTGGTTGGGAAACAAGAGGTTTTTGGTTTTAGTATTGTAGGGGTCTGGTTTTATTTTAAATATTCAGGGTTGGGTGGAGTACTGCACTTAAATGCAGTCACATTTTTTTGTTTGATTTTTTTTTTGTTGAAACACACTCTTATAGTGTAGGTTATTATATTCACAAATTAGTGAATTACACATTTGGTGTATTAAGACCCTCTTTTAACAATTTACTCATTAGAAACTCATTCATTTAATTTATTTGATTCAATGTACCGAATCACCTCATTTAATAATTTAGTCAAACATTTGGGAGATGGTAATCAGATTTCTATTGGACTAGGGGATATTCAATGCTGGTGCAAGCTCTGTGATGCTTTTGGGGGAAAATGATTGAGGAATAGTTCCATTTGTTTTTGATCTGGTTCAATAGAGCTCTCTTCAACTGTGGAACTTCTTTGCTTTGATGCTTTGTTTTCTTTTGTGTTATTGTTATGTTTTGGACATTCCTTTTCATTTAATAAAAAGAAGGCCGGATGCCTACCGATTTCTTAAAAGAAAAAGAAGTATCCCCTCTCACTAAGGGTGTGCTTATGCTCAATTTTGAAGGAGCATGAAAGAAAGTGAGAGAATTTGGTCAAAGGAAAACTTAATTTTTATAATGTTTGTGCATGTGATGAAAAATGATAAAATCATTTTCCATCACTTTCCTTTAAATTCTCTCCTATAGGGAAGAGAAAAAAATGCACTCATCTTTCATAATAAGACAATAGGGGAGGGAAAGTGAAGGAAAAATATTTATTTTCCCTTGTTTGACACAAACATTAGATTTTTAGATGGTCAAAGGGAAAAATTTAGCTTTTCCTATTTTCTCTCACTTTTAATTATACACAAACACACCCTAAAAAAAGAATTGAATCAGTGTTAATATGGTTCTTTAAGTTGACAAAATGTGGGTGGGAGCAAGGGAGCAAAGTTCATCTCTTCCTAGTGTTTGTGCTAGATCATATGGCTTGTCAGTAATGATAAATTGTTTAATGGTAGACAGGCCTGCTTGGAGAATACTTGGGCAACCACTACTTGTTTCTTGAACATTGTGAGTACCCAAATTGTCAAGGCAGATAATTTCTAGAGAAAAAGAAGGGATCTTCATTGTAGAGTTACTAGAGTACATGGGCATTTCTTATGTCCCATCTTAGTGACCTTCACTTTTATTTCTTCCTTTTATTTGTCTTCCTAACATCTAGTAGTTTACTGGTTATAATTGGGGTATGGACAGCATTGAAGGGATCCCTGATCTCAAAATGGGATTCTCTATCATGTTGTGTTAGAGCTTCTCCAATTGGGGTTTTCATTTTGAAGACTCTCATTGAAGATTTTACATATTTGAAGACTCATGGATTTTAATGGGGTCTTCATTTTGAAGATTTTACAGTTTTGAAGATTTATCAACTTCAATGGTAAACCTTCAAATTTTATTGTGTTGATCTTCAAATCACTATTTCAAAATTTATTTTGTGTATCTTCAAATCATTATTTTAAAGTATTAAAATTTAACATTTGATAATTTTATTTGATAATTATGAAAAAGTCTTCTAAATTATTTTATTTTTTTATACATTTGTTTATTTAGAAATAATAATTTATGTATACAATATTATGTCATGATAATGCCATGGATTAAATTTAGTTAACTCAATGATTGAATCAATGATTCATAAGCTATTCATTTTTCTGTACAATGAACCATTCGATTTTTAAAAGTTGCTTTTGAACTTTAAATGAATTTTTTTGCAAGAAATTTAACACTCAGTTGAATGAAAATTTCAATTTTTTATTAAATACAAATGACAAATTGGAGATTTGTAATAAAATAGGAGTAAAAAATGTTATTTATAAAAAGATGTTGAATGATCAAATGAGTATATCTGATATTGTAAAAGATGTGAATGATCAAATGAGTATTTCTGACATTTGGATACCCAAAAATGGGTCTCCAAATTTGAAGGAGAGATAGAGTTTGGGGGTTGTAAAATTCATATTTGAATCCCCATTGGAATCAACCGGCCTACAAATCTTCAATTTGCAAGCCGGTTGTTGTTGCTCTTATGAATGGTTGATGATATCTTTGCATTGGATAGTACCCTTTCAAAGGGAATTCAAAATGCCTCATAAGGTTCAAGTTTTTCTCGAAAAGACTTCTTAGAGCAACTCTAACAAGCTTGCAAAATGAAATTTTGCATTCGGATTGGTTCCAATGAGGTTGCAAATATGGATTTGGCAGCCCCAAAACTCCATCCATCCTTCAAATTTAGAGACTCATTTTTGAGTTTTCAAATGTTAAATCACATTTTAAAATAATAGAAATACTCGTTTGATTATTCATATAAATGACATTTACTCTATTTTATTATAATATCCAATTTTCCCTTTGTATTTAATAAAAAGTTGGAATTTTTATGCATACGGGTGATAAAAGTTTCATAAAAATTGTTATTTAAAGTTCAAAAGCAATGTTTAAAAAACCGAACTGGTCATTGAACTTGGAAAATGAGTAAGTTAAGAATCACAAGTTCAATTGTTGCATTAACTGGATTTGAACCGTGATATTATCATGACATTATAAACATATGATATAAATTATTATTGTTAATTAAAAACATTTAAAAAAATATGAAATATTTTAGAATTTTTTTTCATAATTATCAAGTGTAAATTTTGATACTTTTAATTAATGATATGAAAATCTACACAATAAAAGTTGTGATCCACACAATAAAATTTGAAATAGTGGTTTGAAGATCTATACAATAAAAGTTGAAGATCCACTAATTGAGTTGGTGGATCTTCAAAACCATAAAATCTTCAAAATGAAGATCCCATTGGAGTTGGTGGGTCGTCAAATATGCAAAATCTTCAATGAGAGTATGAAGACTCCCATTGCAGATGCTCCTAGTAATGTTTACGGGGATAATGTGTGGCAAATGCCTCCCTGACTTGTGTTCTTAGCAACCAAGAAGAGGAAACAATATCTTATGTTTTCAGTTCCTTCATTTTTTCTAAGATGTTATGGTTACGATTGGGAAGAACAGTTCAAATAAATGGGGGCATTAGTTCCTTTGAGCAGCTCTGGCAGAGAGGCAAGGGAAATAAAAAGGATGATATAAGCATGCATCCAGGGTCTCTCAGCTGGTTGTCTCTTCAAGCTGCTGGGCTCTTTGGTTAGCTAGAAATGAAGTGGTTTCTAAGAGAACCATATTGTATTTTGAAATGTGTGTGGAATATCTTTTTATATTTTTATATTATTGGGGCTGCAATTGTATTGAGGCATCAAATGTTTCTTTTTCTAGGAATAGTACGCTTTTGGTGAGTTGGTCATCAGTTCCAACCAACACTTCTTCCCTGTCTTCATTTCTTTCACATATAAATCCCTTTTGCAACAGAAATCCCTTTTTTCTGTTTTTCCTTTTTAGGTTTTATTTTGGAGTTGTATGCCAGAATTTATCAATAAAATTCTTGGAGGTAGACTCCCATCAGTTTTAAAAAAGACCCTCTTTTAGAATTTGTTTATTCTCTCGGGAATTATTTGTGTTGATCACTAATAATTCAGTTACTTCTACATCATTTAGCATCCACCCTTATTGATAAATGTTTCAATCATTCACAAATCATAGTTACTATTTATATTTTTATTTTCCTGAATTTTTTACAAGTTTTTAGCTTTTTTTTTTCCAAATTCCACAATCCTTACTCGAGACTACACTAAAACATAAAAACGTTTTGACAGTTTGTTTAATGGCAGTTAAAGGGTATGATTGGGGGTTTTCTCTTTCGTGCTTAATGCTCTTTAAGTGTATTGAATTTTTTGGATCTCTTATTTTCAAAAAAAAGAAAAAAGAAAAAAGAAAAAAAAGGAACTCATTTATTTATTTTTCTCTTTCGTTTTTTTGATACTTTTCATCTACTTGATCCTACAGCATGTGACTTGTATGCCACCAATGGTAACACCACCTCACCGTGAACCCCTCCCTTGGCTGCGGTCACCAAGTAGCCTGATCGTTTGTCTCCTGCCTCACCTGAAAGTCATGAAGAACAACCATGAAAGATAGATATTTATCCGCCACTAAGTCGTGGAGGTTGCATCTCAATGCCACCTCCCACTCCCCGTTCTGAACATCATCCTTCTAGAACTCCCACACCCATCCTATTTAAGTGCCAAGTCAAAAACCTGCGGAAATTTGAGCTTCATAGGGACTTCTGAATGCACACCATCCATCAGTCCAGAAGCAAATAGACACACGACATCCTACCTCCCTTGATATAGACTCTGCAAATTGGGGTCCTCCAGTCTTGACATTTAGGTCTTTTTTTTTTTTTGGTGACAATGTTTTTTGAGTTTTCGAACCTTAATCCTGAAGCCATTTCAAAACATAAATGAACAACTTTGAACTCCCACTCACCCTGACAACTTCCCTTACAAATCAGCAACATGTTATTTGTGTACTGAGGATGAGATAATTTAAGGTCTCTGGAGTCAATTTTATAACCATTCAACCAGCCAACTGGCTTTGAAGCACATCCTTATGAGAAAAAGAGTTTTTCAGGGTGAAAACGATGGGGGACAAATGATTGCCCTGTCTTGAACCCTCGCTCATTCCAAAGAAACCAACAGGGGAAGAGTTGACTGGCACAAATCCCCTTGGAGTTGTGATGCAATCTTTCACTATCTGACTTATCTAGTGGAATTTCCAGTTCATTGAGTAAAAAAACTTTTGCAAAGTCCACCTTCCATAGAAGAATGCACCATTTTTTTGGCTGCATCAATGGTAGATTTTGAGCGACCAAAAACTGTTCATCAGATATCTTTCTTTGATGAATACTGTTTGACGGGGATCAATTAGGACTTGAGTCACCTCTTTCAATCTGTTAACTAGAATTTTGGATAAATTTGAAAAAACTCCTTTAAGGAAGATATCTGTTTCACTGTGTTAAATCCCCCACCACTTCAGGACCCTGACACTTAGGAATATGTTCCAGGAAGGTTGCAGTTAGGCTTTGTCAGCCTCATTCCCCATTTTAGAAACAGTTTATTATTCCATGATCATCCTTGACTAACGCTCGAAATTCCTGAAAGAAAGGAAGAGTGAATCCATTAAGGCGATTCGATTTGTCACCATTGATTTTGGAGACTGCCTCCTAGCCTCATGCCAAGATCGCATCGGAGGGAATCTGAGGCAACTCCTCATCTCTCCATCTTGGGATGAATCTCCTATTCCTGCTCAAACATGAACTGATGTGGCTAACAATTTTTTTCCTGAGTCATTTTTGTCATCAATTAATTAGACCTCCACTTTGAGCTTCGAGATCCTATTAGTTTTTCCTATGTCGCTAGAATCCCTTTGGAAGAATCTTGTGTTTCTTCACCAGCATCCAAAATAGCTCTCTGAGTTTTGCCTAAACAATGTCCTTATCAGCTTTTCTATATTCCTTCTCACATTCTCTCAGTTGCCATGCCTCCACTCTCATATCACACATGAGGTTCTTTCTGAAAATATCATCTTTGGCTTGGTCCCTCTCCGTGTCTGTCTGTCTGCAATTTCTACCCCTTGATATTTGCCTCTTTTTAAGGTGTCTTAGCTTCCTCATCAACTTGAGAGCTCCAATACCTTCAACACTTGCCTGGAGTAATCACATCTCTGATTCCCTAAATGGTTATCCACCTTTATAAATTTGAAGCAATTAGCCTGCTTTGGGTCTCCAAGTGAATCCTTCACACTACTTCAAGTGAAACTAAAAATTGAGAGGGGGATTTCCAGCAACCCTTCCTTTGTGGTCCAAATACATTTGAAGTAACTTGACCTCAGGTAATCGAGGGGACATGGAAGTTGGATGGGCTAATTTTCTCATTGTCCATTGTCTAATAAAAGTTGTTCTTCTCTCTATACAATAATTTTATCTTCATCCTATTTTTGACAGCACTGACCACGAAATGTAATTTATAAATAACAGCCCTCTGACAGAGATGACCATTAGAACAAATCTGGAAAATAACAATAATAAATAAAATGTAATGCATGATAGCTATGGTTTTATACCTAAATAATATCTTGACTGTGTAATAGAGAGAGATGGGCTTCTGATGTGAGTTTGCTTCTGAGCTGCGAGAGATGGGCTTCTACAGGAATTTGAAATGTGAACTGCATAAGGAAGAAGAAAAATCTAGAGACCACCTATTTTCCAGTGCAGAGTTAGCCTTGCTTGGGGTAGAAGCTTATTGTTCAGACTGCCCAACAAATGTGGGGTATCTTCCAGAAATTCCAGAATAAAGGTCACAGAAGCACAAAAGTTCTTTCAGGCTATCCTGCACATAGTGTCTTGGGCAATCATGCTAGAGAGAACAAAAAAATTTCGGAGGGAAGACCTGCTATGTGGAGAATGTCTGGGGGAATTTACTGGGTTTCCATGCTGCCTGGAACAGAGTTATCTTAGGAGCTTATGTTGTCTGCATTAATGAGTAAGTTTGTGGTTGTATAATAAGGGGAGTCAACTAAGGTCTCTTCTTTTATTTTATTTTCTATTTTACTTGTTTTGGGACTTGGAGAGTTGGAGTTTCCTCATTTCCTTGGGCTTTTTTCTTTATTCTTTTTGGGGCTTCCAATCTAATTAATAAATTTGCTGGAGAACTCTTAAGGGGCCACTGCTTCGAGCAATAGTAAAGTGCTCAGGTCAATATGACAGTTTTGGATTTAAGTTCTGAGGGCTGTCATTTTGTGAAAAACAAAGTTTAGGATTGTATCCAGTCTCCTGCTATAGACGCCACTCTGGGTGATGGCCTTTTTCAGTTCCCACTATTAATTAAAAAAGATATTGGTGATGTTCTAAATATTTTTGGCTCTTGCATGCTGATTGAATAATTGTCTGGCAGTTTAGTCATCAGATTTGATTACTTTATGGTTCTAACAATCTTATTTGATTTCTGCCCAGTGACTTTTTTTTTTGCCAAATTCCATACATTTATCAATTTGCAAATATCTTGGTTTACTTTCATATTAGTAGCTTGGTCTGAAGAGCTATATCTTTTCTTTTTTTTCATAAATATTTATACATATCTCATTGTTCGTTTCAAAGATTGGGGTGCATTTATCTAACCTCGTCTTTGCTATCAACAAATATACTGATAAAGTTGCATAGTCTTTTTCCTTCTGCCCATGATATTGAAATTTTTTTTATATCATAAAATCTCATGCAATTATGTTTGAGAGAATTTTGTTTGAGCATATAAAACTTCATTTTTAATGCTCTCTCATATGAATGAAATCATTCTTTCATTTTTCCAAACCTTCTCATTGATTCAATTCAGCATGCACTGACCGATGATTTTGTTTGGCATCCACAGTGGGTCCTAAAGACACCCCAATTGACCTTGTGATGGAGAAAACTTATGATGCTAAAGCTGGGAGGGGCATGCCTGAACTATAAGCAATACAAACTTTTTGACTGATTTTCCTTTATCTGTACTTTGTTTTATGTACTGTCAATTGGTACTTGATTTTATGAGATAGTTAGTCTAGTTGAAAGTTTATTCATCACTGTCTTTTTCTGAATGACCACTTTTTAAGTGATTCTGTAGGCCCTGTTTGGTTGGTTGGTTTGTTGTTAGATTCCCTTGTGTCTTTGGAAGGGGATGAGATTCAGTACGTATTAGATTCCATTAATTTTTATAAATCCCCAATGATTGGTCGACATGCATAACCTGGCAAGTTTAACATGAGATATTGCATTCATTATTTCATTTTGAATATATTTTAGCCTTCATTTGAAAATTGATAAAATTCAACACTGGTTGGATCTTTTAAGTAATTTTGGGTGTACATAAGCAAGAAAATAAGGTGGAATAAGATTACCATAAAATTTTTTATGGCACCAAGACATTCAACGAAGAACGATAGGGCACTCTTGGGGATTTCTAGGAGCTAACAACATAATTGCCAATAAAAGGAGTAATGTTGATTTTTTTTTGTCTTCTATCATTTATTTGAATATAGTTTCAGACTATGGAATATCATATTTAGATTTAACAAATTTATAATCTAGAGATTAAATCAACTAACCATGTATGATAAATTATAAGAAGTTGCAGATGTTTTAAGATTTTTATGAGGATCTTTTGCATTTTGGATTATGGAGTTATATTTTTCTCTAATAATAAATTTAATATTTCCTTTCACTCATCTTATTCTCCTCCTGTTACACACTTACACCTATATACTTTTAGGAAAATGTACTTTTAAAACCATACGATCTCAAATCTAACGGCTTCAAAAGACATGTACTTGCTTTGTATGGGAATAATGGGATACATATTTATGAGTTTATTGTGTTTCATGTGGGCTTTTGAAGGCTTATAGAGCAATATTTTATGAAAAATGTTAGGCTTAATCATATTTACCACTCAGACCACACATGTTTTCATTTTTTTTTGAATAATAAACATCATCTACTAAGATATATGTTTTAATAAAAATTGTATATTGCTGTATTTCGAGTTAAATGGATCCATTTTTAATAAGTGTAAGAAAATATTTAACGAGATATATATATCGTCTAACGAAGTATATGCTTTATTGAATTTCTAACGAGATATACAGGATTGTATTACAGTTCCATTTATATTCTCATATATCTTGTAATTAGCCATATGCATTCTCACTAAAGAGGAATATTTCCCATCAGAATTTTTTACATTATCTATAAATGAGTCCCTATAATTTATTGAAATATATACATCTTTATAAAACTATATATCTCTTCAAATCATGTATATCATTTAAAAGAAAAATCAAAATGTTTGTAGACTGCATTTGGTAAACAAGGCTGACTGTAATATATAATAGACAATTAGTTGTGGACAAGGGCGGCGCTACATTATATGTGGTGGGGTCAATTGACTCCATCACATTTTTTTTTAAAAAAAAACCATTTCAAACAATGACAACCCAGCCCACCAGCCCCACCAGTTGACTATGCTTGATCCAGATTTTATACATAAAACCTCGGTGTTACGCTAATAACAATGTTATAATCCTTTCTAGGCCCCGATTAATATCTTACCTAGGCCTAGGTGGACCCCGTCTACAATGCTTAGCGCCTAGCCGTTTTTTTATTAATCCCTAGTTAACTAATAAGCTATTAAATTACTTTATATATTATTTATCTATTAATTAATTTTTTATGCTATCCCCATTATGTTGACATTAGTAATTTTGTTTTGATATTACTTTATTATTATTTTGTAGTATAAAATTATTATATATATAATATGTATATGTGTATGTATGTGTATTATATTTATTATTCTAAAAAGTGTTTGATTAAACCTCGATTAATCTCTAGTCCCTCATCAACCGCTTGACTAGCGCCTAATGTTTTTTACAACATTGTCTAGTAAATGGTGTTACTACAAAGTTTATATTTTTGATAAATATATAATAAAAATAGATTTTTAAATAAATTTATAGAATTTTTTTTAATCACCCCATTTATAAAAATTTATGGAGCCCCCACTATATGATATCCTCAATTAAACAGTGTGTACATGCCAGCCCACTGTATAAAAATTCTAGACTAAGACTAGAATAAGTGGGTCCTTGCCATTAGACATGTATTAAACAAAATTGGCATACATAATTAAGGGTGCAGCTTGGATGGGAACCCGACCTCACCCAAAATTTGGACGGATTTGGGTTGGGATTTTAGCGTTTGAGTTCAGCCTGAGTCGGAATCCGAGCAACCCGAATTTAATTTGGATTGGGTTTGGATAACCCGAACTCAAAGTTTTTATATTTAAGTAAAATGTTCTAATTAAGTAAATTTATAAATTTTTAATTTGTATGATAAAATTTGAATTGCATAATTTTTTATTTATTTAGAATCTTTTACTTTTATAGTTTTTATATCTTTATTATCTAAATAAACATATTTATCATCTTCATGTTTTTTATTTTTGTTATGCGGAGAATTGACAATTATAAAGTTTTAATTGTTTAAAATAATAAAATTTTCAAGTCAAACCGAACTCAACCTTAGCCTAATCTGAAACCAATCGAACCTGAATCAAATCCAAACCCGAACAAAACCTGACGGGTTGGGTTCGGGTTAAGTTTCTTAAACCCGAAGGTCGGGGCAGATCGGATCCGATCGGATCAGATCGGGTTTGGATTAACTTTCTCAAACCTTTGATTGGATTTAGATTGAGCTCAAACCCGATCCATTTCCACCCCAATTGCACCCCTAATATAATACTATTAACGTGCATTTGTTAAAAGCAACATGTTGTAATGGTGCAAAAGGAACATACATAGTAATTTTATATATGTTATATGATTTAACATCTAAAAACACATAATATATCATGCATGAAGGATATGTTTTTTTAATATAATGTTATAAAGAACAAATTTCTAATACATTTAATACAAAGATAATATATATAATTATATGAAAAGAAATGATTTATCTCAGGTCCTCACCAAAGAAAAACATAATCACTCCTCACATTGATTTAATGTAACTAAATAATTAGTTCAATTACAAGTCTGAATGAGTCATTTATGATTATAATACAATGAAGAACGAATCAACAATTAATTATATGTTGGAAGAGAATATAAAAGCTAACCAAAGCTTATTCATATATAAGTATATAACTCCCAAAAAACATAGATTTCTAATAAATGAAATATTCAATATTTTACAAATATACAACATTTTCCTCTTAGATTTTGTACAAAATCATTGGAGAAAGAACCATGTTCCAATTCCAACAATGATATGAGTCTTAATTATGAAAATAAAAAATCAAAATATAAAATTGAAACTTATTCTCTTTAATATACAAAAAAAAAGTTATATTGATATGTTGTGGGAGTATAAATTAGACTATAAAATTGGGACATCTTCCATGTGGGGTGGGCTGAATTAAATTTTTATAGTAAATTTTTTACTTTACATTTTATAAAAATATTAATTTTTTAATATTTATACTTAAAATAATCAAAACTAATAAATAGATTTGTCTGAAAAATTAATTTTTTTAAGGTGATGTTACATTCAATTGATTTTTTTTATAGTCACAAATACAACTCCATACATATCGTTAGAAATATATATATATATATATATATATATATATATATATATATATATATATATATATATATATATATATCATTAACTTTTTTTTACATTTACTATGTTTATTATTGGTTAAAAAAATAAAATCATTTGTAGTCTGCGTTTTAAATTATAAAAATGACTTTGTCTAACATTTTTCATTTTTTATATATCTACTTAAATTACATCAATCAATCAATTATTATAATAAAAATCAAAACTAACAAACCAAACAATGAAACAAAAACAATAAAAAAACATTCACGTAAATTCAAAGCATCACAATTTGTGGAATAAAAGTATATATATATACTCCATTGTGGACGATCAAAATTGAAGGTTCTACAATTGAAAATAAGTGCAAAAAATGAAAACATTTTATTTTATTAAAGAGATCAAAATTTTTGAAATAAAAAACACTGCAACAATTATGGAGATGAAAAACATAGTAATGACACGTGAAGGGGAGAGGATTTGGGGATTTCTAAAATTATGGATGCTAATTGGGGGGAGAGATTCAAGGGATATGGTACTATGGTAGTTATTTGAGACTATATATGGGGAGAGAGATATGGGGGATATTGTGTAGTGATATATATACAGGCGAGTTGTGCAAATTTGGGCCGGGCTATAGCCCGGCTCAGCGAACACATGGCTCCGCCCTTGCATGTAACATACAAACTGATAGATACGTTGGAATTATAAACGCATGCATGTGTAAGATGGTCTTGCAATTTCCACACTATTATTTTTGTCAAAATACTAATGAATTGAATACTATACATGTAATTTATAAAATGATGTGATGAAGATTAAATTATGATGTTTTGAGAGAAACCCTGATCATATTGATGATTTGAAACATGAGTGTTGATACACTCAATCCGTTTTGTAGCCCTGCCTACAGCTTAGAATTGATCCCTCAACCACCTACACTGTTATAATGTAGTGTACACTTATACACTATGATGGAATTTTTTTATTTAAAAAAAAACAAAAATCATACTAATGATTTAATTTCAGTTTATATTTTTATTTTTTATAACAGTATATATTTTAATAAATGTGTGTATATATTTTTTAAAAATCGATATAAACTGCGAATGAGACTCCATGATCTATCATTTTCCTTTGAAACATCACACTTGAAGAAATATCTTCTCCCTCACTTTGTTAAAGAATTCCACCGACACTAAAAAAGGATCCAACTTTATTAGGCATATATGTATGGACAACAAATCCATTCTGTATAATTGCGAATCTGAATATTTTTGTTGACTTAATATAAATCTGAACTTGATGTGTGATGTTGGAATCACATTCTAACGAAATACAAATAGTACTCGAAATACATGACACGTGGCCCCGGGCATGGCCGGGGTCCTCTTATTAAAAAAAAAAAAAAGAAAAGAAAAGAAAAAAAATTGATATAATTCTCTTGAAAGTTAGCTAATTTGGTTTTAGTTTATGTATAATTAAAAAATCATCACAGGTCCTTATAAAGTATGGTTAACGAATTTAGTCTCTGAGTTAAATTGCAACACTAAATTCATTTAAATAAGTCTCTACAAAATATAAAAATTCGATTTAATCCTTTTGATGACAAAAATGCCCCTAACGTTTTTTTGAAAAATTCTCTTACTGTGTTATACTCATCCATGGTAAAAAAAAAATATCGATATAACTCCCTGAAAACTTATGAAAATCGAAAAAGGTCTATGTAAAATAGTAAATCCACTTAATGTTAACCACAAATCTGGTTAATGTATTACAATAATTTATTAAGTAAATTTTAAAAATTTATTACAGTAATTTATCATGTATGGTTATAGTCAACTACATATCTGGTTAGTTTCGGTTATAATATGGACTAAAATAAATATTGTCTAATAAGATAGAGACCTGAGTGGGTTTATTAATCTTATAGGGACCTTGTTCAGTTTTCTTAATTTTGTAGGGAGTTATATCGATTTTTCAAAAATAAGGAGTGAGGGTATTTTGATAATTTTTAATGTATAGTTAGGGTTAACCATTTACTTGATTAGATGGGGTGACGGTAGGGACTGAAATAATATTTTTCTAATAATATAGGGATCTATGATGATTTTTTAATTTTATTGGGACTAAATCAATTTAGCAAACTTTTCAGGAAGTTATATCAAATTTTTCCCAAAAAATTTGCAGGTATCCACTGAAAAAATATCATTCAGTCAAATACCCCCAATGAATTACATTTTGGGTAAAATACAATTTGACCCCCTCAAGTTTGCAAAACCAGCAAAGACACCCCTTGTATTTTAAAAATATGCATTTACACCTCCTACTAATAAATCACATGGTAACATAATGAAAATAATAACATGAAAAAATACCGTTGCTTAAAATGTATCGATGATTTATATCAATTAAGATATATATGGATGATTAATTTGAGATGTAAGAAGTCTTTTAATTACTTCAAATGTATGGATGGTAAGTATAAAATATTATTTTGAGTGGTAAAATGATATTTCATATTATCAAATTTTCTATTTTTAATGAGAAATATATAATAGGGGGCGTAAGTGCATATTTTTAAATTATAGTAAAGGTTGGAAGTGCATATTTCTAAAATATAGAAGGATATTATGCAGGTTTCATAAATTTCAGAGGGTGCAGATGCATTTTACCCTTACCTTTTTCGTTAATATTTCTCAAAAAGATTTAAGAGTTATTATTGTAAAATTATAAAAATCTATATTATGCAAAAATACTAAAAAAAGACATTCGTGCACAAGTAAATCTTTTTGAAGGACATTGTTGAAAATAGAGTTTCAAAAGGACATTTGGACAATATAAAATTTGTTAGGGGTATATATGCAAAAAAGCTCAAAAAATATCATTTGATTCTTTGAGCATGAAGAAGCATCTCCTATTGGAGGAGAGCCTGTCTTCTAAGTGAGTCTTCCCGCTCTATTTAAATGGCATCTCTTCTGATCTTTCAAAATTCAACCTACGGAGAGAGAGAGAGAGAGAGAGAGAGAGAGAGAGATGATGATGATGATGATGATGTTTGGATGTGCACCTTGGATTCTCACCTTGCTAATTCTGCTATTTGGGTTGGTGTTGTATTTGTACATACCATATTGGAAGGTGAGGAGGGTGCCTGGCCCTCCTCTCATACCAATCGTGGGACACCTCCCATTGCTGCTGAAGCATGGACCTGATGTTTTCAATGCACTTGCTAAAGAATATGGCCCCATATTCAGGTATATATATTTATTTGAAGGATGATGTTAGAGATAGACTGGAATCAAATTAATTAAGTTTTATTATTCACCCTTATTATGTGCATATTTTTAGAAATCCTGTCATTTTCATTAATAAATAATTATTTTTTTTAATATGTGGAAATGGTAAATACATCTTTCAAATAGCCTCCTTGAATGAAATTAATAATATATTTATTATTTTTTTTGGGGAGAAGCAGACATGCATAGAATTACACACAAATCCTGTGTATCAGATAAACGTATGAGGATTTGAACTTAAGATCTATAGAGAATAAAAAAGACATGACTTTATCTAAAGTGTCGATCCGTTGTGGGTTAGATTTCTCATTTTTACGTATGAAAAAATATATTTTAGATTATGTTAATCAAATATGCATTGGAACTCCCTAAAAATATGTTTTGGGCTATTTGCAACAAAAATATAACCAATAAAATTGAACCAATATATTTATATAGTTTTGCCACTTTTTTATACAAAAATCTCAGATTTCAAACTCTAACATGTCTTGCATGTTATAAAACAGGTTTCACATGGGAAGGCAACCACTGATTATTATTGCAGACCCAGAGCTATGTAGAGAAGTCTGCATAAAGAAATTCAAAGACATGCCCAACAGAAGCAACATTCCTCCTGCCTCTGGATCTCCTCTCCATGAGAAGAATTTGTTCCTATCAAGGTATGTACAATTCACAAAATTCTCACATGTGATCGATCATACATTTTTTTTCTTCCTTTGAAGCATTCATTTGGAAACAATTTTAAATAACTTTTGAAGATTCTATTTTTGTAAAATTCTATTTAATCACTTAAACTGGTTTTCAAATACCCCCATCAACACTAGTTTTGAAGAAAGGGACAAACAAACTTTTAGTGTGTATAACTAAAAACAACTATAATTTAGTTAGTGAAAAACACTTTTTCAAACTCGTTTCCAACACAGCCTAAAAAGAAAACCTAATCTGTTGTTTCAGGGACTCGAGGTGGTCCACCATGCGAAACACCATCGTCGCGCTCTACCAACCCTCGCATCTATCGCACCTAATCCCCATCATGCAATCATTCATCGACTCCACCACGCGAAATCTCACCACCACCAAAGAAGAAGAAGACATCACCTTCTCCAAACTTTCCCTAATGTTGGCCATAGATGTCCTCGGACAAGCCGCTTTCGGGGTTGATTTTGGTCTTTCGAAAGGCGATTCAAAGAGCATTAAGGGTGATGAAGTCTCGCGCTTCATTGATGCACATATCTATAGCACTCAATGCCTCAAGATGGACATGTCTGGCTCATTGTCCATCCAACTAGGCCTATTGTTTCCCTTCCTCCAAACACCCCTTCGAAAGTTCCTTCGATGGATTCCATGGACAACAGATCATCGGATGCGCTCGAACGAGAAGAAATTGTGCGAGAGGCTCGCACAATTGATAGCGATTAGGGCGAGCGACAAGGATCATTCATCTCTCAACATGTTGTCTGTCGTGTTGAATGTGAGAGACTCGAAGGATATCTTTACGCCGGATTATGTGATGGGGCTTGCTTATGAGCACCTCCTGGCAGGCTCTGCGACGACGTCGTTCACGTTATCGATGGCGATTTATCTGGTTTCGAAGCACCCGGAGGTGGAGGAGAAGCTGGTCAGGGAGATCGATGGCTTCGGAGATCATAATGTGACTGCGGATGATCTCCAATCCAAGTTCCCTTTTGTTGATCAGGTGTTTGTTTCAAGTCTTGGGACTAATTTAATTTGTGAATCATTGTGACATCCCATGCGTGAAATTTTCATTTTTAGGGTGACGGGGAACTCTAACATTAATCACAAAAAGCTCAAGTGCACGGAATCACCCATAAATCATGTGCATCATATACGTCGATCCAGGGGATTCGAACTCAAAACCTGTCATTTGTTTATTTTCCATAAAAAGAAAGAAAGCGCATGTAGTTTTTTTTAGTTTAAAAAATGGACTCCATATTCGATTTATGAGAGGAATGAGTGTGATTTTGCAGGTGATCAAAGAAACAATGAGATTTCGCAGTGTGTCCCCATTGGTGGCAAGGGAAACAAATAAAGAAGTGGAGATTGGAGGCTACATTCTTCCAAAGGTATAAATATCAGAAGTTCAATCATGATAGATGCTAATTAGTTAGCACTTTGATGTCTTTTTGTAACATAAATTAAGTATTTTTGCAGGGGACATGGGTTTGGCCTGCACTAGGAGTCCCTGCGAAAGATCCAAAGCATTTTCCAGAGCCACACTTGTTCCGACCGGAGAGGTTCGACCCCGAATGCGAAGAACAGAAGCGAAGGCATCCCTACGCGCACATACCCTTCGGGATCGGCCCACGAGCGTGCCTGGGCCAAAAGCTAGCCTTGCAAGAACTGAAACTGTCCCTCATCAGCATCTACCGCAGATTCATTTTCAGGCACTCGGATTCAATGGAGGATCCCCTCGAATTCGAATATGGATTGGTCGTGGACTTCAAGCATGGAATCAAGCTTCGGGTTATTAAAAGAGACAACCAATAATTAAGCTTGATTTTGAAGTAAAGTGTGGCCCTGTGAATATATATATATATTTCTTGTGTTGGTGTTGTGTTTCATGTGAAAATGAATAATGTAGTATGTTTGATTGTCTTTCCCAGTCCCTCATGGAAGACAAGTCATCAATGTCAGTGTGTGGATACGAATCTTTTACCACGATCTTGGGAGTGTGAATTCTATTTATAAACAGAGTTTCAGCATGTAAATTGTACTCTTTTTCTATGTTTTTGAAAATTAGTACTTCCACGGATTTTATTTATTTATTTAAAAATAAGTGTATGAGAATTTGATCAATTGTTGCTTTTTACAGAGAAAGGGCTAGCTGACTTTTTCAAAACTGGTGCAACATGAGAACTTTTCATTTTGAAAAAAAAAAAAAAAAAAATTATTTACTGGGCCTGATTTATTTATTTGATCCTTGTTTCTTATGCAACATGATGTACCAATTTATTTATTGGGCCTGATTTATTTTGAGCATAGCCCCAAACACATATATTGTATTTTGAAGAATACGATTAAAAATAGAACTGATTCTAACAACACTGTTGCCTTTTTATACTATGGTAATAATTAATGTATATACCTTTCTGAAACAAAGATACCAAGATTAAAAATGGGGCTTGGTGCATTGGTGCGGCTCAGCGTGAATAAGGTCTCCATGTGTAGAAAACGAAAATCCCACAATTATATCTATATTTTTATGGAACCCATTCTATAAATTTATGCTCATGAGTTGTAAAAAATTTAAAATTTCATAATTTAAAAAGAATTCCAGAACACCATTAGCATTTGATTCCATCTTTGGCCAACCATATACGTTTTTGTTTTCTTTCCAGAATTGAAGCCTCTTCTGAAAATTTTATCCTTCAGAGCATCTCTACAAACACTGCATAAAACCCGAACACACTTGAAAATAAGAAAAACTTGTATGATTGATCTCTTTTTGCAGTCTCGTTTGCATCTCAGAAGTGATCTCCGAATTGCTTTTATACAGTGATAGTGTAATACAAAATAACTACGCTATCACAATGTATACCAAACTATCGTAGTGTGTGAAAATTAGTTTTTCTTTTTTTTAAAGAAAAAAAAATGCACTCTTGTATGTCTCAGAGCAGTATATTTTACTTTTATAATTGTATGTATCTCAATAAATGAATATATAATTAAAAAAAAAACACGATGAGGTGGGTTACTGAACATATCATTTTTCATCTAGCTTTTATTACATGTAGACTTACATTCGTTCGTTGATAATTGTTTCTCCTCATATTATAGACCTTAGATTAGATGAATGTAGAGAGAGAGAGAGAGAGAATTAATGAATAATAATACATATACATAGACAAACTGTTATGTACTGTGAAGACATCGATTTCTCCAACCTCTCTCTAAGGATGACCAATGATATCATCGGTAAAACTGCCTTTGGCATCGACTTTGGCCTCTTGAGAAATCCATCCAACAAAAAAACCAACGAAACGAGCGTCAACGAAGATGATGAGGTCTCACACTTCTTAGAGCAACACATCCGTTGTACGAACTCGCTTAAGATGGGCCTCAACGGCTCGTTCTCGATCATACTAGGCATTGTAGTCCCGATCCTCCAAGAGCCTTTTCGACAGCTCCTTAGGAGGATACCGGGCACAGTGGACCATCGAATCAATGTTGCTAATTCCACATTGCGAGACAAGATGGATGGCATTGTTGCAAAGAGGGAAAGTGAGTCGTCCAACCGGAGGGGATCGAAGGACTTCTTGTCGGTGTTGCTTAATGTGAGGGAGGCAAAGGGAGGGGCATTGAAGGATTTGATCACACCGGATTACGTTAGCGGGATCACCTACGAACACCTAATAGCCGGATCAATGACGACGTCCTTCACATTGACCGCGACGATCTACTTGGTAGCAAAGCATCGGACAGTCGAAGAGAAATTGTTGGAAGAGATTGATGGATTTGGATGGCATGATGCAGTTCCAAGCCCCATTGACCTTGTTGAGAGGTTTCCCTATCTTGATCAGGTTTGATTTTTCACACAGCTCAACTAGTACATAAGTAAAGCTAATTCCTGTAAACCACAAGGGGGTTTGTTCATATCATCCCAAACTTACCTAATGTAGGGCCTTCCCTTCCCTTTGAAGTAAAAAGTTAGGGATACAAGAGATAAAGCTCTCCCTCATCCATCTCTACCGGAGATTCGTCTTCCGTTGCTCGCCGGAATTGGAAGAGCCACCGGAGCTTGAGCATGGAATGGTGCATGAGTTCAAGCATGGCATCAAGCTTCGAGTCATCAAACGAGCCTTTACATAACTTACAAAACTAAAAATGGTGGTATTTTGGGGCCTGGACCATATATAGCTCGGGTCTGGATCTTTGCTCTTCTTTTTTCTGTTGTGATCATGCTCTACTTTTCTCTAAACACGCCACGTGTAATATAACAAAATGGGTGGTTGAGATTTATTTCTACGGTGAATATAATTTTTTTTTACTCTTTTGTATATATTCTGTGTCCCACAATTTTGTTTTCTTTTTTTTTACTCACATCATTCTTTTTTTAATTAAAATAAAATGTGTACTGCGATCTCACGCCGTCGAATGGTTTACCCAATATGGTGTCTGGTGGTGGCGACGGAGGGGGTTGTCGTTGCTAGCGGTGGCAGCGATGGCGGGGACTGCTTTTGGGGCGGAGGAGGAGATGATCTTGGGAGATACCCATTTTGGTTTGATTGAAGGACTTTTTTTTTTTTGAGACCTTATTTTTGCTTCAAAGTCCCATCTTTTTGGGGTTCTGTCAAATCAAAAACTGAAAATTTTGAAATGGGTCTTTGAATTTGGATCTGGCTTTTGCTTCTGAGATGATTTGGGAGAATGGATTTGGGTTTTTTTTGTGATTTTGTGAAGATACCCATTTTGGTTTGATTGAAGGACTTTTTTTTTTTTTTTGAGACCTTATTTTTGCTTCAAAGTCCCATTTTTTTGGGGTTCTGTCAAATCAAAAACTGAAAATTTGGAAATGGGTCTTTGAATTTGGATCTGGCTTTTGCTTCTGAGATGATTTGGGAGAATGGATTTGGGTTTTTTTGTGATTTTGTGAAGAGACCCAGATGAAGAGAAGATAAAAAAAAATACGGGTGTTGATTCGGTGGAAATTTCGCTTTTTTTTTTTTTTTGTCGTGAATTCAAATGTGAACTGATCATAGAAAATAGTTAAAAGTCAATGATGAAATCATTTAAAAGAATTTTTTTATTAGCATATAGAAACATGAATAAATAAAAAATTATATAAATTGGTGATCTATTAATGGTAAAATTTTGTATTATGATAAGTCAAATATAATAAAAAAAGCTGAGTAAAGAAAAAGAAAACAAAATCGTAGGATCCACAATATGTGTAAAAGAGTAAAAAACATTATGTCCATTGTAGAAATAAATCTCAACCACCCATTTTATTATATTACACGTGACTTGTTTAGATAAAAACTAGAGCATGATCACAGTAGAAAAAAGAAGAGCAGAGGATCCAGACCAATATAACTCAGTGGTTAACAATAAGTTTGCAATTATGAGGTCATGAATTTGAATCACAATGTTTACTTAACAAAAGCAGACATCTGTTTCATTTCATCATACGATAAATGAGTTAATGAGTTTGTCTAAGAGAAACCATGAGAATTTGAGATATTTTTATTCTCATGTAAAATAATTTGTAAAATATCATGTATAAATATTTCCTTTTGTGAGTCAAATTATGTACGACGGTGATAGTTAATGTTAAAAAATGAAACATCTCGCCCCAAAAATCACTACAAAATCACGGAAACGTTATGTACTCTTTACTTGAGATCATATACACATTGATTGATTTTTTCTATATTTTAATTTAAAGTGTATTTAACATCCAAATAAGTGTATGTGACCGAGAGG
Organism: Acorus gramineus; assembly: GCA_030737835.1. Taxonomy (NCBI): domain Eukaryota; kingdom Viridiplantae; phylum Streptophyta; class Magnoliopsida; order Acorales; family Acoraceae; genus Acorus; species Acorus gramineus. The sequence goes on along the minus strand of CM060854.1, from coordinate 8,657,998 downwards.
TGAATTGGGGGTGATTTTTGAGATTGGGTATATCAAAGCTCATCAATTTTATTTAGTACTCTTGTTGTTTTCTTTTTAAGAGTAATAAAGTGAGAGCCATCTAGACGATATAATGTGACCTATATAACACAAATTTTGGAGTTAGAATAACTTTTCTATGTATTATTTATCTTAATTTATGAATAAGACAACTGGAAGGTGAGATTCTCCTTTTTTAGATTTGCTACTTCCAACAATTGCTACTTATACTACTAATTCATGAAAAATGACCATACAAATTTATTTTGGAGGCTAAAACATAATTTACATTACCCAGAATCTAGATCTTCAAACTATTTTCTATTAAGTGATTTAAAATGAGGGAATCGAAGAGAATTTTTTTCCTATGACCACATATAAACAAGTTATTTGTGTCAAACAAAAAATGAAAAAAGAATTTTCCTTATTTTCCTTTCTTATTTTGTTTTATTAGAGAATCTTTACTCGCTCCATGGAAGGAAAGTGAGGAAATTCCCAGCCCAAAAATCTTTCATTTGCAATTAAACCCAACACAAGAACTCATTGCAGAACCTTTCCTCCTCGGTGTTTCTTTGTTTTACACTTTGCCTACCATAATGTTTAGGGTTTCTTTGATATGAGATGATATGATAATCAGTAGATTTTATTTTTATTTTTATTTTTTGAGAAAATGAGTGTATTGTCATGTGAGTTTTCCAGATATATGATTTACACAAGGCTTTTATATAATTTAATACTATAATTAAATCAGCATATGAACAATCTTATAGATGAATAAGCGATAATTTTATTTTTCACCATTTTCTGTGTTAGCACAAATATATAAAACATTTTAATTTCTATCATTTCCATCATATATATGGGCAAACTACAATATTTATTTTCTATCGCACACACAAATAACATAAAAACTGATAAAAGTGAATACTTTCTTTCTTACCAGTTTCTAATTTACTCAAATTCCTTTATTTTTTTTTATTTTCCATGCAAGATTGTACACAAACACACCGATGTAGATGTAAGAAGACAATCTTTGTATAAATAGTTGCAGAAACCATCACCATTTGAGCAATGTAATGATCCAAGCTGTGATCTTAAGGAGAAGCATCGTCCTCTCGTTGTCCGTGGACAGCGGGTCCGGCTGCGGCTCAAACTTGCTCTCGCACGCGACCGAGTTATCCCTACAATGTTGTAGCAGCGTCACCGCGTTCGCGTACCTCCCCGCGCCGATCGCTTCGGACACATTGGTGGACATGATGTTGTACGAGTCCTGGTAGAGGGCCACGCAGCGGTTGAGGGAGGCCTCGAACTCGGATCCCTTGACCTTGGCGGCGAGGAACTGGGCGTAGTTGAGGGTGTCGGCGATGTACTTTCGGGTGAAATTGAAGGCGATGAGGGAGAGGTTTCGATAGTCGGAGTCGTTGCGGTTTGAGTCGGATTCGAGGACGTAGACGCAGAGCTTCTGGTCGACTAGGTCCTCGCAAAATTGGTCGATGGTCGGATCGGAGGAGGGTTGGGAGGTTGTTGTGTTTGGGAGGGAGAGGGAGAGGAGGGTGAGGAGGAGGAGGAGAAGGAGGTGGTGGTGGGTCTTCATTTGGTTTTTAATTATGTGGGGTATTCTTTTTTCATTGGGGAGGAGGGTGTGAGGGTGGTGGTGTATATATGGGGGAGTTAAGGCATTGAGATTATTGAGATTATATCTTATGCAGGCACAGTTAAATGCTGGATATCATGCGCATCTGTCCATTAAGAAAAAAAATAAATTGGATACCATGGGGATACTATGATTAATGGACGAGGGATTTGTTGTATGTTTTTTCTTAACGGAACATGGGCATATTCATTTTGAAATATTAACAAAAATAGACCATGTTTGAATAGAGGATAAGAGGAATAGAAGCAAAAAGTAAAACCATACAAAATACAACATACACACACAAGCACCCGGTAGGGAAGGCCTCTATCTGGTCACACCTAATTCATTACTCGCAATGCGTTCTCGTTCACCAAAACTCAGATCGCTCTCGTCAATCCCGTTCCCCCACTTGGAGATATTCATTCAGACTATCTCCCAAAGGTTTTTGAGTTAGATAAAAACTAGTGCCCCGGAATATCGTAGCATTCCTTGTAAACCAAATTGTCCACGAGCAAGCTGGATTCATTGTATGTTTAAAGATTATATATTGTTAACATGGTAAATCAATTTTAAAAACTCGAAAAACTCGTCTCCTTGTCGCGTATGTACATGAGATCCTTGGACATGATAACTTCTGATCATCAGCAGTCTTGAGAGAGGTGTTGGCTGGATCTCTAGGCCTTTCGACCTAGAGATCTTCCAATTTTTCACAAGTAACATCTGGATGGTACTCCCAAATGCAAGGGCCTATGTCCCACGCTCGCTTAGCCGAGTGCAGGGGAGGCGCCACCCTTTCAACAGTGGGGTCAAATGACAACAAGAAGTTAAACAAAAATGAAAAAAAATAAACTAACCCACTTACCATGTTTAATTCAAGTTTGACCCATTATAATTTTTTTTTTTAAATGATACATCCACTTTTTTTAAAAGGAAAACAAACCAACCCATTAATTTAAAAACAAATTGGCTCAGACTTCAGAGTATTATCCATTAAAAACTCTGTACCCATTGCTCTATTAGAAAAAATAAAAACGTGGGACCCTAAAATACCATATTAAAAAAAAATGCCAGCCTCTGGGACCCCTTATCAGCAGATCCGTTGATCACCCACACACGGATGGATGTAGAGATCACCGACGGATGGACACTGTCGTTGGTCATGTTCTCCATCTCATCTTTCTACTATGTTTCAGGTATCTAATCATGGATTTTTAGAATTAAAAGGAATTTGTGATCTTACTAAAAAGTTGGTGGAGACAAAGAAACACCTCATATATACATTAGTCTATTTGCTTTTTCAGGAGTGAAAATCATCAATAGCTGAATGATTGTTTGGTCATATACATTGAAGAAGACATATTCGATAATGTTGATAATGAAGTTATTATACTACGATTTCAAAATATAAAATTTTGTCGAAGATAATTATAAAAGTTTATATATTGTAAATCTTTGATGGTTTATTTTTTATTAATATAGGTTGTTACATTTTCAAAAGAAAAGTTTATGTTTTTTATAACTATATGATAAGAGTTGATCTTTTAAAAAATTTGTAAAATTTATTCTTTTAAATAACCCCATTTATAAAAATTTCTAGAGCCGCCACTGGCTTGGTGGAGACACCCCATGGAGACGGGGACGCAAGATCGAATCTTGTCTCTGGCAAGATGATCAAAGGCAAAATTCAGTCTCACAAAATTCTGGCTGAGTATCATAGGTTTTTAGCCCACTGCTCTTTGGGTCCTTGTTAGCTCATGTTTGTGTACTAGTAGTAATAGTCTGTTATGTAATCAGGACTATCGCCCTATTCAAGACCTTCATGTACCAAAAAAAATAAATTTTACAAGGGCACGTGAGAAATGACCAAAAGTATTAGAACTCTATGCAAAAGAAAACAAATGAAATGCCAGACCTAACCTTACCTTGTACACATATCGAATGCAGGAATTAGAGTCAAGATTTAACTTAAACATCAGTTCTACATGGCACAGTGTTAATGAAGTAGACATGGTCTTTTATTTGTTTATGACTTGTAAGAGTGAAATTCAAATGTCAATATATATTTCTTTGAAGTGGTATAATTCGTAGCACGAAATAACCAAAACACTGCACGATTAATTAAGACATGTAAATGGATCTGTTGGTGTTGAATAAGTTAGATCAAAAACTTTATTAAAATAAATTAATCCTGTCATCTCCTAATAAGTGGGATCCGTGGCGCAATGGTAGCGCGTCTGACTCCAGATCAGAAGGTTGCGTGTTCGATTCACGTCGGGTTCAATCCCCCTCTTCTCATTTTTCATTTTTGCATACTTAACCCTCTTCCAACTTTAATTTGCATAAACTAATCTTTGACCCTATTAACTGGATTTATGACTAGTTTTTTCTCTCAAGCCAATCCTTTCTCCTTCTCCCTATATATACAAGCTCTCCCCAATCCCTTGTGTGTGTGTTTCCACTTCAAGGCCTCTTTCATACGACCTAAAACGCTTCCATGGCGAGCCGAAGATGAGCCTCCACAGCTGCAAGGATCCTCAGTGGTCTGTTATAGGGAATACGCTGCATAAGCTGAATGCATTGTGAAATCTCTAACAAAAAAATTCTTATAAGTAAGGCTATTCAAATATATTTGTTAACTTTTTTTTTTCCATACGTGACACATTCTTATTGATTGCTATAAGGAACTTCCCTGTAGCAAATCACAGAAGATTTAATCCCGAGACCCTCGGAGACAAGACCGACGCCTTTGCATGGAGATTATTATTATTATTATTGATCCATACAAGATCGAGTTTGTGCTTATTTATTATACTTAGTTTTTTTACGATTCAAATACAGTTTTATATATACCTCGTTAGCCTCCTCCACTTATTGTATTGATGGATATACATCATTTTAAATATTTTATATTTTCTATAAATGATATTTTTTAATTAACCTTTTATAAAAGTATATATCTCATTAAATGAGGGAGAAATTAATTAAGGGTCCTTTAAATCTTCAGGTCTTCAACGATTATTTTTTTATCGCTGACATTTTTTAAGCTTTTAAGTCTTTATTTCAGAAAACAATTTTCTTTAGGTCCTTCCATCCATAGTGTATTACTTTTTTTTTATTTCTTTCCATTTTTATCCGTAACTGACCTTTTTATTTCTCCTTATTTATCATTCTCTCTCCCACCAATCCACACAAAGAGAAACATATCTCTCAAATCTGTAAGACAAAAATGCATCCCCTCTCCCTCTCAAATCTACCACCCGGTTCGCTCGCTTCACTCATCATCAAGCATACACTTTCTTCTTCCTACCATTGTTTATTTGAGCTTTTTCTACTTCTCATATCCTTGTTTTAGCAATGTACCCAGATATGTCAAAAATGTGCCTAGATAGGTTAACAATGTAATTAGACAAGTTAACATTGTATTAAGATAAGAAAATGAATGGTTAAGGAAAGGACATTTTTGGTATCTCTAACCGGGGTATAACAGAAGTTAGTGAAAATAATCTAGAAATAATAGACAATGCTCTCTAAGGATGTAAAAGAACTTGAAAAGCATAAGGGACCAAAAAGCAATGCAATGGTGGCTTGAAGGACCATAATTAACTTCTTCTTAAATAAGATGTATGATTTTAAAAAGTGAAAATTAATTAGGGTCCTTTTAATCACTCTCTTATTATTTTTAGATTCCTGATTTATTTGAAGATATCATTAGATTTCTATTTCTGAATCCTATTATTTCATAAGTTCAAAGTAACAGCTTGCATCTATACCATCAGTTCATATATCTAAAATACCCTTTCAACATTCAAGTTTATCGGGTACACAGTTAGGTCATCTCAGTACACTGTTAGATATACTGGGGACACTATTTATAATTTTGTATTTTATATTTTTCAACCAAAATTAAAAACAACAATATAGAGTATCCAAGTCAAATATTAAATATTAGTGGATCACATTAAAACCACAAAAAAAAAAAAAAAATTGAACAACATATGTAAAGTAAATAAATCAACTGAAAGAACATATATTTGTTTCAAGATTTGTTGGGAACTATTCACGTCGTTTAACGAAAATATATTAGAAGGAAACTAACATATTTGCAGCCCCGCACACATTTGGATTATCTTTTCATAACAGAAGAAAAGGAAGAATAGAAAAGGCATCCAAATAAAAAATTTGCTCATTCTGCATGGATTATTATCTATCTCGGTATAACTATCGATGATGAATAACTCTATCACACCCCAAATGAGGGGCTAGGTAATCAAACACAATTTCGTATAAAAAAAAAATGTACATTCTCACACGCATTGATTGTGTTTTTTTTTTATATTCTTTTGTATGGAATACATACTATGCCAGGTAATCTCATACCACACATTAGTAACATGACGACTGCCAAGAACAAATGGGACTGAGTGTATCAACACTCTATCAAAAAGTGGCATGGGGTTTGTCCTTAGAGTATGAGCCCTACTGCAGTAGAACTCTTTCATCCTTGTCAATGAGAATTTACATAGCTGGTCATGCTTGTGATTCTGAGTAGGTAGAAGTGCCCAAAGAAAGTCTCTTGTGTCTGCTAGCCCTGCAGATTTGGAAGAAAAAGCTCTGCAGATTCAGTCTCAAGCCATAGATTTGGAAGAAGAAAAAAAAATTTCTTATAGGACGTGTAAGGTTGGGAGTTTAATGTGGAGGGCTAACCAGGCTATGTAATAAGGCTTTGGGAATCCAGTGACAAAGGATTTGAATAGATGCTTAAGCCCCTGTATGGGTAGAAGAATAGATGTGAACCAGAGTTTAAAAAATGGTAAATTAAGAATATGTAAAAATAAACTGGTATTGTGTTATTTCATCCAATCCATCGTTCTACCAAGACATGTAAATATAAATTTTCAAGATCACAAACAATGTGCTTTTAAAATTAGAGAGCATTTTGCAAAGCTTACAACAACATTCAACCACAGTCCAGGAATAAAACCATTAAACCCGAACCACAATCCTTAAACAGTAATTCTCTCATCTATGTTACAGAAGACAATCCCACCCTCAGAGATTTCAAGCATGAAACCTCAAACATTCTGTAAAAAAAAAACATACAAGACAACGAGTCGTTGGAATTCGAAAGCAAACACAAACAAAACAACACATGCTAAAGCATCGAAGCGGGTCTCTCAACGTTGTAGAAGTAGTTCTCCTTGTCCCGGGCTCTAACAGTGTTCTTGCTTTTGCAAGAAGTGACCGAAGGATCAGAACCATTCGACAAAAGCATCGTCTTGTGGAACTGAAAGTCCTCTGATGACTGCCTCTGTCTATAGGAGTTGGAACTTCTCTGCTTAGCCCTTCTTGACTCTGTTAAACTCATGTAGTTCTTTGGTCTGCTGTTAACGCTTTCGACTGAAGCAAGGAGTATAGCAGCAGATGTGGGTGTGGACATACCAACGGAAGATGAAGAAGTAGAACTCGCAATGCAGTGAACTTCTGAACTAGTTGGGGAGGCTGAATGGATGCCCAAGCGGTTATGCCCGAGTGGAGGAGGTCTTGCAGAAATCCTGGTTGAAACGTTGTTCCTCCGAACTTTCACTGAGGGTGGCTCGGTAGATTTTGGTTGGCATTCATTGTTATATTCATGAGGTTTCGATGAAAGAGACTCAGAGGGGTTCTGTTCCTCCAATAGACGGTTCTCCCATGGCTTCGCTGACATCCATCTCTCTAGCCAAGACCACCCAGATATATTCTTGTCTAGCTCACGAGGGATCGGTGAAGTGTTAGGTCTTGTGCTTGAGTTTGATCTCCAGTGCTGGAAAGAATTCTCAAAAACCTTACTAACGTTACATCTCACACTGTTGGAATGTGGTTGGGTGGGCCAGTGATTCACTAAAACTTCCCACTTTACATGGGAATTGTAAAAGTTTCTAGGCATGTGTAATTCACCACTATAAGATCCTAAAGTTTAATTGGAAGCTTTGAACATGCAAATTTATCTATAATTTCTAACACGCTAAAGATAAAATCTTCGTGTGAGACAGTGATTTTTTAACAAATACATACCTGTTGAGAGAGAGAATATGCAATGGCCCTCTCTCTTTTAATAGCACCCTCTTGCCTCATTTGAAGCTTGGTTTTAACTTCTTCCAGAGTACCTCTACTATCACACCATCCCTCCTGTAACCGCAACGTAATTCAATTTTTTATTAACCATGAAGTATTCTTCAATCACATGCCACAACTTAACAACATATGATACGAAAGGTTATGTTCTGCAGAACTTCACTTATTTACATAATCTACTTCATTAGAAGTGCCCAAATGAAAATTCAGATCATCCACTGTACACATCTTATGTCAACAATCTTGATAATGAAATTTATGTCAATCTAGTAATTTCTGTCCATATCTAACGTGCACATTAGAACAAAATAGTTCCTTTCGGCACATTATCAATTATTTATATCTCTAGTTTCAATAAAATTCAAGATGTCCTAAATTAGAGGTGCACAATAGTGAAGGATAGAAAAGGTTCTTGATTTACCTCAACTTCCTTCAAAATATCAGCCTTCTCGCGATGTATTTCTAAAATCTGTTGTACGGCTTGACCTTCTACCGACATCCGTACCCGTCGAGCTCGAACACGAGCCTGCACACGAACAAGCGCTTGCATGCAGCGCAATGTGACAGCAGCTTGTTTCCTCACTTGTCGACCACGGACCAATGCCTGCAGCCTAACCAATCCCTTCAGTGCCCTTAATGCCCTCCTGGCCTGGAAACACCAAATGCAATAGCCTTTGTCTGAGAGAGTTCAATCTATCTAGAAAAGGCAAATGCAACAACAAGCAAAGACACAAAAAGATTTGCACAAAATGAGACCAATTTCAAATTGTGCAAGGAAAAACCGTCATGTTATACTGAGAGATGTTTATTGAAAGTGTGTCAATTGTGAAAGTTGGTTCAGACAAATTGAGCCCATATATCAAAACACACAGGAATTAAAGGGAAAATCATAGCAAAGGTGAAAAGCTTCACACCATCAAAAAAACACAAATCTTCATTAGATCAGAGGTTCAATAGCATAAGGAAATATGGATCCGTAAAAAAATAGAACCATCTGTTAAAGTATACAAATGTGAAGTTACACACCAATGCTACTAACATCACCATAAAAACTAGGTCAATAAAAAATCTTAAAAGTGGATTCTCTTTCGAATCAAAGTGAAACCATTAATTTTAAGTCAAATACTACATCAGCATCATCATAAACAAGATACCTAATATATGTTAAAAAAAAATTCTCTTTGGGTCAAAGGTTAAATCCATTAATTTAATGTTGAATCTCCTCCTTTTTCATAAAACAAGCAAAGAACAAAGACCACTCAAAAAATTTAAAAGAGTGCCCTTTCTCATTACCAACTAGGGTGTTAGATATTCAGGTTTTGTGGCTACAAACACAAGTCCTACAACGAAGATCCTTCACTTAATATAAGCAAACAAGCAAATTAATTCTCAGCGACAAAAATAATCTAAATTATGTTAGACATATTATACATAGGTTAGGGTATTTTAATCTTTCTCATTATTTATGAGTAGCATGGAAATTTTTACTATTTTGTTGTATGCCAAGCTCTAATGAGAAACATCGATCCATTATCTCAATTTCTAAATCTATATTGGTATCAGAGCAGAACAATGTAATGCCCAGAATAGTGATTTTGCGGATGCTTACAAGTGTGCAGACGCAAACAAATTATCAAAAACTTAGTACAAGTAGAAATAATAGATCTAAAAGAACAAGGAATCAATGTTGGCAAATGAACATTATAACAAAGAGAAGAGGAAACAAGGGATCCAAGCATACCAACAGAAGCAACAGAAAATGAGGAGTGGAGTGGCAGATGACACAAAATCTAGTTTGCAAACCAAGAAAAATATGGATAAAAACTCGAAATACTCTTGACAATTTCCCCTAAAACTTCACTTAATCACAATACATAATCAGATAAAAACTAGTAAAGTACATTGGAATTACCAAAAATCCACGGAAGGCGGTCTGTATCCGAATGGTGGCCCACTCCTGCCTCACCACCTTGAAATCTTTCGGCGGGGCACGAACCACCTTGGCCACGGCCACGCTGAAGGCATCAGCAGTCATTGATGATGAATCGGACGCCTCCGACATCGCCCTCTTCGATCCCTTCCACCCAAATGAGTGGTCCGACGAAGAGCTCCCCCAAAGCTTCCATTTTTTACTCTTACCACTTGATTTCTCCTGAAAAATAATGAAAAACAAATTAAAATAAGCCAAACCCAAAAACCCAAAAAGTGGTAAGTTTTCAAAATAAGCAAAACCAAATCAAAATCACAAATAAGGGAAACCCATAAGCAAAATCATGCATAAATCAAATCAAACCCATAAAATAAGGCAAACTAAGAGCATAGATCAACTATAAAACAAAAACATTAGAGAAACCCACCAACCAAATCCATCAAAACAAGGGGAAAAACATTACCTTTAATCAAGAGAGCAAAAAAGAAACCCATCAAAAGGAAAACCCAAACAAGCAAGACCCAGAATCCAAAACGAACAAAAAAAAAGAACACAAAAACACAAATAACCCATGAAAAAAAATTGTTCAAAACTTACATGTTCATCCTTTTCATACTTCTTGAGCCCAATCGCCTTCAAAAACTTCCCAGAAGCACCCATTGATCAGAAACATAAAAGAAAAAAAAGAAAAAAACCAAGATGTAAGAAACACTTCCCAGAAAATCACAGCTGGGTTCTTGTTTTCGGGGGCTGAAAATGGTTTCTTTGTGAGGCTGCGCAAGATAACAAATGAAAGAGCAAATGTTAGAGAGAGAGAGAGAGAGAAAGAGAGAGAGAGAGAGAGGGTTTTTAGTGGGGCACGTGTAAGAAGAGCCGTTGGGAGTGGCGGTGTTTCGTTTTGAAATTCAAACCCTTCCCAACGGAAATGGAACTTACGGAGGTGTGACACATTATTACCTTCAATTTTGTTTCAAAATTATAATTAACATTTAAAATTTTTTTTTTTGGGCATTGATGGGCCATCATCAACTCATTATATGAAATAATGTAATGAAGTATATATGATTCACTGTATCAAACATTCAATTTTGTTTTATAAAATATGTAATTTATTAATGAAATATATAATTAAAAAATCATCACGTAATACAACATTCTCCTTCTTTGATAATATGTGTGCTTGCCTAGACCAAAAGTGACTAATAATCTAACCTTCAACATTTGTTCAACATTTGGATTTAGTATTCCTAACCTTTGATGCAAGATATAAATCCAACTTACATCTTTATAAATTGTAACAGAAAGTGAAGACCACAATCAAAGTTAGTTCTTCAACTGGTTATGCTTTTTTTTTTTTTTTAACAAACAAATTGTTTGGGGGTACGAGAATTTATTGAGAGAATATGTGGGAGTTGTTCTGCAGATGCGTGCGTGATTGGGGTCGATGCATGGCGGGTGCGAGGGAGGTGCACTTTGATAACGGGCGCTTGAGGATCGTGGTTTAACTAGGTGAATTTCACGGTGTCAAGTCCAGTTAAATATCTCTAACTGGCCTCTCACTGCCGAGAATTATTTCTTTTCTCCTTCTACTTATGTTCACAACCAGGTTACTGGCTTGTTTTGTTCTTCTCTATTTCCTTTCATCTCCTTCAGTGTTGTACTTCGAAATCTTTAATAAAATCTGAATAGCAAAATCTACCTATTTTTCTACATAAAAAAAAAAAAAAACTGTTATTTTTCTTGTCCGCATAAAGACTCTTTTGAACTAGACTTGGTTGAGTTGGTTCAAATTAAATTTTTTTATAACAAAAGACCTTAAATCATGGTTTAAATTAATTCATTCATTAAAACAAACCTCAAAATAATCTTGTCTGACTAAACCTCAAACTAATCTAATGTGAATTATGTGAATCTTAACAATGCTGTTACTTTAAAAATTCCAAACACTTTTACAAAATTAATATTATATTATTTCAAATGTATTTTCTCTCAAAGTTTGATATTTTGATAATAACTTTGATTTTTTGTAGTAAGAAAAATTTAAACATTTTTATGTAATTATAATCTTCTTTTTTTTTTACTCAAAATGAAGATTTGTCTTCTTATTAAAAAAAAAGATACAAATAACCTAAACTGCTAGTTTTTTGGAGACCATTTAGGGTGTGTTTGTACCAAATAGAAAGTAGTGTTTATGTCAAATAATGAAAAAAACATATTCCATTACTTTTCTTTTTTTATTTTATCTTATTAGGAAAAGTGGAAAAAAAATTTCTACATAGGTGAGAATGCGAGAGTGATGGAAAAATTTACTTTTTACAATTTTCTGTTTGAACTAAATTCTCTCATTTTCTTTTATTTTCTTTTTAAATTTGTGCACAAACACATTTTTTTTTTTTTTGAAGAAACGGTAGGCATACGCCCTTAATTTTATTGAAAAGAAAGGGGTTGCCCAAAGCATAAACACTTACAAAAACACCCACCGAAGATAGAGGTAAAAGAGGTATCTAGTCTATTTCCTGGTAAAACAACAGGAGACAAAAACAACTACTCCTCTACATATAATTTATCCCCTACAAAACTCACATTCTTGACCCCCATACAAGAGGTGTCCAGGAACAAAAAAAAAAAAAAGTCTATATATTATTCAGTGGATAAAAGATAATAAAATTTTAAAAAAAATCGATTTAAATGGGTACATATCAAACATTTTCAAGATTGTATACGTGTGATTAAAGTTTAATTTAAATTAAAAAAAAAAACTACCCTATACAATTCTATCACAAATTTAAAACAAAAGTGTTGTTTTGAACCGAAATCTTTGATTTGCCCTTGGATGTTGTGGGACATAAATGCCCCCACTATTTATGGGAAACTGCGAGACAACCATTACAGACAAGCCAAAAAGACCTTTTTTATTTGTTGTTTGTTTCTTGTGCTTTTTAACTGTCCATGTCCCACTTTTACCGAGGTTTGATCAGCTTTTGTTTGTAACGTGATAGATTCATGTAAATTGATTAATAAATTATGCAGTTTGATATTAATAAGACAGATCTAAGTTAGTTCATTTTATCATTTTAAAACTCATTCAATATTATATATTTTATAAAAACTAAAATATATTGTTCATTGAATTGTATACTTATTTATAGAATTTTTAACTAGATATATATATATATATCATCATAGTTGATACATGTGACTCCTTGCTAATAAATTGAGAGGTTGTAAAATAAATTAAGTGTAATATTGTCTAAATCAAAAGGTTACAATTCCATCTTTACTTAAGATGGGCATCCAACATTTATGTAGATAAGTATTTTATGCTGAGTACTTTAGAAATAAATTATATTCAGAGTTCAGGCCCCTGACATTCATGTCTCATTTTGAAATCAACCATGTGCTAAAACATCCAAAATAGTTTCATTTTTCCTCCCCCCTTGCTACAATTAAAATCTCAGAGTAGATGATTTTTTAGGAAGAATGTTAATTAATTGTAAGGTTGAACATCTTAAAAGATGAAAAGAAATATATTATATGCAATTTAATATGATATAATTAATTGATGCTTTTAATGTCATTCGCAACCGACACTGTCAATCTGTTTGACAGTTTGATTTTGGCCATTGCACATAAAAATATCCAGTTATGGCAGAATACATTATATTACATGCTCAGTGGTCAAAGGACCCCCAAATCTTAAGAAATTTTTATCCATTAAATACTAGTGAATCATTAAATACTAGTGAATCTCATGCATGTTTTTATATTGTTCTAATTTGAATTTTCTGCCATTGTTTTTTACTCTTCCAACACCAGTATCCATTTTCTGTTTGGTTTGATTTCTACATCAAACTTCAGATCCAAAGTTTTAACTCATATTCAGTTAATTATGGATTAATGAATGTTACATTAAACAACGCCTCATATTTGTAACCCATTTTTCACTCCAAACCATATGCATTCTAATTTCTAAATAAAGGTATATAATATTCGCTTACATTTATTTATAATGCTTATGCGTATAGGAAAAGTGTATTAGCTCAATTATTTTATCCCCAAAAATCAATGATAGTGACATTCATTGGCTTTGGTTATAAAGGTTTAGGAAAACACATTAACATTTGAATAATGATATAAGATTTTAAATCTCTTTAGAAAAACAATTTACTCAACCCCAGATTTTAAATTTTTTTCTCGCCCTAAATCATGTGAGATATCCATGTGCATTTATTTATAATGCATGTACACATTTTTTTTAGAGTGCATGTACACTTGTCTACATTTGTTCTGAAGCACTCAAGCTTAGAGGTGTAAAAGGGACTCTGTCAACACGGCACAGAACGACATATTAAGAAATAGACGTCGCATGACATGACACGTTAAAGTATATGTGTTGTGTCAGGCCAACCTTGTGGCACATGAGCCGTTTCTGACACGGCACGTTAACGAGCACAACACGATAAACACAACATGTCAATTCACAACAGACGAAGAATATAATATGTTGAATAAGTGTCTTAACTTATTGTTTTATCATATATATATATAATATTTTTGTGTGTATACGTATATGTTTTATATAATTTTTGTGTGTCTAATATCAAGAAAAAAAATTTAAAATTTAAAAAAATTAAAAAAAAAAACGAGGGCGGCCCATGGTTGGCCTGTTGGCCCAATGGGCTCGTCCAGGGCTCATAGGGCTTGGCCTGATTTTTTGTTCCGGCCTTCCGGGCCAATGGGGCCCAGGCCCTATTTTCATTGGCTGGCTGGCCCGTTTTCAATGCCTATATATACTTATAATGAAACAAAGCTCTAAAATGGGTACGGGTACATGTGAGCCTTCTAAGGCAGCGTTTGGTTGTGTGATTGTACAACTTTTGCAATTACAGGAAGCTGGTTCTGCAATTGTACAACCAAAGAGTTTTACAATCAAGCTTCCTACAAACATATTTCAGACAAATAATATTCAAAAGTTGCGATTTGAGAAAACTCGGGGGAGGCAGTTTTCTGCTGAATCAGTTTTAAACCAAGCGATTGCAGAAATTCAATTTTGCAATCGTGTTACCAAACGCTACCTAAGTGACTATTATTTTTCCTTTATTTTTAGTTTACCCTAGTGTATATATACACTAAAACAATACAAAAAATTATACACTGAATTTTTTACATATATATTATTTTTTGTAACAGTATATTCTTGTCATCACAAATAATATATTTCTAATGAAAATCAAAACACGTGGGGTTGTGAATAAAGACGAGGAATGATTTGCTCGTTAACTAATACACAAAGGTGTTATCAGTTTTATCCCTCAATTGACATTTGAAACATCTTTTGGTGTGTAAGAATTGTCCCACATACTTACACACACAGATTTTTTCCACTCTATCTTTCTATCAGATTTACTGTTTAATAAAACGTCTTTGTGTCTCTAACCCTGAGCATTATAATTGTATCAGAATTTGTCAGCTACACGTATACCAGTTTATGTGAAGTGAGGTAAGCGCCATGGTTTGTTTTACATATTCGAAGGTGGAGAAATAATATGCTTATACATGAGCACAATTAATTCTACATCACAATGCATTTTATAATTATAATTATTAAAAGGTGACTTGGAGACAATTTTGAATCGAATAAAAACCAAGCACCACCGACCAAGCAACGTTTAACCTGTTCCTCACTTCACAGCAATGTCACATGTTCAAACAAATAATAATCCACACTTTTTCAAACAAACAAACAAACATTTCTTCAATTCACAATTTTGAGAGCACAACATCACCGTCCAATAAATAAATAAATTTATTGACGAATAACAATTTCAATCCTCTATGAATGAAAAACACTTTAAAAAAAAAAAAAAAAAAGAATTTGTATTTTTTTTTTTGTTTGTTTTGAATGGGTGAAGTGTGAACACTTCAAACGGCGGACCAGAAGATCAGCTCGGTGAAATCAACGGTGGAGACGGAGGAACCCTTCAACGGCTGCGATGGATGTTCCTTTCTGATCTCGTCATTTCCACCGTCCGATGGAGAGGGAGGGGAGGTCTGAGGGGGCTTGTAGTACATCCTCGCCGTCTGAGGGCAATGGGAGTGAAACCTCGCTGCTATTCTCACCCCCATATCCAACAACTCCACGCATTTCACCATCTTCTCTTCCCTCCTCTCTGTTTTGAGAGGGGGGAGAATAAAATAAAATAAATAAATAAAAGAGAGGAGAATTAAAAGACGTGCCAAACAGAGGAGCTCATCAGACAAAAAAAAAAAAGCTGTGAAGGCTGTGGCGGTGACGATGCCGTTTTATAGCCTCTCTTTTTAGGGCTTCCCGTGTTGATATCGTCCTTCCTTGTGTTTGAGCTGTCCACGGGTTTGTTGGGTGGGTGTCGGCGTGGATTGTGCGTGCTTTTTACGTGACGTTAGCAGAAGCGGTTATTGACATCGCACATTAATAATGTGAAAAACGCGTTCCAAGATGTTGGTGTTTATTTGAAGGGAAAATTTCAGATAACTCCATGTCAACTGTCTTAATTAAATTTTTATTTATAGATTATGATTATTTAATGAATATTTTATCTGCTTAATTCTGATTGAAAACATAAATATCAAAAATCCATTACAATGTGTTAAAAATATAAAAAATCATCTCTAAATAACGAATTACCATCCGGACAGGGTTTCATAATCTATCAAGATGAGTAAAATAATACCATTTTTAATTAATTGTAAGTTTTTTTATGTATATTATATTTTCGGTTAAGGTAAAAAAAATAAAAGTTGAACTTAGAAGGTTTTTTGGATTTACATAAGTGTTTTTAAAATGTTATATAGACTTTATAAAAAGGGTTAAAAACATCTAAGTCCCTACAAACATGGAAAAACCCATATAAGTCCCTACTAAAATTAGGACAGACGTACGAGTCCCTGAAAACTCAGAAAAACCCAATTATCATCCCTGAGTTAAATTTCTATCCAAACTTAACGGAATATTCCCAGAATATTCAGTCACATATAATTGTGTTGACATTGAAGTCCTTATAAACAGTCATAAAGACAAATTAGTCCCTACAAAAGATAAAATTACCCCTGAAAGACTTTTACATTAAATTGTGTATACATTGCAGTCCCTCTAAACAATCATAAAGACAAATTAGTCTTTGCAAAAGACAAAATTGCTCCTGAAAGATTTTTACATTTAATTGGATAGACATTACAGTCCTTATAAATAATTGTAAAGACAAATTGGTACATGTAAAAGACAAAAATGCCCCTGAAGAATTTTTACATTTAATTGTGTAGAAATTGCAGTATTTTAGAGGGTATTTAATTTTTAAATTGCAATGTCTGCACAATTAAATGTAAAAATCCTTCAAGGATATTTTTATCTTTTAGAGGGCTCAAACGCTCCCTAAACGTACTCTCAAACGGACCTTAAATTTGTTAAACAAAAACAAAGAACATTTATATAAAAAAAATTATAATTAGTGGTTGTGAGAAAAAAAAAAAAGTTTATTTTGATGGCCATTAAATGAGGCCGGACAGGGAGGACCATCTGATATGGGGTCCACGAGGGATACGATGCATTCCAACTTGCATTCTTCAATGAACAAAAATGAACAAAAAAATAAAAGTTGGTCGGTTTAAATAAAGTGTTTATTCCTTGGTCTTTGGATGGGTTGATTGATTGCCTTTTTTTGCATCCCCAAATCCTATTGCACATTTGTTAGGAGCACTTTCTTTTTTGCTGACATTTCCTGGTGTGGGTTCACACTTCAGGCTTTACTTTTAAATGATACTCAGGGTCTGTCTGGGAGTGCGTTCAGGGTCACCGCATTAGGGAAGCGAGCGGTAATTTGAAAAGCATTGAATTAACCTATCGGAGAAGTATAAAAAAATACACATAAATTGCATAGGTTGGTCGTCAAATGCAGAAATCGTTTTTTTGTTTGTTTTAGAGATTTGACGCAAACTCGGACGGGACGTACTTTCAAATGGCTCCTTAGATTAGCGGATGATCTTAGTATTAATCCACCCATATTTACTCCTTTCCCGATGCAAGGTGATGCATAGGTGGTCTTTTTAG
Source organism: Acorus gramineus (assembly GCA_030737835.1). Lineage (NCBI taxonomy): Eukaryota > Viridiplantae > Streptophyta > Magnoliopsida > Acorales > Acoraceae > Acorus > Acorus gramineus. The sequence continues at coordinate 8,640,220 of CM060854.1, read as the reverse complement.
TTGTTGATCAATGTTGTTTGGTTTGAACTGTTCCCGCTATAGTTTCACCATGTGCTAGAATTTTAAAAGTATTTTATGATATTTATACATATAAGAGAGAGGGTATTTTGGGGTTCACAAAAATTTGAATGAGAGAAGCCCGTTGTGACGCTTAAGACTTTATTCCGCTCATCACGATGTAGAAATCATGAACCGAACTGTCGCATGATCCAACAAACCCACACACTGTGCACTCTTAGGTGAAATCAGAAATTGGCTCAAAACTCTATCACAAAAAAACACTCAGACTACTGGACTAATAGCACGCGTGGGCTATCTCTCACAATTCTCAGTTTCTCACAAGAGTCTCTCTCTCTCTCTCTCTCTCTCTCTCTCTCTCTCTCCTCTCTCTTTCTCTCTCTCTATCTCTAAATGAATTCTCAATTTGTGACTTGGATGGATGGAATGACATACGACATGAGATCAACCCTTCATATATGCTTCTATGCAACCCAAGAGTCCTCTCCAAATTCAAGATACTCGATCAATTAAGAATAATGGACTTATAAATATTTCATGCATGGTTCATTGTTTCATATTCAATAGTGATGGCAAGATTAAGGTACATAAATAAACTCTTTTATTTTCTTCATGTATCCAACAAAAGTGCATCATTGGACTAAGAACCTTGCATATTCAATACCTTAAATAAGATTTATTCCAACCTAGGTTTATTGTAGACATCCTACATACATAAATCTTGCATAGTTAATGCTTTAAATGTGGTTCAATTCAACTTAGCTACCAGCTAGGTTCATCTAGGAATCCTACATACATAAACCTTCTATATTTAAATTCATAATTAGAGTCCAATGTACCTATTTTACTTGTTAAAACACAAAAATCATGTCAAAATCCATATCCACATGCTAAGTACACATCCCCATCTAATAATGGCCCTTGTCTATATTATTTTCAAGCCATGTATTAATGGGTGATTATTTGAAATCATGTGGGGGATTAAAAGTTTGATGTCAAAATATATTAATATATTTTTCATAGTAAATATAAAATCTTGAAAATTCAATATTGAAAAAAACTTTTCAAAAACCAACAAGATGAATAAAAAATTGAATTTCCCAATGATGCATAATTGATGATACCTACACGACCCATATGAATAATAAATCCTTTTATTTGGTTTTGTTAGAGGGTCTAATAAGTATAGATTTGAGCAGTTCAAATGATTGGTTTCTCTCTAACTATCAATCTCAGCTATTAATAAAGGAAAATGATACGTCCATTTCACAACCTTTAAATGAGGCCAACTATGGACCTTCTCATTTGAGGGAGAGATCTGCTGCTTTACAGCTTGGCAATTGTTTAGACAGTTCAACGTGCTCCTTTTATTTACACTATATTTTTTAAAAAATTAATCTATTTTACAATCTAAAACACATATAATAATTTTAAAAAAATAAAAAATCATACATTTCATCTAATAAGATATATTCTTTTATGAAATGTACAAAAAATATTACAATGATTTCATTGATTTCATTTATAGAAAATGTAAAAAAATTCAAACGAGTTATATATCTTGATGCAGTCCTATATATAATATATCTCGTTAGCCCTCTCCATCCATTGTATCGATGTACATGCTTTGTTGAAAATTTATATTTTCTATGAATGATATTATTCAATTAATTGCAGTATATCTATTGGGGTCAGTTTGATAACTTTGAACTACAAAGAGAATTCTTCATCACTAAAAATAAATTTCTAATAGGTTGTAATTGTATACCGTTTCTTAGAAAAAAAAACATTATAATAAGTTCCATGGCAAAAGAAATTTGATTTGTGATGTCCCGGATGAATACCGGTATGGATGTTTCTAAACACAATTATTATGGGTGTTCCAGTAGATAGTAGATAGAGAAAATGAATATCAAACTAATCCTTTACATTTTATTTAAGTACATATCTCATCACATAATATAAATGATTTTATAAAAAAATAAAATACTAGCGGTCTGGACCATTAAAATATACTGAGTGTAACTTTGTCTCTTTTTGGAAACCCTAAAAGTCTGTCTACAGCTGTGAGTCTTTGGGCCTGTACGATATGAACCCATTGGTGGTTCTCTAACATGCCACATGTATGAGGAATTTGAATTTTACACACACACACGACACGTCATCGATCACATGCATTTCAATATAAATAAAAAATAAATCATTTTATGTTTTATTATGTTTTTTTAATTATTCTCGTTAAGAAATATAATGATTAAGCGTCTGATTTTTAGGGTGATCATGGATAATTTAAGATAAAAGATGAATAAGACGTGGATAATGAATTATAAAAAATAAAAAATGATGTAAGATGTGGATATGATGACAAATGATTTGACATATGAAACCCCTTATATTAGTAAAATAAATTAGATAGATTAATACAATTTCATATGAGACATATAATACTAATACTAGTTTATTTCCATCTATCCTGGTATAGCTCTCCATTTATTTTTTTGCAAATAAATAGACTTTTGTGCTAAATCAACCTTATTCCACCTTATTCTCTACATATTCCACTACCCAAACAATGGCCTAAGAAGTTTTATGGGGTGTGACATTAGGTTATTTGCTCCCGATAGCTATACTGGGATAGATAACAATCCAAGTTGAATAAGCAACTTTTTGTTTGGTTGTCTTTTTTGTTATTCTCACTGGAAAACGTAAAAATAATTTTTTTGTTGTTTGGTTCACCTTGGATAAAGTGATGATAAATGGTTGATAAGTGATGAATAAGAGTTTATGATTTTTTAAATGACAATTATACCCCGTGGGAATAGTGTGAGAGATATATGATTGATTTGATAGATGTGACAGTTTTTGGAATCTGTGTGAGTCTGTTAAGTGAGATAAATTTTTTAAAATGACAGAGAAGGGTATTTTTATCCATTGGTATAGATAAGCCTTGATAAGCAATTCCACCATTTTCTTAGAATAGTTATCAGGCCTTATCCTAGCTTATCCAGACATAACTATCAGGGTTTATTCTATCAAAACAAACAACTTTTTTTAGTTATTCTCATCTATTCTTCATTATTCTTGCCTTATGTTCCACACAATACGGGGGGTTAAGGTTTACATGTGGATGTCTTAATGAACTCCATAGTGTCCTAGGGTTAGCTTGATAATTTTGATTCAGAGGTTAAATTTCTCATTACCAAAAATCTCCTTCTAATAGAACACGAATACGATTACAAATATAATTTTTTTGGTTACGCAAGAAGAAGGAGAATGCGAATGAGTAGTTTTTTTTTAAAAAAAGAAAAAGTTGCGTTCAGGTCAATTTGGCTTCGATACGCGACTTTTTAAATGCAAAAGTGTATGTTTCAGTGGAGATTTTGGCATAAACCTGACTTTCACTTCAAGAATCAAATTGAGAAATTCTTTTGTTGAGCTTTCACCGGTCAAAAAGTCATAATTGGCATTACTTCTCTTGCCTCCTTTCTAATGCAATTACCGCTCACCCAATTTGCTGTCTCGCACGCATTTTGAATGTTTTTTTGCATTACATACTTAGTTAAAATAATATGTTATTTTATAAAAATTAAAGTACATACTCGTATAAACTATATGCATATATTTTTATATATTTTTTTTTGAGCATTAACTCACACCAACCAATCCTCTATCGGCACCAACAAAAGAATGGTTGATGAGACAATAGGAGGGAGGGTAAGGAGAGAGAAAGAGAGAAATGAAAGTGGTAGGAGGCAGTAGAAGGGCAGTAGGTGAAGGACACCACGAAAAGCGAGAGAGAGGAAGAAGGAGAGATAAAGATGGGCGACAGGGCCGAAGAGGGCTATGTGGGGGTGGGGGAGCAAAATTAAATTTAATAATAATTTTACATTCAATTTATTTTGTAGTCCTAAATTCAATTTAAAAGTGTTTTGAATTTTTTTAAAATAGTATACATCATCTAATAAGGTACATGTTTTTACAATAAGTGAAACATATACCTCTAATAAATAGCATATATGCATTGCTAAAGTCAGTATACGCTTTGATAATTTTTCATCGACGCATATGAGACTGGAATTGAGGCTGGAATAAAAACTATGTGTAACAACACTCTAAAATTAAATTTTTTTTAAAAATAATTTGAATATGTCTTCCTATTTATTTTAAATTTAAATTTATAAGTTTTATTTGAAAATGTAATCTTTGTTGGCATCATTATGAAAAGTATTTTTTTTGTGATTTTTAAAAAATTTCATCTGTATCTTTATATATTTAATATATTTTTAGTATACTCTATTTTATAGGGATTTATTTATTTTCTATAAAAGAAATGATCTTATTTTTGTGATTTTTTTTTCTTTTTAAAGAAGAACTCGATGAATTTTTTGCTTAGTCTTGATCTTTTTATTACTAACATGATTAAAACATTAACTCAAAAATTTCAATATACATATATAGGACCCCATTTTATGATTTGACTTAGGACCCCACCTAAATTTTCTTATCTCAGAGTCAGACCCCTTGGGGATTGGCCTTTTGCCTCTGTCCCTCCACCTCCTGTCTTCCTCTATTTCCTTCTCATCCCTCTCCCTCTAAAGTCTCCACCAACCAATTTCTTTTAATTAATGATGACAAAATTACGAAGGATTGATTGGTGGGAGTATCCCTTCTCTTTTTTTTTTTTCCTTCCTATAAGTCCGAAGTTTGAACGGGTGTCATGCCCTAATTCAAATTAAAAAATGAAAAAAAAACAAATGCCAAACTAATTCTTCATGAAATTTCTATGCCTACCGATGCCATTAAACAAACAAAGACGTAACTAAATTGATTTTTTCATAGAATCATAGCACATGAAACATTGCTTCCAGGGATGGTGAACATCCAATTCTTTATATATCCATCATAATAAATAGGGAACAATCCATACAACCCCCTAAATTCTGACTAGAATTCGTATAGCTCCCTGACTTTTCTTAAAATTCATATAATCCTCTAAAAATACCTAGTAAATTCAAATAATCCCTTGAATAAAATTTTTGTTAATAGAAAATGAATATTTTATGAATATTTCATTTGGTTAACTTTGACTGAAAACACAATATACTAAAAAAACAACTACAATATGTTAAAAACGTGAAAAATCCTATAAAAACGATGATTTTACCCTCTTTGAATATATTATCAAATCATATATGGAGGGGTAAAATCATCTATTTATAGAAAAAAATTTCACAATTTTAACACATTATAGGGTTTTTTTGATATATTATATTTTTACCAGGGTTAACTAAACATAATATTCATAAAATATTCATCATCTATAAACATAAATTTTATGCGGGTGGTTATTTAAATTTTCTATGTGTTTTCATATAGTTATATGGATTTTAAGAAAAGTCAAGGAGTTATATAAATTTCAATCAGTTTAGTGGGGGGTTATATGAATTTTTCCCTAATAAATATTGAATAATAGCCAAAGACATTAAGCCACCCCACGTAATCCACCAAGAGACGTTTAACTTGTCCATGACTTCAAAGTAATTCTACCTTTTAAACAATTAATCCCACATGTCAAACAACAGTTTAAAATTCACAACTTGGGAGTTTCACGGGTTCTATAATTGTTTGACCCAAACAGAACACAATTAAACAAACAAATCAATCTTCTACTGACATAATCTCCAAACGAATAGTTCGGCATTGTACGAAAAATATCCGAATCTAATATGGGGGCATTTAACCCCACCAGTCAAGCATATGGTGCAAGAGGGCAACAGTGCCGCCCAAACCACTGCTGCCCTCCCCCAAGACCCACCGCCAAGTGGTGAGGCTGAAAATATCTAATAGCGTGTGACTCTGTGGTGGGACATATTTCGTGATGGGATATATTGTGTAATGCTACAGATTTGTCCGTGATAGAGAAGCTCTTGAAACATGTTTCTACTGCATATGACTTTCTCTACCATGGGTGTCCGTGCTTCCAAAAGGGTTTGGATCTGCTCTTGGTTGGACTCCGTATTTCAGAGCTATCGTGAATCACGTTTCTCTACGCATGACTTTCTCTACCATGGGTGTCTGTGCTCTCAAATGGGTTTGGATCTGCTCTTGTTGTACTCTGTGTTTCAAAGCTAAAATGGATGAAAATAATTCTTTTAGCCTCAGTTTGTTTCCAGTATAACCTCTTGGATAACTCTGGATAAATATTTTAGGGTGTTTGTTTACTCCGAATAATCCTAGATAAAGTATGCTATATAAAGTGGTATATGAATTCCAATCAACCCTGAAAATTAAAGTTATCCTAGGTTATTCTACTCAAAGAATATGTGAATCCACGGTCAAATAAACTGTCATCACCTCTTATAAATCACCTGTCAAATTAATTATAATTGTTTTTTTACATTTTTAAATAATTATCCATACTTTATTCACATTTTATCCAAACAACAAAACATTTATTCTTACGTTTACAAGCGAAAATCATTTAAAATACAATCAAACACAAAATTATTTTATTCTTATTTATATTCACTTATGCTCAGATAAATATATACTTTAGAATAAAATATATCACCGTTCCAAACGGTGGCTTAGTGTCCCCAACTTTCCAATCCCTCTTTTTTTTTTTCAGGCCCAGAAATTTAAATATTAAAAATCTAACAAAATAACGTTTTTTTTTTTTTAATTAAGTTTAAAAAGCATGATTTTTTAGAACGGTAGCATTTCAATCGCACCGTTAAACACATCCTACAAAAAAATGAATTTTTCTTAATGGGGTTGGGATGAACGAGACGAGCTTCCATAACTCAGATGTCACGCGTATATCTGACCTATGTCCGATCCAATGAAATGCTTCAAATAAAAAACAAAATATAAACCCAAAAATTAAAAGAAAAAAAAAAATATATTTCCGAATTACAATTTCAATCCTCCATGGAAAAACCCAATATCCGTGGTTCATTCTCTATTTATTACACTCCTATCTTCAAAAGGCCGACCAGAAGATCAGCTCGGTGGAATCAACGGCTGATAGGGAGAGACCTGTCGATGGTTGGTCCTTTCTCGTCTCTTTCTTTCCGCCGTCCGATTGAGAGGGAGGTGGCTTGTAGTACATCCTCGCCGTCTGAGGGCAGTGGGAATGGAACCTCGCCGCTATCCTCACCCCCATATCCAATATCTCCACGCACTTCGACATCTTCGCCTCCCTACTCTCTGTAGAATCAAGAACAGAGAGAGGGAGGAGAATAAAAATCAAATAAAATCAAATAAAATCAAAAGAGAGAGATATTAATAAAAAAAAAAGAGAAAGAAATGGAGGGTGAGGCGGTGGGGAGGGTCTTGGTCTCTATTTATATCCTCTGTTTCTAGGTTTTCGGTGTGGATATTGCCCTGCCGTTTATTTTAAACTGTTCGCGCGTTTTGGGTGGGTGTTGGCGTGGATAGCGTCTGGTGTGGACGTGACTTTAGGGGGCGGGTGCTCTCCGCGAGCACGGTCTGTGGGTCCCTTCGATTTTTTTGGGGGTGTGAAGAATGAATGTCGCATTAACGTGAAAAGCGTGTACTAGATGTTGGGAGGTGTTTTATACATAATAACATAAGTGATATAACATTTTTTTTTTTTTAGGTCTTTATAATTTTAATATCATATATTGAAATTAAACCAGTATATTCACATTTGATGAAGAAGATTGTAATATATATAAATATGAGATAGGTGCATATTGAAAGTTGAAAAACATTTATATATATGGACTCATTTTGAAAAGAGTATTGGAAAAAACAAATATGATATGCATAATTATGTATGTTTGTACGTGCATTGATGAAATTTAAATTGTACAATTTATTTATTTTATCTAAAATCTTTCACTTCTATGGTTTTTATATATTCATCCTCTAAATAAAAAAGTTCTTAATTTTTTATTTTTTTATTTTTATTATGCGGAGAATTAACTCTTGTAAAATTTTAATTGTTTAAAATAATATATTTTTCAAGTCAAACCCGAATCCAACCTGAACTTGAAAAAAAAAATTCAACGGGTTGGGTTCTGGTAGAGCTTCTCAAACCCAAAGGTCGGGTTGGGTTGAGTTTGGATTGTGTTTCTCCAACCTCCAAATTGCACCCCTATTCCCTTTAAAAATTCACAGCAGCCATATCTTTGATTAAATTTTTATTATATTTTTATATTACATCCATACAATTCATTGGAATATATGTTTCATTTTTTTATATAAATATATGTATCTCAATAGATGATGTATGCTATTTTCAAAACGTGCTTGACCTGAAATTGGGGTTGAAAAATGGACGGTATATAACATTATCATTTATATATATTTATATCTATTTGTTTTTAAACCATTGCAAATGATTTATGTATATATATACTTTTAAATCTAGGGAAATTAAGTATTTTTTTCCACTCATCCTGGAGCTTTTTAATTTACAAAAAAATCACAATTTGTTCATTTTTTTTAATATAAAAAATTAATACATATAATATAACAATGTACGTATTTTTATTAAAATTGAAATAAATACTCTAATGAAAAAAAAAATATTAAAAAAAATACATAAGCGAATAGAAAAGACTAACAAAATATATGAGACTGAGTGTAACAATGCTCGCAGTCATTAATATGTACTTCACACGCTCTCTCTCTGTGAAGGAGATCAAGATATGAAACCTCCTCGGGCACCAATTTAACAAAAAAAAAAAAAAAAACTTGACAGGGGACCATTTGATATTCGGGTCCACCAGGGATCCGCTGCTTTCCAAGCAGGTACTAATTTTGACCGCTCAATATGTATGCGATCAGATGATTCAACATTCATTGAATTGGTAGCTGAGGATTGTGAGGGGGAAAAGGTCATCCAATGTATATTGTATGAATGTGGGAAGGTCTATGTCTTGATCTGAAATTTTTTTTCTGATAGAAAAAAATCAGGGATAAATCTTACAAACTTATTGAAATCTAATATAATCCTCATAAAATTATGAAATTCACGTGGCTTTTTATGATCTTTAGAAAAACAAAATGTTGAATCAGTCCCTATCAACACATTAATGATGAGTACCTACTTGCCCATAATAGCCCATATTTTTCAAATGTGAATTAATCCCTATAGTATGATCTTTAGAGAATATTGCATCAGTGCATCCCCCCTCAGCACAGGTGGCGTAGGCTGGAAATTTGTCTCGTGGGGACACACTGTTATGCTCTCTTTGATAGCACGTTAAAGATTTTGGCAAAGTACATATGCCACAGTTTAAGGATTGTAATACCTCTGAATTAAATTAATTTTTATCTTTGAAAACTAACTATGTGTTTTTACATGAATGGTTGTGATGATTGTTCTTTAATATAATATGTAAATTAAAAAAAAAAACAAATTTACCCTTAAATAACAATGTATGGTAATAATATAAAAAGGTGGTGTAATATTATCAATATATTTTGGAGCCTTGTGCATAGTTCAAAAGCAATCCCCTATCCACTTATGCATAATGATAGTGTCATGTTTCATTTTGTATTAATGATTTTGTAATGATATTTACTTTATCTGTAACATTGGGTGAAAAAAAAAAATCACGATTCATCTCTCCAAGTATAATGACTACTTTTGCCATTATTTGAGAATATAAATGGTAATCTAATAGCTAAGATATTTTTGCTTAAGTAACTTTACGCAGTGTGAAATGGATTAAAAAAATCCAACAAGCGTTGAGATCGCATAAACTCTTTGAATGCACAAAAAAATCCTTGAATCCATAAGGAAAATAACAAAAGAAAATATAATTTTATTGATTAATCAAAAGTTCATTTATAAAGATGGTGGCACTCATTATATAGGCCACAAACATTAAATACATATTCATAATGTGAATTATGACTCTATTAAAAATAATAAAAACACAATTACAATGACAATGATTAAAATCTAATAAGATAAAACATAAGATCCTAGAAATCCTAAATTCCTAATTCACTAATAAAAATAATTATTATGATTTAAATAATGAGATTTGTCTATAAATGACAAAATCTCATATGTAAAACTTTATTTGTAGGACATATTTGAAATGAAATATTCTGCATTGATTTCTTTTCAAATTTGTCCTACATCATAACTTTCGAGATCGAAGACTTATGAAACAAAACCATAGGGCCTAGGAATTGGAGAGATTTGGATTGGTATCTAATTTTGAGAAAGTCAGCTAGTACCCTTATTCGTAAAGGAGATCAAATCCTAGCAACATCATTCTTCAAAAACAAAAACTCTTCAAATCAACTTCGGTAATTTGACATGGTGTCGTCACTGGCCACATCTGAGCCAACGACGACAGAGTCACGTAGATATTGAATCTAAACCCTGGGGCCAAGAAACTTTCCATGTGAAAGTCCCTCAGCGGCAGATTGTCTAAATGCGTTTTTCGTCTGGCATATAAATGTCATAAGATGGCCGGCGGAGAGTATGGAGGTCCTCCGGGCTCCTGCCAGAGCTAGGGTTTTCCAAATCGACCAACTGAATGATATCGTAATCACTGAATGACAGAATTGGTACAAAAGAAATTTGAATGGAAATCTATGCATCCAATATTGGTTAATCCAAATCGACCAACTGATTGATATCTCGATCCGTCTGACTCATCATTTCCTTAATTGCACAACTTTGATAAAGTTTTCACAATCAAAATCTGATGGTCAGCATTATGTTTATTAATATGTTTAGGAAAGAGTACCAAATAGTTTAATAGAATTAATTATGATTTTTTTTATATGTACTAAAGGGAGGTGTAAGTGGAGTTTTCAAAAAGAAATGGATGGTGTAGCTTCATGAATCAGGAAGCATAAAACTGAATTCCTTCAGAATGGTACAATGTCCATTTAATGTTGTCCCCACAAGGACACAATAAATGTTTTTTTTGTGGGAATGAAGTATAGTTCAAATATTTGCTTTCTTTCTGACAATCAATCTCAGCCATGAATGAATGAAAGCCACTTTCACAAGAAGCATTAAAAGAGAAGAACAAGGACCAATTGGGACCATCTGATTTGAAGGAGTACAAGAGGATCCACTCGTTTCGGGGCTGGGTCTCGTTGGACGGTTCAAAGTGAAGTTTCCGTGTATTTTTGTCACACTAGCAATTTTTTTTTTGTGGTAATGTCATACTAGCATTTATTGACTATTATCTTTATTTTTGGATTCTAATTAATTTATTTAGGTCTTGGATTCAAGTATTTACATTGACCAATTTACCTGTTTGTTGACGATTATTTAAAAGAATTTTTCATTGGACCGAGCTAAACAGACAGAGGTAGCATTCTCAGCTTGACCACAAAGTCAACCACGGGGATCTCTCCAATATTAAATAATAATAATAATAATATTAATAATAGTAATTAACCATGAATATTTATACAATAATGATTTTTGGGCCCCAATTGCTAAACTCATCCCAAGCCCCATGAAGTGGCAAGTTTGAATTACCCATATTACCCCCGAACTAATCGGATCGAGCTTTCCATAATTGTCCCCATTAATCCCGAGGTGGTTATAATTTGAGAGATTCTTTCCCTTTTGAAGATATCAATTAAGTTGGACGATCAAAAAAATCATGATTTACCATTTCTTGATATAGAATGATCGGTTGAAACGAAAACAAATATCAATTTCATTTTTTGATTCAGATTTATTCGGTGGAGAAGAGAAGAATTACACAATTTTATTTTTGTGCGAACTGATTGTGGTGCAAACAATGGTGATTCATCCAGGTTAGGCTTTTCTGTACCGCCAAAAAATCACGATTTACAATTTTTAGTTTCAGATTGATCGGTGGAATTAAAAACAAATATCGAATTCAGACTCATGTGTCTGAATTCGATATTTGTTTCAGATTTTCAGATACATGTATCTGAATGCTGTATTCGTTATATTATTTATTTTTCAGACTCAGAAAATGAACAATGTGCACAAGAAAACCTAAAACAAATGAATAATGTCAAATATTTTTTTCTCAGATCTAGATACACTGAAAAACCTAAAACAAATGAACAATGCCAAATATTATTTTTCTGAAACCTAGATAAACAAATAATCATTTTGGATTTCAGATCCATGTATCTGAAACACATATTCTTTAAGTGGATTTCAGATACACTCAGATGAACAATGTGCGGAAGAGAACTTTGACGATTGAAACGTTTCATGTTTAATTTTTTAAATCAGTGATTTCATTTTTCAAAAAGTGCAAAAATGTCTTCTAATTGTCTTGTTTATGTTGCAAAAAAAAAAAAAAAAAACAGATGATGAGGTTTCATTATGGGAAGAAATCTATTTTTTTTTTTCACCATTGTTTATGATTGTTTGGGGATGAAAATCAGATTATATGAACTCTTGATCGTCAATTTTTTTTCTTTTTTTCGTGGGATTTCGTTACGAGGGATTAATGATGGTATAATTAGTTGTAGTCAATTTTTAAAACCTCTGAAGGGTAGTAATGTCATTATTTTATTTATTGTTTGAAAAAGTCAAACATGGAACCAATAGAAGAATGCCACCTATTAAGACTCATCAATGGAGCCTAATTTTTTGAGACCACAATGAGAATTTCATCATTGGTGAAGCTTCGTAAGGACCCTCAGCAAGCATAAACCATCTTGATGAGCTCTTAGGGGTGAGGCAGGGAATTATTATGTGTTTATAACATGATTATTATTGATATCAGACTCTGCGACTGTATATTCTTTACGGGGACGAGGGACCGTCCCTTGTCCCTTGGAGGGTATTAGAATGAACTCTCTTTGAAACAATGGATCTGCTGGGATCTCTTGAGGAATGGTGTGCCCAACATATTTCCGGAAAGACAATGCCCCGGTCGATTTGAGAGGTTTATATTATCAAACTTTTGTTTGCTTGGTAAACTTTTTTTAGGTAATTAAAACTCGAACCCAGGATCTCTTAACGGATAGAGAGTATCTTTACCAACCTGTCAAGAGTCGTTAGAAATATTTTTAGAAATCATAAAAGATATTTTATCTCAATAAGTGATCAATTTGAAGAACTCATATATAATATGATTGATAATATAAAAATAATAAGATCGAAAGAAAAATGGTTGGAATCGCCTATCGAGAAGCACATAGAAGAAGCTCTATTTAAAAAGAATATGTCCTCCATATGTTCTCGAGATACAACTCAATCTGAGATTCCACAAACTCTCCGAGGTGCAATCAAGAGGAGTCCTTGAATTGAATCCATGCATCGATAAAGATCAATAGAAAATGAAATTTTTCATGAGAATACCGTATGAGCCTTGAGATGTAAAGAAAATGAAAAACAAAATATTTATTTTGTGTGTCTCAACACTAAGGATGGCAACGAGGCGGATTGGGGTGGGTTTGGTCAATCTCAATCCCAATCCCAAATCTGCTAATAAAATTTTGTCTTAAACCCGTCCCAAACTCATAACGGATTTTATTATTCCGTCCCAAACCCGTGACGGATTTTATTGTGCCATCCCAAATCTGTCTGAACGAATTTTTAAATAACCAAAACCTGTGATGGATTTTATTATGCCATCTCAAACCCGTTCAAACGGATTTTTAAATAACCCAAACCCGTATCATCCTGTGCTATTTAGAAAGGTACGAATTTAAAAATCCAATTTTTCAAATATTGTTAATATTTTTTATTTTTTTTATATTAAAAATTAAATAATTATTGTTATTCATTATGTTATATAATATTACTTAATGTATGTTTAAATATTTTATAAATAATAATAATATATGATATGCTAGTTTAATTTATCTATCATATCATTTGGGATGATATAAATGATTTAAACGGGTTATAACAGAGCGGGGCGGGTTTTGCACTTGAATCTCAAACCCGTCCCATATCTTCATCGGATGAGTCGGGTTCCGGTTTGACATTTAGAGGACCAAAACCGTTCCAATAGAGTTGGGTTGGGGCGTGTTTCTCGTTTATCCCGTCCCACTGCCATCCCTACTCAACACAGATGTGGAAGATCAATATATAGACCAAATAGGAAATAGAACTGTAACTGTTAAAACGGGAAGTAATAATCAAATCATATAACAATTGAAACCGAAAGAAATAAAATTCACTAATGACTGGAATTAATATATAACAGCCATAACGGAAATACTAATAATAATACTATCCATTTAAATATTATCTTTAATGTAAAATGCATCACGATTAAAAATGCACGCCAGGACACCAATTGAAGTTGGATCATATTTATAAGAGAAATGTTTTTTAGGCTCAATTCACGGGCCCTATCATAAGCCCCATGAGGTGGTAGATAGAGAATTTCTATTATACTTTTTTGTTAACCAATCTCCTAAATCATAATGCAGTTACGATTTTTATATTTGCATTCATGCAACATTATTTAAAGTTTTTCTTTTTTTTGAATGTTGAATTGAATTCTTATTCTTTCATCATTAACTCCATTTTGTTTTTCTCAAAACTGATTTTTCGATGAAGATCACCTCGTAGCAAATCTAAATTTCTACTTCGGAAGAATTTGAAGTCACATATTTGATTTTTTTTTGGGTTTGGATTTCATCTCAATGTCTATTGGATCAGGTTTGACATATATTATGTTTAGGTTTGACATTTGGTGTTTGATTTTGAATATGATTTTTTTCTGTTTTTTTTATAGCCTAGATTGAAGAATGCAACAGAATTATTTTTCATGAACTCAATGTAACATTTGTTAAATGCAACATACAACGAAAAATATGTTTAACATTTTTCATAAAATGTAATTGATTATTAAAAAGATAATATGTTTTTAAATTGTTTAAACATTGCATGGAATATAAAAACATTGAGGTAAATATAACTGTTATGTTACATTTATGTAGATGTAACAGTTTTTATAAAAATTTAACAAATAGTTATGTAACATTTGTTAATGTAACTCATAATGAAAAAGGTGTTTGACATTTTTCTTAAAATGTAATTGACTATTGAAAAGATGATCTTCCTTTAAATTATTTAAATATCGCATGGAATGTAAAACATTTAAATGTAACTATTATGTTACATTTATGTAAATGTAACAGTTTTTATGAAAATATAACAAATAGTTCATGTAACATTTGTTAAATATAACTCACAACAAAAAAAGTGTTTGTTATTTTTCATAAAATATAACTGACTATTGACGAGAGGATCTGTTTTCAAATTGTTTAAACATTGCAGAAATGTAAAACATTTATATAAATATAACTGTTATGTTATATTTATGTAAATGTAACAATGTTTATGTATATATAACAAATAGTTGTGAGAGATGTAAACATTTAGGAAATGTATTTGAATTTTCTGAGATGTATCTTATTTATATAAATTGAAAAGATGTTTGTCAAATACTAGAATGTTTATTTAATAACATTCTTAAAAAAAAATGTATATAGTACAAATGTAATTTGAAAAAAAAGAGTAGCCGTTTGAACGATTTTGAAAAAAAAAAAAACAATTTAGGTGAGTTTTTTTGTAATTTAGGTAAGTTTTGGGTGTAACTGAAATAGAAAATTCAGTTAACAGATAAAGATTTCAAAATTCAAATTTTGAAATAAATAAATTTTAATGTAACCGTGATAAATTAGTAATTGAATAGAGAAAAAATGGGGATTTGGGTTATTGAGGCAGATTTGTATTTTACCATTTTACCATTTTTGAAAAGTCAACAAGCCAACCAATGAGATGATGACACCTCGTGGGATTGGTGAGTGGAACTTATATTTTGGGGCTTAAGTATCATGACTGTATTTATAAATACATCCAACAGTAGTGGGTTCGGTATAACTAAACACCACATTGTCTAATAAGTAATAATATTTCTTTATAAATAAGGGAAAATACCAAAAAAAAATCATCTAAGTATTGCAAATACTCAAATCAGTCATTTTTAAAAATTCTACCTTAAAAAGTCTTCTTTCATAATTTTAGAAAACAAATTACTTGACTACTCTTACTAAACTTTATAAAAAAAAATTGGTGAACTTTTATATGTTTAATATTATATAAAAAAATCTTGCAATATTAAATATATTTAAGTGTCTCAAAAGAAATATCTAAAAAATATTTTATAATAAAAAAATTTAATTTTTTATAATTTAATTCTTAATAGTGTATTTAGATATACAAAAAATAATAATAAATTTTATACAAAAATAAAAAAATATGTTATTAATTATTAACGTTCTTTAATTAAGGTGCGAAATAATTAAATGTGTGATGATTTTTAAATAGTAGATAATATAAGGGTAATTAAGTCATGTGACTCTAAAATTTTAATAGAAAACTTTTTTTTATAGAATTTTTAATATTTAAATGATTTTTTTAGATAATTTTCCTATAAACAAAACAAAAAAATTTATTTGAGAACAAAGAAACAAATTTTTTAATAAGGTATACACTTCATTACATCCAATGGTGAGGGTTAATAACATAAAATAAGACTGTTTTTAAAATAATAAAAAATACCAAAGGCAATAATATTTTTTCTTCCAACAAGCCCCTGTACGTAACTACGTATCGATTGTAAAAAACATTGAGATAGCATTTGGGTATGCGGCGGCATGGAACACCGTGTTAGAAAACTCGTCCCCGCTTTTCAACAACACTGTTTTCATGCATTTTTAAACGCACAAAATTTTGCCTTTCACCACCACCGTTTCATTTGAAACGCCGATTTTTCGTTTGGTAACATTTTTTTTTTCTTCTAAAAAAGAATAAAAAATATTAATTTGTAGCACAAAATGGGAAAGATAATTAAGTCATTAAAAAATCTCGCAGGATCCATCTCATACACGCTTTCACATTAACGCTCCCTCCCCAAAAATCAAGGGACCAACGTGCAGTGCTAAAGTCACGTCCAAATCAAACAAAATCCACGCCAACACCTCTCCCAAAACGCGGGAGCATTTTAAAATAAACAGCAGGGCAATATCAACAGCGCAAACCTAGAAACAGAGGGCTATATAAACAGAGGAGATGAAGAGCCTCGCCGCCGCATCACCGTCCATTGCTTTCAGTCTTATGAGCTCCTCTGTTTGGGACGTCTTTTAATTCCCCCCCTCTCTATTTTTATTTTTTATATTTTAATTTTTTATTATTTCATTCCCCCCCCCTCTCTCAGTATTTTGATTTACAGAGAAGATGGTGAAGTGCGTAGAGATATTGGATATGGGGGTGAGAATAGCGGCGAGGTTCCACTCACATTGCCCTCAGACGGCGAGGATGTATTACAAGCCCCCTCAGACCCCTCCTCCCTCTCCATCAGACGGTGGACAGCACGAGAGTAAAAAGGACCACCGATCCGAGAAAGGTCTCTCCATCTCAGCCGTTGAAAATATAGTTTCCATTTAAGAGTATTGTGTCCGAGAACACCGCGTCTAGGGAAGCAAGGATGAGTTGGAGAAGTAGTGTTTAAAACATTTTCAACGCGGAAAAAAATAGGTGTTTAACATTATCACTGGTCTTCAAACACAATCACGATTTTTTTGTTTGCTTTGGAGGTCGTATTCCCCGCGTCCGCTGGCTTAAACGCTCCCTAAATGTACTCTCAAACGGACCTTAAATTTGTTAAACAAAAACAAAGAACATTTATATAAAAAAATTATAATTAGTGGTTGTGAGAAAAAAAAAAAAAAGTTTATTTTGATGGCCGTTAAATGAGGCCGGACAAGGAGGACCATCTGATATGGGGTCCACGAGGGATACGATGCATTCCAACTTGCATTCTTCAATGAACAAAAATGAACAAAAAAATAAAAGTTGGTCGGTTTAAATAAAGTGTTTATTCCTTGGTCTTTGGATGGGTTGATTGATTGCCTTTTTTTGCATCCCCAAATCCTATTGCACATTTGTTAGGGGCACTTTTTTTTTGCTGACATTTCCTGGTGTGGGTTCACACTTCAGGCTTTACTTTTAAATGATACTCAGGTTCTGTCTGGGAGTGCGTTCAGGGTCATAATTTGAAAAGCATTGAATTAACCTATCGGAGAAGTATAAAAAAATACACATAAATTGCATAGGTTGATCGTCAAATGCAAAAATCGTTCTTTTGTTTGTTTTAGAGATTTGACGCAAACTCGGACGGGACCATCTCATTTGAGGGAGAGATCTGCTGCTTTACAGCTTGGCAATCAATTGTTTGGACAGTTCAACGTGCTCCTTTTATTTACACTATATTTTTCATAAAATTAATTTATTTTACGATCTAAAACACTCTTGATACAGTCCTTTATATAACTAGTTGAAGCACATGTGCGTTGCACATGAATTATTTTGTTAATAATTTAACTATCAAAGTGTAAGATATTTAATTTCTTTTGAACTATTATGTCCCATTTTTTACTATTTCCTATTTGAGGGATTTACATATATTTGTACATTCTTGCTAGTGTTATATATATTATGACCCTTCATATATAAATTATTCAATAATTATCATTATAGTACATTTGTATGAGGCGTTATTTTGAAAATTACATGCATATAAAGAGAAATTTAATTTTTTTCCACTAAGTATATAGAAATGATAAAGCCTAAATTTTCATTGAACTTTAGATTATTACAAATCTATTATGTTTTCAAGTTGATTGGACTCACATGTAATAGCTTCTTTTAATTTTTCATCATATGCATCGCTGTCATTCTTCGAAAAAGAGAAAGAAGAAAGATGAGTTTAAAAGTATTTTACTATTAGAATTGAAAATTCGATGCAAACATTAAGCCGAAGAATAATTACTCAAATATGAGTACTTGAATGCATGTTATATATTTATGAAGTAATTTTTTCCAATAAACTTATAGTAAAAGAGGTACAATGTGGATGAGATTATTAACTGTTTACAATAGTTAGATTCTGAATTTCTCTAGAACTTCCTGCAAAGTTGCTTCTGCCACTGCAAGTTTTTCAACAGTAGTGCTCTTAGTCTCTACCAAATCATGCTGCAGATAATCATGAAACACTGGGCCCATTTGGATAAAGACATAAGTTATTCTAAGGTTTATTCCTATTACAAGAATTGTTGATTTTATCAATGGAATAAGTGATTTTATGTTTGGTTTTGTTTTTAGTTATTCTCGTTGAGAAACGCAATAATAAAGGTTGAGTGTTTGGTTGATGAAAAATAAAATGTGAATAAGGTATAAAAAGTTAATTTTACATGTGGGCCCATTAATGTATAAGAGGTAATGACAGGTGATTTGAAATGAAAAAAAAAAACTATGGGACCCACTTATAATTGTTGATGGAATAGGCTAATTCCATGAGTAAGGGAGAATTATTATACCCCTTTATTCTTTGTTATTCCGACAACCAAATGCCACCTTATTCCTCTCACCCAAACACCTTTTTTTTTCCCTATTCCATGCCTATTCCCACCTATTCCTCCCCTAATCCTCTACCCACACGCCCCTGTATAGGAAAAAAAGGGAAAATTAAGACATTCCTTTGGTATGCATAACGAGGTATATGGAAATAGCAATGAAGACTTATAATTATCTGAAAAATATCCTAAAGTGAATGTGATGCGAGCCCAAGTTTAATTAAACCTTAGAATAATAACAAATTTATTTCTTAAACAATATTTTTTTCTTTAATTTTTAGCATTACATATTTTCAAAAATTAGTCATGCATTTTTTGGATTAACAGTTGTCGAGCATTTGTCAATGAAATCAATTTGACAATGAAGAAAGCCAAAAAAATTGAAATGAGAAGCATTTCGATCCGATCTGAAAATTGTTGTCTTCATAGGATGCAATGCAAACAAATGGATGGACACACAAATTCCACTACCACACATTAATTATATAGAAAACACAGATAGAATTGGCCTATAACAACTCTTAGATATGCATGCTTCATATGAATGAATATGGAGTGGACATATGTATTTCGACATCCCATATATGTTTTTCATCAACATATATAAATATGGATATCCGTTGCATATGCGATCAATATCCATAATGGTGTAAACAAGTATAAATATGGTGAGGATTAATTCAATGCCAATTACTATTCTAATAGGATAGATGTGCAATATTCAATAGGACATGCAAAGATATAAACAACATAAAAAGTGTAAAAATATGATTCTAAGTTAGAATGGATATTGCCCTCTATTAATCAAATGTCGTAACACATGCACAAATATCATCTCAGAGGCCTTTGTTGATTATCATATGCCAATTCATATTGACTGAAATAAAACAATCCTTTAAAACACCTATTAGTAACATTCAAAACCGGACTTATGCATACCATATAAATCACAGATTTATAGCTGAAGAAATTGAAATCCCTCCCTTCAAACAAGTTCCCAAATCTATAGATTCTCAATTCTTCCAAATCCAAACCCCAATTGAAATGCCTCCTACATGTTTTACTTCTAGTCCATGTTTTGGAAATATATTATGAAATAAAAAATGCTCTATGTTTTTGAAATACTATTGTTAATTACACCATGTAATCAAGCAATGGAGTGGTTGAGTCTTCCAAATTCACAAATATTTTGAAATCCCCTCTACATTTAGAACCGTTACAATCAGCCATCATCTGACAAGGGTATGACCTGTCAAAACCAATAAGAATTTAGCTGAAATATAAAGGTTCTTCTAATGTGCCACGAAATAATCAATTGAAATCAACCCAGAGAAACAATCGATCAACATGAATTGACCTGCTTGAACCAAAAGTTTTAGCATCTCCATACCTCTTATTACTCGAAAAGTACCTGAGTTGTGTGGTCTTAATTTACTGAATTTTATTATGGAAGTTCATTAACATGTCACGAAGATTCATTTTTCTAACAAAGTGGTTTTAGGTACCATTTTTCAAGCTTTCCCATCATTCATTAAAAGAAAAAGAAGTTAAATTATGTACAGGTTTGATATAAGAAATACACAACACTTGCAATAAAAATAACCATGATGAAAAAAAATCATGAAATTCACTTAATAAATATTACAGCTATTAGAAAGAAGATATTCTTATTTATATTTACCTGAAAAAGATACTCTCTGCTTTTAAAGTGAAAATTATGCCTACATACAAGATACCAATCTCCATCCATTGCATACGAGATGAAGCTTTAGAAGCTCTGTTTATATTTAACAATGAACGTGAAAAAAATAATAAAGACAGTGATTAAATAAAAAGTAATAAAGACAGTGATTAAATAATCTCAATTTTTGATCCTAGGAACAACAAACAAGCATACCACAAATGAAATAAAGTAGATGGAGGGATAAAAACAAACCTCCATAGTTCTAAGCTCATTGAGAAGAGAATCGAGTTGTTATTGTCTGGAGTATATGAGCACGCTGAAATGTCCAAAATAAATTTTTCATGCTAAGTTTCATTTCAAAGTATTATGTCCAAATGGTGACTGTAATTAAGGTTTGTCTACCTTTTTTTTCTTTCTTTAAACAGTATTAATTAAAACTTAAATAGCAATGAACAAGTTTTTGAAGATTAAACTGAAGATTACCCAGCAGCAACAATACCCCACCTGCTTGATAGAATAATAAATCATGCAAAAATAAGAAATATCAATGATGTATAGTGCCATAACCTGTTAGAGAGAAAAAAATGTGTCTAGTACAATTGCTTGACAGGATAATAAATCATGCAAAAGTAAGAAATATCAATTATGTATAGCACCATAACCTGTTAGATAAAAAAAAATGTCTAGTACATCTTAAGAGAAAATGTGGAGCAATGAAATCCCTCAAGCAATCCAAGGATCATCTTGCTCTTTCCCAAGACATGTCTCATGGGGACACCCTTGCCTGTTGCATTAAACATAAATACACAATGTTAACAGGGCAGGTGTGACACAGAATTTACATATACTCAAACAGTTGGTCAAGCTGATTTTACATATTATTGTTTTGATCATGGTAATTTTTTCCCACATCTAAAATTCATTACCGAACAATTGATACTCATGCCATAGAACATTAAAGTGGGAAAACCAAAATATGTATATGCTTATATTAAATGATTGATGCCAAAAGAATAGCAGTGGTAACCAACAAGAAAGATATAAAACTTGAAGATGCACCATAAATGTTGCCGGCAAGATCTCTATAGTCTTTATGTGATACAATTATTGGCACCCATCTCGTGCAAACATGTGATAATGCAACAACATATATAGAACACAATTTCATCTAAAGTAACCCAACACGTGCTATGGATACCTGTTGTGAGAATGAATTCCACTTGATTCCAGGCATATGCAACCTGGAGAGAATACAATGATGACAAAATCACAGCAATGAAAGGAAGATACAACCACAGAGTAGAGACATCATCACTGAAAAAGGAAAGGAAATGCAAACTGCTTCGAAATAACGAAAAAAAAAATGGCACAGACCTGCTTGTATAGCTGTGTAGAATAAATGCAAGATTAAACTTTATACAAGTTTTTTTTTTTGTTGTGACGGGTCGGTTCCCATGTCAATCAGATTTTTCTCTTGAGAATAAAAACACCATTAAAGAGGAAGGTTTTATTGGGACGATCGGGAAGAGGAAGAGACGAATGGGAAGATGAGAAGATGTTGGGTAAATTCAATGGATAAAAATGAGGGGTGAAAATAATTTAATGTCAAATAATAAATGTTTGGTCCTCGAAATAACGAAGAGAAAGAAAAGCAGAAGATGAGCTGGTTTCATAGGATAAATTGGATTTTCATCATTTGAGAAGGGTAAAAGTGTTGACTGAATATTTTTTTAGGACTGATTTTGTTTGAATGTTTGTTTGAGTTTAATTTTCTGCTGATTTAGTTTGAAATCAGGTAGCAAAAATATGAATTTAGAATATGAGAAGTTCAATTAGGTGAATATATTTTATTTGTTCAAAACGATCTTTTAAAAAAATGAACGTTATAAAACAATACCAGGGATCAACTCAAAAATAAAAAAATAATTATATATAACCATCTTATTGTGTCTTTTTTTTATATAAATCACTCAATAGTGCTTTATTATATTAATTTTAGACATATAATCATGTATTGAATTTGAAGAATGTGAAAGGGTAAATACTAATAAATGTATAAATTAAATTGCATATATTAATTTTACACATATAATCATGTAATTGAATTTCAAGAATGTCAAATGGTAAATATGTCTAATCAAATATCATTTGGGGTAGGAATGGATTTTCATGAATTAAGAAGGGTGAACATGTCTAATGAATGTTTTTCATGGATTGGTACTTTTATAGATAGTATAGATATAGGAAAAATGGTCAAATAAATATCTTAAAAGTTAGAAATACTCAAATCAGTCACTTTTAAAAATTATACCAAAAAAAGTTTAATTTCATAATTTTAAAAACTCAAAAGACTAACCTACCCCTTATGTAATTAGATCCCTAACATGCCTCTAACCCTTATTAGGTTATTCCATACCTCTTACATTTATGCATAATTTTTGTTTTTTGTTTACTCTAAATTATTCGTCATTTGATGGATTTTGTAAGATATGTGTTAATATAATTTGAGTTTTTCATGACACTCCCTTAAGCCCCCGTTTGGAATAGGGATGGGATTTATGACAAGGTATACATTTATCCAAGCATAAGTGAGTATAAATAAGGATAAAGTGATTTTGTGTTTGGTTGTGTTTTGAATTATTCTCGTTGATAAACGTAAGAATAAATGTTTTGTTATTTGAGTAAAATATGAATAAAGCATGGATAAGGATTTAAAAGGTAAGAAAATAATGATAGTTGATTTGACATGTGATTTATAAGAGGTGATGACAATTGATTTGACAGTGGGTCTACATATTCTCTAGGTAGAATAACCTATAATAACTTTAATTCCATGAATTGATTAGAATCCATATACCACTTTATACTAATTTATTCTGGCATACTTTATTAGGAGTTATCCGGGACAAACAAACACATCAAAATTCTTATATGGGGTTATCCAGGGGCTTATACCCAAAACAAACGGGGGCTTGTGTTAATATAATTTGAGTTTTTCATGATACTCCTCTAAACGTTGATGTTTCTTTAAATCCATTTAATGACGAATAATTTAGAGTACAAAAAAAAATTATGCATGAGAATGTGTAAAATATTTTCACAAATGTAAGAGGTATAGAATAACCTAACAAGGGTTAGAGACATACTAGAGATCTAACTACATAAAGGGGTAGGTTAGTCTTTTGAGTTTCTAAAATGGTGAAATTAAATTTTTTTTTTGTATAATTTTTAAAAATGACTGATTTGGGTATTTCTAACTTTTGAAAGATTTATTTTGTCATTTTCCTTATTATATATCTCGTTAGCTCTCTCCATCCATTGTATCGATGTACATGCCTTGTTGAAAATTATTTATATTTTCTATGAATAATATTATTAAATTAATTGCAATATATCTACTTAGGGTCAATTTGATAACTTTGGACTACAAAGAGAATTCCTCATCACTAGAAATAAATTTCTAATAGGTTGCAATTGTATACCGTTTCTTAGAAAAGATATTATAATAAGTTCAATGGAAAAAGAAATTTGATCTGTGATGTCCTGGATGAATACGGGTATGGATGTTTCTAAACACAATTATTATAGGTGTTTCGGTAGATATGAAGAAAATGAATATCAAACTAATCTTTTACATTTTATTTAAATACATATCTCATCACATAATATAGATAATTTAAAAAAAAATTAAAATACGAGCGGTCTGGACCATTAAAATATACTGAGTGTAACTTTGTCTCTTTTTGGAAACCCTAAAAGTCAGTCTACAGCTGTGAGTTTTTGGGCCTTTACCGTATGAACCCATTGATGGGTCTTTAACATGCCACATGTATGAGGAATTTGAATTTTACACACACACACGACACGTCATCGATCACATGCATTTCAATATAAATAAAAAATAAATTATTTTATATTTTATTACGTCTTTTTAATTATTCTTGTTAAAAAATGTAATGATTAACATTCCATATGATGTGGAACATAAAGCAAGAATAATATAGAATAGATGAGAATAGCTAAAAAAAGTTATTTATTTTGATATAATAAACCCCGATAGTTATGTCTGGATAAGCTAGGATAAGGTCTGATATTTTAAGGAAATGGTGGAATTGTTTATCAATGCTTATCTATACTAATGGATAAAAATACCATTCTCTGTCATTTTAAAAAATTTATTTCTAATAACAGACTCACACAGATTCCAAAAACTGTCACATCTATCAAATCAATCATATATCTCTCACACTATTCTCAGGGGGTATAATTGTCATTTAAAAAATCATAAACTCTTATTCATCCCTTATCAACCATTTATCATCACTTTATCCAAGATGAGCCAAACAACAAAAAAATCATTTTTACGTTTCCCAATGAGAATAACAAAAAAAAACAACCAAACGAAAAGTTGCTTATTCAGCCTGGATTGTTATCTATTCCAGTATAGCTATGGGGAGCGAATAATCTAAAGTCACACCCCATACGGGGTGTAAGTGTTTTTTTTTGGGTGATCATGGATAATTTAAGATAAAAGATGAATGAGACGTGGATAATGAATTATAAAAAGTGAAAAATTATTTGAGATATGGGTATGATGATAAGTGATTTAACATATAAGACCCCTTATATTAGTGAAATAATTAGGTAGATTAATACAATTTCAGATGAGACATAGAATACTAATACCAGTTTATTCCTATCTATTTTGGGATAACTATCTATTTATTTTTTTGCAAACAAATAGACTTTTGTGCTTAATCAACCTTATTCCACCTTATTCTCCACATATTCCACTACCCAAACAATGGCTTAAAGGGTTTAAGGTTTACATGTGGATGTCTTAATGAACTCCATAGTGTCCTAGGGTTAGCTTCATAATTTTGATTCAGAGGTAAAATTTCTCATTATAAAAAATCCCCTTCTAATAGAACACGAATACGATTACAAATGTAATTTTTTTTGTTATGCAAGAAAAAGGAGAATACAAATGAGTACTATTTTTTTGGGTTAATGACATTTAAATCCCTACAAACATGGAAAAACCTATATAAGTCCCTATTAAAATTAGGACAGACGTACGGGTCCCTACAAACTCAGAAAAACCCAATTATCATCCCTGAGTTAAATTTTCATCCAAATTTAACGGAATATTCCTAGAATATTTCATCACATATAATTGTGTAGACATTGAAGTCCTTATAAACAGTCATAAAGACAAATTAGTCCCTGCAAAAGATAAAATTGCCCCTAAAAGACTTTTACATTAAATTGTGTATATATTGTAGCCCCTATAAATAATCATAAAGACAAATTAGTCCCCACAAAAGACAAAATTGCCATTGAAAGACTTTTACATATAATTGAATAGACATTATAGTCCTTATAAATAATCGTAAAGACAAATTGGTCCTTCTAAAAGACAAAAATACCCTTGAAGGATTTTTACATTTAATTGTGCAGACATTGCAATTTAAAAATTAAATACCCTCTAAAATACTGCAATTTCTACACAATTAAATGTAAAAATTCTTCAGGGGCATTTTTATCTTTTACATGTACCAATTTGTCTATACGATTATTTATAAGGACTGTAATGTCTATCCAATTAAATGTAAAAATCTTTCAGGGGCAATTTGTCTTTTGCAAGGACTAATTTGTCTTTATGATTGTTTACAGAGACTGCAATGTGTACACAATTTAATGTAAAAGTCTTTCAGGGGTAATTTTATCTTTTACATGGACTAATTTGTCTTTATGACTGTTTATAAGGACTTCAATGTCAACACAATTATATGTGACAGAATATTATGAGAATATTCTGTTAAGTTTGGATGGAAATTTAACTCAGGGATGATAATTGGGTTTTTCTGAGTTTTCAGAGACTCGTACGTCTGTCCTAATTTTAACAGGGACTTATATGAGTTTTCTTATGTTTGTAGGGACTTAGATGTTTTTAACCATTTTTTTTTTTAAGAAAAAGTCGCGTTCAGGTCAATTTGGCTTTGATACGCGACTTTTGAAATGCAAAAGTGTATGTTTCACCGGAGATTTCGGCATAAACCTGACTTTCACTTCAATAATCAAATTGAGAAATTCTTTTGTTGAGCTTTCACCGGTCAAAAAGTCATAACTGGCATTACTTCTCTTGCCTCCTTTCTAATGCAATTACCGCTAACCTATTTGCTGTCCGCATTTTGAATTTTTTTTGCGTTACATACTTAGTTAAAATAATATGTTATTTTATAAAAATTGAAGTGCATGTATTTTTTTAAAAATGTAAATTTTTTTATATATATATATTTTGAGCATTAACAGCATTAACTCTCACCAACCAATCCTCTATTGGCACCAACAAAAAAATGGTTGATGAGACAATAGGAGGGAGGGTAAGGAGAGAGAAAGAGAGAAATGAAAGTGGTAGGAGGCAGTAGAAGGCCTGTAGGTGAAGGACACCACGAAAAGGGTGAGAGGAAGAAGGAGAGATAAAGATAGGCGACGGGCCGAAGAGGGCTATCGTCCTCTTTTCCGCCACCCCCTCCACCTCCTGTCTTCCTCTATTTCCTTCTCATCCCTCTCCCTCTAAAGTCTCCACCAACCAATTTCTTTTAATTAATGATGACAAAACTACGAAGGATTGGTTGGTGGGAGTATCCCTTCTCTTTCTTTTTTTTCCTTCCTATAAGTCCGAAGTTTGAACGGGTGCCATGCCCTAATCCAAATTAAAAAATGAAAAAAAAAACAAATGCCAAACTAATTCTTCATGAAATTTCTATGCCTACCGATGCCATTAAACAAACAAAGACGTAACTAAATTGATTTTTTCATAGAATCATAGCACATGAAACATTGCTTCCAGGGATGGTGAACATCCAATTCTTTATATATCCATCATAATAAATAGGGAAAAATCCAAGCCATGACTGAAATCTATATAACCCCTTGTCTTTTTTGAATCCATATAACCCCCTGAAAACACTTAATAAATTTAAATAATCATCTGAATAAATTTTCGTTAATTGATGATGAATATTTTATGAATATTTCATTTAGTTAACCTTGACTGAAAACACAATATACTAAAAAAACAACTACAATATGTTAAAAACGTGAAAAATCCTATAAAAACGATGATTTTACCCTCTTTGGATAAATTATCAAATCTTATATAGATGGGTAAAATCATCATTTATAGAAAAAAATTTCACAATTTTAACACATTATAGGGGTTTTTTTGATATACTATTTTTTCTACCAGGGTTAACCAAACATAATATTTACAAAATATTCATCATCTATAAACATAAATTTTATTCGGGTGATTATTTAAATTTACTAGGTGTTTTCGGAGAGTTATATGGATTTTAAGAAAAATCTGAGGGTTATATGAATTTCAATCAGTATACTGAGGGGGTTATATGAATTTTTCCCTAATAAATATTGAATAATAGCCAAAGACATTAAGCCACCCCACGTAATCCACCAAGAGACGTTTAACTTGTCCATGACTTCAAAGTAATTCTACCTTTTAAACAATTAATCCCACATGTCAAACAACAGTTTAAAATTCACAACTTGGGAGTTTCACGGGTTCTATAATTGTTTGACCCAAACAGAACACAATTAAGCAAACAAATCAATCTTCTACTGACATAATCTCCAAACGAATAGTTCGGCATTGTAAGAAATTATCCGAATCTAATATGGGGCATTTAACCCCACTAGTCAAGCATTCACCCTACTCCAAAAAAAAAAAAAAAAAAAAAAAAAAATCCAACTTAAGATGAATGGCTGGAAAAAGAAAAAAAAAAAAAAAACAGAGAAACCAAAAAAGGACGACCATGGTGGATGGAAGAAGACAAAAGGAGCAGAGGAGGTGAGGGAGAAAGAAAGAGCATATGGTGCAAGAGGGCAACAGTGCCGCCCAAACCACTGATGCCCTCCCCAAGACCCACCGCCCAAGTGGTGAGGCTGAAAATATCTAATAGCGTTTGGCTCTGTGGTGGGACATATTTGTGATGGGATATATTGTGTAATGCTACCGATTTGTCCGTGATAGAGAAGCTCTTGAAACATGTTTCTATTGCATATGACTTTCTACATGGGTGTCCGTGCTTCCAAAGGGGTTTGGATTTGCTCTTGGTTGGACTCCGTATTTCAGAGCTAACGTGAATCACGTTTCTCTACCGCATGACTTTCTCTACCATGGGTGTCCGTGCTCCCAAATGGGTTTGGATCTGCTCTTGATTGGACTCTGTGTTTCAAAGCTAAAATGGATGAAAATAATTCTTTTAACCCTGTTTGTTTCCGGTATAACCCTCGGATAACCTGGATAAATATTTTAGGGTGTTTGTTTACCCCGGATAACCTAGATAAAGTATGCTAGAATAAATCTGATAAAGTGGTATATGGATTCCAATCAACCTCTGAAATTAAAGTTATTCCAGTTTATTCCACCCAAAAAATATGTGGATCAACTGTCAAATAAACTGTCATCACATCTTATAAATCAACTGTCAAATCAACCATCATTTTTTCATATTTTATAAATTTTTATCCACACTTTATTCACATTTTATTAAAAACAAAACATTTATTCTTACGTTTACCAGCTAGAATAATTCAAAACACAACCAAACACAAAATCACTTTATCCTTATTTATACTCATTTATGCTTGGATAAATATATACTTAGAATAAAACATATCTCCGTTCCAAACGGTGGCTTAGTGTCAACTTTCAAACCCTCTTTTTTTTTTCAGGCCCAGAAATTTAATATTAAAAATCTAACAAAATAACGTTTTTTTTTTTAAATTAAATTTAAAAAGCATGATTTTTTAAAATGGTAGCATTTCAATCGCACCGTTAAACACATCCTACAAAAAAAAAAAATGAATTTTTCTTAATGGGGGTGGGATGAACGAGACGAGCTTCCATAACTCAGATGTCCCACGTATATCTGACCTATGTCCGATCCAATGAAATGCTTCAAATAAAAAACAAAACATAAACCCAAAAATTAAAAGCAAAAAAAAAATATATTTCCGAATTACAATTTCAATCCTCCATGGAAAAACCCAATATCCGTGGTTCATTATCTATTTATTACACTCCTATCTTCAAAAGGCCGACCAGAAGATCAGCTCGGTGGAATCAACGGCTGATAGGGAGAGACCTGTCGATGGTTGGTCCTTTCTCGTCTCTTTCTTTCCGCCGTCCGATTGAGAGGGAGGTGGCTTGTAGTACATCCTCGCCGTCTGAGGGCAGTGGGAATGGAACCTCGCCGCTATCCTCACCCCCATATCCAATATCTCCACGCACTTCGACATCTTCGCCTCCCTACTCTCTGTAGAATCAAGAACAGAGAGAGGGAGGAGAATAAAAATCAAATAAAATCAAAAGAGAGAGATATTAATAAAAAAAAAAGAGAAAGAAATGGAGGGTGAGGCGGTGGGGAGGGTCTTGGTCTCTATTTATAGCCTCTGTTTCTAGGTTTTCGGTGTTGATATTGCCCTGCCGTTTATTTTAAACTGTTCGCGCGTTTTGGGTGGGTGTTGGCGTGGATAGCGTCTGGTGTGGACGTGACTTTAGGGGGCGGGTGCTCTCCGCGAGCACGGTCTGTGGGTCCCTTCGATTTTTTTGGGGGTGTGAAGAATGAATGTCGCATTAACGTGAAAAGCGTGTACTAGAGGTTGGGAGGTGTTTTATACATAAGTGATGTAACATTTTTTTTTTTTTAAGTCTTTATAATTTCAATATCATATATTGAAATTAAACCAGTATATTCACATTTGATGAAGAAGATTGTAATATATATATGAGATAGGTGCATATTGAAAGTTGAAAAACATTTATATATATTGACTCATTTTGAAAAGAGTATTGGAAAAAACAAATATGATATGCATAATTATGTATGTTTGTACGTGCATTGATGAAATTTAAATTGTACAATTTATTTATTTTATCTAAAATCTTTCACTTCTATGGTTTTTATATATTCATTCTCTAAATAAAAATATTTTTAATTTTTATTTTTGTTATGTGGAGAATTAACTCTTGTAAAATTTTAATTGTTTAAAATAATATATTTTTCAAGTCAAACCCGAATCCAACCTGAACTTGAAAAAAAAAATTCAACGGGTTGGGTTCTGGTAGAGCTTCTCAAACCCAAAGGTCGGGTTGGGTTGAGTTTGGATTGTGTTTCTCCAACCTCCAAATTGCACCCCTATTCCCTTTAAAAATTCACAGCAGCCATATCTTTGATTAAATTTTTATTATATTTTTATATTACATCCATACAATTCATTGGAATATATGTTTCATTTTTTTATATAAATATATGTATCTCAATAGATGATGTATGCTATTTTCAAAACGTGCTTGACCTGGAATTGGGGTTGAAAAATGGACTGTACATAACATTATCATTTATATATATTTATATCTATTTGTTTTTAAACCATTGCAAATGATTTATGTATATATATACTTTTAAATCTAGGGAAATTAAGTATTTTTTTCCATTCATCACAGAGCTTTTTAATTTACAAAAAAATCACAATTTGTTCATTTTTTTAATATAAAAAATTAATACAAATAATATAACAATGTACATATTTTTATTAAAATTGAAATAAATACTCTAATGAAGAAAAATATGAGAAATTATTTAAAAAAATACATAAGTGAGTGGAAGAGACTAACAAAAATATATGAGACTGGGTGTAACAAAATATATGTACTTCACACGCTCTCTGTATAAAGGAGATCAACATATCAAACCTCCTCGGGCACCAATTTAAAAAAAAAAAAAAAAAAACTTGACAGGGGACCATTTGATATTCGGGTCCACCAGGGATCCGCTGCTTTCCAAGCAGGTACTAATTTTGACCGCTCAATGTGTATGCGATCAGATGATTCAACATTCATTGAATTGGTAGCTGAGGATTGTGAGGGGGAAAAGGTCATCCAATGTATATTGTATGAATGTGGGGAAGGTCTCTGTCTTGATGTGAAATTTTTTTTCTGATAGAAAAAAAATCAGGTATAAATCTTACAAACTTATTGAAATCTAATATAATCCTCATAAAATTATAAATTCACGTGGCTTTTTATGATCTTTGGAAGGAAAAAAATGCTGAATCAGTCCCTATCAACATATTAATGATGAGTACCTACATGCCCATAATAACCCATGTTTTTCAAATGTGAATTAATCCCTATAGTATGATCTTTAGAGAATATTGCATCAGTGCATCCCCCCTCAGCACAGGTGGCGTAGGCTGGAAATTTGTCTCGTGGGGACACACTGTTATGCTCTCTTTGATAGCACGTTAAGATTTTGGCAAAGTACATATGCCACAGTTTAAGGATTGTAATACCTCTGAATTAAATTCATTTTTATCTTTGAAAACTAACTATGTGTTTTTACATGAATGGTTGTGATGATTGTTCTTTAATATAATATGTAAATTAAAAAAAAAAAAACAAATTTACCCTTAAATAACAATGTATGGTAATAATATAAAAAGGTGGTGTGTTTGATGGATGTTTTTTTAGAGCACTAATATTATCAATCTATTTTGGAGCCTTGTGCATAGTTCAAAAGCAATCCCCTGTCCACTTATGCATAATGATAGTGTCATGTTTCATTTTGTATTAATGATTTTGTAATGATATTTACTTTATCTGTAACATTGGGTGAAAAAAAAAATCATGATTCATCTCTCCAAGTATAATGACTACTTTTGCCATTATTTGAGAATATAAATGGTAATCCAATAGCTAAGATATTTTTGCTTAAGTAACTTTACGCAGTGTGAAATGGATTAAAAAAATCCAACAAGCGTTGAGATCGCATAAACTCTTTGAATGCACAAAAAATCCTTGAATCCATAAGGAAAATAACAAAAGAAAATATAATTTTATTGATTAATCAAAAGTTCATTTATAAAGATGGTGGCACTCATTATATAGGCCACAAACATTAAATACATATTTATAATGTGAATTATGACTCTATTAAAAATAATAAAAACACAATTACAATGACAATTAAAATCTAATAAGATAAAACATAAGATCCTAGAAATCCTAAATTCCTAATTCACTAATAAAAATAATTATTATGATTTAAGTAATGAGATTTGTCTATAAATGACAAAATCTCATATGTAAAACTTTATTTGTAGGACATATTTGAAATGAAATATTCTGCATTGATTTCTTTTCAAATTTGTCCTACATCATAACTTTCGAGATCGAAGACTTATGAAACAAAACCATAGGGCCTAGGAATTGGGAGATTTGGATTGGTATCTAATTTTGAGAAAGTTAGCTAGTACCCTTATTCGTAAAGGAGATCAAAAGATCAAATCCTGGAAACATCATTCTTCAAAAACAAAAACTCTTGAAATCAACTTCGGTAATTTGACATGGTGTCGTCACTGGCCACATCTGAGCCAACGATGACAGAGTCACATAGATATTGAATCTAAACCTTGGGGCCAAGAAACTTTCCATGTGAAAGTCCCTCAGCGGCAGATTGCCTATGGAGGTCCTCCGGGCTCCGGCCAGAGCTAGGGTTTTCCAAATTGACCAACTGAATGATATCGTAATCACTGAATGACAGAATTGGTACAAAAGAAATTTGAATGGAAATCTATGCATCCAATATTGGTTAATCCAAATCGACCAACTGATTGATATCTCGATCCGTCTGACTCATCATTTCCTTAATTGCACAACTTTGATAAAGTTTTCACAATCAAAATCTGATGGTCAGCATTATGTTTATTAATATGTTTAGGAAAGAGTACCAAATAGTTTAATAGAATTAATTATGATTTTTTTTATATGTACTAAAGGGAATGTTTTTAAAATGAAAAAAAGAAAGAGGTGTAAGTGGAGTTTTCAAAAAGAAATGGATGGTATAGCTTCATGAATCAGGAAGCATAAAACTGAATTCCTTCAGAATGGTACAATGTCCATTTAATGTTGTCCCCACAAGGACACAATAAATGTTTTTTTTGTGGGAATGAAGTATAGTTCAAATATTTGCTTTCTTTCTGACAATCAATCTCAGCCATGAATGAATGAAAGCCACTTTCACAAGAAGCATTAAAAGAGAAGAACAAGGACCAATTGGGACCATCTGATTTGAAGGAGTACAAGAGGATCCACTCGTTTCGGGGCTGGGTCTCGTTGGACGGTTCAAAGTGAAGTTTCCGTGTATTTTTGTCACACTAGCAATTTTTTTTTTGTGGTAATGTCATACTAGCATTTATTGACTATTATCTTTATTTTTGGATTCTAATTAATTTATCTAGGTCTTGGATTCGAATATTCACATTGACCATTATTTAAAAGAATTTTTCATTGGACCGAGTTAAACAGACAGAGGTAGCATTCTCAGCTTGACCACAAAGTCAACCACGGGGATCCCTTCAATATTAAATAATAATAATAATAGTAATATTAATAATAGTAATTAACCATGAATATTTATACAATAATGATTTTTCGGTCCCAATTGCTAAACTCATCCCAAGCCCCATGAGATGGCAAGTTTGAATTACCCATATTACCCCCGATCTAATCAGATCGAGCTTTCCATAATTGCCCCCATTAATCCCGAGGTAGTTATGATTTGAGAGATTCTTTCCCTTTTGAAGATATCAATTCAGTTGGACGATCAAAAAAATCATGATTTACCATTTCTTGATATAGAATGATCGGTTGAAACGAAAACGAGTATCAATTTCATTTTTTTATTCAGATTTATTCGATGGAGGAGAGAAAAATTACACGATTTTTTTTGTGCGAACTGATTGTGGTGCAAACAATGGTGATCCATCCTGGTTAGCTTTTTTGGACCGCCAAAAAATCACGATTTACAATTTTTAGTTTCAGATTGATCGGTGGAACTGAAAACAAATATCGAATTCAGATTCATGTATCTGAATTCGATATTTGTTTCAGATTTTCAAATACATGTATCTGAATGCTGTATTCATTATATCATTTATTTTTCAGACTCAGAAAATGAACGAATTGCACAAAAAAACCTAAAACAAATGAATGTCAAATATTTTTTTCTCAAATCTAGATACCCTGGAAAACCTAAAACAAATGAACAATGTCAAATATTATTTTTTTCAAACCTAGATAAACAAATGATCATTTTGGATTTCAGATACATATATCTGAAACACATATTCTTTAAATGGATTTCAGATACACTCAGATGAACAGATAAACAATGTGCGGAAGGGAACTTTGACGATTGAAACGCTTCATGTTTAATTTTTTAAATAAGTGATTTCATTTTTCAAGAAGTGCAAAAATATCTTCTAATTGTCTTGTTTATGTCACAAAAAAAAAAAAAAAAACACCTAGACGGGGAGGTTTAATTATGGGAAGAAATGTAATTTTTTTTCTTCGTCAATTGTTTATTATTGTTTGGGTATGGAAATCAGATGATATGAACTCTTGATCGCCGGAATTTTTTTCTTTTTTTCGTTCATCTGAATTCGCTCAATTCAGAAACCCTAGGTTATAAATTTTTTTTTTGAAATTTGTTCAATCAGGGAAGTTTCAATGATGACGCGTTTTTAGGGATTTGTTATGAGGAATTAATGATGGTATAATTAGTTGAAACTAATTTTTAAAAACTTCTGAAGGGTAATAATATTATTATCTTTTTTATTGTTTGAAAAAGTCAAACAGGAAACCAATGGGAGAATGCCACCTATTAGGACTCATCAATGGGCCTAATTTGTGGGGCCCAAGTAGTAGCACAGATATTTATATAGGGATGTCAACGGATCCGCATACCGATTAGAAATCTGTGTCATATCTAGCCAATAGGTATATAATTTGTATACTGGTATCATTATTCATATCCATGGGTACATGGCTGATCCCGAGAATTGATTTTTTAAGTTATACCGTAGACAAATTTTTAAAGCGAGCTCTATACATATTCACAAAAAAATCTAGCTTGTTTGAATCTTGAACATCATTTTATTTTAAGTTATCAATATTACAAAATAAATATACAATATTATACAATCATTTAAATAAAAAAACTTATATATTAATATATGCACATAATAAATAATGTATGGATTTTTCAATCAAATAATTTTTAAAATCAACAAAGATAGCTCAACCTAATTAAAGCCTTCAAACAAATTTTTTTTTTTAGTGGAATGAGAAAATTTTTAAAAAAAAGATCTTTAAAGATGGGTACACATTGCTACTTTGAAATCTTCTTATTAGGCACCATGTGGATATGCAAATCTTCTTAGGACACAGTGTAAATCTGTATTATGACCCTTGAAAAACATGTCCCTCATTGAGGATCTTATCCCACTTTCTAATAGATGGGGACCTCCACGAAATACTTTTGTTTCTAAGCTCATTTCTATTGGACAGTTGACTAAACCATTTCAATGGCCTCCGAATGCTTTGGACCTGATTTTTTTTATCTGGACCACCTCCAAATATGAGTCTACTTCACTTCAATGGGTTGGGAGTCCATTCAGGTCACATCTCCTCCTATGGAATGGGGCAACTAGGTTTGGGATTCGGCTCAATTACCACATCATTCCTACTCCCTTTGGTTGGCTCTCTTGGGCAAACTCCCAACCTCAGTTAGGTTGCTGCGCAAAGGCATTCAGACCGATCCCTCCTACAAACTCCATATGCATGGCTGGCCAAGATGATGTAGATCACCTATTTTTTCATTGTGGCTACTCGGCTTTCACATCGAAATCAATGTTGTCCAAGTTGGGGCTTCCCTGAACTTCCTGTAGGTCTCTTTTGGATTGGATTCAATGGTATGACAAACTCCCGGCCCTTAGAATAACGTATCATGAAGTCAGCTCTAGCCTCCACTGTTAGCATGCTCTGGAGAGAAAGATGCTTGAGGACTTTCCAAGGACAGTTCCAACACAAAACTGTAGGTTCTCTTGAGAGAGGTCATTGACATTGGTGCAGGACATGATGCTCTTATTAGGGACCACAATGAGAATTTCATCATTGGTGAAGCTTCGTAAGGACCCTCAGCAAGTATAAACCATCTTGATGAGCTCTTAGGGGTGAAGCAGGGGATTATTATGTGTTTAAATCGTGGACATAACATTTTTTTTTTTTTTTGAATAAAAGGTAGATGTTTACTATTCAATTTCATTTTTGATTTCAAATTAAAAACTTCGAACGGAGGGAGAGTAGAATGCAAATGCAAAAAAACAAAGAAACGAAAACTAGATGAAATACCATCGACCCCCACGGTTAGAAGAGTCATCTAACCCCCGCAGGGGTGGTGCCCTGTGACTTAACATGATTATTATTGAATTAGATTATGCAACTGTATGTTCTTTACGGAGACGAGGGATTGTCCCTTGTCCCTTGGAGGGTAAAAAGAACTTGGAATCCATATACCACTTTATACTAGTTAATTCTGGTATACAAATTCTCATTTATTCTAGTTATCCAAACAACCATAATGAAGTTATTCTAACTAATTCCAATTTATACCGGACTTATTCTCTAATCAAACATGGGCTTAAGGAATAGTGTGCCCAGCATATTTCCGGAAAGACAATGCCCCAGTCGATTTGAGATGTTTACATTCGCAAAAAAAATTTTGCTTGGTAAACTTTTTTTTAGGTAATTAAGACTCGAACCCAGAATCTCATAATGGATAGAGAGTATCTTTACCAACCTGTCAAGAGTTGTTAGAAATATTATTAGAAATCATAAAATATATTGTATCTCAATAAGTGATCAATTTGAAAAACACATATATAACATGATTGATAATATAAAAATAATAAGATTGAGAGAAAAATAGTTGGAATTGCTAGAAGAAGCTCTATTTGAAAAGAATGTCATCCATATGTTCCTGAGATACAACTCAACCTGAGATTCCGCCGACTCTCCGAGGTGCAACTAAGTGGAGTCATTGAACCAAATCCATGCATCGATAAAGATCAATAGAAAATGAAGTTTTTCATGGGAAGACTGTATGAGCCTTGAGATGTAAAGAAAATGAAAAACAAAATATTTTTTCTGTGTCTCAACACTGGGGATGGCAACGGGGAGGGTTGGGGCGGGTTTGATCAATTCCAATCCCAAATTCGCTAATAAAATTTTGTTTCAAACCCATTCCAAACCCATGACATGTTTTATTATTCCATCTCAAACCCGTGATGGGTTTTATTATGCTATCCCAAACCCATGACGGATTTTTAAATAATCCAAACCCGTATCATCCCATGCTATTTAGAAGGGTACGAATTTAAAAATCCCAATTTTTCAAATATTGTTAATATTTTTTATTCTTTCTTATATTAAAAATTAAATAATTATTTTTATTCATTATGTTATATAATATTACTTAATACATGTTTAAATATTTTATAAATAATAAAAATATATGATATGCTAGTTTAATTTATCTATCATATCATTTAGAATGATATAAATGATTTAAACGGGTTATAACAGGGCAGGGCGGGTTTTGCACTTGAATTCCAAACCCGTCCCATATCTTCATCGGGTTGGGATGGGTCGGGTTCGGATTTAACATTTAGAGGATCAAACATGTCCCAATAGAGTAGGGTTGGGGCGTGTTTCCCTTTTATCCCGTCCCACTATCATCCCTACTCAACACAGATTTGGAAGATCAATATATAGACCAAATAGGAAAGAGAATTGTAACTGTTAAAACTGGAAGTAATAATCAAATCATATACCAATTGAAACTGAAAGAAATAAAACTCACTAATGACTGGATTTAATATATAACAGCCATAACGGAAATACTAATAATAATAGTATCCATTTAAATATTATCTTTAATGTCAAATGCATCACAATTAAAAATGCAAGCCAGGACACCCATTGAAGTTGGATCATATTTATAAGAGAGATGTTTTTTAGACCCCAATTCACATACTCTATCATAAGCCCCATGAAGTGGTAAATAGAGAATTTCTATTATACCATTTTACAAACCAATCTCCGAAATCATGAGACGGTTACGATTTTTATATTTGTATCCATGCAACATTATTTAATGTTTTTCTTTTTTTAGAATGTTGAATTGAATTCTTATTCTTTCATCATTAACTCCATTTTTTTTTTCTCAGAACCGATTTTTCCATGAAGATCACCTTGTAGCAAATCTGAATTTCTATTTCGAAAGAATTTGAAGTCACGGATTCGATTTTTTTATTTATTTGGATTTCATCTCAATGTCTATTGAATCAGGTTTGATGTATATTATGTTTAGGTTTGACATTTGGTGTTTGGCTTTGAATATGATGTTTTTCTGTTTTTTGTATAGCCTAGATTGAAGAATGTAACATAATTTATTTTTTCATGAACTCAATGTAACATTTGTTAAATACAACATACAACGAAAAAGATGTTCGACATTTTTTATAAAATGTAACTGATTATTAAAGAGATAATCTGTTTTTAAATTGTTTAAACATTGCATGGAATGTAAAACATTTAGGTATATATAACTGTTATGTTACATTTACGTAGATTTAACAGTTTTTATAAAAATTTAACAAATGGTTTATGTAACATTTATTAATGTAACTCACAATGAAAAAGGTGTTTGACATTTTCCATAAAATATAATTGACTATTGAAAAGAGAATCATCTTTTAAATTATTTGAATATCACATGGAATGTAAAACATTTAAATGTAACGTAAATGTAACAGTTTTTATGAAAATATAACAAATAATTTATATAGCATTTGTTAAATGTAACTCACAACAAAAAAATGTTTGTTATTTTTCATAAAATATAACTGACTATTGAAGAGATGATCTGTTTTTAAATTGTTTAAACATTGCATGGAATGTAAAACATTTATGTAAATATAACTGTTATGTTATATTTATGTAAATGTAACAATGCTTATGTAAATGTAATAAATAGTTGTGAGAGATGTAAACATTTAGGAAATGTATTTGAATTTTCTGAGATGTATCTTATTTATGTAAATTGAAAAGATGTTTATCAAATGCGAGAATGTTTATTTAATAACATTTTTCAAAAAAAAACTGTATATAGTACGAATGTAATTTGAAAAAAAAGAGTAGCCGTTTGAAGGATTTTGACAAAAAAAAATAATTTAGGTGAGTTTTGGTATAATTTAGATAAGTTTTGGGTATAACTGAAAAAGAAAATTCAGTTAATAGATAAGGATTCCAAAATTCAAATTTTGAAATAAATAAATTTTAGTGTAACCGTGGAAAATTAGTAATTGAATAGAGAAAAAGGAGGATTTTGGTTAATGAGGCAGATTTTTAATGAATGGCAGATTTGCATTTTTTCATTTTATTGAAAAGTCAACATGTCAACCAATGAACTGATGACAACTCGTGGGGCTTGTGAGTGGAGCTTATACTTTGGGGCCTGAGTATCATGACTGTATTTATAAATATATCCAACAGTAGTGGGTTTGGTATAATTAAACACCACAATGTCTAATAAGTAATAACATTTCTTTACAAATAAGGGAAAATACAGAAAAAAAAATCATCTAAGTATTGCAAATACTTAAATCAATCATTTTTAAAAATTTTACCTAAAAAAGTCTTCTTTCATAATTTTATAAAACAAATTACTTGACTACCCTTACTAAACTTTGTAAAAAAAAATTGGTGAACTTTTATATGTTTAATATTATATAAAAAATTCTTACAATATTAAACATATTTAAGTGCCTCAAAAGATTTTATAAATTTAGAAATATCTAAAAAAATATTTTATAATAAAAAATTTTAAATTTTTATAATTAACTCTTAATGGTGTGTTTAGATATACAAAAAATAATAATAAAAATTATGCACAAATAAAAAAATATGTTATTAATTATTAATGTTCTTTAACTAAGGTGCTAAATAATTAAATGTGTGATGATTTTTAAATATTTAATAACATAAGGGTAGTTAAGTTATGTGACTCTAAAATTGTAAAAGAAAACTTTTTATTTATAGAATTTTTAATACTTAAATGATTTTTTTGAATATTTTTCCTATAAACAAAACAAAATATTTACTTGAGAACAAAGAAATAAATTTTTTAATGAGGTATACACCTCATTACATCCAATGGCGAGGGTTAACAACATAAAATAAGACCGTGTTAGAAAACTCGTCCCCGCTTTTTAACAACGTTGTTTTCATACATTTTTAAACGCACAAAATTTTGCCTTTCACCACCACCGTTTCATTTGAAACGCCGATTTTTCGTTTGGATGAA
This sequence comes from Acorus gramineus, assembly GCA_030737835.1. NCBI lineage: Eukaryota > Viridiplantae > Streptophyta > Magnoliopsida > Acorales > Acoraceae > Acorus > Acorus gramineus. The sequence continues at coordinate 8,598,841 of CM060854.1, read as the reverse complement.
AGGTAGTTTTTCACGGTATTTTTCAAATGAAAACTCCACTTTAACCATTGATACAAACATACCAATAACATTATTCTTTTTTATAAAAAAAATAAAAAATATTAATTATAGCACAAAATGGGAAAGCAAATTAAGCCATTAAAAAATCTCGCAGGATCCATCTCATACACGCTTTCACATTAACGCTCCCTCCCCAAAAATCAAGGGACCAACGTGCAGTGCTAAAGTCACGTCCAAATCAAACAAAATCCACGCCAACACCTCTCCCAAAACGCGGGAGCATTTTAAAATAAACAGCAGGGCAATATCAACAGCGCAAACCTAGAAACAGAGGGCTATATAAACAGAGGAGATGAAGAGCCTCGCCGCCGCATCACCGTCCATTGCTTTCAGTCTTATGAGCTCCTCTGTTTGGGACGTCTTTTAATTTCCCCCCCTCTATTTTTATTTTTTATATTTTAATTTTTTTATTATTTCATTCTCCCCCCTCTCTCTCTGTATTTTGATTTACAGAGAAGATGGTGAAGTGCGTAGAGATATTGGATATGGGGGTGAGAATAGCGGCGAGGTTCCACTCACATTGCCCTCAGACGGCGAGGATGTATTACAAGCCCCCTCAGACCCCTCCTCCCTCTCCATCAGACGGTGGACAGCACGAGAGTAAAAAGGACCACGGATCCGAGAAAGGTCTCTCCATCTCAGCCGTTGATTCCACCGAGCTCATCTTTTGGTCGGCCGTTTGAAGACTCGTTCATCCATTGAAATACAGTAAAATAACAAATTCATATTCTTTTTGCTTTTTGTTGAATCAGAACCGTTTGTTTGGTGAAGTTTTGTTTGTCTGATTGTACTCGCAAAATGCTTGTTTGATGAACAAGTGATTCATGTTTTTTTTTTTTTTGTCAAACAATTTATAAAACACGTGAAAGCGTGCGTAAAGACATGAACAAGTTGAAGGTTTTATGAAAAGATTTGTTTGTTTGATTTTTATTTTTTATTTCTTTCGAAAATGTTGGAATTACTTTGAAGAACAAGTTAGATCGTTTGTTGGTGGTTGGTGGTGTTATGGCAAGATTCGTTTGTTTGATTTTGTTTTATGTTTATTTTTATTTTAAACAATTTGTATAACACGTGAAAGTTGTTGCCATATTGTGGATTTGAAAAAGTGATACATTTTTCTTGGTGGGGTGGATTTTTTGTGGTTCTTAATTAGTGATTTTAATCAGTATTATATATGTATCAAGAGTTCGACCATCCACCGAAGCAATGTTTTTCATATGCTATGATTCCATGAAAATTTAATTCAATTGCATGTTGAGTTGTTTAATGGTTGATGGCATCGGCTGACCGGGAGAATGTATCATTGCCGTCCATGATATCCTTCTAGAAACATCTTGAAAAGTTGTTGGACTTATATATATATACACACGTTGTTTTCTGATTTATATCTAGAATTAAAAATTATTCATCAATATTCATGTATATATATCTTGAATGCGGACATAAATAATGATAGGGTTATATAACTATTTTGAAAAAAATATATGAATATGATAGACTATAAAATTGTTTGGTATAGTTCAACATAATACAAATATATAAAAATAAACAGATGATATTAACCATCAGGATTGGAGAATAAAAAATTAAAATGCTCAATGGTACTCAACTTGATATAGATATTGGTTGGAGGAGGGAGTAGGTAGTTTTTTTTATTTTATGTAAAGGTTATCGAAAGTGAGGAAATGGTGGAGATAAAAGTCAAAATAGGAGAAATCCTATAGACCGATTGAAAACAACACAAGATAAAGTTTAATAAAATTACAGTTCACAAAAAGCAGAGGTATCCTCAATTATAAACTATGATGTTTGGGGGCCTGAACCATTTAGGTCAAAAGGTATGGGTGAATATTTTGAACATTGTCTATGATTTATTTCAAAAAGGATTGGGATTATTTCTTAAAGTAGATATATGAATTATCTCCAAAGTTCAAGCAGTGGAAGCTTATGTTGATTACTCTATAGAAGAAAAAAAATCGAGTGCTTAAGATCAAACAATGATGGAGAATATAAAATAAGAGAATTTAAGGAGTTTTGTTAAAATGAAGGCATCACCCACATTTTTAGTTGATATGCATGATCTCTCATTTAATATTGAAAAGAAACTAAATTAGATGCGAAATCGAAGAATTACATCTTTCTTGGATACCAAAAGAGAGTGGAATGCTACATGTTTCAGAATCCTACATATTTGTAACCAAGAATATTATCATCTTTGATGAAAGTGAGTTGTTAAAAACACTTCACAATAAAATTACCATGACTACATATGGTGGAAGAAATAGAGATTGAAAATTCAAGAAAAAGATAAAGAACACTAAAATATGCAAGATAAATGCAAAGGACAATGAGCTTGATGATAAAGATCTGAATGAGGAAAAGAATTATAAAAGTATGTTTTATAGTATTGCCACGGGTTGATAAATAAGAACAATTAAACCTTCAATCAAGTATGGCCATGATTCATGAAGATTAAGACAGATATTTTCCTAATTACTAAGATTGAAGGTCCTTCTAGTTTTCAGGAAGAAGTACTTGAAGACAAACAAAAAGAATCGATGCTTGCTTTGATAAGGAGACTGAGATTCTTCACAAAAACTAAACCTGAGAGCCAGTTAAACTTCTGAAAAGAAAATGGGCTACCAAAGATAAATGAATTTAAAAAAAAAAAAAGAATCACATATAAAGAATAATGACTAAAAATTCAAGGCTCGCTTGGTGGTAAAATGGTATGTACAAAAGGAAAGTACATATTATACAATGAAATATTCTCATTTATCATATGGCGCACACATCTATTTGAGTAATATTATCCATGGCTTAAAATTAGAGCAACTCGATGTAAAGACAACATTTCTTCATGGAAACTTAGAAGTAGAGATCTATATGAAGCAACAAGAGAGATTCAAATAACAAAAAAGAAGATAATCTTGCTTGCAGACTGAGAAGATCTCCTTATGGCTTGGTACAAATGTATTCACTCATTATTCATGATAAAAAAACAGATTTCACCTGGCGCAAGATTGATCATTCATATATTTTATTGTCGAATACATGAACAAGTGTGAATCAATGATTGCTTTAAACCAAAACTGTGGTTGTTCACACAAAATTTAAACCTTAATGACCTGATCTACAGATTAAACTTCAAGCAGTCAAGAATATATACATATATAAGAAGACATCCATATGATTTATGCAAAAGAACAGAATACATGAACAAGATCTACCTCTTGAGCAAGTTAAAAATTATTCTTACGCATTGGAACCAATCATATTCTAATCAGCTTTATTTTTAGTCTTATTTTTCATCTGAAGTTCCATGTACCTTGCAAAAAGGCATATAAGAGTTGGGGCAAGAATAAGAACATAGTTGGTTCAATCAACCCCAAACAAAATACACATAAACAAACCAACCACCTCAATAAAAAGAATCTTCTGCCTCCACTTCTGATTAAATCCAACAATTATAAAATTCAATCAACCCAAAAAAATAAATAAATCATCATGGCCTATTCTATTCTAATTTTCATTGCGACGATCACAAGATCGAATACACAATCGATTCTTTTGCGATATCGGACATCATAGACATCGAAAAATTGGTAGTAGAACAAGCAAACCCTTCCATTCTTCCATTCTGACTGATGTTGTTATCCATGCTGTTTATGCTATTACTAACATCTGATGGCACTGGGGGTGTGCCCTGGGGAGGCTTGTAATACATCCTGGCCGTCTGTGGGCAGTGAGAGTGAAATCGGGCGGCGATCCTCACTCCTAAATCCAACATCTCCACATACTTCGCCATCTTTAATTAGATGGATGGATAGAATTCTTTTTTTTCTTAAATTTTTTGAGAAGATGATATGAAGAAGACGAGTCTGTATGTATGTATTTATATAGGACTCTCTGATGGGGTTTTTTTCCTTCTGTTTTTTTTTGCTGTTTCCGCGTTCATGGTGGGTGTTGTGCCGATCGTTGACTGTGTCACAACGCGTTGAAAAGCTGAAACTTCTGCTTTCCTCGCACTTTGGTTTGGTCAAATTTTTTATTAAGGTCATGTTTGGTTGTGCGTTTAGACTTTTTAAAAAATTAAAAAGTTAAAATCATACAATCAAATGGGACAGCTTTTTATAAAATTAGAAGCTCAATTCTTTTTAATTTTTTCTTCAAAATCTATGTTTTGAAAAGCTAAAAAATAACGTTTTTCTCTGTTAAACATTAAACTCATTTCAAATATTGATTCCTGAATTAAAAAAAAATATTATAAAATAATCAAAGTCTAAAAATTATTTTAAAAAATAATTTTATTCTAAAAACTATTTTTTAATTTTTCAAACGAGACTCAAGTGTTGTTGAAAAAATTAAAAAATAATGTGGATTCGATGCTTCTTTGGAGACAAGCACTTGGACCCACTTCTAGATGCACATTTCAATGTGGGCGCAATCAAATAATTGCTGGTTTGACCAGGTATTAATATGAATATAATTTTTTTTTTTAAGTTTAGAGGATATCCATCAATTTTTTTTTATATTTATATTCATGAAAATTAAGATAAAATGTGAGGATTATCTCAATCATCAGATGGAATAAAATAATTTCATTTTTATTTTAAATTTGAACTGTCTATAATTTATTCTAATTATTTTTATATCAAATTAGGATAAGTTATCCTCTTATTCACTTATAGAACATCTTTAATGGGGGTCTTTATTTTGAAGACCCATATTAGAGTATTGGAGATTTTGGAGTTTTGAAGACCTCCGAACTCCAATAATGGATCCTTTTAAATTTTTTTGTATGGGTATTCAAATCACTATTTTGTATTGTTAAAATTTTCATTATACTATTTATCTCTTTCATCTTTATTGTTTATTGGTATTTATGTCTTAATTAAATGCAAATATCCAAATTATATTAACTCTATAGTTTTAAAATTTTGAATTTAATTTAAATTTTAAAAGTTTGAATATCAAATTATTAAAAATTTAACAACTTGAATATGAAATTTTAAAATTAACAATGCATATACCTCGACTCACTGGATTACTATTAGAATTGTATTTTGGATTGAGGGCTCGTTTGGTAACACGACTGAGGGGGGGCGGGGGGTTGATTTTTTTTTTTAATTAAACAGAAAACTTAAACATGTTACTAAACGGGGTTAAGAAAGCATGCTTAATTAAAAAGTTACTTATAGTTTTTAGTGCAAAAAATTACTTTTTAAAAAGAATAGAAAATGCGCTTTGGAGGAATCAAAATCTATTTAAACCACCTTATTCAAAATCTTTTTTTTTTTAAACATGTTTTCAAATACTACCTAAGTGTAAGAACGCACTTTCCAATTTTCAGGTGCTTTTACACCTAGATCCATTTCCATCCATAAATGCGTCGTTAGAAAATTAGCGAAGCATATGCTCATGTTAACAAAATATGTTTTGAAAGAATTTTTTTACATTTTTTATAAATGCATCAATGCAATTCATTGGAGTATATATTTTATTTTTTTATAAAAACATGTACTATATTAGATGATGTATACTATTTTAAAAAAATTAAAAACATATGTAAGTTGGAATCGGGGTTAAAAATAAGGTTGTTCGTAATTTTATCCTTTCCATCAACCTGTCACATTCTCGGCCCATGGATTATATGAGGCCTCATGATGGGCCTTTAAGAACTCATAACAACTGGTTCACTTTCATTCAATGTTTATTGTTTCACTACATATGGAGTAAAAAGAAAAAAAAAATATAAAGACGTCTGTCTGACAACCGAGTGACCATTCCAACCAGGAAGTGAATCCTGGGTGGAAGCAACCCGCTATGGCACATGATCAACTCCTAGAGATTAGGTGAATACTGCCGTTAATCACGCTCAATTCACGCGGTCTCGATGCATCAACCAGACAAAGGTGACTGACTCTTTTTGTAAGAGGCGCAGTTGGACGAGCCTATAGAAACAGATCGTGTTCAAGTAAGGTCATGATTCACCACTCCTTTGTTTGGTTTTTAAGGGCTCGTTTTTTTATTTCATCAATCGATGTTGGGACTAAACACACCCAACAGAACTAACATTTAATAGCATATTCTTAAGATGGCCTTTGTCTGCCTTTTGTCTTGTGGCTGATAACATTGTGATTCCCCATGACAAATGGTCTTTATAATATTCATCAAAAAGCAATTTCTCCCATTGAAAATAAACAATAAATCAAATGAGAATTTAGACTAACAAGGTCATAGTTTGAATCCCTGAAATGCCAATATTGATTAAAAATATTATCATTTGTTTTTATGTGGGTTGAATCAAATTGTTAACATAATTTAGGTTGGGTTCAGACCAATGACATGTCATGATTAGAATTAAGTAAAAGGGGGGGGGGGGGGGATTATTAAACTAAATATAATGTTCACCAATTTATTAATTGAACTAGATCTTCAAGTAATGAAGTTCATCAATTCAAGGATCAAAATCCATAATATAAGTCAATGAAATTACGAAGTTTCGGACTAAACAAAATCACCGGTCCAAATTCTCATGCACTCTTCAATTGGATATCCATTTTCATTATACACAAAATAGAGAACTAATTAGACATTTATAATAAAAATACATCTATCGCCCCAGTACAAAGGATAAAAAAAAAGAGAGAGTACATCTATTGCCCACAAATTATCACTCCAAGTTAGCTAAATCAGTTTTAATCTATGTAAAATTAAAAAATCTTCAAAGGTTCCTCTATTATTAAAAAAATATCGTTTCAATCTCTACCGTCACCCCGAATTAACTAGGTACATGGTTAATCTTAACTATATATTAAAAGTATCAAAATGCCATCACCCCTTATTTTTGAAAAATCGATACATCTCCCTAGATATTTATGAAAATAAAAAAAAGTCCGTATAAAATCGAAAAATCCTTAAGTTCATATCTTATTAGACATTTATTTATTTTAGTCTCTACTGTAACTGAGACTAATCAGATTTGTGATTAGTTTTTCAGTCTCAGTGACCTGAAGACAACTATCTGAATACAAATATATTTTTTCTTTGATAAATTTCTTTTAGTTTTCATACATTGCGATAAATGAAGTTATATACGCTTTATCAGAGTATATAGGCGGCTGTGGGACTCTTTCCATATTACAAATACGACTTTAAAACAGACTTAGTATATCAATACTCTTTTTTCCAATGTTGTATGTAGCACCGTCTCTCATCAATTTTTTTTAAAATATACAGTCATCTATTAAAATACATACTGTTATAATCGATTGAGCGTCTCAACACTTTTTTTTTTAGACATGTGGACATGTAAAACGGGTCGTGCCGAGCCGGCCCAGCCCATTAAAGAACAATACCAACTTGGAGTGCTAATACACGTAGTGCTTTTTGCAGCTTTTTTTGCAGCCCCATACGTTATGGTAACGTAGTATATACTGCATTATCATAGTATATAGGTCCTATCATAGTGTATGACCCAATTTGTTTTTTTATTATGAAAAAAAAAATACTAATGCATCTCAGTATATGTTTCATTTCATATAACAGCATGCGCTTTAAAAGGTGAATGTATGATTTAAAAAAAAAAGACAAACGGTTGGACTGTAATTGGGGTTGCAAATGGGCTGTGCATATCTTTTTCCTACCAACTTGCTATTTGGTAGGACAGGTCGGCCCGCGAAATCGGATGGGCCATGCACTGCTAAGTGAGTGGTTAGCGAATTCGAATGATCTATTAGAATTCAGATAATTGTCTAAGTTATCTCAGTTATTTATGTTATGATACTTTTTCATTGAAGGCTATGATTTGTAATATATTTTGTAAGTATAAAATAAAGATATTAAGAATAAATAAAATATATAATATAATATAATATTAATGAGATACATAGAAGAGATGAATATAATACATGATATTTAGATCCGTATCCAAATCTGAAATTTAAATAAACTAATCAAAATTTCATATTTCAAAACATGCATATTTTTTCGCATAATTGACAAGCTCACATTCGAATCCAGAATTTGAAAGTTGTTTATGTTATCAAACATTAAATACTTAAATCACACTAAAAAGGAAAAAGAAATTCTATACCATTTACACTTGGTATTAGATCACCTATTCATCATTCATTGCCAAAAAACAAAAAATAAAAGAAAAAGAAAAAAAAACCTTGTAGCCATAACCTGGGATTCACTATTGTGCATTTGCTTTAGTTCATATAATATACATTCTGAAGTTATTCATGAAAACCAAAGTTTTTTTTTTTTTATCTTTCTTTTCACCCCCCCAAAATATTCTGTAATTATATAGGTTCTCATATATGTGGACAATCATAGAATTTACTATTATTATCAACTGGTCCATAGCTGAAGAATTAGAACTGGATAGGTTAATACAGCTAAACTCCAGCACATGGTGGGGTTTTGTTGCATACATGATGCATTTGATATATTTTGTGTTCCTGTGACCAAGAAACAAGAGTCTCTGTTATGTTTGAGTAATCTTTTCCTGCATGTGCATGTTGTACTTAGCAGTAATTTATTAAACTGCACTTCATAACAGGATAAAAAAACAAAGAACAAAAATTAAAAAATAAGATGATTTGAAGATCAGGCACAACAAAAAATTCACACTATTTTGGATCAAATGCAAGTACAAAAATCATGTTTGGATCCTATCCTGAACACTGGCAACAAAAGACATAATCTGAATGAATGAAGATATTATTCAATTAAAAGAATCACTCTTCACAACAAAATAAAAGAATGGGTTATACAAAATAAAAATAAAAAAATGAATTCCCCTAAAAAAAAAATCACCTACAAGTTACAAGAATATCAAACAAACAAAAAAAAGAATTGGCATTTATGATCTTTTTTTTTATCTTAGAATCCTGTTAAGCAACACCCAATGCTTGTGAAGGTGTCACAATTCAAGATTTGATCTTCTTGATGTTGGGGAGGTTGAGTGAGACTCTGGGGCTTGGGATCCCCATGTACTGAAGCCTGGGTGAGAGCCTGACCCCGGGACTCGGACGCGGAGATGGGATCGGCATCCTTGAACCAACAGGCGAAGGATTCACCCTAGGCGATAGATTGACTTGCTCGAGCGCCCTGCATTGGAGCTCTGTGGGGTAGTCTCTTACACACCCGATACGGGCGCCTGTTCCGGTGTTCCACTTGCATGAGAGATGCCTGCTTATATTGAAGGCTGGGGCAGGCGGAGGTTCGGGCTTGCTCGCTTCCTCGGTTTGGTTGATTGGTTGTTGGATTTCAACTTCCAACTCGTTGGGCAGAGTTTTGGTGGTTTTGTACGACGGGCCATCATCTTCGTCCGTTGAACACCTCTGTGCATCGAAATAGTGAATGTCAGTCATCCTTTCATTTAGTGGTTTCTATCAAATTTAGGTCCTCTCTGAATTTAAAACTGATCATCTGAAATCCTATGTTTCATGTAGTTGCATATGGGTGAAGAAGAATATCATATTCTATGTCATGAACAATAGATCATACTTGACTGAAAATAAGCAAAGATGAACAATGATAATTACCTTTACATTGGTCATGTCAACCTTGTGTTCCTCAAGAAAGCTAACAAACTCCTTAAAATTTTCTTCTGTCGGCAAGTAGTGACCACTATATGGCCAAATAGCCTACACCATAAGAAAAATGCATTCAAAACCATGTTCTTCATGAAATAAATAATAAGCTCTTAAGTTATAACAAGTTTTTTTATACCTTAAGAACTCCATCTTTCGCAACCAATCTTCCAGCAGATGTGGTAGCTCCTCCGGCGAGAAAACTCGAATGCTGAAACTTTCCCTTTATTTTCTGTGATCAAGAGAACCAAAAAACTCCCTTAGCGACCAAACAATACAGGAAATCTAACAAATGATTACAAAATTATTCGAGTGATGCGGATGCTCACCTTTCCCACATATAGTGATCTCGTGGTGCTTAAAACAAAGATCCACTTGGAACCTTCAACAGTGTCCACAAATGCATTGGTTTGTTTGTAAACAAGCTTTCGATCCTCCACTATGACTTCATATTCCTCCCTCTCTTTCTGTAGAGATGTAAGAGTGATACATCAGACATGTCTGGCTTGGCATGAACAACATATCAAAGGTGTTGTTTTTAGAAATGCATACCGGACCAAGGTATTTGATGCACTGTTTCTGTAGAACGCATCGTGGAACCTTCTCGAGACTTATTTCTTTGCCATCACCCACATCCAACCTTCAAGAAACAGAGAAATTTCAGACCCCCAAACAATAAATGGTCTGTATCTGATATGAAAGACTAAGATTACTAAGTTGCAGTACCAGTAGAAGAAAGGCTGGGTGCTCTCGCTATCGAACCAGATATCATAGTATAAATGGAGGTTGTGTCCGTATCTGTGACGGGGATCAATCTGAAAACACGCATTCAATATGAGTATACTCTGATGGTTCTTGAAAAATTGGCACTAAATCAATATGTAAAGGTAAGATCACATACAGCTTCGAGCCAATGCTGAAGTGCGAGCTTTTGAGCCTTGTCATCCTTCGACAATCCCTTCCCAACCTGAAAAACCAATCTTGAGATATCAATTCTGTACCTAAGGTGGAATCATAACAATAAATTAATATTAGTATTTTCGTAATATGATACCCTGGCAACTCTTGTCCTAGCTCGTGCCCATCGTTGAACCGCGGTCTCAGGCTTTTCGATGTCGTAATATGAACTCAGCTTGAGAGATGCAGAGTCTAATGCCTTCCACCTATAATTGATACTAACAATCATTAATCAAATGCTATTCGAAAGAATCAGAGCAACAAACATGAAGAGAGCTTATGTAACATACCATAGCTCCTCAACAACAACTGCACAATCTGCAAGGTTTCTTCGAGTACGATAACTCTTGTACACTTTTTGTACCTTCACCGCAGCCTCATCAAGAGGACTCAATGGAGGCCTTGGTGAAGGACTCAATGGAGGCCTTGGTGAAGTTAACTTGGAGAGACGTATCTCCGGCTTCTTATTAATCATCATGTCAAAGTTGGCAGTGTTGGGAGACATGGCTCCTGAATTCTCTTTGTTTCCGCATTCTTTACTCTTAAACCTTGGAACGATATCGAGCATGACATTTTGAGGTTCCCAATTCTTAAAGCTTAGTGACTCCTTGAGGACCGGTTGACCGGATGCAACGGGTGTCTGTGGTTCATCTTTCTTGAAACTATTTGATCTCAATGTCATCGCCAAAACTGAAAGATTGGGTATTATGTTTCTTGATATTCTCTGACAAACCAAACATCCAAATCAGATATTTCAGAACATGAACATGAATGATATTGATAGATTTTAAAGTAAGTACCAGTAAGTATGGTTTGAACATGGTAAGTTGTGTCTATGAAAACAAGTTGAGCCAAAAAAAAAAAAAATCAGATATTTTGAAGGTTTATCAAGATAGAAAATTAGATTGGTCAAATTGTGGCAGCTGGTATGTCAATTTCAACAAATATGATGGGTTTAACTATTGAAAATGAGAGTTGGTGACCATGTTTCATTTGCCAAATCCCCATTCAAAAAATGATTCCTTTTTCTTTAATATGATTCAAACTTCATTATATCTGAATGTAGAGATTAAAAATCACCCTTTTTTTTTTATCAATCGGACCTGTTTTTTTTTTCCCCTTCTTTTATGATTGTAATACATGATATCAATGAAATATTTCTCCTCAATTTCGCAATATCGTTTTAGCCAAAATAGATCCTCAGTACAGATGCAATACAAGAATGACCAAACAATGAACTTTAAATAAGGAAGTGATCAAATATGAAAACCCACGTCCCAAAAGTGACAAAAAAAAACACAGTTCCAATCAGAAAATCAGAAGAGAAATGCAAAAACCATGTCACATAAGGACTCAATAACCAAAACCCAATAAGCAAAACAAAAGAAAAAGACTACCCAACAATCAGAACAAACATAAAAAGATTCAAACCCAAATTACCTTCAATTCCAAACAACACTTGATCTTCAAAAAATAAATGAATGAAATCTTAACAACTCCGATTGATGCACTTCAGAACAAACTCCTGTTATATATATACACCCACCCCTTCCAAAAGGGCAAAGTGGGTCACTCTCTGGACCTTCAAAAACGAAACCGTTTGGAAAGACACGGCAGTCCTTTGTGGAAGGCTTTGGAAATCAAACTTTGGTGCTTTGAATTGGAAAAAAATAGAAAAAAAAAATCTGTCAGAGAAGAAGGAGAGAAAAAGTGTACCCCACAAACACGAGACTTTGGACCTTTGATTTGTTGGGAACCTCTGTAAATAAAAATTTCAAGATTATGTTCTGACTCAACTTTGTCTCTTACCGTGGCATGTCTTTATATACAGAGAGTCAAAGATGAGAGGTTGGGAAAGGTTTGGGACTTTTAAAATATTGGATGTTTATTTTTTCCAGTTGTTGCTGCTGCTGCTTCCATGAAACTCTCTCTCTCTCTCTCTCTCTCTCTATTTTTATATATATATCAAGTAAATAATAATAATAATCAATGGTGTGTGTGTTTTCTGGAGAGGACTTTTGGATATTATTGTCTGATAAATTAATGTTGATTTGACCCTTTTTTTTAAATTATTATATTTTGTAGTTTTTCATCTACCCCAGTCACATGTACGCTTCAGTTCCATCTACCCCAGTTACATATACGCTTCAGTATTAGAGTGTGTATTTTCTTAATGTAGTATATATTTTACTAATATAATGTGTAAAAAACATAATTATTTATTTTTTTGAAAAAATTATGTACAAATTTATCTAAACATATACGTTTTTTTAATTGTAATTGTATGTATTTTACTAGGCGACATAATTTAATAAACAATCAATACCATTGGGGGCCATGCATGGGACGGTACACAGGCCTGATGCATCAATTTTTTTTCTATATTTTGGGATTTCCTTGGTCCAAATTATGGGATGCATATATTATAATATTATCCATGAATTTCTCTCTCTCTATCTTGATCAAGGAGATAATAATAATCAATGTCGTGTGTGTTTTCTGGAGAGGACTTTTGGATAATATTTGTCTGATGAATTAATGTTGATTTGATTTTTTTATTTTAAAATTAATATAACTTTAGGTGTTATTACATCCATATGGCCCAGCATGGCCTGTCGCTTATACGCTCCATTAATTGAGTGTAAATTGTTATAATGTAATATATATTTTTACTAATACAATGTGTGAAAAATTAATTTTTTATTTTATTATGAAAAATATTTGTAGATTTATCTAGATATATAAGTTATTTTTTTTATAATAATATGTATTTTATTAAATGACGTAATTTAATAAACAATCAAAACATTTGAAGATTATATATGGGATGGCACACAAGGTTAGATATATTATTTTTTTAATATTATTTTTGGAGTTACTTAATGCAAGTTTTGGGATGTTAGATTTCGTTATATACATGCATAATCTCATTTTCTAACAAATTGTAAGTAGTTTTTAATGTTTTTTACATAAATAGTTATATACAATTCATTAAAATATATAATTTTACATATTTGGATGTTTCTTTACAGGAAACATGTGTTAAAAAAATCAAAACCTGCTAACAAAACTGTCACTAATTTATGCTTTTGTAATTGAAGGGAGTTTCATGAGGTAAGGTAAGTATTTGAGGCATGTTAATTAATAATAAAGTATAATAATGTTATGTAGAGCCCAGATTGCTACATCATGTGTATTTCTTGCAAGTTTATATATATATATATATATACTTTTAATATGTTTATCTATATATATATTTTATTAAATAAGCCATGCATTTCAATGAATTTTATATTCGTTATTTATTCTATAAGTAAAAAAAAATCACATGATGGATACTGTAATTTATGTGGGGCTACAAAAAGAATCGTGTGCAACAACGTCCATATACGCATGAAAGTATACGCTCTTTTTCTTTTAGCGACGGCTTTGACCATCGATAAAAGCTCTTTTTCTTGTAGTGCATGAAAGTATACGCGCTCTTAAATTATATACATAAAATATTTTGTTAAAAAATAACAAATAGATGTTAATTATTAGAGTGTATGTGCCAAGTTTTTAAATTAAATACACACTATTGGTTAATAAAATTACATGTTGAGTATTATAAGTTATATATACATCTAACTATATGTAATTTTTATTTTTTAAAAAATTGAAATATAAAGTTTAACAAAGATTTCAAAAAGATGTCATCACTGTCATTTTACTCGGACAAAATCAATCAATACATACATGTTTATACTTAATAATTTTCTGTTTATTAAGGAGTACCTGCACAAGATTTTATTGATTGCGAACATTAATATAATTAACCAAAATAATTTAGCAGGATGGCATACAAAAATTGTTGTTTTATGGGGACCTGTACTGTACCTATATGAGAGTTCTTATTGAAAAATAGCACACCTCATTTCTAGAACTCATTATCTTTCTTTAGACAATGTTTATATATCTAATATATACATGTAGGTATATGAACTGGAACATAGGTAGATGTCTCATTACAAAAACTAATGAATTTTGATGACATTTATAGGTCGACACTAACCCCCTGTTTTGATTGAAGAATTGAGTTATTCTAGATAGATAACTATACTAGTATAGATAACAATTTTACAGGAATAAGAGATTTTCTGTTTGGTTATGTTTTTTTATTATTCTTATTGAAAAACATAAGAATAAAGGTTGAGTTGTTTGGTTAATAAAGAATAAAATATAAATAAAGTGTAAAAAAATTGATTTGACATGTGGAGCGGCGCCCTTTGATGTATAAGAGGTGTTGATAAATGATTTGATGTGATAAAGTTTAAAAAGTTGATTTGACATGTGAGCCCATGAGAATAGATAAACTGAGTATAGCTTATCCTAGGAGTTACTTAGAATTGTTATACTCTCTTATACTCGTTTAAACTGACTTAGTAATACCAAGTTATACTCTACAAACAAACAGTTATTTTCTCTATCCATTTTTATACCACCCTTATCCGAACTTAACCCATTATCCAACCGAGGGCTAAGATGATTCTAAAGAGATAGAGCCCAAGCTAACTTGGCAAATGAACCCTTATTCTTGACAAAAAAGAATGTTATGGCTATTATCACAAAATTTATAAATAATTTGTTTTATATATTTTACACAACTCACTTTACCCATAGTATATCGAAAGAACGAAAATAGCAAACAAAATAAAAGCATAAAAATATGTATGTTTAAAAACATAAAATTAAAACAAATAAAATAATAAAAATTGAATAAAAATATGAAAAATAAAAATCACATTTTCAGATTTTACAAATAGGAGACCCACATGTTTAAATCATTTCTGATCTTTTTATAAAATAATCATTCACAAATGTTATTTATTTTTCATCAACAACTTATCCATGTTCAATTAAACAACAAAAACATCATTATTACGTTTTCAATTAAAATAATTAAAATTGCATCTAAATAGAAATAATAACTCATCTTACTGATATAGATATATGTTTTTCAAAATATCAAATTCCTCTATCCAAATAGGACATTAAAAAGGGAACACTCATGTTAATACAAAGAGGTAGTTTAATTAGTAAAAATTAAAAAAAAATATTTTTAATATATAAAAACATGTTGTTTATGTGTGGAATAGGCTACCTCACCGGGTGACAAACAGATAGTGTAACCTCACAATGCTTCACTACAAAACACACTGAAAAGGATCATAGTGCATGAATGATACCAATGAGTCACTGGCCCTCAACTACATTTATTTATCACATAGTTCTCCCAACCACTTAGCCCCAGTTGGTACAGCTCTTCTTTATTAGAGCATCTCCAATCCTATATTTAAACAATTATTTACATTTAAGTTTGAGTAAAAGTCACACAGAATCCTCCCCAACCATTTACTCATACTAAATCAAGTTTTTACTCAAATCTTTACCCAAATCAAGGAGACTCAAATTTTTACTCAAATTTTAAACATTTTTTTTTCCTTTATCTCCATATTTTCTTCTAATATGACATTTTTTTTCCATTCAACTTCACATTTAATTGAATTATATTAGATTCCTTCCCACCCCCAAAATTTTCATTAACTTCTTATTTTTACTCCAATAAAAAAATTACTTTTACTTTTTTTCCAAAAAATTGGATGATAATAATTTTTAAATTTAAATATCTAAAGGAAAAAAAATTATTAGTAAAAATGTTTGGGGAAAAAGACTTTGAAAATGTTTATAGAAAATAACTAGAATAAAATGTGAATTTTTTTAAAAACTTGAGTAAAACACAAAATGATGGATGGAGACACATCATATCAAATCAAGTTTTTACTCAAATTTTAAGTAAAATTTGGATATAGGTTGAAGTAAGGACTGGAGATGGTCTTAGAAGCCATAAATTATATATAGGAGTGAGATGAATAACATTTACCCATAAATTTTTAAAAAATGATAAACAAATGCTATCCCGATTTTATTCCAATAGAAGTTACAGGGTTGGAATGCATGCGGACATTTACCCATAAATTTTACATGCATTTAGATACATTTTTTTATATGATGATATATAATAAATCCTTTTTGTGGAAGATTGTAGATGCTCAGATTTTTATTTAAATGTGGAATATCCTGTAAGAGACAGACATGCTGAGATAATGAAAATAATCACTTGATTTGACATTATCTTGTAGGAGTACTCCAATCACTTTTATCAAGGTTGAGTGCCCGAATGTTATATACTGTAGAGTCTGATGATGTGCGCAGAGGATTGTTGACGTTACGCAGGGTTGGAGGGGTCTTTCGTGTATTGATTTTTTTGTCCTTAATGAAATGTCAGTATAAAAGGACATCTCATATTTTTCATTAGGCTTTAGGGTTTTTATCTTCGGTGTGACCATTGTAAAAACTTCTCATTGATAGTGGATTGATCTCTGGTGTGCTCCGTGGACGTAGGCAAGATTTGCCGAACCACGTAAATTTTTTGTGTCTTTGCTTCGATTTGCTAATTTATCTCTTTTGATTGATTGCATCCCAAGATCCGAAATCGTAATACTGTATTCATTAATTCTTGTAGATTTGTCATCACATAGATTCGTTCTAAGGTTTATTCCACGACAACTGGTATCCGAGCGATTCCAATTTTGCAGTCTTACCTGGTAACTTATAAATGGTGCACTCGCCTTCTGTATAGGGTGTGATATTGGGATATTCATTTCTAATAGTTATATTATGATAGATAATAATTCAGACTGAATAAGCAATTTTTTGTTTGGTTATATTTTCTATTATTCTCATTAGAAAACGTAAAAATGATTTTTTTTTTATTTATCTTGGATAAAGTGATGATAAATGGTTGATAAGAGATGAATAAAAGTTTATGACTTTTTAAATGACAACTATACCCTTGAGAATAGTGTGAGAAATGTACGATTGATGTGATAGATGTGACAGTTTTTGAAATCTGTGTGAGACTATTAGGTGAGATAAATTTTTTAAAATGACAGGGAAGAGTATTTTTATCTATTGGCATAGATAAGACCTGATAAGTAATTCCAACATTTCCCTAGAATAGTTATCAGGCCTTATCCTAACTTATCCAGGCATAACTATCGGAGTTTATTCTGTCAAAACAAACAATTTTTTTTTTACTATCCTCATGTATTCTTCCTTATTCTGAGCTTATTTCTCACGCTATACGGGGGGTTGAAGCTTATACACGACATTATCACAGTGTATACTAGTATATATTAATACTAATATCAAATATATGAATTTTTTTTAAAGAAAAGATGCACTAATATCTCGATGTATATTTTATTTTTTATAATAATATATATTTTAATAAACGAGTGTGTTACAAAAAAAAAAAAAAAGTGAGCCATGGATTAGACTACGCCTAAGGTTAGACATATCATTTTTTATTTTCAAATCCTGCGTCGGATGAGAACCCATATTTAATTTTTTTTATTCAATCATATTTTATTTGTGAGTCAAAAACAGTGGATTTTTTTTTTCAAAAAACAATGGGTATGTATTGTTGGCGCACCCCGAATTCATAAATCTATCAATATATATATATATAAACCAACAAAAAAACGTCCTTGTTTAAATTAGGCCTAACTGGCTAGCTAGGTAACACAAGAAGGGGGGACCTCTGGATCAGATCAATGGGCATCTCAAGTTTTTTCTCATTTTATTTAAATTTTATCTTTATTTTATTTGAAGAGTGTCCATGCATAGCTAATCTTCATATTTTAGGACGTTGCCTTAAAATTGGGGACTATATATGTTCATTATCTAGAAGACTAGACCACAAAATTAATATTATTTAATTTCCATCTGCTCATATTAGTGTTTATTTTATCTTTAATAACGTTATAAATCCTAATTAATATTAAAATCGCCTACACATGTTTTAATTTTAATAATAAACCTCGTCTAATAGTTAGATATATGTTTTGATGAAAAAAAGTATATATATTATTCTATTTTGAATTCAATAGACATATTTTTAACAAATATAAAAATAATTAAAAAAATTAACAAGATTAATATCTCATTTAAGGAAGTATATATATCTCATTGGATTGTTATAGAAATATATAGATTGTTCATGGGATTGTCCACACGAATTGTGTGCAACAACATTCTTCAAATAATTATATATAGTTTTGGGAAAGAAAATTAGAGTTAAAATTATAATATGATTGATTCCAGCAACGCCCTTTTTCTCCTTACTTCACGTGCACGCATACATTGATTTTATTATGATTTGCTACACTTCAAGACTTATATATACTTAAATATCAATATATATACTATGTGGTCAATAAATAATATCAAACTAACATTTTGTTGAAATATTAGCCTGATCTTATAAATTCCCTATAATTAAACAGAGTACATGTAATGAACATGCGTGCATCCCCAAGTATATATGGATAATGTACATGTATAATCCCTTAACAACAATGAGCTTAGGTCTTTTAAATCAAAACATAATTGAATAACAAAAAATAGAGTTCTCTAATAATTTAGTCCATGACTGATTGCTTCTTCAACATTGCCTCTATTAGTATGCATAGGGTGAGCTCATTATATGCTTATTTAGAAAAGCATGACTAAAATATAGAGGGTCTTTTATGACTGCATGCATAAATATTGTATGCAGTGATCAACTGTCAAAGGCGTGTTCATTTTGTCCAATTCAGAAGAAATTTTGTTTGTTTAATAATTTTTTGAGCTTATCAACTCGAGAGAATGTATCCCATTATTTCCACGTGAGAATTGAAGGAAACTTCTGAAGAATTCAATGCAGAGTCGACGTATACTAGTGGGTGGGTCTGAACACAATGTATAATAATGTGAAATATTTATTTTCTCTGCCACACGATATGTGGATTTATAGTCAATCTGTTAGAAAATTAAGTGAACCGGTTATGTTTATAAAATAGTATATATATATAAATTAATAGTATTATATAGAAGAAAAACGCAAACACGAGGAATAAGAACAACTATACTGGAGTTGACGAATCTGTTCCTTTTTTATGAAGACCGAGGCTAGAGTTGGACTCTATGTCCTTAAGACACTAATCGCCTCGCACAGGTGCTCACGGATGCAGCGACTATCTCCCAGGATACAACGGCAGATCTCCCTACGGTAGCAGCACTTCAAACCATATGGACAGCGAACCAACTTTGTGTTTGATACTCTCTCTCTGTTTACTGACTGTATGAATGCACTCAAATGAACTGGACTGGACTCGAATGCACCCTGAGAATATCTATTGCAGTGAATGAATTGGATGATCTAACAAATACAAACTATGGTGGATTTTACAGAGTAGAAAAATTGGTTGAAATGACTCTTGGAGGAGTCCATTCCTCTGTTTCAGTTTTCACTGAAACAGAGTCTAAGGCAGCCCTCCATTAAAAAATCCAACGGTCAGAGTAACCGTCGATCCGACGGTCCATACTACATCTGCGGATTTATTCGATTGACGGTCCAGATTTCATTTGATCAGAATGATCTCCACCGTCCGATCTGACAAAAGGTCCAAAAAGAAAATGCTCTAACTCCTAGCAACGATGCGCCTCTAAAATTGCCCCACGCGCGGTGTTGCATAGCACCACCACGCATGGAAAGGCCCACCACAAGTGTCCATCATAACCAATTCACTAGAGTACAAAGAGCATATCTTATAAATCCTTAATATTTTTCTTTTTTAACCGATATGGGACTATAGCTTTTCTTTCTTCCCCAACCACCAACCACTTTCATCATATTATTTGAAGAACTTTGGATCCAATTTTCTCATTCACCTAAAATTAGTTGTGAGAATGTAAATAAACTACGTTCATTTACTCAACGAGAGGAACATAATCCAATGAGTTTCCACTGATTCTAATTAGTGGAACCCAAACTCATTTTAACTCAAAATTGGTCAAAACCCAAGTTTTTCTAACACAATCCACAAATGATGGTGACAATTTTTTTATTTTGTTAATATCAGTAAGATTTATGTCTCATGTGATCATAGCACAACGGTTCAAGATTTACCTGTGTGTTAAAGGTACGTTTTGAGTTCAAGTCTTGACGTTGTGTCATACCTCCTGTTTATTAGACAAAATTCAAAAGAATTTTCTATAGGATCAGGGACAACCATTCAAAAATAACCTATCAGCTTGACCGTAAGGTCAGCAAACGAAAAACTCCTCTGTCATAAATAAATAAATAAATAAATAAAAACAGCAACACTTTATGTCGGGTCTTGTGTTCCACCCAGACCCGACCAGGTTTTAGAAAACGGGTTAGCCACGTCAAAGTGTGGGTCCAACATGTCAGGTCCTCACACCTCATATCGAATCGGGTCTGGATGTGGAACTATTCACTAACCGGTCCAGATCTACTAAATCTATTAAAAATACTCATAGCAAACTTATCTAAATCTACCAAAAATAAATAACAAACCTAAGTCAGTCGTCAAAATCTTAAACCCTTTTCTGAGATGAAATATAGAGTTATTCGTCTTCAATAACTACAATAGAATAAATAATAATCCATACAAAATGAATAAATTTTACATTTTCTATTATCATTGAAAAATATAAAAATGATATTTTTGTTCTTTGGTTCACATTGAATAAATCGATGATGAGTGATGGATACAAATTTAATGACTTTTATTTTATATGACAATTATATTTCTACATAAATTGCATATTTGTGTTTAGAAATAAGTGTAAAAGATAGATGTGTGTGATTTGATATGTGCATGTGACCAGTGGCGGCTCCAATAATTTTTATAGATGGGGTCATTCAAAAACTGACATTAAAAAAAATAAACCATAAAAAAAAATCAAGGATTTCCAATATATAAACTTTTATAATTGTCCTCGATGAGATTTCATATTTTAAAATCATTGCATGATAATTTCAGTATCAACATATTAAATATATCCTTTTCAATATATGTAACCAAACAATCATTCATCCATTGATCTCCCATTTTGTTTCGCAATCGGCTCTTGATGATTTTCATTCCTGGAAAAGCTCTTTCAACACTTGCAGTCGCAACCAGTATGTTTAGAAACAAATAAACCAAGGGATATACGAGGTGTTTCTTTGTCTCCACCAACTTTCGAGCAAGATCACAAATTCCTTTTAATTCTAAAGACTCATTGTTGGAACGCATATCAATAATATAAATCTAAAGTTGATTATTAAGCACCAGAAGGTTTGCTGCAGAAAAATCAGATGGATAAAGCCCAGCAAGATAAATGAACTTCTTCTTATCATAAGCATTAGGATGATAAGTTGAAATTTTTTTTCTTAGCCCTGGATCTAAAGGAAGATTGTTCACATCAACATGACTTTGCTTAGCACCACGATTTTTTTCGGTAGGAGAAAAATCTTGCTCTATAGTTGATTTTCTCTTTAAAAATTTATCCATTGAACAAATTGCAAAATCTATAAAATAAATTTTTAATAAATGTAAATACATACAAAATCAAACAACTAATCAATTAAAAATTTGAACCAAATCCATGATTTTTTATAATTATTCAAACAGACAGGTGAAGCCGTGAAAGGGCTTTTGATACATAGGCATGTGAAGAAAAAAAAAGGGTGTAATATTGATGAGTTTTATTTATTATTCATACAAGATTATGCAATGATGGAAGAGTTTTAGATTAAAAATAAAACAAAAAAGAAAAAATAAATCAAAATTAAATTCAGGACTAGAAACCTGAAGCAGAGTAGGAAGAGGAAATTGACAACGTGCTCAGAGATGATTGAAACTTGAAAGTGGCAATCGCCGATCGGCAATGTGGGTGATCGATGCGTCCATGGCGAGGGTCTACAGACTTTACAGAAGACAAAGAGTCCCAAATTTTTTTAATATATGTAAGGTGGGGTGAGGATGTAGGTTTTTTTTTACTTTTTTGATGAATATTAAGTATGATGTGGTGAATATTGGGTACAATGTGGTTGTTTTAAAAATTGAATGCACAATAAATACCCACCCCATGCAATCTGAGTATCCCACATTTTCCGGTTTTTTTTTTTAAATGGGCTTGGGTTAATGTGTAAATATGGGATATCTTAGATAGGTTAGGTAGTTTAATTTTTTTTTTAAAGTTTGATGGGGTCAATTGACCCCATAGTGTTACACTTGCCACCGCCCCTGCATGTGACATTTTTTAAATGCGTGTGAGAGTGTTAAATAAGATAATTTTTTAAATAACACAAAAAGATATTTTTATTCATTGACATAGATAAACTTTGAAATGTAATTCCAGCACCCCCAAGAATAGTTATCAAGATATCCTTAGTTTTTTTTTCTTTTATTTCCCATATTCTTTGTTTATGTTTCACTCAAATGGGAGACAAGAGATTATATAGTCGCATACTTTATTAGAAAAAAAATATAAAAATGCATGCATTAAAATCACTCGATGTTGTATTTTAATTTATGTGGAAATATATACTTCACTTTACGATTATACAGTATTTCAAAACGTGAGTGCAAAACTAATCGAAATACTTTAATTTTGTATATTGGGTGGTTCTAAGTTGTAACTTGATGATTTGAACTCCACAACTACCAAAATTAAATTTGGACCCACTAGGGTACATCTTCCATTATTTCCAATGTTGGTGGAGAGTCAGGTTCACTGTCAAAACCCCACACGTTTTATTGTTAACTGACCCATTCTAAAAACATGTACATTCATGTAAATGAATTAAACCTGATTGTTAGGATTCCAAATCAAATTGACCAACAGAGTCAGGTTAACTATCAGTCCTTCACACTTTTTATTATTTCAGGCATACAAGTCATAAATCATTGAATTATTAATTGACGGATTCTGAAAACATGTACATGTCAGTTTTCACATGTCAGTTTCTAATTAAGATGAGTGGATATGATTGAATCACACATCACAATTTTGATAACAAATTAATAGACATTGAACTTTTTAAGTTTGACAAGTTCAGACTCTTTAGACATCATGGAATGGTTTGTGATTTTTATTTTTGCCTTTTATATATATCACTGTCCAACATGTTTAAACACCAGCTGTTAATTTGTTATGTTGAGCAATTTTTTCCAAACAATCTGTGGTTTTGACCAGAGCCGAAAGTGACTTTTGGTACATTTAATAGTGGAAATTACATTTGACCGGGACAAAGCTTATGATGTAGGAATTGTTAGGAATAGGGCACGTCTATCCCCACACACCATTTGCCTAGTAACACTAACCAAAAAAACAAAAAACACATATATAAATTTAATTTGAATATCACTAATTCCACAAATCATTCGACGGTCGATCTGTCAACCTTCTTATATAACAATTGACAGTTGGTCTATTAACATTTATCTAATAAATTCGATAGTCATTTTGTCAACTTTTTTTACAACATTCGACAGTCTCTCTGTCAACCTTCTTTTACAAACTTCGACAATAACTTTGTCAATTTTCATTTACAACATTTGACAGTTGGTATGTCGACCTAGGAGGGATTATTCGACCTTCGCAGTGTCGAACCAAATATTTTTTCAAATTAAAACTTGAGACACATTTGACCACATTCAACATTCAATGTACATCAAAATATCAACACATCCACATTACATTCAACACTTACATTACAATTACCACATGACTACTAATAAAAACACTTGAACCAAAAGCAACAACTAATGTTTTTCAACCTCCTTGCATTTGCATGCAAAACTATTGCGGAAAATCAGAACCAATTAATCTAATCCACATACTCTAATTTAAAACCAAAATCTTCCATTAAATATAAGTTTTTTTAAAACTCCGTCTATCTCAAAATCTTCACTCCCTGAGTTTTTCTAAAATCTTACAACTAAATAACCATACTCATTAACCCAATCCTTACAAAGCCATAAACAGATGATAATTTTACTTTACATTTAATGTTGAATGTGATCAAATGTGTCTTAGGTTTTCTTTTTAAAAAATACTCAGTTCGACACTGTTAAGATCGAAGGTGGAAAGAAAAATTGACAGAGATTTTGTTGAATGTTGTAAAGGAAAGTTGACAGAGCTGCTATCAAAGTTTGTAAAGGAAAGTTGACAGGGAGACTGATGAAGAGATTGTAAAAGAAGGTTGACAGGATGACTGTCGAAGATTATTAAATAAAGATTGACAGACCAATTGTCGACTGTTCTAAAAGAAGGTTGACAAGTTGACCGTCGAATGATTGGTGAGATTAGTGATGTTCAAATTAAATTTATAAATATTTTTTTTTATTTTTTTTGTTGGTGTTATTAGACAAATAGTTGGTGAGAGTAGATGTGCCCTTAGAAATAAAGAGTTCATTGAATTGTAATAGGATAGAATCAAATCTCAACTAAATGATTTGATGAACAAATTGGATTTGAATCTATCCAAACTTAGATTTTGGAGTATATAAATAAGATTAATGTAATCCCTTTCTTATCATTTCTTTTCTTATTTCTCTCTGCATTATGTTTTAAATTTATTTTAGATTTAAATTCACCAAATATTATATATGTGAATGGAATGTGATCCAATCAGTGTTAGTCTGACATAGACGTGGGATCCAATTTGTAGCTGTAAATTCAATTGTCGTATTTTGTGCAGTCAAAACGGAAAGAAAGAAAGTCTTAAAAAGGAAAAATATAATATTGGTGAAGACCGAAGTCGGTGAAGATGCATGTCTATCTTCAGCTTAGAAAAAAAAAAATTGAACATGACTTTTCATTGCACATTATGTGACACTTCCACATCAATTTTGATTCGATCAAAGGTTATTTTTGCTGCTTCAAATGAGAGGACCAAAAGTGTTTACTAAATTAATGGCACATTTTTTTTCCTTAAAGATGTTTTAAATGCAACGTTTGCATCTAGGTTTGGAAGACCTGCCAACTTTATTGGAAGGTGTGTATTTTATATTCCTCAACTAAAAAGAAGGGTAAAAGAGAAAGCATAAGCAAAGAAGATCTATTTATGGTTTTTTAGGGAAAAATCCATATAACCCCCTACAATCTTTTTGATATCTATATAACCCCATGTAATCTCAATATATCCATATAACCCCCTGTAAACACACCATAAATGCAAATAATCCTTTACGGTTAAAATTCTTTAACAGAGTTGAAATATTTTGAATATTTTCCGTTATCTAAACCATGATTAACAAATATGTATTCTTTTAACCCTTGAAAAACAGTCAATAGTTAAAAAAAAACCCCTCATATTTCTAATTTTACACTCTTTTAGGGTTTTTTTTTAAATATTGGCTGCTTTCATAAGGTTAAAAGAATACATATTTGTTAATCATAATTTAGATAACGAAATATATTCAAAATATTCCAAATTTGTTAAAGAATTTTTAATTGCGGAGAGTTATTTGCATTTATGGTGTGTTTACATGGGGTTATATGGATTTATTGAGATCACATGGGGTTATATGGATATCAGAAAGATTACAGGGGGTTATATGGATTTTTTCCTCTTTTTTTTAATGCATGGTTGGTACTTGATGATGCATATTATTACGGGAAAAATCCATACAACTCCCTGAAATCTGACTGAAATTCATATAACCCCCTTACTTTTCTTAAAATCCATATAACCCCTTGAAAACACCTTGTAAATCCAAATAACCCTCTAAATAAAAATTTTTTAATACATGGTGAATATTTTGTGCATATTTCGTTTAGTTAACTTTGACTAAAAACACGATATACTAAAAAATCATTATAATATATTAAAAATGTAAAAAACCTATAAAAATGATGATTTTACCATCTTTGGATATATTATAAAACTCTATTCGGAAGGGTAAAATTGTTATTTATAAAAAAAAAATTCACATTTTTAACACATTGTAAATTTTTTTGGTATACTGTATTTTCTACCAAAGTTAACTAAACAGAATATTTATAAAATATTCATCATCTGTAAACGTAATTTTTTTTCAGAGTTATTTGGATTTATTAAGTGTTTTTAGAGGGTTATAGATTTAAAAAAAAAGTTGGAGGGTTATATAGATTTCAATCAGTTTACAGGGGTTTATATGGATTTTTCCCTATTATTATTATATATGTAAACGTTAAGCAATCTTAAAATACGTGCATGCTGGCTGAACACATGCGTGCTAATCATCTTTTTGGATTTGTCATCAATACCTACATTATATATATATATAATATTTAATAATAAAATATGGGTTACAAGTGGCTAAACACTATCCTCCGTATGCCTAGAGACATAAACCCAGAATAAGGAAGAATACAAGAGAATAGTAAAAAAAAGCTGTTTGTTTTGACAGAATAAACCCCGATAGTTATGTCTGGATAAGTTAGGATAAGGCCTGATAACTATTCTCAGAAAATTGTGGAATTGCTTATCAAGGCTTATCTATACCAATGGATAAAAATACCCTTCTTCGTCATTTTAAAAAAAATTTCTCACCTAACAGACTCACATAGATTTAAAAAAACTGTCACATCTATCAAATCAATCATATATCTCTCACACTATTCCCAGGGGGTATAATTGTCATTTAAAAAATCATAAACTCTTATTCATCCCTTATCAACCATTTATCATCACTTTATCCAAGGTGAACCAAACAACAAAAAAGTCATTTTTACGTTTTCCAATGAGAATAACAAAAAAAACAACCAAACAAAAAATTACTTATTCAGCCTGGATTGTTATCTATCCCAGTATAGCTATCGGGAGCGAATAACCCAATTTCACACCCCATACGGGGGGTATTTTTATACTATTATACTAGTTATATAGCACGTGGTTCAACATCTTAGTTATATATATATAAATAAAAATAATGATAATTACATAAAATTAAATATCATTAAATAAAAATACAAAATGTGTTTATAAATACAATGCTAAAAATAATATTTTCTATTTCATTTAATATATACAAAGATAACATGTACATATCTTAATTTAAATATCAATCAGAAATTTTGATTAAAGAAAAAAAAACAGTGGACACATTTTTATTTATTATATCGAATACTTATTTGTTCAATAACTAACGTAATGAATGAAGAATCATCAACATTTTTAAGCTAGAAAAATATAAAAAAAATAATATAAAGACTCATCTAAAGTTTTTGTACCTATAAATAAAAGATAAATAAAAGACCAAGTGTTCATAAATAAACATTGGGTAAATTGAATAACTTTCAATTGAATAAAGAAAAAGCGAACAATATATTAAAATGTTATTTTTAATAACATTATAATTAATTAAAATTAATTGTATACACTGTCCATTAGTCATATTTTTTATACATCGATTTGTTATTTGTACACACTCTAAACCTGGCATTTCTTGCATCCTAACCCCCCGTTTGTGGTGAAGAATAAATAATGGATAGGGAAGAATACAGTAGAATAGCCCCCAAACAGCTGTTTGTTTGACAAGAATAAACCTTGATAGCTATGCCTAGATAAGCTAGGATAAGGCCTGATAACTATTCTAAGAAAATGATGGAATTGCTTATCAGGGCTTATCTATGCCAATGGATAAAAATACCATTCTCTGTCATTTTAAAAAATTTATCTAACCTAACACTCTCTGCACACATTTCAAAAACTGTCACATCTATCATATCACACACACATCTCTTATACTTATTCTCAAACACAAATTATTTATGTAGGGGTATAGTTGTCATTTAAAAAGTCATAAACTCTTATCCATCTCTTATCTACCACTTATCCTTATTTTATCCAAGGTGAACCAAACAACAAAAAGATCAATTTTATGTTTTTCAATGAGAATAACAGAAAAAACAACCAAACAAAAATTTACCTATTCAGCATGGATTGTTATCTATCCTAGTATAGCTATTAAGGATGAATAATCTTATGTCAAGAATAATTAAGTAAATGTTAGATTATACTCTATTAAAACAATTGATTTAAGAAACCATCAAGAATAATTGGTTTAACACCTTATAGCTACCTAGGGTCTCGGACATTCAAGTTTCTGATGGGTATTTAGTATTTACATATATGCTTCTTAAATTCATTTATTCAATGATAAAAGGGCATGATGATGAAAGACATAATCATATAATAATAATAATAAATTAGCAAAAGGCATGGCACATGAACAAAAAAAAAAATTCATCCATCAACTTGGTTCATATCTTGGAATAGAGATGCTCTAAAAAGGAAAACACAAAATTACCTTTTAGGTGTTTTCAATGTCAAAAAGAATTCTTAATAAAACTCTACTTTGTTATTTGATCATATACTCTCATTTTAATTTATTTTTTACATTATCTAATGAATTCTAAAAATGATGAAAAAGACATAGTAATTGAATGAAAAAATAGTGACCCACATGGCAAAAGACGGATTATCAAATTGAGGTAGCGAATGATATGATAATGCATTAGTCTTTAAATCAATTAACATGAGTCATAGAGTGTCTCAGGCATCAGAGTTTAACTTCATATAAAACCTAATATACCCAATTAACATAAATGATAAAAAAAAAATATTATGGCACAATTCTAGAATATTAAATTTAGTGTATAAATTAAATAAATCAAATAAATTACTGATTTGCAATTTTTAGGATCAATTAAAACAATTAAATTAAATGGGTAGATTAAGTAAAAAAAATGATATTTATTATTAACAAACAACACTCCTGGAATATGAACAAGAAGGAAAGAGATAATAAAAACTATTTTCATAAATTTATTTATAATGTTGGTACACTATTTTGCAATCCCTTTTGTAGTTCCGTTCACGTTAAATATGAAAAATTTGAGTTCTTCAATATTAATTTTATTCCTAGCTAAAAAGAATTAATTAATTTTATTTTTAATATTAACTACAAATTATTCAAATCTTATCTAAATATTCTCTCATAACATTATTTGGATTTCAGATATTCATATTTATATAATTTTTTAAAAAATAAATTCTATTTCTATATCTATACTCTTCTATAAACCGCGAGTGGATGGGCGTATCGGGGGCCGTTTTGTAATTTTGTCAGGGTCATTGTCAGATAGAACCCCCTGTTCAATATGTTTTACAAAACGACCCCTATATATGTTATAAACAAATCCCTGATATTTATAATCAGGTCACTGACAGAAAACAAACGACTACTTTTGTCTTTTCCTGGGCTTTCTGCAGATCCACCCCCAGGTTCTACCAGTTTCACAACTGGACCCCATATGTGTTATAAATAGGTCCCTGATTCAGATTTCAAGAATTATAAGCAGGTGCCTAATCTCAGAACATGACTCCTCGGTCTTCAAATTTCATTCGATGATTTTTCAGACCATTAGGATATCTATAAAATTATAAAATATAAATATTTTAGTCATATTAATAAATACATAAATTATAGATGGAATTGAACTCATTTGATTTCTATAAAATTATTGATGGATGTCGTGTTTTCGAATTTAAATTTTTTTTAATTGATTTTAGATCAATATGTATCACTTTTTCTTTATATGTGAAAATAAATATATTTTTAGGTTTTTCACGGCATTGTTTTTTTTTATTGATTAGACTGTTTGTAGGAGGTTCGGTAATCATTTTTTAATTGATAGTGGTCGAAAATTAGATTATGTGGTTGACTGTGCATACTCTGATCAAATGTAATTGTTGATTTTTTTGTGGTCTTAATTTTGGTTGGTAAAAATGATTGAATCTAAAACTTTTCAAAAATTAATGTCCTTAAAAGAGATAGAATAGATGTTTTTTTTGTTTTATTTTTAATATAGCTTTGAATGGATCTTCACTTAATGTTAGATACAGTTCCAAATACAACCCCAAATGCAGTTATCACATATTTAATTTTTTAAAATAGTAAACATTGCACCATTTTGAATTTAATGTATTCATTTTTAGTAAATGTTAAAAAAAATAACAAGGTATATATCTCACATAAGGAGATGTATATACATCATTAGATGACTATTAAATAAATAAAGAGGTATAAGAGGGTGTATTTCTAGTTGTAAATGGAATTGTTATATGAAAAATAAGTATATGCTGAAATACAATAATAAATTTTTTGTTTCAAAAATATAAAATATACATGATAGAACTCCAGTTCTCAAATATTGTTTTTGTTTTAAAAGAATTGTTTATAATAATATGGACTCTTGTTTATCTTCTAATTATAATATAAAGTAATTTATATAATTCAATTCAAACAAAGTATAGATCACTCACGGATGCGCGTAGATCCAACTAGTATCTTTATAATAAACAAAATCAATTTTGATAAATCCATATAAGATTTAAAAAATAATATTTATTAAGCTATCGGCTATTTATGGTCCAAATTTTCATTTCTATTTTTTGTACCTTCATTAATGATAGTTATGGGTGGGTTTTTCGTGATAGGTAAATACACACATATTTTTAAAAATCAATTGTCACCATGAGGTGATAATTTAGTACAAATTTTTAATAAAATTTTCAGTTTCCTAGGGGTCATAGATATATATTATTGTTTTATAAATTTTTCGGTTGCCGAGGGTTCATAGATATTTTTCTATCTCATTTAATTTTATTTATTATCAATAATTCATTTATTTTTTTACAACTCAAATAATTAGTACTTCACATGGAAGAAAATAAACCAACATTGATTTATAAAAATAAAAATAAACTATAAATAAGTACATGGCATATAACAATAAGTGAAATACATGATTACTAAAAATATGATATAACAAACAAATGCTATTAAAAGTAATTGATGATAATAAAATTTAATATTCCACATGGAAAAAATTAAAACCGAATACAAATATAAGTGAATGACATGATTAATAAAAATTAATGTGAATACAAAATCAAAATATTAAAACTAACAACTTACTCTTTCTGTCTATCAAATATGAAATTAAATTTTTTTTTTTTGTTAGATGTAACTCTGGAAATTCAAATCCAGAAGAAATAAAATAAAACCTTGTTAGTTGTACATTTCATCATCCTTTTTTTTTTTTTTGCTCTACTACTCAAGAATTTTCACAAATATAGTCATAATCACTTTGCAATCCAACATAGTGAACCTACAATCAAATCATCATCCTCATCAATAAGTATCATAGAAATATAAATAAAAACAACATAGCTTATACAAGGGAAAAAAAAAAGCACAACACAAACACACATATAAAATAACCATGAAAAAAAAATCCATTTATAAGATACAAGTAAATGCCGTGATAAAAAAACAGGGGAAAGAGCTTTAAGTTAAATGCCGAGATTTATTATATATAAAAAAAAGTTAAAAAGGAGTTTAAAGAGCTTCAAATTAGGAGACTCATATTCTTTGAATAAAATCAAATCCCAAAAAATATGGAAAAATAATAACAGAAATGGCTTACCCTTATCTTTCTTAGCAATAAAATTTTTAAATTTTATAACATATAATAATTTATATATTATAATAAAAATAATGTAATTTTTTTTATAGAATTCAATTGAAATCAATTTAATGAATATTTTTAAATTTGAATTATATAAATGATGGTTTATCAAATCTGATTTTCAAATCTTAAAATATATTTATGATTTATCTAAATCTAATTTAAAATTCTAAATAAATAAGATATAAATAATTATTAAATAGGGTGAAAAGGAAAATAAAAATATTGGGTCAGAATCTTTTTAATAAGTAAGTAATAGAAATTACATAAATGATGATTTATCAAATCTGATTTTTAAATCTTAAAATATATTTATGATTTATCTAAATCTAATTTCAAATTCAAATTTTAAATAAATAAGATATAAATAATTATTAAATTGGATAAAATTGAAAATAAAAATATTGGGTCAGAATCCTTTTAATAAGTAAGTAATAGAAATTATATAAATGATAATTTATCAAATCTGATTTTTAAATCTTAAAATATATTTATGATTTACATAAATCTAATTTCAAAAAATAAAATGTAAATAAATAAGATATAAATAATTATTAAATTGGGTAAAAACGAAAATAAGAATATTGGGTCAGAATCCTTTTAATAACTAAGCAATAGATATTCATGGAAATAAAATTTAATGGATATATATAGTGAATATATTTAATTTTGAAATTTTAAAATTTGAATATATATATATATATATATATATATATTATTTATTGATTTTAAAATAAAAATATATTTATATGATTTAATAAAATCTGATTTTGATATCTTAAAATTTTATGTTTTGTGTAAATCTGATAATAATATATTAGTAATTAAACAAATCATAATCTTATTAGATCATATCGTATCATTTAATGATTTTAAAATTTTCAAAATTAAATAAATCTATTACTATCATTAATTAAATAATTAATTAATGAATAAAAATGAAAATAAAAATATTGGGTCACAGAATTCTTTTAATAAGTAATAAATATTATTGGATTAGATCATATCATTTAATGATTTTAAAATTTAACTTAGATACACGTTTTGGATGATTTTGTTTTTGTATTAACAAAAAATCATCCTCAAACATGATTTTTCAAATGTCCATCATTAATTCAAATATTATGTCCTGAATTTTCTATTAAACATGTGAATTCAAAGCTGTTTTTCAGAAAGCATAAAAGATATGCTTTGTGGGAGTAAATTAAAATTTTAAAAAATGAAAAGGGTATGATTCTTGCGGATAAACTTATGTTACCAAGCCCTACCTAAGTGAGTTTAATTTGTCTAGATGAGAGTGATGACTTCACCAAACCCTCTACCAAGGTTCCATCATTCCATGCATAGGCATGCTAGACAGTAATTATTACTTTTCTTGGTAATTAATTATATTTAATTAATCTCTTCAAATTATAAGATCTAGAAAAAGATAAACTTTTTTTTTAATTTTATATAGGTCAAATAAAAATTATATATAGAATGATTCGATGGACTTGCAAATATCCAGAATCCAAATCCACCCAATATCTAAAATTTGTAAGTTATATATTTGATAATTGATTGTCATGCTTATAGAATAAAACAAAATAAATTAAAATAACGACATTAAATACATTTTAAAAAATGACATTAAATACATTCAGCAACAACTAAAACCCAAAATCTGACCTCCAAATAATCATTGGAACATATATTATCTTTCCAAGTTTCCAAGTATTTTTTTTCTTTTTGGTGAAGTGTTCAATAGTCTGATATAATTTTTTTTTTTTTTTTTTATGATTGAGGGACTTTGTGACTAATCTTATGATTAAACTGGTAGGTTACTTTCACGTGTCTGTTCCAGTCCCACAAAAAATTCTTTGAATTTTGTCAAGCAAACATGATTTTTTAAATAAATTTTATATACTTATTTACACAATATATGAAAAATCATTCGTGTTTTTAGCTAACAAAACATATATTTCACTATAAAATGAAATGCATGAATGGTTATGCTGTACAGATAGACTACATGTAATATATACCTTGCTATCCAATTCTAAACTTTATCAAATTCATCATTTTATTCAAGTGTCAATTCAACGAAAACTGGCAAGGTCCACCGTCCACTGAATTTTTTTTATATTAAACTCTTCGTGCATGGATTTTTAATTTTAATGTAAATTAAAGTTTGTTGTCATGTTTTCAAGTCCAGTTATTTGACAAATGTATGCATCTTATTTGAAACAAAAACTTTGGTCGAATAAAAATGTTGTTTTTGTTTGACATGAGAGAGGTGTCCAAGAATACCGAGTCCCATAAAGGAAACAATTAAAATTGTTTATTAAAATTGATAAACCAATTCAAAACAATCCTCATCAACATTTTAATTTGAAAAGCTAAAGTAGTTGTTAATCTTGAAAATCCCACATGATGCCACTGATTACGTAATCATTGTACGTTGTCTTTAGTCCCTCATACAATGTTAGTAGTACTTTCTTCTTTGCATGGAATATAATAATTAATTACTGGTTATAACATTTCCCAAACAGGAATCTAATGCCTTGTTTGAACAGAAAAATAGGAGGATAATAAAATGGAAAAGAGGGAGGAATACATCTAAAAGCTTTTTGGTTTTTAAGGAATAAGTGGGATAAATAAATTAATGAGAATAAGATGGTTTTCGTATTTTAAATCTTTATTGGAATTGTGTTATTTCATTCAATTTAGTTGAAGTTAAAAATGAACAAATATTCAAATGTAAATGTTAAGTAGTTTAGTCTTTATAAGGCATGTGCATGCCAGTTAAACACATATTTATCTTTTTGGACTTGCCAGTTAAATAGCTACATTTTATATAGGTCGCATGTACAGTATTGATTAAAATGTTAAAAAATGAAAATAAGACTCTTGTATAAGTTGGCCTTCTTGAATGGTATATCTTGTTTACTATATAATAATTTTTTAATCAAGTTGAATCATGTTGGTCACATGTGCATTTGAGGAGTCCAAAAATTGAAAGCTGATTTGATTCCTCTTCTTTAGAAAGTTAGAGATCTAATTGGTCCTCCAGGAATTAGAGAAAGAAAAAACAAAGCTTTTCTTTTTAGGTAGTTCAATTGAAAAAGAGTGATATGACAGATTTAAAAATCCAGACATATATAACTAACATTTTTAATGTTTATTAGTTGAGTGGAGCGTGTGAAACATTCTAAACTGAGGTAAAAGAGTGTTTTAAGTATTAAGCTATTCTATATTAAAAAAATGGTTAAAGAATAGGAAAAATACTCAAAAAAATCTTTTAAAAGTTTCAAATACTCAAATAAACCCTTTTAAAAAATTGTACCATAAAAAGTCTTGTTTCATAATTTTGGAAACTAAAAAGACTAACATACTCTTATGTAATTTTTAAACTCTATCTAATCATATTTAAAAATTTTCATAACCATCATCTAATTGAAAAAATAATATTAATACAAGAAATGATTTTTATTTGAGAGTGATTTTACATGTTATTAAATTGTTTAAGTATGCTATCAAAAATGTTAAAATTTTCAAAATTGTCATTCATAAATTTACAAGATATTTTTTGGATTTTTTCTTACTTTTTAAAGTTTTTTTCAATTTTTTTGTTATTTATATTTTATAAATGTCTCGCATAAGAATTTTTTGCATAATATTAAATATATATAAGTCCCCAAAAGATTTTAGAAAGTTTAGAATATCTAAAAAATATTTTATAAAAAAATTCAATTTTTAATAATTTAAATCTTAATGGTGTATTTAGATATACAAAAAATAATAATAAACTTCATGCACAAATTAAAAAAATATTTTATTATTTATAAATATTTTTTAATTGGGGTGTTAAGCAATTAAATATATGTGATAATGTTTAAATAGTAGATAACATAAAAGTAATCAAGTCATTGTACTTTCTAAAATTGTAAAACATGACATTTTTAGGTATAATTTTAAAAAGTGGTTGATTCGATATTTCTAACTTTTAGAAGAATAAAATTTGAATATTTTCCCTCTATTATATATGCCCATTTGCATTAAAAAAAATAAATTATTGCATATTTAAGAAAATATATATCTTATTAGATAAATGAGATTGCATGCATAGATGCATATAAAATTATATAGAACGTTTTTTCAAAAAAAGAAGTTATATAACGTTGTTATGTGATTCTTCAAATTTCATCATTTTATGCCATTGTCAAGTCCTGCCCACACTTGACGTGGTCGACAGGGGCGCCCCCCATCTCATGGGGACGCAGGACCGAATCTTGCAGTTGGCCGGAAGCAAAAAATTGATATACAACCCTATGGGCTGGGTATTGTGGATTTTAAATCACTGTTTTCTCTGGACCCTTGTTAGCCCATGTTTACTTAGTAATTTATCGTATAGTCGGGACTATTAATTTGAATGGGCCTTTGTTGTTGAAAAA
Organism: Acorus gramineus; assembly: GCA_030737835.1. Lineage (NCBI taxonomy): Eukaryota > Viridiplantae > Streptophyta > Magnoliopsida > Acorales > Acoraceae > Acorus > Acorus gramineus. The sequence goes on along the minus strand of CM060854.1, from coordinate 8,562,327 downwards.
AAAAAAAGGTTATTGACTCTGGCAAGGTACACACAATTCTAAAAATGTCTACATACACGGTACCTCCAAAAAATTGGAAAATTTATGCATCTTTAGTCTTAATCAAATGTCAGACCAAAAATTTGTCATTTCTAAATTTCTATGTAGAAAATGTTGTTTTTTTTATTGACCTAACAAGAGAAGTCTTAGAATACTGAGACAAATTCTCAGCCTAAAATGGGCATTTTCATGGTCTGATGCCACTGATTTCGTAATCACTGTTGTCTTTAGTCCCCCATAGAATGTTCATGATACTTTTCTTTATCTTATATATGGAAAATATAAATTAATCAAACAATGTGACTGTCTAAGAAATAAAGATAGCTAATCATATTTGTGTATCACATATGGTCACGGAAGTATGAAATGGAGAAAGTGTAGGTATGAGATATTGAGGTGTTTTGGTCCAAAGAATAAGCGACCAAAATACATGATCAAACATAACCACTTTATTTTCTCTTACTAAAAATTCTAGTCAATTGCAGTATTCCATAAAAAGAGTTATGGAAGATAGAAGTTATTAACATAGCATAAATCTATTCATGATTTAATATAAAAGGCAATGCCATTAGCATCACGTGATTGTATTCAAGAAAGTTTCATTTGGATGTTTAAATTTTTAAGTGGTGTAATTTAGCTGAAAATAAGTTGTTGAGTCATATCTGTTGAAATTTGTTAGAGATTTAAGTTAAAAATAATTTAAAAAGTTACTATCTGAAAGTTGGATTGATGATTTTTTTAAAGATTATAGTAACATTACAATATTTTCGTCAGGGAAACAAATATCATCAACATATCTGAGGAATAACAATTGTATCCCTTTATATACGTACACAAATAAAATTTTGGTTGTTGTGGATTTTTTTAGAGATCCCTTCTTGTCATCCTTCTAACTTAATATTGAGATTTGGATCATATCTCCTTAATTTAAAAAAAAAATGAATGGCAAAAATTAAATAAAGGACTATAGTCTAGCTATTTTTTTTATCAATAAAATGGTTATCTCAGCATTTTAGATATATTATATATTATATAGGATTGCATGCACATATTTAATAGAATTATAGAAAGACATGTCGAGTGAATCGGATTCCGACCATAGAAGGGTGTTTATTTTAATATGGAATTAATTATTTTAATCAAACATGCTTTGTGGACCTGAATTGCATACTTTTTCAGGAAAATTTGGAACCCGATATAGAATGAGATATTTCTTTTTAGGAACTCAGATTTGGTAAGGAATGTTTAGGAATAAATACAAAATATCAAATAGAAGAAAAAAAATTTGATCAGAAATGTTTAAAAATGAATGTATAAATAAATAATTTCAAACATAATTTTTATAGGTATTCGAGTGATAAAAAATGACAATGAACGTCTAACGTCAAACCGGCCCAATAAGTGTCGAATCCATTCTTTCAATGGGTTATATGATCCTTTAAACTATTTATAATAGTCTTTGTTACACTCACACACTTATCTTTTTTATAGCCCATTTGTTGTCTCATATACGCGCGCGGATATATATTATAATTTTTATATTTTATATAAATAAGCCTATGCGTATATAATATATATTTTATTAAATGATATATAATAGTTACAAAAATCAAAATGGATATGGAGTATAAAAATATGATAATATGATGGCATTTGAGGCAAAAAATGATACTAATGGGAACATTTTTTCTTAAACTTTCTCTCTCCTTAGTTTCTGTCATCACCCAAACGTGACGTGTGTGAAGGTGGTGGATCTGCACACACACAAAAAAGAGTATATAACCCTCTTGTAAACTCTCCAAAATTCATATAACTCCCTGATTTTTCTTGAAGTCCATATAACCCTTTCAAAACACCTATGTAAATTCAAATAACTAGCACCTGAGTTAAATTTCTGTTGATAGATGAGGAAATTTTTTTAGAATATTCTGTTTGGTTAACCTTAATTGAAAATATAGTAAAACAAAAATCTCCTACAGTGTATTAAAACCGAAAAAAATCATCTGTAAATGATAATTTTATCCCCCGAATAAGATTTTATAATCTATTCAGAAAGGTAAAATCATCATTTATTTAGGGTTTTCTACATTTTTAACATATTGTAGAAGATTTTTGGTATACTGTATTTTTAGCTAGGGTTAATCGAACGGATTATTCGAATAATATTTCTCATCTGTTAATGAAATTTTAACTCAAAGGGTTATTTGGATTTATATAGGTGTTTTTAGGGGGTTATATGGATGTCAAACAATGTCAGGGGGTCATATGGATCTCTGGAAATCTATAGGGGGTTATTTTGATGTTTCCAAAAAAAAAAAATGAATAAACATCAAGTATTAATTCAAAATAATAACATTTCTGCTTTTATATATCTTTAATTTCATATTTAAAATTTGTTTTCTGAGAATGGGATTTGGTCCATAAATTTTAGATTTGCTAATTGACACTGCATTTAATATCTATAAAATCCTTTTAACAGTCTCTATATGACGACATTCTATTAGAGATGAATTTTATATCGTTTAAATCCAACTATCCACTAATATATATTTCTTGGTCTTAGGGTGCGTTTGGATGTGAGGTTGAAACACTGAGATTCTTAAAATTTTATGTTTCAAACTCAGTTTTTGAAAAGCTATGTTTTAATAGATTTTCAGTTGAAAGATTTTTTGACCTAAAAATGAAGATTGTGATTTGAAAAGCTAAAAGTTAAAAATGTGTTTGGATATGAGTTTGAGAATTTTTAACTTTTCAAACGCAGAATCTATCTAAACTCATATCCAAACGGACCTTAATCAAATATGAATCCAAATACTGGGGTTGTTTGAAAACCAAGTAGAAATTATTGTTTTGTTTGACATCCAGACAGAGTCTTGGAATAAGTGCATGATTGAGTTTCTCTACTTGTCAAAAATCAATTCAAAACTTAGATAAATTTAACAATGATATTATATTAGCATAGAATATTCAAATCACGCAACAATATTTGAACCTTAGTCATCAGAGACCTCCTCGACACATGATGTAATTAGTTTCAAAAGCATAATTTGTTTCTAGTATTTTCTCCATAGACATAAATTAACGAAGATCATATATATATATATATATATATATATATAAATGTAGTTGATCATTTTAAAGATAATTAGATCGAGTTTTTATTTGGTTGCTATTAATTTTTCTGCTTTGTTGGAGTCTTATTAGAATATAATTATAATTTTAAATTGATTAATACAAATAGATTATATCTACCTCTCCAGATATAAACATACATATGGATTAATTTATTCTACCTTATTAGGCATAATTATTATATGGGAAAAATCGATATAACCCCATGGAAAGTTAGTCATTGCAAAAGATATAATATCCCAGAATATTCCATCACATATAATTGTCTAGACATTAAAGTCTTTATAAACAGTGATAAAGACAAATTAGTCCCTGCAAAAGATAAAATTGCCCCTGAAAGACTTTTACATTAAATTGTGTATACATTACAGTCCATATAAATAATCATAAAGACAAATTAGTCATTGCAAAAGACAAAATTACCCCTGAAAGATTTTTACATTTAATTGGATAGACATTATAGTTCTTATAAATAATCGTAAAGACAAATTGGTCCCTGTAAAAGATAAAAATGCCCCTGAAGGATTTTTACATTTAATTGTGTAGACATTGCAGTCCTTATTTACTTATAAACAATCATAAAGATAAATAATATAATTTTTTATTTATTCTTTCATCTTTTATCCTATTGCTCACACTCTACCTGAACAAGTAATGAATAATGCTCTTTTCTTTAAGGTGTTTGCTTGCTTTGAAATACATATACATGATTTTTCAAAAAAATTGTTTATTTACATTCTTGGCATAGAAAATTTTAATAAACTCAAGCCACTTTTTTTAATTCCTTACAAACAAAAAGGTAAAAAGAATGCATTCTACCGGTTAAAATATTTTTTTTACATCCAAATTGAGATCTTCAGGTGGAGTGTGAGCGATAGGATAGAAGATAAAAAAATAAATAAATAAATTATATTATTTGTCTTTATGATTGTTTATAAGGACTGCAATGTCTACACAATTAAATGTAAAAATCTTTCAGGGGTATTTTTATCTTTTACAAGGACCAATTTGTCTTTACGATTGTTTATAAGGACTGTAATGTCTATCCAATTAAATGTAAAAATCTTTCAAGGGCAATTTTATCTTTTGCAGGGACTAATTTGTCTTTATGATTATTTATAGGGACTGCAATGTGTACACAATTTAATGTAAAAGTCTTTTAGAGGCAATTTTATCTTTTGCAGGGACTAATTTATCTTTATGATTGTTTATAAGGACTTCAATGTCTACACAATTATATGTGATGGAATATTATGAAAATATTCCATTAAGTTTGGATGGAAATTTAACTCAGGGATGATAATTGGGTTTTTCTGAGTTTTCGGGGACTCGTACGTCTGTCCCAATTTTAGTAGGGACTTATATGGGTTTTTTCCATGTTTACAGGAACTTAGATGTCTTTAACCTTTTTTTTTTTTTTGTAAGTGACTGGTATATTCTTTTATACTTGAATTATACTGCACTTTTCCTGGAAAGAATATTGCATTCGAGTAGGAAAACATCAAGGGCAGTGGTGATATACTTTCTAGGCTCCTGTTTGTGTAACCGAATATATGGGGAATAGAGTGGAATTGGTGTGAATAAGACCAAAAACTTATCCCACATTAGATAAACATGAATAGTTATTTATAGTGACGGTTAACTTTGATATAAACAAAATGATCTTATAATTAGATCATCATGATTCATCTATATCCACATGCAATGCATAATTCAAAAAGTTCAAAGTAGCTGGATCCATTAGATAGCAGGAATTCAAATGTGTCACATTCTATTATATTATATGTTTCATTTTCTCCATCACTGATAAATACATTCCATTGTATGCGCGTAATGAAGTTCTCCATGAACTTTTCTTCACATCTTGTTATACAAGTTTTCCAAATAATGAGTAAACACATATCATTCTTATTGAAATGAATGTAGTCTTAATCAAATGTGAAAACAAAAAAATCCTCATTAGAAATCTATATAGAAAGTGTTGTCTTGGTTTGACATATCCAAATGATAAGTCTAAGTGGACTGAGTCCATTTAAAAAATAAAACCGAGTTTTTTCAGTAGAGTTGAAAATATGTTTTCAAAACAACCTCATCGACATGAAAATGATGTTTTTGTTGATTGTTCAAACCTAGGAAACTTTAGAAAGGCTTAAACAGTTTCATCATTAATATTGATTTCGTAAGCACCATTTTTTATAGTTCCTCAAATACTGTTCTTGATTTATACTTGGGAAAGGGTAGGGAAGATTAATCAATAATAAAAAAAAAATGTTTAGAAAAATATATATAGTTGGACAACTTTGTAGAGGTCAAGTGACATCCTTCATGGACTATATATATAGCATGAGCATTATTTTAAGACAAAAGTCTTTTTTTTTTTTTTGTCAACAAAATGGTTTCCAGCATTTAAAACTTTTTATATTGGATTGCATGCACGTATTTAATTAATAGTATAAGACGTCGCGAGTGAATCAGAATTGACCATACAATTAAGTGTGACAGGTTCCATTGTATATCTTATATTTCTTAATGAATGTTGAATTTTTTTAAAAAAAATTAACAGGTTTTTCAATTATTTAAATTGCACTTTTCCGGGAAAGACGGGTTTGCATTCATATTTTTATGTGGGTCAGAACATTCTCGTGAATGAAATTAAAATTAGAATATCATAATCATTTTTGCATATCTCTTGATAAATTTTTTCTGAATTTGCATTCCCACATAATCTATTAAAATTAGATTTTTATGAATGGAGAAAATTCTGCTTTTGGACTAAAATTATCAAACTTGTCCAAAATATCAAATTCATTTTTTTAATTTTGAGTGCCGACAAGTTCCATTCAACCATTAAAAGAAGTCTTGGATCCCAATAAACAATTTTACATTGAGATTCAATTTTTATTTTATTTTTTGGAGACAGTTTCCTTCTATTCGAACAGTTCACCATCTTGGAAAATGATATGTATTTGGTGGGGGTGACGGGATCGGAAAAAAAAGAGAGAAAAGTCTATATATATATATATATATATATATATATATAGATATTCATGTCTTGAAAAATTATATGTCCAGCTCGTTGTATAACTCCAACCACACTATTTTTTTTTTTTTTTAAATCCATATACTCTCCTAATGGAATATATATTTAGATATAGTCCATACATGTTGTACGTACACCAGTTCGTACATGTTGTACGAAATGAAATATATACTTAAATATAATATTGTGATTTTTTTTACTTTAAAAAAATGAAAAAAAAATATTATACACTATTATATACCTCATACAATATGATAATACAATATATATTGTATTATCATAGTATATGGAGCTGCAGCCTGGGCAGCAAAATGAACTGAGTGTATCAGCGCTCTAAATATGATAATTGACTGCATTTAACATCTATAATATCTTTGTAACCGCCTCTATATGACCACATCCATTACAGGTGAATTTTAATGGATATGCAATTCTAAATTCAACTATTTCGTGAATACGGAATGAATCATCTGTTTGTTTTTCAAAATTGATGTACAGGAGATGATCCATTTTGTCTTGATTTTTTTGTTTTATTATAGATTATCTCACTTCTCATGAAATGATACAATCAAAGTGATAGTAACTCTAGTGGTAGATGTAGGACATAAAATAAGTAATGCAAATATAGAGAAATCACTCGCATTGCAATCAACAATAACAATGACAATTCCACTCTCCATTTCTATGCTTGCACACTCCACCCCTGCATTTTCCTTTGCAAAATTTGTCACAGTGAGTCATGTCTCTGGTAACTTTTGGGTTGCAACTACCAATATGGTTCTCAGCACAACATTTTTGAGCCACAGCGCAGCCTGTAAGAAATATGGATGATTAAAATTACACACACAACAAGATAATAATTCTCTTCCAAACTTTCGAAAAAAAGACTTTTGAGACAATCTCCTTGCACAGTCTCATTCGCTGGCTTAACAGTTTTTGAATTTTTTTAATATGCATACTTATGTAATGAAATATAAATTTTCACAAAAATAAAGTATATATTTGAATCTACAAAGCATGGACACTTCTCCCGTACTCTATATCCGTGTTGGACACGGACATGCCCTCAACATGTGTCGGATACGGTCTCATGCGTGTCTGGTGAATTGTGCCTAAATTCTGGTATGGACATGGACCCAACTTGTTGCAGCCCAACAGTTTAAATAAAAAAACAGAAAGTCCTAAACAGACAGCCCAAGTGTCCAGCCCATTCAAACAGACCTAATGCAACCTATTTAAACAAAACTCAAACCTGAAATGGCGGTGTATGGTAAAACAATTGACTTTATATAGATATACAATATATTTTTATTTATTATATTAATTTATTTATTGTCATGTTCTAGCTGTAATTATGTCTTATTTTTAAAAAAAATTATCGTGTCACCGTGTATCTCGTTAGACTTGAATACTTTTTGCAAAAATAAAAATAAATAAAAATTTATGTACTAAAACAAACTAATATGTAATAGGGACATAGGGTTACAAAACGGGGTTGCGAGAGAGATTGTTTGACGCCAAAAAGAACTGACGAAATATATATATATATATAACAACAATAAAAGGCCATCTTACTCGCTGCACTAATAACCAAACACACTATGAGAAAAGCAGACAAATTAGACAATGTAGCTCTACCCATGTTATCTTCTCCCTTTCTGTCACTCAAATGGTGTCTATATTACCTTCATTTTGTAGAGGTTTGGCCCTATTGAAGGCTATATATAATATTATATTTTGCTGAAATTAGAAGAGATTTACATCTATTGTATCTACATTTTTTTTAGAGGTAATGAAATTGATATCTTGAAACTATTTACATACATCAAATCTCATGAATCAACTTTTTCAGAGGGAATGAAATCTCTTTATTTTTTTTGGTATTCAGGGAATGAAATCTCATTGATATCATGAACTATTTACATGTATGAGAATCATTTTAGATTATATCTTACATGAAATATGTACACAGATAATTAGTAGTATATATATATAGAATTAATGATAGTAGGACGACCTGGTTTCAATCCCGGTCTAACCCCATGTGGGGACAATTTCTTGTTGACTATTGACATGCATCCAGTTATGTTATACTACCCATGTGGGCCTTGTTATAAAAAAAATGATATGGAGGACTAGTTACATTCAATTGGACCAGACACTAAATGGACCAGGCCCATTGACCCGTTAAATCTTCATGCAATATCCATGAATCTCTGGTGAGATAACTTCAATGCAGCTGATCTTAGCCTTTTCTGATCTGATCTTAAACTAGTGTAATGTTCGTACACTAGATGAATTTTAGGAATTTTAGGGATCTGGGTAGGTTTGAGTGTCTGAATGTTCATACATCTCATAGTGGGGGCACCCCGCTATTTGTAGACGATGATAGCGTGTCGAGCATGCTTTGTTGATGTGGAATAATCTTCCACATGGACCAATGATAGAGTGGCACATATACTTGTTCTTTCTTCTTTGACCGAGTTAACTGAATGATCTGACACTAGCTGTCATGTCCTTTTGAATGTATTTACTTATTAGATGTACTTTTTTTGCAACATTCTCGAGATGAGTTGATCCCACGTGGCACAATGCCCTTAATATCAGAAATGTTTGATCATCAGATGGACCTTGCACCTTGGGCACTTGTAGACTTGAGATGTGAGTGTGTGACTTGAGGTAGACCTTGGACCCTAAGGTGAGCATCATCCATCTTTGGTGTGTCTCTTCGTTTTATTCTTGACTTATTCTAATACAATTATTTTTTATTCCACTAATGTAGATTTTATCTTCTACATTGTGTAATAGTGTTCATCATTAAATCGTGCATCAATACTGAAACACTTGATCTATTTTGCATCTTCGTCTGTAACTCAAAAATGATCCCTTAGCCACCACAGTGTATATTGTACAATAACAATGCATGAAAATTAAAATTTTATTTTATTTTATTTTTTAAAATATATCATTATACCTCAATATATATTTTATTTTTTATATTAATATATAACCCTAAATGAATGTGTGTAAATTAAAAAATAAATGTGATTAAAACTGCGAAGCAGTGCTCCTTACATATATCATTTTCCATCCACTGAAAAAGATGGCCCATCTTATATGCCCAGTCAAAATTATCAAATCCTAACCAGAGCCAAAACCAAAACCAAAACCAAAACCAAAAGAGGGTTCCCCCCCAAAAAATAAAAAACCCCCTCTCCATTCAATCACAAAAAATTCCAAAATTTCAAACCCGGGCGTCCCAAAAACACACCCAAATCTCTCCCGCCAAATTAATTAAAACCCAAAAAGCATGAAAACAAAACCCCCTCTCATTCTTCTCTTCCCCCGCCATTACCATCACCATCACCATCACCAACAACAACACATCTCTCTCTCTCTCTCTCTCTCTCTCTCTCTCTACAATGGAGAACAACAAAAACTTCCATGACCTCCCCCTCCTGAAGCGCTACAAGCTCCTCCACCAATCCTCCCCCCTCCCCACCCCCACCACCTACACCCTCCCAGCCAAGAAGCGCGTCTGGGCCCTCGGCCCGGGCTCCCCCCTCCCCCTCTCCGACGACGAACCCGTACCCAAGAAACCCAATCTCAATCTCAACGAACACCCACCCGAAGAAGAACCCAAACCCACCGACGACGACAACGACGACGACGACGGGATTTCCTGCGCCGTCTGCGGGAGCACCGACGGGGACCCAACGGACCCAATCGTGTTCTGCGACGGGTGCGACCTGATGGTCCACGCCACCTGCTACGGCGACCCTCTCACCCGCGCCGTGCCCGACGGGGACTGGCTCTGTTCGAGGTGTGGGTCGGATGACGTCACCGCCGGTTATGACTGCTGTCTCTGTCCGATGAAGGGGGGAGGACCCACCAAGCCGACGGTGGACGGAAGGTGGGCGCACGTGCTCTGCGCGGTTTTGGTGCCGGAGGTGTTCTTCAGGGACGCGGAGGGGAGGGAGGGGATTGATTGTTCGGAGGTGCCGAAGGAGAGGTGGATGGGGAGGTGCTATGTGTGTGGGGTGGTGGGTGGGGGTTGTGTGATTGAGTGTTCGGAGCCCAAGTGTGGGTTGGGGTTCCATGTGTCTTGTGGGGTTGAGGAGGAGCTCTGTATTGAGTACAGGGAGGGGAGGGGGAGGTCTGGTGGTGTCGTCGCTGGGTTCTGCCATGCTCATACTCAGCTTTGGAAGAAGGTAAGGATTTTTATTTTTTTTTAGAGTAAAGTGATTTAAATAAATTTTATTTATAAGAATTTTATTATTTAAGATTTTTAAAAAGCATAAATATTTTTTTTATTAAGTTTACTTTTGAGGAGATGTTTGAAAGAATGTTTGTATTTTTCATTTTTTTAAAAAAATAGAAATTTGTTTAAACATGTTTTTAAATTTCACCAACCACTATTTCACATGATATGATATGTTAGGCTAAATTTTTTTGTTTTAGAGAAAGATAAATCTTGTTAGCGACACAGTAATATTTATATTAAAAATGAGTTATAAGTTTGAAGGTTGGTGAGAAGAAGAAAGAGAAGTAATTAAAAGGAGAAGAAAAATAAAAATATAAAGATAAGAGGTGTTGCTAATGAAGGTGGGGTGAAGAGGTAGTGATGTTTTAGACGGGTTGTTTAATGTTGTCTTGGTGGCCACCTACCCCCCACCCTCTGACTCTCTATTTAATCTGTGATGATTATTCTGTTTCAAGATAATGTGATTTTTTTTACTCCAACAATGCCACACTCTCACTCAAACACATAAAACACCACCATTTAGACACATATGTTAGGCCATCTTTAGTTTTTATTAAATCATATACTCAAATTTTGCCTAGAACGGTGTCTCTAACCATTCTTTCATGTTTTATTTCAATCTTTTTTAAAAAATTCTTATTTTCTATCCATCATTCATTGATTTGGTCTAAAAAAGGTAATTGGAAAATAAGAAATCATTGAATAAAATTTGGATCACCTTTGATTTTGGATAAAAAAAATTGTGTTTTTGTTGATTTAGTATAGGAAATGGATTGTTCACAGAATTTATGAAAATTTATATATTTCATGTAATGAAATATATATTTGGAATGTAGACAGAATTGTTTCTAACATTATCTTATTTTTATTTGTTTGTTGATTATATTTTGCAGCAACAACTGACTGGAAAGTTCAAGATTGTTCCGAGAGAGCGCGATGTAGTGAGAAAGACAAAGGGGTGATTGATTCTAATGGGGTGATTTGGGGGATATAAGTGTTTTTGTGGTTTAAATTATGTCTGGAATCTGGATATTTTGATCATAGATTGTAGTGAGTGTGGTGTTTGCATTTCATATTTGGTTTTTCTCTTTTGATTATAATGAACAGTTTCCATCATTATGAAAATAATGGTTTTTCTTCCTAAGTGTTACAATCACAATAATCTCAACAGCATTGCTAGAGATTGTTATCAAAGACTGAACAGATAGAGCTGGTTGAATTGGATTGTGAACAGGAGGGCCTGCAATGGAACTAGAGGATTTACAAGTTTTTTTTTAAAAAAATTATGATCAGAACAGTGGATACATATTTGATCTGAGTGTAGAAATCCTTTGAATTGTGCCTCCTTAAGATAAAACCAGTAATAGTCATGTATTGTGTTTGATGCTTGTCTTTTTAAGTGGAATTCAATCCCTGTTTAAAATCATCAACCTGCAAAATAGATAAATGTTGATGGATCTCTTTTGAACAAAATGTTAATAAGGGAGCTGATGCACAATCATTCCTGCAAGCTCATTTGCAGCCCTCACTTTCCTCTAACCAAAGGCGTCAGATTATGCAGTATATGAATTTACAGAAAAACAAAATACACACAACTTCATTTTTTCTGTATTTCATAAGAAAGATGCATAATTTCATAAACAATCAAACATGTTGAGCTTGGAAATGAGACTGACAAATTGATTGTCCCTAACACTTTCATTATAATGTCCATTTCATGTATCAATTGAGAAATGCAATGTTACATCAAGCATACAAGGTTTCATATACAAATATTGAATAGTGGAGTGTTTGTTACAAGTCTTAGCATTTCAAAAAAAGCAGATACACCCTTTCTCAGAAATAAAAGAGCACTATAGTACAATCTATATACAATAGTTATACAAGAACAATATAAGCATAATAATAAAAAGAACAAAAGAAAAGACTACCTGTAGGCACGCAAATACAATAATACCGCACGATGCCTATAAAAAATAACTGACATCAGCCACTTCCTTTCTTATCATATGGCTACTATTCAGACTTGAACTGTGTTGAACGTGTATTTTGAAAGTAGTTGCGGGATTCCAGAAATTATCGAACCATAGGTCTGCAAAGGCTGGAAATACATCAATGGCTATTTTTTTTAATCTATGTACATGCAATGAAAGGAATGAATTTCCTACAGTAAGGCACACCTTCTGATTGTTGTGGATCTGAGATAAGGGAACTGCAAGCAGTTTCAGGTTTTTTGGTACGATGAACCTTCGACTTCTGGGCAACTTAACAAGAAAGAGCTTTATGCATTCCTGCATTATATGGAATAGCTTCCATGAGGCTTTATTATGCACAACATAATCCTCAAAAGAAATGTTTGTTTGGTACAGATAACCGTAATATTTATGCCTTCATAAGATAGAATAAATCTTGATAACTATATTTGGTAGCGGAAAATATAGTTCATTCATGCTTGTCTATCCAAAACTATAAATACATTCTAATAGTACACACAAAAGACGAGAGAGTTATCAAAACTGATGAAGGAATAACGACCAACATAATAATCATATAATTATCCTCTATACCCATAAAACTATTTTATACCCCAATAAGTTATCCACGAACCAAACGAGGGGAGGGGAGTTCATACCTTGGGCATTTGTATATTGGGTGACAGATATGGAAAAGGTAACGTTTCAAAATCGGACCTCCACCACATTCCAAGACATTCTCCCACCTGGAAATTTAGAACCATTAGCTTCTTTCATACATCATATCTGCTCAAATTGATAGGGTAATATGGATATTAAACTATGAAATCACATAAACATATACCTGCCAATCATCACCAATGCCATTTTCAACAGATGAGAGCTTGCTTGACAACTTACGCTTCAGGCCATCAATATCTGAAAGATAACCTCTGCACTTAATTTTAACTCAAGAGATAATATTCTTCCAGTTTAATGTCCCAGATAAACATGACCATTGGTTAATTTCGGCTGTTACTTGTGGCTGATCAATAACATCTGTCTGAAGAACCAAGTGCTTTATATTTAAATTTTACATGCTTTGATTACATATTTACATGAAGAAAGGTAGATAATATTTCAGATGATTGTTCACTCAATATAAAAAGACAACATGAAATTTACCTGTTTCACCAGGTCTCAAGCGGCCTCCAGGGAGCTTCAAGAATGAATTCCTGACTTGCAAGAGGAGAACATGAGGTTGTCCGAACAACTCCACCTGTTTCAACAAAAAATTTACATAATTAATTCATTAAAGTCTTTTTTTTTTAAATAATTCATTAAAATCTTAATTGCATTTTTTGGAACGAAATGCACCAATTCATGGTCTGATCTGATTTTGGATGATCTGATGAATCATAAGTTGACGGGTGCGTGCATATTTTTTCTATTATTTTAGGATAGGCTAGCAAACAATGATTCACCCAACTGTTACGTTAATGAAATATGATTTTTAATAAATCCTCTTATCATAGTCTTTTATCATATTAAATTGTTTGTCTTCTACGCATAGTAACAGAAAATAAAATTCTAATTGATCAAAACAATGAATTCTTTACCCATATAAAAAAATAACTCAGCCATAGTTAACAGAAAGTAAAATTATAGTTGATCAAAACAACGAACTCTGTGTCTATATAGAAAACTAACTCAGCCATAGTTCGCTAAGATTAGATAAGAGTGCACAATATGGAGATGGATCCTCTAACTCAAAAGGGTGAGAACACCGAAACCTCTTAAGAGTTAATCCAGAAGAAAAAATATAAAGTTATGCTGTGTGTGATTATAATACCTGAATAGAATGGTGGAAATGTCCAAATAAAGGAACTAAATCCAATCCTGTTGAATTCAATAAGGCACTAAATAACCTAATGAGTTTGTCCATATGAGCATCTTGTTCATTTATTGTTGGTTTTAGTTTCCTTGCAAGGATGAATTTATCTCATACTACATAATGTCGCTAAAAAGATCAATTTCACTGGCACTGAAACATAAGATACATAGAGTGAATGACACAATGGGATGCGAAATTGGATAGAATATTTTGCTCGAATATTTTCTTCTCTAGTGATATAGTCTGATTTTGGTAGAATATTAAACGAGGCAATCATAGCATTTCAACAAAGATTGCATGAGGTATGAGATGTATCTCTGACATTATCTCTTGATGCAAAGGAATAAAACAAAGCTCTATGTCCTCCCCCACCCCAAAAGTAAATAAATAAGTAAAATAAATAAAAGAGAACACCTGACCACAAATCTTTGAATTCTGCAGAGCTCTTTGCTCCTGTAGCGTGATATATTGTTTTTCACTCTTCTTAATCAGTTTGGACCTAAACACAACAGCTTGACAGTATCTACATATCCAAGTCAGAGTAATCAAACCACATCAATATATTAAAAAAGTATCCCATTAAGAAATCACCTTTCATTTCATTCACATACTATACTAGTCACTTTTGCTGCTTTGGCAGTGTTCAATGAAGAGAAGTAAAGCAGGACTTGTCTTCAGACAAGTGTGATATCATTTTAAGAGGTTTTTGGTGGGAAAAACCTCAATCTTAGATAACCTTGAAGACACACGAGAATTGGTTTTACTGTCCACTTGTCATAGCATGAAAACTATGTTAATGAGTTTCTGCTAACCCTTGGGTGCGCTAATATTCTCCTCTCCCTGCATCTAAATCACCTGACCCACACAAACCTACTGCAACCCCTAAACAAACAAACTTTCCATGACTGGATACATTTATTTCGAAATCGATTACATGTCACCACCATTAATCAATGTTCAAAAAACTGCTAGGCGCTAGTCAGGTGCTCAGTTGCTGATTAAGGATTAATAAATTAGGAGGGGATTAAGCAAGAATTACCCAACCATTTTTTACATAATGAAAATTATATAAACACAAACAGATGCACACAACATAAATAAAATAAATGCAAGTTAAAAAGCCAAATGAATCACATTAACTCTGCTTAATTCCCGATTAATCTCCACCTAGCTAATTAATTCCCGCTTAATCCCACGACTGCTGATCCCATGGATGAAGCTTACTAGGCCTAATTCCACCTAGGTGCCTGCTTAATCTCATTACACTTCTAGCAATAACTGAACATTTCCTCCATTATTCCACCTCTACATCTCATTTTCAGAAATATAATGCGAACAATCACACTAACCCAATCACATACTTGTGGCTGGTCTGCCATTCAAATTATGTTAAAAATCCTCAAAAAATTCCACTGGGAGAAATTTGGATGTCTATCTGCATCAAACATAGACTGTTGATGAGGCAAAGAGATATACATAAGCAACTCATACCACCCAACGGAGTTCTCTGAAAAAAAGCCAGGCTATAGTATTGGCTAAAGCCACATTCCATTTTGTCATAGCAGCAAATGCCCCATCACATTAGCAATGCATGTTTTTAAGTTACCTGCATCAGCAATAACCAGGAACAAGATGACTAGTTGACCACCAGAGATTTACACCACATATACACCATGTCAAACTATACTATCTATGACAAATAATACAACTATTTCTACACAATTATGGGACTGTGTGGCGTAGAATGTCAATATTGCAGTCAGTCCAGTCTGATCTGCCACAAGCATATAACAACCCATATATGTGTCCATATATTATAAGAACCGACAAGAAATATCTCCCAACAATACATATCCACAACCATTCGGGGGCTATAACTGTTAAGAAATTACACATCTCAAAAGAAAAATTCAAGAAAAAATTGACAATCCTAAAAATTCCAATATTCAAAATGCATAATCTAACAAGGACCATTTTGGGAAGGTTACCAAACTGATTAGAGCTTTGTTTGTATGAAAACCGATGTATTGTGATATGAGTAGTGTGACCATGTAAAATGAGAAAATAGAACATAATGTCTCATGGAGGAAGACATGTATGAATATATGAATTAGTTGGTCATCGCTTGTGATACAAGGAAATTTTTTCTGATTTGCATTCCCATTGTGGTAACGGGAGCACTTATTACAAATGTGCCACTTTTTAAAGAAATGTGTGGTTCGATGCTCACAATATCAGCAAAATATGAAGCACTTATGGTGCAAATATAAAGCATGCTGAATAACATTATAATTTCTAATTGACATCTACAAAGCCACATTGACATAGATTGATGTTGATGGTCTTATGACAGCCTACTGAGGTTAACTATTTATAACCATGACTACAATACAAATAAAACACAAGCAACTGGCCAATAATTTGAAGCTACTAAAGACAGATTTCTAGTCGGATATACAAAAGGGCGTTGCTACTTACACTATGTAAAGCTCTGTGAAGAAAAGCGTGGATTTGCTAATTGAATCCTAAACAAGTGAAATGTTCAACCATTGCATTCAAAGAGTTCCACTGAGGCATAATTATTTTTGGGATTAAAAGAGAAAAACTGAGCAGCATGTTTTCCAGCAAAACTGGTTATGGCTTCCAGCAGAACAACCTGGCAGCAGATGATTTCTCTAAGAGGGCACACAAAAATTCCTCCAAATTTTAAGTCAGAAGAATTTCAGGAAAAAAAACTCATATAACCTCTAGAACTGGAGGGACCTATGATTTTTTAGGCTGAGGCATCCAAATATTTCACCTGAACTATATAGTAATACAAATTGAAATATGAAACACAACACAAATAGAACATGGCTTGCACATGCCAGAATTAGCAGGACAACATGATCTCCATCACTGAAAACTTCACCTATCGCATTTTCCAATGAAAATCCTTAGTTCAACGCAAGCTTAATCCAACTGTGCTCTCTATGAACTACTTATAAGCAATATACTAAATGTCTGCTTGCGTTGATACTCTCATGTGGATCCTGACCCCAAAAAATCCACATCCCATCGTATTTGAATCCAAAAATTCGAATAATTTATCCAAATTTTCATACTCGGGATTCAGATATCATATTTACATCAGAACGGATTTGGATATTGGGGTATCCACTCCGAAAATATCAGAGTTCAATGAATGTTTATATCAATTTTTTTTTTTGTTGGCTATATCATATATATTTGTTGTTGTTGTTGTCGTATATTTATAAATCTGAAAAAATATTTTATAAATTTGATATGTATGTGTGTGTGTGTATCTATATATGTAAATATGTGTGTGTGTGTGCATGCATGTGCTTATGTGTCTATATATGTAAATGTGTACACAGATTGGTACACTGGATATTTCATATAATTATTATCTGAATTCAAACATTTCAATCAAATTCGGATTCCAATATTGTTTTTTGAATATCCATAAGATACATATTCAAATTCAGGCATATACAATCTGTACTCCACACACCATTGATTCAATTTCCCTCTTTCGTTCAAGAAACCAATAAAAGGAAAAAGTCATGAAGTACTTCTGAATTCAATACTTCTCTGTCAACCCAAAAACAAACTTACCCAATCCAGACAGTCATTCAAATAAAAGCAAGCAAACAAATCCATTTGATCAGACATCAAATATTATAAAAATAAAACAGAGAACTGACCAAAAGCACTCCTTCAACGCACGTCCTCATCCCCTTCTCTGCATAGCTGATCATCAAAAACCCAAAAACCCATATAAACACAACATATAAAGACGCATATACACAAACAACAAATTGAAACCGAGAGAGTGGGGAGTGAATTGACTGACTGACTTGGCTTTGAACCTCTGGACCCTCTCGAAGAGGGTCTCATCCTTGTCGGGTTTGGGTTCTTTGGAGCCGAAGTAGTAGCAGCTCAGTGGGTATATCTCGACCACCTCTCCCATCTCTTCTTCTTCTTCCAAAAGATCTCTCTCTCTCTCTCTCGTTTTTCTGCTTCTGATAAATATAATGGGAGTATTGGTTACGTGGAACGAACTGGTGATTCTGTCGGTACTTAAATAAAAGAGAGGAAGTGAAAGAACGAGAGGATAAATGGGAATCTTTTTGCTCACAATCACAACCCCGGTGTCATTTGGGTAGTGGAACAGGAGGATGATAGGATGAAACAATGAGGAACTGTTTGAATGGGTGAGATCAGAGTGGACAGGGGAAATTAGTTATTTGTTTATAGGGTATAATTTGTTCTTATTATGTCATTATAAATATAAGAGAATATAATAATTCTAAACAATCATTCAGATAAGCTTATTTTCATTGAATAGGTGGGGTTCACTATCATAAAAAAAAAAAAATCACATGTCATCACACATCTTATATATTAATACAAATCCACAGTGTCCACGGATCTGTCGGGTTTTGTTGGGTTTTTATGTAATTTTTTTTTTTTTTTTTGGTTTTGATCGATGAGAATCATGTTTGTTTGATGATTTTTTAATTTAAAAAATATGATTTTGATGAATTAATGAGTGTTGCTGTTTATAATTTTGATAATGTTTTTTTTTTTTGGCGTTTTTTTTAATTAAAAACTGATTTTAGGCTCAATTCCAGTCTACACGTGTTTTAAATTTTTTTAAAATATTATACCTCATGTAATGAATTACATGTTTTTATAAAAAATGAAACATATGTTCTAATGAAACGCATTGATGTATTTATAAAAGAACATGAAATTTTTATTAATTCATATGTCTCGTTAAAGTGACATCACTTAACTTAAAAAAATGTTATTAGATGGAATGAATAGGTGGATATAGTTAAATCACAATAGTTGTGAATAAATTGATTTTTATATTTCAGACCCCTCTAGAATATTATTATTTCACATAATTTATTCCATCAATACAAGAGAATCTACATGTCAAATTAACTATTATCACCTTTTATAAATAAGAGGTTCGTATGTCAAATCATTTTTTTCACCTTTTAGAAATTCGTATCCATGTCTTTTTCTCATTTCATCCACAAATTATCCAGGGTGATGAACTAAACAACAAAAATTTCATTATTATGTTTCTGAACGAAAAGAATTAAAAACATAACTAAAAAAAAATCATTTATTTCATTGATAAAATTATCTATTAAAGGAAAAATGAGTCATCCAACTTGAAGCACAACTTTGAACTTCTCAATCATTCATCTCTATTATTTTATTTTTGAAAATCTAGTTCAATAAAAAAAACTTCTTAATTAAAAGTAATATCACCTTTTCTTTCTTCTCAAAACAATTTTCTAGTTAGGTGCATGTATAGTTAATTTTTGGGAAAAATCCAAATACCCCCCCCCCCCCCCCCCCCAGTAAACCACATGAAGTCCATATAACCCCCTTAATGTCAACATAAATCACCTGAGATCTATGTTGGGATTATGTCTCGATTCAATGGATCACATCGGATGGCCATGATGAAACCATATTAGGTTTGGCACCTAATAAGTAGAATATTATTTAAGATTTGATCTTAATTAATATTTAAAGTAAATCTCATAAAATATGATACAATATTTGTTTGTTAATTAGAAGAGTGAATATCTCCTAATTAATGGGAACAATATTTGTTTGTTAATTTGAATATTACTTGAGGGGAAGTTATTTATTTATCTCTATAAATATCTTCTAGGGTTTCATGGCATTCTCTGTTTTTGTCCAGTGGACGTAGGTCTAGGCTGAACCATGTATATTCTTGTGTTCTTCGTGTGATGTGATGTTCGGTTGATGTGTTAGATCTTGGATTTATTGTTGGCTTCCCCAATTGCATTCCCAACAATCTAAATATTTAATACCAATTATGTGGACCTAGATATTGTGCTATCCAAGGTAATGCCAACTCCTGAGATCTCATTATTTAATACCAATTGTGTGGAAATAAATATATGAGGATTTGGATTCCCCAAAATATAAAGTGTTGACATCCGAATGCCATCAGAAAGGGCCCTATATAAGAGCACATGGTGCTCTCTAAAACTCATCTAAACCTTTCTTTCAATTTTTGTTTTTCATCCATCACTGGAAAAGATGGCAAGAGTTGGAAGAGTTATGGCTCTCATTGTGGCCCTCTTATGTGTTCTCATTGTTGCAGACATTGCAGAAGCTGCAACTTACAAAGTTGGAGATGCAGGCGGCTGGGCTTTCAATGTGGCCAACTGGCCCCAGGGCAAGAAGTTTGCTGTTGGTGATGTTCTCGGTAAGTAGGGCTACAACTCGAACGGATTAGGGTTGGTGTTCAGTCTGAACACAACCTGAAATAGGAAGAAATCAACCCAAATCCATATCATACCCAAACCAAACCCGAAGGATCGAGTTAGTTGGGTTTTGAGTTAAATTTGTGTTTAATTTCAAAAATGTGTGTAAGAGTCACTACAACGTAGGAAACAAAATAAGATGAATATAATAATGTTTTTTTAGAGAATAAAGAGATATAAGTAAATAAGTGATAGATTCTAGATATTAATAAATTGGACAATTTAAATTTTATCCCACAAATTAAATATTTAAAATTTAGCATAGAACATTTAAATTTATCACTCATTATTTTGAGTTCGAGTTATCTAAACTCTTAATCTAAACCCAACCTGAATTAAATTCAGGTTGCTCAGGTTCATATTGAATTCGAACATTAAAATCTCAATCCAAACCCCATCCAAATTACACCCAACGGTAAGTATATATAAATATGAGTGCAAATTTGCAACGCTGTTAAGACGGTTTAGTGGAGTATATACTGTCTTCATGCAGTATATACTCCATTAGTGCAGTGTATGCTCGATTAATTTTTTTTTTTCAGAAAAATAAAAACACTTCATTACTCAAATATATATTTGAAAAAAAAAATGATTGGAGACTGTAGACGAGAATGCAAATAGGATATTTTTTTTTTCAAGCTCTCTTACATATTCTATTGAAATAAATGATTGTTTCAGTGTTCACATATAACTCGGCATTCCATAACGTTGTGACTGTGGATAGCAATGGTTACCAAAGCTGCGAAGCTTCTTCAGGGGATCCAACAGTCCAGACTGGGAATGATCAGATTACACTGACAAAGGGTGATCACTTCTTCATCTGTGGCATCCCAGGCCACTGTGATAGGGGGATGAAGATATCAATCCATGTAGACTGACTACAGAGTGCCTACCAAATAATTTATTATATAAAAAAATATTTGGAAAGTCAGAGGACTTATGTTATAGATGTTGTTGTTGGTTGTTCTTGTGATTTATAATAATGCAAATGAAATCATGCAACAAAAAGAATAGTTGTTGAGTAGGCTTGATTGTCTCTGCTTTGGCTAGGATAATGCAAATGAAATCATGCAACAAAAAGAATAGTTGTTGAGTAGGCTTGATTGTCTCTGCTTTGGCTAGGTTTGGATGTCATGATCGAATTCAAGCGGGCATTAACATCTACACTCGGGCATTCGTATGCTTTGGGCAATCGTATGCTTTTCTTTTATGCTTTGTATGTTTTGGGCATTCGTCAAATTTTAACAATAAAATTGAGACGTCTGCCTACTGTTTCACCAAAAAAACAATCTAGATATGTGCTTCTCTTCCTAGAACGTGGCCTCTTCAACATCTACACTCTTTAATGATAGTTCTTCCAATTCTAACCCTTTTTTTTTACTCATTCAATTAAGCACTCTCTTTCATTCAGTGATGATCAAGTGAGAAAAATGGTCATGTGCACTTTAATGGATTTTTCTTTAATTCACTACGATAGTTATTCACTACAAAAGTCGCACTTTAATGCACTACGATAGTTAATTATTTAAAATATGCATTTTAAATTTTTTTCAAATTTAATGAGCATAGATCTTTTTTTATTGATTTTAATTAATTTGTTAGAGAATCTAGTTACATATAAAATTTATAAATGTATTATATATTTAAAATCTTAAGATAAAATTAGGAGATCAAATAACAATTTAAGATAAGAATGAATTTTAATAAATCTGTAAGAGTAAAAACGTAAAAAAAACATTACATACACGGTTGAAAATTGAAAAACATTGATGAATAGTAATATAGTGAAAAATGTAGAGAAGAAGATGACTTTTTTTTTATCAGTATTAAAAAAAAAAAACTAATTGTGAAGGTCATTAGAAAGATTAAGGTGAGTTAAAGACATCTAAGTCCCTACAAACATAGGAAAACCCATATAAATCCCTACTAAAATTAGAACAGACGTACGAGTCCCTGAAAACTTAGAAAAACCCAATTATCATCCTCGAGTTAAATTTCCATCCAAATGTAATGAAATACTTCTACAATATTCCATCACATATAATTGTGTAGACATTGAAGTCATTATAAACAGTCATAAAGATAAATTAGTCCCTGCAAAAGATAAAATTGCCCCTAAAAGACTTTTACATTAAATTGTGTATATATTGTAGTCCCTATAAATAATCATAAAGACAAATTAGTCCCCGTAAAAGACAAAATTGCCCTTGAAAGACTTTTACATATAATTGAATAGACATTACAGTCCTTATAAACAATCGTAAAGAACAATTAGTCCCTCTAACAGACAAAAATACCCTTAAAGGATTTTTACATTTAATTGTGCAGACATTGCAATTTAAAAATTAAATACCCTCTAAAATACTACAATTTCTACACAATTAAATGTAAAAATTCTTCAGGGGCATTTTTGTCTTTTACATATACCAATTTGTCTGTACGATTATTTATAAGGATTGTAATGTCTATCCAATTAAATGTAAAAATCTTTCAGGGGCAATTTGGAATCTCATTGCACACAAAGAATGTTTGTTATTTACATTGCTTGGTGAGGGATCTTGTAATCAAAGGTTGTGAGATCTTATTCTTATATATGCCCTAGAATTGGATGTAACATGGGAGAATAAATCGGAATGAGATTCTCCGTTTGTTTTTTTGTGCTTGTATCATATTTTGCTTTTAATGTAGGGAGGGCCCTCAATCTTAGAAAAAATATTTATCCCTAACTTATTGGGATTTTTATTTTGTTATTGTTTTTTGAATATTTATATTATATTTAAAAACTTATCCATATTTCTAGTTTAGTTGTTTTGTTTCTATTTAATTGTGATTTGATTTTATCTATTATTTGATTTAATTTATAAAAATAAAAATTTAGTTTTTTCTTTTTTATTTATCTTCGGTACTTTTTTGTTATTCTCTTTCTTGTTTGTTTTGACTTTTTTTTTCTTCTGTTTTTCATTCCCTATTGGGTTTTGTGTTTTATTATTGGTTAATATTTATTGGTTAAGATTTTATTTATGTGATTTACAAAAAAAAAAAAAATCATATTGGCCGGTTTACACGTTATTTTTCATATCATATTTATATATATTTCCATTTTTTTATTTTTTATGTTTATCTTTTTTTTATATATTTTATTTAACATTTCTGATTTGATTATAATTTATCTTTTATTTAAAAAAATTCAATATTTTCTCTTTGTATTTCATTTAGTCTTGTTTGTCCATTTTTATTAGTCTCAGTAGTTAAAAAAAATAAAAATAAAAAAAATTCAAATTTTTTATTATAGGAAAAATAAAAAAAATATTATTTTAGGGGCCCCATTTCAAGATTTCACTTGGGCCCCATTTGTTTTAGTCACTCTCAGGCCGGGCCAACCCTGATGTAGGGATGTCACATCAGCATGAATCATATGGTAGAAGAACGATGCGAATTAACAATTGTTTCACTTCTAAATTCATCAAATGAAACATAGAGCACACATTTCCCATGATGAAATTCACATACCAAAAAAACAAGCAGGTGATTCAAACCAATATAAATTAAATCTTCTATTTGTTTGCAAAGTTTAGTTGGGTATAACTATGTTAGAATAAGTGAGAATAAGCAAGTATGAGTATTTTTGGTCCCTTGAAATTGTGTTATTTCACTCAATCTATTTCACTGATATAAATGGGGCCTACATATCAAATAATCTATCATCACCTCTTACAAATTAAGTGATCCACTTGTAAAATCATTTTTTCACATTTTATAAATTATTATCAACATTTCTTTCACATTTTATCTACAAATTATTCATAATCAATTAACCAAACAACAAAAAATTTATTATTATGTTTTTAACGATAATAATAAAAAACACAACCAAACAAAAACATAACTTATTTCTTATCTATATCAGAATAATTATCTACCCAGAAATAGCTTATATCTTTAATAGTAAATGGTGTGAAATCTTATCTATATTAGAGTAAGGATTTTCTAATGAAAATGAAATCTCGTGTGCTAAATATATGTTGATTTGATTTTCTCATAGGAAAGAGAAGAAGATCTCATGTACTTTTACTATATTTCCATTAAAAGTTCAATTTTAATGAAGCTTTGTTTCAGGCACGTTTGAAATGGTTTGGATAGCTTTTAAAGTTTTTATTTTTACAACAATCATACTTAAAAACTCGTTTTCAAAAAACTGTTGTAAAAACTATTCTATGTTCCAACTAATTGGAGCAATGATAACTCACGCATGTAAATTCCATTATAGATAAATATATTTAATAGATTTCATCCAGAGATTTTTTTGAATATTTGTTATACAGGGGTGGTAATAGTAGAGAGAGATTTTTTTCATATTAATACATACGGATAAGAATCTCATCAATACATGTTTTGAGAGATAACACATGTCCATCACAAAGTTAAAATATTTCATTAATTAAAAATTCATTAATATAATTTTCATTAATGCACTTTGATAGAAATGTGTCGTCCATTCAGATACGTAGTCACGTACGGATGACAATCTCATTAATACTGATATAAAAATTTTCTATTAAGGAGTAGCATTAGAGGGAGGGGATGTTGTATAACAACAGTTAAATAGTTAAACATACATGGAAGGTTTGATGTACTGCTTGTGAGAAATTTGGTTATGGATTTACTTGCTTTGTAGTTAGAGACAGACGACCAATTAATAGTTAAACATTTCACGCTTCCTTATTTCTCCTCCTCGCATTCGGATCAATATTGTAACACTCATATTTGTTATAACAATTGGCCTACTTTTTTTCAAAAAAAAAAAAAATAGTTAAACATTTCCATTCACACCAATTTCAATTGATTGGAAAGCCTAAAAATATAATTGGTCCATTTGTTGCAATATAATTTCAAAGCCTAGCTTGGGAAAAGAAGAGTTGAATTGACAAATACTTTGGAATATTTAACCCCAAATCACACGATGAGCTCTTGTGTTGCACATGTCAAAACCAAACAAATGAATGCTACACTATAACAAATAAACAATCAATGTAATACAATAGTAATGCCTAAGTTTCTCAAAAAAAAAAAAAGTAATACAATAGTCTTGTGGTAGGACATAATGAATGAACCAATACCATCTAAACTTTGTGGAGAAGAAAAGATGTATCAATGGACAAGGTATGTGACAACAAGGGCAATGACTAGTAGGATGAAAGCAATCCCTTGATCTATGGTCTTGCCTGTCAAAAACAAGAAAACAGAATTGTTAAATCTGAGATGATAAGATTATATACAAGACTAGAAGTGGTTATTCAATGAAAACATTAGTGATCAAAATTTTCAAATTAAGTCCTTTCTGATATTAAACATGATATAATGAAATAATGTTCTAAAATCATTTAAAAACAAAGATGACATAAATATCTCAGTCAACAAAATATCATTTTTTATTCATATGAGAGATGGAATAGGATTTCTTCCATTTTTCACTCATGGTTACACAAAATGTTGATAAAAATTAATTAGTGTAGCATTCACCATTCTCCCCTCTTTTGTATTACCACACATTTCATTTGGGAGAAAATTTGGTATTACAGTAACACAACTTATGGATATTACAATACATACATAGTCAATTCGTCATATAAAAAACCTTAGCCCACTTTCAAAGGGGGCCTAAAATTATGTATCATGGTCCGAGATTAAAGTAATGTTTGCAATTGATGAATTGATTCTTGGTAAGCATAATTTGAAACAATCATTCTACTGAACGTCAAATTTTTTTATTTTTTCAAAAAAAAAAAAAATGCTTTTAGACGTTAAATCTGACTTCAGATTTTGAAAAGTTTGAAAGATAATATCAGTTTATACAAATTGGAGTCGATTTTCTAAAGAAAAAGTGGTCAACCAATATTTGTTTAGCTATTGCCTTATCAAACATCTACTCTTTTTAGCCCAATTCAAGAGATCATCAACAGTAAAACCCACAAACCTATTACAATAAAATAAAGAACAACCAAAAAGAAATCAGAGGAGATGATCACATACCATCACTGAAGGGAGAAGGAGAAGGTCCGGTGACCTGCCCCTGGACCTGGATCACGTATATCAGTGTCAATAGGAACAAATATGTCATCAGAGATGCACAGTTCATCCTCATTTTTTACTTTCTTTGTGGGATTTTATATATGCCCAACCAATAATAAAAGAAGCAGAGATCCAAGAGACAGAGAGAAAAGCAGAGAAGCAATGTGAATGAAAGACAGATAGATAGCAGTGAATATGTTTGTGGAGAGATGTGGGAGAGTTGGTTTTTATAGCATTGTTAAATATAAAGTTATTGTAAATGATGATGAAGCAGCCTTTGGAGACTTTCGTGATGACCAATGGAAAATATGATATGAAGAACGCGGGGGGAAGGACCGTAGACGGCTGGCTTCTTCTTTTTTATCTTTCCTTTTATTTATTTATTGGGAAAAATCAAATTTAACCCTCTTTGAAAACACCTAATAAATTCAAATAATCCCATGAATAAAATTTATGTTTACATATGATGAATATTTTGTTAATATTATGTTTGGTTAACCTTGATAAAAAAAACACAGTATACCAAAAAAATCCTACAATTTGTTAAAAATGCAAAAAAATATCTTTAAATGATGATTTTATCCTATTGGATAGGGTTTTATAATATATTCAGAAAGGGTAAAATCATTATTTTCATAGAATTTTTCATATTTTTAACACATTGTAGGGGTTTTTTAGTATATTGTGTTATCAGTAAGGGTTAATCAAACGAAATATTCCCAAAATATTCATCATCTGTCAACGGAAATTTTATTCAGGGGGTTATATGGATGTCAGTCAGATTTCAGGGGGTTATATGGATTTTTCCCTTATTTATTTTATATAGGAAACTGTATACAATCAATTCATTTTACTGCCTCAAACGTAGTTTTATGTAAAATGAGTTCATTCAATTTGAAATTGAGCGAAAAACACTTTTAATTAAAACAATTACTTTATTAGACAGTGTTTAATGTTTTTGAATAACACTTATTACACTTTTTTTTAATCTCAGTTTCATACTCATATTATCATATATCTTTTTAACGTCATACACTACGGCTAGTTTAACAAGAAGATAAGTGGTGGGATAATATGTTATTGTAAGGATAAGTGAGGGGAGTGACAATTTATCCCATTTGGTATAAAAAATAATTAAGATAAAATGCGAACAGTTGTCCCTATTTTAAAATGAAAATGAAGTTATTCTGTTTTGAATAAAGGCTTAAATAATATTTATCCATATTTTTTGTCTATTTTGATAAATATAAATAAGAATAAGATTAATGATTTTTTATTTATAAAATTAGAACAACTTATTCTTTAAACATTAATCTCTTACCAAATCAACCCTGATTATATATTTAATTAGAATTTTTTTTACAGTTTTTATAAATATATCTATTCAATTCAAATCTAACATATAATTTATTAAATAAGATATTATTATATTAAAAAAAATTAAAACATGTGGGCAATGAAATTGAGGTTGAAAAACCTCTTGATTTCAACATAAATGTAGTTCTCATAATTTTTATTTTTTTTAAAAAAAAAACATGATTTATCTTATCTCTGATTAATTGTATAAATTTATTTATAGAACATATAAGTAGTTAACGAGACATTAAATGAAGTTGTAAAATGTGATATATGAATGTAACAACAATGTCTCTTTTTTTCTTTTTTTTCTTTTTCTTTTTCAAAAAAAAACAATCTTTCTTTTTTAATATAAAACCCATTTGATTTAATAGTGGACGGCTGAGAAGGGGAGTTTCTGCCACTTGGTTTCTAGAAAAACACGTGCTCCTTCCGCGTTGTTTTATCCTTTCCATCCTTCCACGTCGTGCCTTCTCCTAATTAAAAAATGATACACCTTGTTCTAAGAATTATTATTCTAAAAATTACCCAAATAGCCCTATATTAATTTGTTCAAGGGCATTACACTTTAATTTTTAGGATAATTTTTTTGGATTTGGTGTAGTAAAACTCAAACTTGGTTTCAATAATTATAAATTTTATTTATCTTGATAATTTTATCTTATTTTGTAACAACTTTACATAATATTGTATATTTTTTTTTATTTTATTTTTTAATATCAGAGGGACTTAAAAAGAGAGCCCGAAACCCGTGGTCCCCGTGGTTGACCTTACGGTCAAGCTGGGAAAACTACCTTCGTCTGTTTGTCCCTGGTCCCACAGAAAATTCTTTTGAATTTCGCCTAACAAACAGGAGGTATGACACAGCGCCAAGACTCGAATCCAAGACCTACCCTTAACACAGGTAAGCACTGAACCGTTGTGCTATGGCCACTGGGGAATTAAAATTGTATTATTGTATTAAGGTTGTATTTGGATGAATGATTGAAATGTTGGAATTATTAAAATCCTGCATTTGAAACTCAGCTTTAAAATACAATGTTTTGTTAGCTTTTCAATTGTTTTTTTGTTTTTTTTTGAACATATAAAATAAGATTTGAAAAACTAAACGTTAAAAAAATAATTGGATATATATTTAAAAGTCTTTCACTTTTCAAATATGAAACTGTCCAAAGAGAAAAAGTTTTAGCACACACGCTCTAAAAATCACCCTAAATATTGCATCCGGTCACATGTACTTATTTGAAGTTCATAAGCACTCATACATTATACCAAAACATTGTTGGGATTATATCTCAATCCGGTGTATCACATCGGATGGTCATGATGAAACCATATTAGGTTGGACACCTATTGAGTAGAATATTATTTAAGATTTAATCTTAATTAATATTTAAAGTGAATCTCCTAAAACAGGAAACAATATTTATTTGTTAATTAGGAGATTGAATATCTCATAATTAATGGGAATAATATTTGTTTGTAATTGGGAGATTACTTGAGGAGGAAGTTATTTATCTCTATAAATATTTTCTAGGGTTTCATGGCAAGACTAGGCAAGGCATTATACAATGTAGAGATTTTAAGTGAAGCTTGAGAGGGTTCTAAGAGAGCGTAACTTCATGGGAGAGTTTCTGAGTCTCTTAATGTATCTCAACTATCAAAGTGGATTCTCTATTTTTTGTCCCATAGATGTAAACCTAAGCCGAACCACGTATATCTTTTGTTCTTCGTGTGATGTGATGTTTCGTTACTGTGTTTGATCTCGCGTTTATTGATGGTTTCCGTGATTGCCTTCCCAACAAAAATCTCCATGATTAAATTCATATAACATCATATCATATATATCTTATGTTCTTCTGGAGCTTGGTGTATCATTTTTCTTGATCTGACTCAGGTGACGTGTGATGGTAGAGATATGCATACACTACTCTATGGTTTTATTTTATTTTTTTAAATAGAAATTTTGGTCATTTCTATTTCAAACACTATTTGACATCTGGATTCTTACATTTAATTAGGATCAATTCACCGATTCACTCATTTAAATTTATATTCCCTCTCAAAAAGCTCACAGCAAAGCCATTTCAAAAATTCATTTATTTAAATTTGAATTTCAAAATATGATTTATTTATAGTCCCTAAAATATAGCATTTTGAGATTTTCTTATTGGACCATCATATTAGAAAAAAAACAAAACATTATTTTTTCTATCATACATCCGATTGAGGAGGAAATTGTCTCTTTGAAAGATATTTTGATCTATAATATCTGTGAAATGTATTTTTTTCAACAAGTTCTTTCTGATGACCAAATACATTATTTCTTGTAGTACATGTAACACATCTACACACACTGCAAAAGTTTTATCAAAATTACAAAGGATCCAAAATTAGAGTTACAAGATAAAGTACAAGAGTACATAATAAGTATAAAAAACATACAAGCTCAGATAGATGAGACTTCTACACCCCGTACATTCGCCAAGTACCCCTCACTCACACCATGATTTTTACCTTTGGCACCTGCGATGTATCGACCTCAATCTTTAATGAATCTTTCCTTGTCTCTCAAGATGATTTTCCATGTAGAACTGTTGACCCCTGAACAACATCGAGTTCCTAGAGTGAGCCAAATAGCTCACATCCCTGCTGGGAATGACCCCGCGTGCCACCTTGGCTTCAATGTTGTTGACTCCAAGCTTCATCAACTGGTTGGAAGCAGCCAAAGTTGAATGAATATAGCTTCTAGAGTACCTAGAAATATATTTAGATCTTTTTTAATTAATTTGTCATCATGTAAACAAAATAGCGCTAATACACTCGTTTCATTTTACAGTCCGTTTTGTAGTTTCATAGATTTTATCATAGTATATGGAGTAAAAAAAATTATTTTTCAAAGAGAAAAAAATACCTTAACATATACTTTATTTCCTATAACAGCATATATTTCAATAGGATATAGTATAATTTTAAAAAGGGTGTTGTTACACTCAATTTTTTTTACAGTCCTATATACCCCATTAAAAATCCAGTAAAACATATACATCGTTAGATGATGTATATACTTTTGTTAAATTTTTTTCTTACACTTACTAAAAAGGGGTTCATTCAACTTAAAATGAAATGATATACACTTTTTGTCAAAGCATATAACTCATTAAATGATGTTTATTATTTTTTTAAAATATAAAAATATATGGTTTGAGTTTTTGACTATAAATTGACTAAGTCTAACATTAAAAAAAAAAAAACAATTGTGCAAAATTGCAAATGGGGCTGTACAATGGGTTAGACATATCATTTTCCTAAACAGAAAGGTAGGGAAGCCCTTGTGGGCTGGTTCTCATGGGCTCTTGACCCACAGCTTGTCTTAGGCCCACGTTGGTTATGTATATTTAGCATTAGGCAAATGTTACACTCAGGTTCATTTTATAGTTCAAAACGCAATCCGTTCTATTTTATTTTCTTTTAAATGATATACCTCATCTAATAATATTATTATTTTATAGAAGGTAAAGTATATACTTTAATGAATTAAATGGTATCATTATTAAAAATATGAAAAAATTTCAATGAAATATATGTTTTGTTACATTGAGTACAGGCGACTAATGAATTTATAAGACTCTATTTAAGAATGTAAAAAAGAACTAAGTGTAACAGCACTTTTAGCATTAAGTAGTGATAGTTACCCATGTAAGAGACATTCTGTGGTGATAGTCCGGGCCTTTGTAAAAAAAAAAAAAAGGGTTAATTAAATAATATGTGATATTACATTAAGTTCTTATATTATATACAGTCTGGAATGCATTAGTATTTCAGTAATAAGAATACGCGCATCATTAACTAAAGCATATGATTTTATTTTTAACATATTAAAGTATGTTTTTCATTTTTTTTTATGAAGATGCATACAATTGAAAGATTAAAACAATTGAGGACAACAAAAATGGATTGTTCACCCATAAAAATAGGATGTTGTCACACCAAAGATGAAATAAAGTAAAAATAGATGTTGTCTATGTAGTCCTTATATGTATCCCCCGAATGTAGTTCTATTCAACAAAAAAACGATGAACATTCTTACTTATATGAATCATCGAATTAATTTTTAATTTTTTTTTTATGTAAGAGAATATATAAAATTTATTAGAATATATATACAAAGATACAAGACATGCGAAGCCCATATCAAGGACTACACATGGGATTGTTCCCAATGTTTTAAAATTGAACAGTTCATTGAACTGGAAAAATGAATGGATAATGGATCCCTCGTTCAACAGTTAGGTTAATTGAAAGTCATTACATATTAAACATATTAATTATTATTACAAAATAAATCATTTATAAAAAAAATATGATATAATATTAAAAAAATTCACATAAATTATTAAGTCTTAAATTTTAGGATTTTTTTTTGCATATATAACCCTTGTAAATTATGATTTTTTTCTGAAAATACATCACTTAAATTGATCCATTGAAAAATACCTCTGAAAATTGATTTTTATATTTCAGACCCCTCTAGAATACTATTATTTCACCTAATTTATTCCATCAATATAAGAGAATCTACATGTCAAATTAACTATTATCACCTTTTTATAAATAAGAGGTTCGTATGTCAAATCATTTTTTCACCTTTTAGAAATTCTTATCCATGTCTTTTTCTCATTTCATCCATAAATTATCCATGGTGATGAACTAAACAACAAAAATTTCATTATTATGTTTCTGAACGAAAAGAATTAAAAACATAACTAAAAAAAAAATCATTTATTTCATTGATAAAATTATCTATTAAAGGAAAAATGAGTCATCCAACTTGAAGCACAACTTTGAACTTCTCCATCATTCATCTCTATTATTTTATTTTTGAAAATCTAGTTCAATAAAAAAAACTTCTTAATTAAAAGTAATATCACCTTTTCTTTCTTCTCAAAACAATTTTCTAGTTAGGTGCATGTATAGTTAATTTTTGGGAAAAATTCAAATAACCCCTTCCCCCCAGTAAACTACGTGAAGTCCATATAACCCCCTTGACTTAAAATAATGAGAGATCCCATTAGTCAATATCAATTATGTGGACAAAAATATTGTGCGTAATGCCAACATAAATCACCTGAGATCTATGTTGGGATTATGTCTCGATTCGATGTATCACATCGGATGGCCATGATGAAACCATATTAGGTTGGACACCTAATAAGTAGAATATTATTTAAGATTTGATCTTAATTAATATTTAAAGTAAATCTCATAAAATATGATACAATATTTGTTTGTTAATTAGAAGAGTGAATATCTCCTAATTAATGGAAACAATATTTGTTTGTTAATTTGAATATTACTTGAGGGGAAGTTATTTATTTATCTCTATAAATATCTTCTAGGGTTTCATGGCATTCTCTGTTTTTGTCCAGTGGACGTAGGTCTAGGCCGAACCATGTATATCTTGTTGTTCGTGTGATGTGATGTTTCGTTGATGTGTTAGATCTTGGGTTTATTGTTGGCTTCCCCAATTGCATTCCCAACAATCTAAATATTTAATACCAATTATGTGGACCTAGATATTGTGCTATCCAAGGTAATGCCAACTCCTGAGATCTCATTATTTAATACCAATTGTGTGGAAATAAATATATGAGGATTTGGATTCCCCAAAATATAAAGTGTTGACATCCGAATGCCATCAGAAAGGGCCCTATATAAGAGCACATGGTGCTCTCTAAAACTCATCTAAACCTTTCTTTCAATTTTTGTTTTTCATCTATCACTGGAAAAGATGGCAAGAGTTGGGGGAGTTATGGCTCTCATTGTGGCCCTCTTATGTGTTCTCATTGTTGCAGACATTGCAGAAGCTGCAACTTACAAAGTTGGAGATGCAGGCGGCTGGGCTTTCAATGTGGCCAACTGGCCCCAGGGCAAGAACTTTGCTGTTGGTGATGTTCTCGGTAAGTAGGGCTACAACTCGAACGGATTAGGGTTGGTGTTCAGTCTGAACACAACCTGAAATAGGAAGAAATCAACCCAAATCCATATCATACCCAAACCAAACCCGAAGGATCGATTGGGTTGAGTTAGTTGGGTTTTGAGTTAAATTTGTGTTTAATTTCAAAAATGTGTCGCGATTAAAATACTGTAAGAGTCACTACAACGTAGGAAACAAAATAAGATGAATATAATAATGTTTTTTTAGAGAATAAAGAGATATAAGTAAATAAGTGATAGATTCTAGATATTAATAAATTGGACAATTTAAATTTTATCCCACAAATTAAATATTTAAAATTTAGCATAGAACATTTAAATTTATCACTCATTATTTTGAGTTCGAGTTATCTAAACTCCAATTTAGATAACTGTAAACCGTGTTAAGACGGTTTAGTGGAGTATATACTGTCTTCATACAGTATATACTCCATTAGTGCAGTATATGCTCGATTAATTTTTTTTTTTTCAGAAAAATAAAAGCACTTCATTACTCAAATATGTATTTGAAAAAAAAAATGATTGGAGACTGTAGACGAGAATGCAAATAGGATATTTTTTTTAAAAGCTCTCTTACATATTCTATTGAAATAAATGATTGTTTCAGTGTTCACATATAACTCGGCATTCCATAACGTTGTGACTGTGGATAGCAATGGTTACCAAAGCTGCGAAGCTTCTTCAGGGGATCCAACAGTCCAGACTGGGAATGATCAGATTACACTGACAAAGGGTGATCACTTCTTCATCTGTGGCATCCCAGGCCACTGTGATAGGGGGATGAAGATATCAATCCATGTAGACTGACTACAGAGTGCCTACCAAATAATTTATTATATAAAAAAATATATGGAAAGTCAGAGGACTTTTATGTTATAGATGTTGTTGTTGGTTGTTCTTGTGATTTATAATAATGCAAATGAAATCATGCAACAAAAAGAATAGTTGTTGAGTAGGCTTGATTGTCTCTGTTTTAGCTAGGTTTGGATGTCATGATCGAATTCAAGCGGGCATTAACATCTACACTCGGGCATTCGTATGCTTTGGGCAATCGTATGCTTTCCTTTTATGCTTTGTATGTTTTGGGCATTCGTCAAATTTTAACAATAAAATTGAGACGTCTGTCTACTGTTTCACCAAAAAAACAATCTAGATATGTGCTTCTCTTCCTAGAACGTGGCCTCTTCAACATCTACACTCTTTAATGATAGTTCTTCCAATTCTAACCCTTTTTTTTTACTCATTCAATGATGATCAAGTGAGAAAAATGGTCATGTGCACTTTAATGGATTTTTCTTTAATTCACTACGATAGTTATTCACTACAAAAGTCGCACTTTAATGCACTACGATAGTTAATTATTTAAAATATGCATTTTAAATTTTTTTCAAATTTAATGAGCATAGATCTTTTTTTTATTGATTTTAATTAATTTGTTAGAGAATCTAGTTACATATAAAATTTATAAATGTATTATATATTTAAAATCTTAAGATAAAATTAGGAGATCAAATAACAGATAAGATAAGAATGAATTTTAATAAATCTGTAAGAGTAAAAACGTAAAAAAAACATTACATACACGGTTGAAAATTGAAAAACATTGATGAATAGTAATATAGTGAAAAATGTAGAGAAGAAGATGACTTTTTTTTGTCAGTATTAAAAAAAAAAAACTATTTGTGAAGGTCATTAGAAAGATCAAATAAGAAATTCAAACAACGGCTAAAAATGGTAAAGTAATGAAATGTAATAATTTCAAAACATATAATAACGACAGAAACTGTAAACCATTAACCCATGTTATTTAAGATAGGGTTAAAGACATCTACATTCCTAACTTTTGAAAAGTCATCTACATCCTTACATTTGTTGGCCAGCTCATACAAATCCTTTAGCCCCCGTTTAGATTTAGAATATGACTTATTCTTGGATATACAATTATTTTGACATAAGTGAGTATAAATAAGGATAAAATGATGTTGTGTTTGGTTGTGTTTTTAATTATTCTTCTTGAGAAACGTGATAATAAAGTTTTTGTTGTTCGGATAAAATGTGAATAAAGTGTGGATAAAAATTTATAAAATGTGAAAAAATGATGGTTGATTTGACAGTTGATTTATAAGAGGTGATGACAGTTGATTTGACAGTGGATCCACATATTCTTTGGGTGGAATAACCTGGAATAACTTTAATACCAGTGGTTGGCTAAAATCCATATACCAATTTATATAGGCATGTGTATCATTTTTCTTGATCTGACTCAGGTGACGTGAAATGTATTTTTTTCAACAAGTTCTTTTTGATGACCAAATACATTATTTCTTGTAGTACATATAACGCATCTACACACACTGCATGCAAAAGTTTTATCAAAATTACAAAGGATCCAAAATTAGAGTTACAAGATAAAGTACAAGAGTACATAATAAGTATAAAAAACATACAAGCTCGGATAGATGAGACTTCTATACCCCGTACATTCGCCAAGTGCCCCTCACTCACACCATGATCTTTACCTTTGGCACCTGCGATGTATCGACCTCAATCTTTAATGAATCTTTCCTTGTCTCTCAAGATTTTCCATGTAGAACTGTTGACCCCTGAACAACATCGAGTTCCTAGAGTGAGCCAAATAGCTCACATCCCTGCTGGGAATGACCCCGCGTGCCACCTTGGCTTCAATGTTGTTGACTCCAAGCTTCATCAACTGGTTGGAAGCAGCCAAAGTTGAATGAATATAGCTTCTAGAGTACCTAGAAATATATTTAGATCTTTTTGAATTAATTTGTCATCATGTAAACAAAATAGCGCTAATACACTCGTTTCATTTTACAGTCCGTTTTGTAGTTTCATAGATTTTATCATAGTATATGGAGTAAAAAAAATTATTTTTCAAAGAGAAAAAAATACGTTATTGTATCTCAGCATATACTTTATTTCCTATAACAGCATATATTTCAATAGGATATAGTATAATTTTAAAAAGGGTGTTGTTACACTCAATTTTTTTTACAGTCCTATATACCCCATTAAAAATCCAGTGAAACATATACATCGTTAGATGATGTATGTACTTTGTTAAATTTTTTTCTTACACTTACTAAAAAGGGGTTCATTCAACTTGAAATGAAATGATATACACTTTTTGTCAAAGCATATACCTCATTAAATGATGTTTATTATTTTTTAAAAAATATAAAAATATATGGTTTGAGTTTTGGACTATAAATTGACTAAGTCTAACATTAAAAAAAAAAATTGTGCAAAATTGCAAATGGGGCTGTACAATGGGTTAGACGTATCATTTTCCTAAACAGAAAGGTAGGGAAGCCCTTGTGGGCTGGTTCTCATGGGCTCTTGACCCACAGCTTGTCTTAGGCCCACGTTGGTTATGTATATTTAGCATTAGGCAAATGTTACACTCAGTTCATTTTATAGTCCAAAACGCAGTCCGTTCTATTTTTATTTTCTTTTAAATGATATACCTCATCTAATAATATTATTATTTTATAGAATGTAAAGTATATACTTTAATGAATTAAATGGTATCATTATTAAAAATATGAAAAAATTTCAATGAAATATATGTTTTGTTACATTGAGTACAGGCGACTAATGAATTTATAAGACTCTATTTAAGAATGTAAAAAAGAACTAAGTGTAACAGCACTTTTAGCATTAAGTAGTGATAGTTACCCATGTAAGAGACATTGTGTGGTGATAGTCCGGGCCTTTGTAAAAAAAAAAAAAGGTTAATTAAATAATATGTGATATTACATTAAGTTCTTATATTATATACAGTCTGGAATGCATTAGCATTTCAGAAATAAGAATACGCGCATCATTAACTAAAGCATATGATTTTATTTTTAACATATTAAAGTATGTTTTTCATTTTTTTATGAAGATGCATACAATTGAAAGATTAAAACAATTGAGGACAACAAAAATGGATTGTTCACCCATAAAAATAGGATGTTGTCACACCAAAGATGAAATAAAGTAAAAATAGATGTTGTCTATGTAGTCCTTATATGTATCCCCCGAATGTAGTTCTATTCAACAAAAAAACGATGAACATTCTTACTTATATGAATCATCGAATTAATTTTTAATTTTTTTTTTATGTAAGAGAATATATAAAATTTATTAGAATATATATACAAAGATACAAGACATGCGAAGCCCATATCAAGGACTACACATGGGATTGTTCCCAATGTTTTAAAATCGAACAGTTCATTGAACTGAAAAAATGAATGGATAATGGATCCCTCGTTCAACAGTTAGGTTAATTGAAAGTCATTACATATTAAACATATTAATTATTATTACAAAATAAATCATTTATAAAAAAATATGATCTAATATTAAAAAAACTCACATAAATTATTAAGTCTTAAATTTTAGGATTTTTTTTGCATATATAACCCTTGTAAATTATGATTTTTTTCTGAAAATACATCACTTAAATTGATCCATTGAAAAATACCTCTGAAAATTAATTTTTATATTTCAGACCCCTCTAGAATACTATTATTTCACCTAATTTATTCCATCAATATAAGAGAATCTACATGTCAAATTAACTATTATCACCTTTTTATAAATAAGAGGTTCGTATGTCAAATCATTTTTTTCACCTTTTAGAAATTCTTATCCATGTCTTTTTCTCATTTCATCCATAAATTATCCATGGTGATGAACTAAACAACAAAAATTTCATTATTATGTTTCTGAACGAAAAGAATTAAAAACATAACTAAAAAAAAAAATCATTTATTTCATTGATAAAATTATCTATTAAAGGAAAAATGAGTCATCCAACTTGAAGCACAACTTTGAACTTCTCCATCATTCATCTCTATTATTTTATTTTTGAAAATCTAGTTCAATAAAAAAAACTTCTTAATTAAAAGTAATATCACCTTTTCTTTCTTCTCAAAACAATTTTCTAGTTAGGTGCATGTATAGTTAATTTTTGGGAAAAATTCAAATAACCCCTTCCCCCCAGTAAACTACGTGAAGTCCATATAACCCCCTTGACTTAAAATAATGAGAGATCCCATTAGTCAATATCAATTATGTGGACAAAAATATTGTGCGTAATGCCAACATAAATCACCTGAGATCTATGTTGGGATTATGTCTCGATTCGATGTATCACATCGGATGGCCATGATGAAACCATATTAGGTTGGACACCTAATAAGTAGAATATTATTTAAGATTTGATCTTAATTAATATTTAAAGTAAATCTCATAAAATATGATACAATATTTGTTTGTTAATTAGAAGAGTGAATATCTCCTAATTAATGGGAACAATATTTGTTTGTTAATTTGGATATTACTTGAGGGGAAGTTATTTATTTATCTCTATAAATATCTTCTAGGGTTTCATTGCATTCTCTGTTTTTGTCCAGTGGACGTAGGTCTAGGCCGAACCATGTATATCTTGTGTTCTTCGTGTGATGTGATGTTTCGTTGATGTGTTAGATCTTGGGTTTATTGTTGGCTTCCCCAATTGCATTCCCAACAATCTAAATATTTAATACCAATTATGTGGACCTAGATATTGTGCTATCCAAGGTAATGCCAACTCCTGAGATCTCATTATTTAATACCAATTGTGTGGAAATAAATATATGAGGATTTGGATTCCCCAAAATAAAAAGTGTTGACATCCGAATGCCATCAGAAAGGGCCCTATATAAGAGCACATGGTGCTCTCTAAAACTCATCTAAACCTTTCTTTCAATTTTTGTTTTTCATCTATCACTGGAAAAGATGGCAAGAGTTGGGGGAGTTATGGCTCTCATTGTGGCCCTCTTATGTGTTCTCATTGTTGCAGACATTGCAGAAGCTGCAACTTACAAAGTTGGAGATGCAGGCGGCTGGGCTTTCA
Organism: Acorus gramineus; assembly: GCA_030737835.1. NCBI lineage: Eukaryota > Viridiplantae > Streptophyta > Magnoliopsida > Acorales > Acoraceae > Acorus > Acorus gramineus. Next base: position 8,522,347 of record CM060854.1, on the reverse strand, counting down.
ATGTGGCCAACTGGCCCCAGGGCAAGAAGTTTGCTGTTGGTGATGTTCTCGGTAAGTAGGGCTACAACTCGAACGGATTAGGGTTGGTGTTCAGTCTGAACACAACCTGAAATAGGAAGAAATCAACCCAAATCCATATCATACCCAAACCAAACCCGAAGGATCGATTGGGTTGAGTTAGTTGGGTTTTGAGTTAAATTTGTGTTTAATTTCAAAAATGTGTCGCGATTAAAATACTGTAAGAGTCACTACAACGTAGGAAACAAAATAAGATGAATATAATAATGTTTTTTTAGAGAATAAAGAGATATAAGTAAATAAGTGATAGATTCTAGATATTAATAAATTGGACAATTTAAATTTTATCCCACAAATTAAATATTTAAAATTTAGCATAGAACATTTAAATTTATCACTCATTATTTTGAGTTCGAGTTATCTAAACTCCAATTTAGATAACTGTAAACCGTGTTAAGACGGTTTAGTGGAGTATATACTGTCTTCATGCAGTATATACTCCATTAGTGCAGTGTATGCTCGATTAATTTTTTTTTTTTCAGAAAAATAAAAACACTTCATTACTCAAATATAAATTTGAAAAAAAAAATGATTGGAGACTGTAGACGAGAATGCAAATAGGATTTTTTTTTTTTCAAGCTCTCTTACATATTCTATTGAAATAAATGATTGTTTCAGTGTTCACATATAACTCGGCATTCCATAACGTTGTGACTGTGGATAGCAATGGTTACCAAAGCTGCGAAGCTTCTTCAGGGGATCCAACAGTCCAGACTGGGAATGATCAGATTACACTGACAAAGGGTGATCACTTCTTCATCTGTGGCATCCCAGGCCACTGTGATAGGGGGATGAAGATATCAATCCATGTAGACTGACTACAGAGTGCCTACCAAATAATTTATTATATAAAAAAATGTATGGAAAGTCAGAGGACTTATGTTATAGATGTTGTTGTTGGTTGTTCTTGTGATTTATAATAATGCAAATGAAATCATGCAACAAAAAGAATAGTTGTTGAGTAGGCTTGATTGTCTCTGTTTTAGCTAGGTTTGGATGTCATGATCGAATTCAAGCGGGCATTAACATCTACACTCGGGCATTCGTATGCTTTGGGCAATCGTATGCTTTCCTTTTATGCTTTGTATGTTTTGGGCATTCGTCAAATTTTAACAATAAAATTGAGACGTCTGTCTACTGTTTCACCAAAAAAACAATCTAGATATGTGCTTCTCTTTCGAGAACGCGGCCTCTTCAACATCTACACTCTTTAATGATAGTTCTTCCAATTCTAACCCTTTTTTTTACTCATTCAATCAAGCACTCTCTTTCATTCAATGATGATCAAGTGAGAAAAATGGTCATGTGCACTTTAATGGATTTTTCTTTAATTCACTGCGATAGTTATTCACTACAAAAGTCGCACTTTAATGCACTACGATAGTTAATTATTTAAAATATGCATTTTAAATTTTTTTCAAATTTAATGAGCATAGATCTTTTTTTTATTGATTTTAATTAATTTGTTAGAGAATCTAGTTACATATAAAATTTATAAATGTATTATATATTTAAAATCTTAAGATAAAATTAGGAGATCAAATAACAGATAAGATAAGAATGAATTTTAATAAATCTGTAAGAGTAAAAACGTAAAAAAAACATTACACACACGGTTGAAAATTGAAAAACATTGATGAATAGTAATATAGTGAAAAATGTAGAGAAGAAGATGACTTTTTTTTGTCAGTATTAAAAAAAAAAAACTATTTGTGAAGGTCATTAGAAAGATCAAATAAGAAATTCAAACAACGGCTAAAAATGGTAAAGTAATGAAATGTAATAATTTCAAAACATATAATAACGACAGAAACGGTAAACCATTAACCCATGTTATTTAAGATAGGGTTAAATACATCTACATTCCTAACTCGTGAAAAGTCATCTACATCCTTACCATTTGTTGGCCACCTCATACAAATCCTTTAGCCCCCGTTTAGATTTAGAATATGACTTATTCTTGGATATACAATTATTTTGACATAAGTGAGTATAAATAAGGATAAAATGATGTTGTGTTTGGTTGTGTTTTTAATTATTCTCCTTGAGAAACGTGATAATAAAGTTTTTGTTGTTCGGATAAAATATGAATAAAGTGTGGATAAAAATTTATAAAATGTGAAAAAATGATGGTTGATTTGACAGTTGATTTATAAGAGGTGATGACAGTTGATTTGACAGTGGATCCACATATTCTTTGGGTGGAATAACCTGGAATAACTTTAATACCAGTGGTTGGCTAAAATCCATATACCAATTTATATAGGCATGTGTATCATTTTTCTTGATCTGACTCAGGTGACGTGAAATGTATTTTTTTCAACAAGTTCTTTTTGATGACCAAATACATTATTTCTTGTAGTACATGTAACACATCTACACACACTGCATGCAAAAGTTTTATCAAAATTACAAAGGATCCAAAATTAGAGTTACAAGATAAAGTACAAGAGTACATAATAAGTATAAAAAACATACAAGCTCGGATAGATGAGACTTCTATACCCCGTACATTCGCCAAGTGCCCCTCACTCACACCATGATCTTTACCTTTGGCACCTGCGATGTATCGACCTCAATCTTTAATGAATCTTTCCTTGTCTCTCAAGATTTTCCATGTAGAACTGTTGACCTCTTAACAACATCGAGTTCTTAGAGTGAGCCAAATAGCTCACATCCCTGCTGGGAATGACCCCGCGTGCCACCTTGGCTTCAATGTTGTTGACTCCAAGCTTCATCAACTGGTTGGAAGCAGCCAAAGTTGAATGAATATAGCTTCTAGAGTACCTAGAAATATATTTAGATCTTTTTGAATTAATTTGTCATCATGTAAACAAAATAGCGCTAATACACTCGTTTCATTTTACAGTCCGTTTTGTAGTTTCATAGATTTTATCATAGTATATGGAGTAAAAAAAATTATTTTTCAAAGAGAAAAATATACGTTATTGTATCTCAGCATATACTTTATTTTCTATAACAGCATATATTTCAATAGGATATAGTATAATTTTAAAAAGGGTGTTGTTACACTCAATTTTTTTTACAGTCCTATATACCCCATTAAAAATCCAGTGAAACATATACATCGTTAGATGATGTATGTACTTTGTTAAATTTTTTTCTTACACTTACTAAAAAGGGGTTCATTCAACTTGAAATGGAATGATATACACTTTTTGTCAAAACATATACCTCATTAAATAATGTTTATTATTTTTTAAAAATATAAAAATATATGGTTTGAGTTTTGGACTATAAATTGACTAAGTCTAACATTAAAAAAAAAAAAAACTGTGCAAAACTACAAATGGGGCTGCACAATGGGTTAGACATATCATTTTCTTAAATAGAAAGATAGGGAAGCCCTTGTGGGCTGGTTCTCATGGGCTCTTGACCCGGTTCTCATGGGCTCTTGACCCACAGCTTGTCTTAGGCCCACGTTGGTTATGTATATTTAGCATTAGGCAAATGTTACACTCAGTTTATTTTATAGTCCAAAACGCAGTCCGTTCTATTTTTATTTTCTTTTAAATGATATACCTCATCTAATAATATTATTATTTTATAGAAGGTAAAGTATATACTTTAATGAATTAAATGGTATCATTATTAAAAATATGAAAAAATTTCAATGAAATATATGTTTTGTTACATTGAGTATAGGCGACTAATGAAATTTATAAGACTCCATTTAAGAATGTAAAAAAGAACTAAGTGTAACAGCACTTTTAGCATTAAGTAGTGATAGTTACCCATGTAAGAGACATTGTGTGGTGATAGTCCGGGCCTTTGTAAAAAAAAAAAAAAAGGGTTAATTAAATAATATGTGATATTACATTAAGTTCTTATATTATATACAGTCTGGAATGCATTAGTATTTCAGTAATAAGAATACGCGCATCATTAACTAAAGCATATGATTTTATTTTTAACATATTAAAGTATGTTTTTCATTTTTTTATGAAGATGCATACAATTGAAAGATTAAAACAATTGAGGACAACAAAAATGGATTGTTCACCCATAAAAATAGGATGTTGTCACACCAAAGATGAAATAAAGTAAAAATAGATGTTGTCTATGTAGTCCTTATATGTATCCCCCGAATGTAGTTCTATTCAACCAAAAACGATGAACATTCTTACTTATATGAATCATCGAATTAATTTTTAATTTTTTTTTTTATGTAAGAGAATATATAAAATTTATTAGAATATATATACAAAGATACAAGACATGCGAAGCCCATATCAAGGACTACACATGGGATTGTTCCCAATGTTTTAAAATCGAACAGTTCATTGAACTGAAAAAATGAATGGATAATGGATCACTCGTTCAACAGTTAGGTTAATTGAAAGTCATTACATATTAAACATATTAATTATTATTACAAAATAAATCATTTATAAAAAAATATGATCTAATATTAAAAAAATTCACATAAATTATTAAGTCTTAAATTTTAGGATTTTTTTTTGCATATATAACCCTTGTAAATTATGATTTTTTTCTGAAAATACATCACTTAAATTGATCCATTGAAAAATACCTCTGAAAATTGATTTTTATATTTCAGACCCCTCTAGAATACTATTATTTCACCTAATTTATTCCATCAATATAAGAGAATCTACATGTCAAATTAACTATTATCACCTTTTTATAAATAAGAGGTTCGTATGTCAAATCATTTTTTTCACCTTTTAGAAATTCTTATCCATGTCTTTTTCTCATTTCATCCATAAATTATCCATGGTGATGAACTAAACAACAAAAATTTCATTATTATGTTTCTGAACGAAAAGAATTAAAAACATAACTAAAAAAAAAATCATTTATTTCATTGATAAAATTATCTATTAAAGGAAAAATGAGTCATCCAACTTGAAGCACAACTTTGAACTTCTCCATCATTCATCTCTATTATTTTATTTTTGAAAATCTAGTTCAATAAAAAAAACTTCTTAATTAAAAGTAATATCACCTTTTCTTTCTTCTCAAAACAATTTTCTAGTTAGGTGCATGTATAGTTAATTTTTGGGAAAAATTCAAATAACCCCTTCCCCCCAGTAAACTACGTGAAGTCCATATAACCCCCTTGACTTAAAATAATGAGAGATCCCATTAGTCAATATCAATTATGTGGACAAAAATATTGTGCGTAATGCCAACATAAATCACCTGAGATCTATGTTGGGATTATGTCTCGATTCGATGTATCACATCGGATGGCCATGATGAAACCATATTAGGTTGGACACCTAATAAGTAGAATATTATTTAAGATTTGATCTTAATTAATATTTAAAGTAAATCTCATAAAATATGATACAATATTTGTTTGTTAATTAGAAGAGTGAATATCTCCTAATTAATGGGAACAATATTTGTTTGTTAATTTGGATATTACTTGAGGGGAAGTTATTTATTTATCTCTATAAATATCTTCTAGGGTTTCATGGCATTCTCTGTTTTTGTCCAGTGGACGTAGGTCTAGGCCGAACCATGTATATCTTGTGTTCTTCGTGTGATGTGATGTTTCGTTGATGTGTTAGATCTTGGGTTTATTGTTGGCTTCCCCAATTGCATTCCCAACAATCTAAATATTTAATACCAATTATGTGGACCTAGATATTGTGCTATCCAAGGTAATGCCAACTCCTGAGATCTCATTATTTAATACCAATTGTGTGGAAATAAATATATGAGGATTTGGATTCCCCAAAATATAAAGTGTTGACATCCGAATGCCATCAGAAAGGGCCCTATATAAGAGCACATGGTGCTCTCTAAAACTCATCTAAACCTTTCTTTCAATTTTTGTTTTTCATCTATCACTGGAAAAGATGGCAAGAGTTGGGGGAGTTATGGCTCTCATTGTGGCCCTCTTATGTGTTCTCATTGTTGCAGACATTGCAGAAGCTGCAACTTACAAAGTTGGAGATGCAGGCGGCTGGGCTTTCAATGTGGCCAACTGGCCCCAGGGCAAGAAGTTTGCTGTTGGTGATGTTCTCGGTAAGTAGGGCTACAACTCGAACGGATTAGGGTTGGTGTTCAGTCTGAACACAACCTGAAATAGGAAGAAATCAACCCAAATCCATATCATACCCAAACCAAACCCGAAGGATCGATTGGGTTGAGTTAGTTGGGTTTTGAGTTAAATTTGTGTTTAATTTCAAAAATGTGTCGCGATTAAAATACTGTAAGAGTCACTACAACGTAGGAAACAAAATAAGATGAATATAATAATGTTTTTTTAGAGAATAAAGAGATATAAGTAAATAAGTGATAGATTCTAGATATTAATAAATTGGACAATTTAAATTTTATCCCACAAATTAAATATTTAAAATTTAGCATAGAACATTTAAATTTATCACTCATTATTTTGAGTTCGAGTTATCTAAACTCCAATTTAGATAACTGTAAACCGTGTTAAGACGGTTTAGTGGAGTATATACTGTCTTCATGCAGTATATACTCCATTAGTGCAGTGTATGCTCGATTAATTTTTTTTTTTCAGAAAAATAAAAACACTTCATTACTCAAATATATATTTGAAAAAAAAAATGATTGGAGACTGTAGACGAGAATGCAAATAGGATATTTTTTTTTTCAAGCTCTCTTACATATTCTATTGAAATAAATGATTGTTTCAGTGTTCACATATAACTCGGCATTCCATAACGTTGTGACTGTGGATAGCAATGGTTACCAAAGCTGCGAAGCTTCTTCAGGGGATCCAACAGTCCAGACTGGGAATGATCAGATTACACTGACAAAGGGTGATCACTTCTTCATCTGTGGCATCCCAGGCCACTGTGATAGGGGGATGAAGATATCAATCCATGTAGACTGACTACAGAGTGCCTACCAAATAATTTATTATATAAAAAAATGTATGGAAAGTCAGAGGACTTATGTTATAGATGTTGTTGTTGGTTGTTCTTGTGATTTATAATAATGCAAATGAAATCATGCAACAAAAAGAATAGTTGTTGAGTAGGCTTGATTGTCTCTGTTTTAGCTAGGTTTGGATGCCATGATCGAATTCAAGCGGGCATTAACATCTACACTCGGGCATTCGTATGCTTTGGGCAATCGTATGCTTTCCTTTTATGCTTTGTATGTTTTGGGCATTCGTCAAATTTTAACAATAAAATTGAGACGTCTGTCTACTGTTTCACCAAAAAAACAATCTAGATATGTGCTTCTCTTCCTAGAACGTGACCTCTTCAACATCTACACTCTTTAATGATAGTTCTTCCAATTCTAACCCTTTTTTTTTACTCATTCAATGATGATCAAGTGAGAAAAATGGTCATGTGCACTTTAATGGATTTTTCTTTAATTCACTACGATAGTTATTCACTACAAAAGTCGCACTTTAATGCACTACGATAGTTAATTATTTAAAATATGCATTTTAAATTTTTTTCAAATTTAATGAGCATAGATCTTTTTTTTATTGATTTTAATTAATTTGTTAGAGAATCTAGTTACATATAAAATTTATAAATGTATTATATATTTAAAATCTTAAGATAAAATTAGGAGATCAAATAACAGATAAGATAAGAATGAATTTTAATAAATCTGTAAGAGTAAAAACGTAAAAAAAACATTACATACACGGTTGAAAATTGAAAAACATTGATGAATAGTAATATAGTGAAAAATGTAGAGAAGAAGATGACTTTTTTTTATCAGTATTAAAAAAAAAAACTATTTGTGAAGGTCATTAGAAAGATCAAATAAGAAATTCAAACAACGGCTAAAAATGGTAAAGTAATGAAATGTAATAATTTCAAAACATATAATAACGACAGAAACTGTAAACCATTAACCCATGTTATTTAAGATAGGGTTAAATACATCTACATTCCTAACTTGTGAAAAGTCATCTACATCCTTACATTTGTTGGCCAGCTCATACAAATCCTTTAGCCCCCGTTTAGATTTAGAATATGACTTATTCTTGGATATACAATTATTTTGACATAAGTCAGTATAAATAAGGATAAAATGATTTTGTATTTGGTTGTGTTTTTAATTATTCTCCTTGACAAACGTGATAATAAAGTTTTTGTTGTTTGGATAAAATGTGAATAAAGTGTGGATAAAGATTTATAAAATGTGAAAAAATGATGGTTGATTTGACAGTTGATTTATAAGAGGTGATGACAGTTGATTTGACAGTGGATCCACATATTCTTTGGGTGGAATAACCTGGAATAACTTTAATACCAGTGGTTGGCTAAAATCCATATACCAATTTATATAGGCATGTGTATCATTTTTCTTGATCTGACTCAGGTGACGTGAAATGTATTTTTTTCAACAAGTTCTTTCTGATGACCAAATACATTATTTCTTGTAGTACATGTAACACATCTACACACACTGCATGCAAAAGTTTTATCAAAATTACAAAGGATCCAAAATTAGAGTTACAAGATAAAGTACAAGAGTACATAATAAGTATAAAAAACATACAAGCTCGGATAGATGAGACTTCTATACCCCGTACATTCGCCAAGTGCCCCTCACTCACACCATGATCTTTACCTTTGGCACCTGCGATGTATCGACCTCAATCTTTAATGAATCTTTCCTTGTCTCTCAAGATTTTCCATGTAGAACTGTTGACCCCTGAACAACATCGAGTTCCTAGAGTGAGCCAAATAGCTCACATCCCTGCTGGGAATGACCCCGCGTGCCACCTTGGCTTCAATGTTGTTGACTCCAAGCTTCATCAACTGGTTGGAAGCAGCCAAAGTTGAATGAATATAGCTTCTAGAGTACCTAGAAATATATTTAGATCTTTTTGAATTAATTTGTCATCATGTAAACAAAATAGCGCTAATACACTCGTTTCATTTTACAGTCCGTTTTGTAGTTTCATAGATTTTATCATAGTATATGGAGTAAAAAAAATTATTTTTCAAAGAGAAAAAAATACGTTATTGTATCTCAGCATATACTTTATTTCCTATAACAGCATATATTTCAATAGGATATAGTATAATTTTAAAAAGGGTGTTGTTACACTCAATTTTTTTTACAGTCCTATATACCCCATTAAAAATCCAGTGAAACATATACATCGTTAGATGATGTATGTACTTTGTTAAATTTTTTTCTTACACTTACTAAAAAGGGGTTCATTCAACTTGAAATGGAATGATATACACTTTTTGTCAAAGCATATACCTCATTAAATGATGTTTATTATTTTTTAAAAAATATAAAAATATATGGTTTGAGTTTTGGACTATAAATTGACTAAGTCTAACATTAAAAAAAAAAAAATTGTGCAAAATTGCAAATGGGGCTGTACAATGGGTTAGACATATCATTTTCCTAAACAGAAAGGTAGGGAAGCCCTTGTGGGCTGGTTCTCATGGGCTCTTGACCCGGTTCTCATGGGCTCTTGACCCACAGCTTGTCTTAGGCCCACGTTGGTTATGTATATTTAGCATTAGGCAAATGTTACACTCAGTTCATTTTATAGTCCAAAACGCAGTCCGTTCTATTTTTATTTTCTTTTAAATGATATACCTCATCTAATAATATTATTATTTTATAGAATGTAAAGTATATACTTTAATGAATTAAATGGTATCATTATTAAAAATATGAAAAAATTTCAATGAAATATATGTTTTGTTACATTGAGTACAGGCGACTAATGAATTTATAAGACTCTATTTAAGAATGTAAAAAAGAACTAAGTGTAACAGCACTTTTAGCATTAAGTAGTGATAGTTACCCATGTAAGAGACATTGTGTGGTGATAGTCCGGGCCTTTGTAAAAAAAAAAAAAAGGTTAATTAAATAATATGTGATATTACATTAAGTTCTTATATTATATACAGTCTGGAATGCATTAGTATTTCAGTAATAAGAATACGCGCATCATTAACTAAAGCATATGATTTTATTTTTAACATATTAAAGTATGTTTTTCATTTTTTTTTATGAAGATGCATACAATTGAAAGATTAAAACAATTGAGGACAACAAAAATGGATTGTTCACCCATAAAAATAGGATGTTGTCACACCAAAGATGAAATAAAGTAAAAATAGATGTTGTCTATGTAGTCCTTATATGTATCCCCCGAATGTAGTTCTATTCAACAAAAAAAAGGGATTTTTATTTTTAAGTCCCCATAAACCATCATATTTAGTGATCGATACCTTCTTTCTTCGTATTTAGGTTTTAATCCTCCGATTTAAAGGATAATTCATGGATAGGTCCCTCACAGAGACTAAAAAGTAAATTAAATAATTTATGGATAGGTCCCTCTCATGGACTAAAAAGGAACTATCATTTAAATCTGGGGACTAAAACCTAAATACGAAGAAGGGAGGGATCGATCACTAAATATGATGGTTTGTGGGGACTTAAAAATAAAAATCCCAACAAAAAAACGATGAACATTCTTACTTATATGAATCATCGAATTAATTTTTAATTTTTTTTTTATGTAAGAGAATATATAAAATTTATTAGAATATATATACAAAGATACAAGACATGCGAAGCCCATATCAAGGACTACACATAGGATTGTTCCCAATGTTTTAAAATCGAACAGTTCATTGAACTGAAAAAATGAATGGATAATGGATCACTCGTTCAGCAGTTAAGTTAATTGAAAGTCATGACATATTAAACATATTAATTATTATTACAAAATAAATCATTTATAAAAAAAATATGATATAATATTTAAAAAATTCACATAAATTATCGAGTCTTAAATTTTAGGATTTTTTTTTGCATTTATAACCCTTGTAAATTAAGATTTTTTTTTTAAAATACATCACTTAAATTGATCCATCAAAAAATACCTCTGAAAATTTCATAACCTTGCTGCTCCATTACACGATGTTAACGTCTAACATTTCATTCTCTTTTCATCCCTTCTTTTAATCTACGAAATCTAAAAACCCTAAATCAAAATGTGAAAAACCATTTTCATCAGCCCAACATATGCACTTATAGAATTTCTTCCCTTTGATAGTTTCCTTTGTAGTTGTCCATTCCTTGCATTGTAATCCACAATAACAAGGTAGGTTAGATTGGTCATGCAGGAGAGAAGATATTTGGGATGAAGAACTCATCTTTCAGGCAAACAGTGATTCAGGCAAGCAGTGTGAAATGAGTTTCGGGTTGAACAAGTATGAAATGAGAAATCTTGGGTGTTTTTGGAGGTGCAACAGTTGAAGAAGAAGATGAAGTAGGGATATTTTGGTCTTTTTAGGATTTTTTAATAGTAGAAGTGGACTTAGTGGTAACATTTAACCCCAGCTCACAAAAGTTTACTACAGGGGCACTGATGCATGGTTATGAAATTTTCAAGGGCATTTGAAGGATCAATTTAAACCAAAATTAAAATTTACTAGGGGTATATATTAAAAAAACCTATATTTTAATATTTTAAAGTTTTTATTTAATAATATAACATGATTTTTTATATAAATTCTACACTTTAATAGATCTAATATTTTAACAAGTAACTAATTGAATTCTATGAATAAAGAACCGGTCAATTTAATCAATTTATAGTCGGTTATTAAAAATTGTCACTTCAACAGGTGAGTTGATTGGTTTTTACCATTTTATATAATATTGTGTTTTCAAGGTAATTTAAAACGGTAAAGGTTTAATTGGTTCAACCGATTAGGTCAAGTTGGTTCGAACTTTAAAACACTAACATTATTATGAAAAGATATATTTATCTACATCACATTTTTTTTGAGAAATTGTAATTATTTCTATTTTGCATAGAAGAGTACAATAGAACATGTCTGAATGGGGATGAGAATAGTACAGAGAGAAAAATACAACAAAAACAATGCAAGAGCTAGGTAGAAAAGATTTCGACCACCCTCAACCCTAAACATTGTACTCGATCACTCATAAATTATCTTCCTCCACAGTCCACTCTAATAACTGGAGCCTCCCATCTACATCACCTTTTGATCAGATTATTTGGGTCTATTGGATGCTCACACCAACAAACAAATTGCCAAGTCCTATCCACAGCTATAAAGAAACTATATATGTAGCTAATAAGGTCAGATAGAATCAAACAACACACGGAAGACAGCCCTGTCAATCTCCCTGGTAGTGAACATATTTTTGTTTTCCTTTATTTAATTTATCCAGCCATTATTATATGCTTGTTGAACATAAAAAGACAAACAATCAATGGTGCACATGTAGTGGGCCTTTAACCAGCCTTTCATACACACGGGGGAAAGAGAGCATGATTGTCTGATTAGATTTAAGGACCTTCTTTTTCATCGCTCACTTTTTATTCTTGCAATATAATTTTTACAAAAACGTATAATATATATATATATATAGAGAGAGAGAGAGAGAGAGAGACCATGAAGTTTTTGCATACAGTGAACAAACAATTATTTAGTATTCTAATCATAAATGTTTAAATGTTTTATGAGAGAACATTTGGAATACGGTTTGGATTATTATGCTTTTACATGAAGTCAAAACGTTGTAAAAATATTTCAAATGTTTAAACTTTTAAATAATTATTCAATATTTAGTTATAAATGTTTGGTTGAATCATGAGTGTTAGGTTGGATCATAAATAAAAAAAAATTACATAATATTGGGGTTGGGTTAATCGGGTCCAACGGGTCCATAGGATCGGGTCGGGGTAGACCCAGATCCGACTCATTTTGATTGTCGGATCCTTCGGATCAGGTATTTTCACCTTTTATCGGGTCAGGTCTTGATCGACCCGCGATCCATTAATAGGCCTAATCAAAGCCCTATAAGATATATGACTACACACAAAACTGTATAAAACTGTATGAAACTGTATGTAACAATGTTTTAGTCAAATGTGTTAGGTTCAATTGGATGCTAAGACAACAAATACATTGACAACACAGAGTCTTTCTCATAATTGTTGTGTCCCATCTAAATCTAAAACTATAAAAAAGAACCCAACGGAACAAATAAGGTCAGAAAGAATCAAACAACACAAAGGGGGGGACAGCTCTAAAAATTTCCCATGCCTTGAACATGCTCTTTGTTTTCCTCTTTATTATTTGTCCAGACACCATTATCTTCTCAAAAAAAAAAAAAAAACCAACGGTGTAATTTGAGTGGACCTTTAGCCAACACGCTCACCGAGAAAAAGAAACTAATTTTCTCGAACAGACTTAATTAAGAGTCTTTTTTTCATCACGCACTCTTTATTCTTTAGATCTTGGAGGGGACAAAACTGTACTAACCGGGTTCGGGTTGTTGGATTCGTCTGCTCTGCTACTTGTCGATGGTGTTGTTAGCCAGAGCATCGAGGCTTCAGGCATTGTGGACCTGGATGGGGTGACCTACAGAAGATCATTCGACGCCCAAGTTAATAGATGATACATCTAGGTTTTATAAAATAATATTTCACATACCTCAAAATGAAGAACCAGTTCCTCATTTATAATACTAGCCACCCGTCCCCTGGATCGACATATGGGAAAAAATCCAGTGATTCAAGATTTTGGGAGGTTTTGAGAATCTGCATTGATCTTCCCCAAATCTTATTTATGTGGGATCTGGTCCCAATGTGATTTGAGATAGACCTGTTCATATAATGCACGTCGTCTAGAATGGCATACGCGTGGATCGTGGATCGTTCAAACAGTGGAAAGGTCACACACGTGGCATTCTGTCATTGAGCCTAGAAAATGACCCATACAGTCTTTTTTGAACGAAAGATAGATATTGTTCATGTGATTTTATTCCTCAATTTGAAATACAAATATGAAAGAGAAGGAGAATAGGTATACAAAAAAATAAAACAAAAAAACCGTCACGTACTCATGATTCTTAAGTCTAGTTTAATTTCCACAAATATCCATGTCTCACATTATATTAAAAACATGGATAGTTTTACATAGTTCATAGGAATGAAATTTAAAATGTATGTAGTTTTGCATATCATATGGGTATAATATAAAATAAAAATACATGTGGCCCTGGTTAGTATACAGGCTAGGATGTGCAGAAAGAAAGTTCCTATTACAGTTTCGGACACAATAAAATTTAAAATATATGCAGTTGTATAAGATGCACAAATTATAAAAATAAATACTGGATTTATGTGTTTTATAAATATATAGTAAAAATATATGTAGCGTTATGCAGCTTCTCGTTTACAGATCTCCGTGTAGTCTCATATGTTACCTCATTAAATGAAGCATGTAATTTTTTGTTACTTCTTTTATAAGTAGATCCGTATAATTCGTTCGACTATTTATATCTTATTTTATGAATATATGTATTTTGTTATATGAAATGTATGTTTTTTTTTAAATAAAATTCAAAGTGTGTGAGTACTTCACCTGAGGCTGCAAGCATGAATGTACCTACCATTTTTTCTAAATTTAAGCATATATTTAGTTTTACATATTATATATAGGTTAAATAATTATGCATATATTTGATTGATGAGTTATATAAAAACTATGCATATCAAAGTTTAAATACAAAATTGTATAGCATAAATTTTGTATGAAATATATTCCATATAACCATATAATTCATTGGGCTACTTATATCTCATTTTTGTGAGTGTGTATATATATATATATATATATAAATTTGAATGAAAAAGTAACAAAATGTGAGACTTCACGTGGGGATGAACGCAGATGTCCCTACCATTTTCCTAAGTTTAAACATATATTTAGTTTTATGTATTACATAGGTCAAATAAAATTATGTATGTACTTGATTTTTGTGTTTTATAGAAACTATGTATATCAAATTTTAAATACAAAATTTTACAGCTTAATAAATGTTATATGAAATATATATTATATATAAAAATATGTAGCGCATCCTTTGAACATTTTTTTTTTTTATCATGATTTAAACTCTACAATTTCAGTCGAACAATGATTGTTTTCCTGTTAATGAGAGGTGATTAAAACAAATTCAAAATGTTAGATGGGGAGTCACTGTTTCCTAGGTTGGCTTGATTTGGACCATTTTTTTAAAAAAAAGTCCATGGCAGATGATAAAAGACATGCAACTGCAGCACCAGAAAAGGGAGTCTCTGTTCTTCTCTTCCAAGGGCTCCACTGATGCAACATCCCAAGTAGCAATATTTCAACATAAATAATCATAGGATTAAATCCTAAAAAATATTTTATTTTCCATTTTATTAGAATTTATTTTTTTTAGAAACCTATGTATTTATTGTCTTAGCTATTATTTATTATTTAATAATTTTATTTCTATTTTACTAGAATTCTATCTCATTTATTATCTGATTTACTAAGAAGATCTTGTTGGGTTATATGTTATTTTTTATAATTTAGCTTTGTTTTTTATTTTTCTAATTTTTTATTTTCTCTTTTTTAATTTTTTTAAACAAAATTAATTAGGATCCGATTAATATATAGATAGATAGTTAGATTCAACCTCATTTTCAGCCCCAACTGTAGTCCCTATCAATTTTAAAAATTTTAAAGCGGTATACCTAGAGGTGTCAAACGGGCCGTGCCGTGCCGGCCCGGCCCGCTAAACAACCGGGCTAACGGGCTAACGGGCCGGCCCGGCCCGTTTCATGTAACCGTGCCGTGCCGGCACGGCACGGTCCGCAGGAGGGCGGCCCAGCACGGCCCTCCGTGCCAGCCCGGCGGGTCACCGTGCCGTGCCGTGCTAGCCCGGCGGGCCAACGGGCCGGGCCCATTGACGGGCCAACGGGCCGGCCCATTAAAATGTCCATTTTTTTAAAATTTTTTAAGTTTAATATTTAATTCCATGTTTAATTTACTAGTTCCTTTAAATTAAAAAAATATACATAAGTCATTTATAAAAATTGAAAACTAAAAAGAATTAAGAATACAAATACTTATTTTATTGAATATTGAATTTCTTTGAGTACATGAACAATATTTAAATAAATGATAAAATGAATAAAAAATACACAAATAGTACATTGATGAATAAAAATAAATTATACAATTCTTAAAAAATACATTGACAAATACAAAAAATTAAAAAGTGAGTAATAATTGCATCACTATAGTTTTTAATACATCCCAACTAGGTTGGCACCTATTAAAACTATCAATCACTTGCAACTCACCTTTCAAAAAATTAAAAAAATACAACAATGAGAAGATTTATATGTGAAATCTTCATTGATCATCATCTATGTTGAATTTTGTAAAATCCACCTCAAGACTATCTACAAATTCTTGATTTCTTTCATCAGCATCACTCCAATCCTTCAGACAAATAAGAGCTTCCAGTGAACTTGCTGCCAACCTGGTCCTCCTCTCAGATAATATTCTCCCACTTGTACTAAAAGAAGATTCTGAAGCCACTGTAGACACTGGAGGAGTTAGTAAATCTCTTGCCATTATAGAAAGCACAGGAAATGTCACTTCATGTGCTTTCCACCATTGCAAGAGATCAAAATTTTCCATCTCCTTTTCAGTTAAAAGAGACTTCCAATCATTTTCTAAATATTTAAACAGTTCATTAAGATGAGAACTACCACTACTAGAATCATGTGAAGTGTGTGAACTTTGTGAAACAAAATCAAAGAAATAATCTTTTTTCTTACCTTTGCCTAATAAACTAATAGATGAAGTGGAGGATGATGCTCTAGTTCTATTTGCATATTTATTTTCATATTTTTTATACATTTCAGTTAAAGCAAATTCTACATCTTCACCACTTATAACCATTGGAAATCTAACATTATCACTTATTCTTGAAATTATAGTTTTAACAGTATCTAATTTAATAGTAATATCCATTACAGCAGCTAAACAAAAAAGCATAGGAATATCTTCAAAATATTTTTTAAATTTTTGTTCCATCAAGAAAATAGATTCTTGAAGTATACTATAATCTCTATATTCTTTAAATGCACAAGAAATATTAAATAATTGTCTAAGTATAAGATTTGATGTAGGATAATAAACACCTGAACAAGCAATAGAAGCATCATAAAAAATACTTAAAAATTGCACAAAAACTTTTGAAATTTGCCAATCAATAGGAGAAATTTCAACACGATTGTTAAACATTTCATTAAATTCAGTAATCAAATTTTCATAACCCTCACAACTTTGCAACATTATATATGTAGAATTCCAACGAACATGCATATCAAGAGGAAATTTTCTAGGGGGAATATTGCGTGTCGCACAAAAATCACCAAATGCTTGTACTCTAGAAGGTGTACAAGTAATAAATTTTAATGCTAATCTAATATTTACTAATGATTCTTCAATATGAGTTAATCCATCTTGCACAATTAAATTAATAATATGACATACACATTTACAATCATAAAATTCAAAATCATAAGGTAAACCCAAAGAAGATTTAAATTTTAAAATAGCACTAACATTATTACTAGCATTATCAAAAGTTATGGATAAAATTTTTTCAGTTATATTATATTCTCTAAAAATATCCATTATTGCTTGATAAATTACTGTGCCGGTGTGTGGAAATGTAAGTGGACGAAAAGCTAACATTCTTTTATTTAACATCCAATGAGAATCAATATAATGTGAAGTAACACAAATATAGGCTAAATCATTCTACCGGACCATAAATCAGATGTGCATGAAATTTTTTGAATGTTCATGAATGATTGAATTAAATGATTTTTCATTTCATTGTAAACTCTAATTATATCTGATCTAATAGTATTTCTAGAAACAGCTCTATATTGTGGATTAACGTACCTTTTTTGAAAACGTTCAAATCTTTTACTTTCAGCAAATGTAAATGGTTGTTCATCAGATGCTATATATACAGATAAACCTTCTCTCATACTAGATTGATTATAAGAGAATGTAGACATTGTACCTTCAGTACTACCTGTTTGACCGAAACTCCCAATCTGAGACTGCGTACCGGGATTCAGTTGTTGTTGATGCCTTTTCAGACATGATTCAGCATGTCTCTTGAGATGTCCGGTACCACCCGCGCTTGCACAACTAAAATTTTTGTTACAATATTTACAAACAGCTCTATCTTCCATTCTACCTTGGTATTTAATATTCTGTATTGTGTAGTGCTCCCAAACTTCAGACTTCCTACTTCTTTTAGAGGGTTTTTTTTGTTTTCCAGTTGGGGGGTGACTAGATGATGCACCAACATCACCTCCAACTGATTCATGGGGGGTTTGGGATTGGTCTTGGGGAGAATCATGTAGTAGGTTATCTATATTTTCAAATTCATCATCAGTGTGTGAATATTCTATGTTTGGGTTGGCCATTTGAAATTTAAAAAGTACAAATTTGAAATTTGAATTTAAAATTTAAAATTTGAATTTAAAATTCTTCTATTTGAATAGTTAAAATTTGAAATTTAAAATACACTTTGGTTTTGAAATATGGAATTAATTTGAATTTAAAACTTGAAATACACTTTGTAAAACTTGAAATTTCAAATGTGTAGAGAGTAGAGACTAGAGATGAAGAGTGTGAGACTAGTAGAGATTAGAGACTAGAGAGAGAGAGAGAGCTTCCCCTAATCTCCTTAGGCTTGGAGAGTTGGAGCCTTGAACCTTCCCACCCTTTGGAGAGAACTTCCCTTGGAAAGAGCCTTGAAGAAATGGAGATTGGAGACAGAGAGAGCTTTCACCACCACTTCAATTTGATTGAAGTTTTCACTTGAAAAGAAAGAGAGCACTTGAACACTTGGAATTCCAACACAAAACTAGAAAATTTTAGAGGAAGAAGAGAGTGTAGTAGTGGAGGAGTAGAGAGATTTGTGATTGAATTGATGAAGAAATGGGTGGATGGGGTGGGGTATTTATAGGTGAAGAATTTTGAGTTCGGGCGGGCCAACGGGCCGTGCCAACGGGCCGGCCCGGCCCGTTGGCCCGCCAACGGCTAGTTGGACTAGCCGTTGGTGGGGTGGGGCCCACGGCACAAAACGTGCCGCGGGCCTAGCGAGCCGTGCCGTGCCGGCACGGCGGGCCTAGCGGGCCGTGCCAAAAACGGCCCGCGGGCCGGGGGTCAGGCCCAGCCCGCGTCGCCACCCAAACGGGCCGGCCCACGGCACGGCCCGTGCCGTGCCGTGCCGTGCCGGCACGGGCCCTTAACGGGCCACGGGCCGGGCTGGCCCGCCCGTTTGACACCTCCCGTATACCTCATCCATTGAGGCATACATACTTTTATAAAAAATAATGTGTATTCTAATGAATTTTTCTACGAAATTTTTTTTTTCTAATGAATTAATATTAACCAATTTTTTTTAATGTGTAAATTTTTTTTCTAATAAGGTATATATCTTGTTATGTTAATGGCTAACGAGGTATATGAGATTATAATTGGACCTGTAAAATAGGCTAGTGTAACAATACTCTATATAAAACTAAAAATAAAAATAAAAAGAAAAAAAGTTAGACTCAACCCTCTTTCCAGCCCCAAACGCAATCCCTTATTTATTTATTTATTTATTTAAATAGTATATCCATTTAATGATGTATGTATTTTTATAAAAATAAAATATATATTTCAATGAATTGTGTGAATTCATTTATATAAAAATAAAATATATATTTCAATGAATTGTGTGAATTCATTTATAGAATGTGTAAAAAAAAATTAAGATATATATCTCCTTACATTGAATGCATATAAACCAATGTTGTAAAAAGTGCCAGCACTAGTCGGACAGTTGAGCAGGGACTAAGGGATTAATGGACTAGACGGGGATTAATCAATCACTTTTAGAATAATAAATCTAATAGATATACATATAAATAAATTATATATAATAGTTTTAGATATACTTTTTAGAAGCCACGTCTTCTGTGGTTTCTACTCCTCATGTACACGTCTATTTTTCGCTCTTCTATCATATTCCCTTCTTGTTTTGAGGCAAGAATTCAGCTTATTGTAACTTATACTTGAAGTCTTAGTTTGGATGGAGGGTTAAGAGGGTATAAGGACAGTATAACGTGGGATAAGAATGGATAAGGGAAAGTTGATGTTTGTTTAATTAGTACAACTTGGTATTACTATACTAGTATAAATGAGTATAAGAGAGTATAACAATTCTAAGTAACCCCTGGGATAAGCTTACACCCATCTTATCTATTTCTATGGGAGGTGGGGCCCACCATCACATTAAAAAAAATCATATCTAATCACATAAAATCACCTATCATCACCTCTTGTACATCAAGAGGGTCCACATGTCAAATCAACTTTTTACACCTTATTCACATTTTATTCTTCGTCAACCAAACAAACTCAACATTTATTATTACGTTTTCCAATTAGAATAAAAAAAAAAGCACAACCAAACAGAAAATCACTTATTTCATTGATAAAGTTATTTGTTCCTGGAATATGTATAAACTCCAGAATAGCTTATTCCTCAATCCAAACGGGAGAAGGTTATAGTCTATCATTTCTTCAAAAAAAAAATTAGATAAAAAATAATAACAGAATAACATCAAAACAAAATTAATAATATAAGCATGATTGAAATAGCATAAAAAACTTCAGGTATATAATATATAAAATGACTTAATAGCTTATTAGTCAACTAGAGATTAATCAGAAAAGCGGCTAGGTGCTAAATGTTGCAGGTTGAGAACACCTGGGCCTAGAAAATGACACGTCCAACCCCTGTTACAGCCCCAATTGCAATTTGTACCTCTTTTTTTTTTTAAATCATATACTCTCCAAATAAAGTGCATGTTGTTATATAAAAGGAAGTATATACTGAGATAAGTATTATTAAGTTAAAAAATGATTAAAAAAAATTTGCTTTGTATACTATGATAGAATCTTATACACTATAATAGTGCAATATATAGTATATGGAACAACAAAACGGACTGCAAAATGGATTGAGTGTATCAGCCCTCAAACCATAAATCAATGCTAAGCCCCACTATAGCCCGACCCAACTAAGTTTATGGTTAGGGGTGGTAAATGAGCTGAGCAGCTCGGACGCGGTTCAGGCTCAGCTCGGTTAAAGCTTGTTCGAGCTCGTTCGATTAGACAAATGAACCGAGCTTAAACATTTTTTAAAGCTCGGTTTATAAACGAGCTGAGCCCAAGCTCGTTACTTAACATAAAAAGGGGAAACAAAAAACCCGAGCCAAATCCGATTCTGAGCTTATGTCATTTTCACATGTATAAGTATAAGGTGTTGTGATTTGTGAAATATGACTTCTCAAATACTAAACACGTTTTTTTTTTTAGTTAAACGAGCCGGAGCCGAGCTTTTATTCGAGTTTCGGCTTGATTCGTTTAATAAACGAGTCGAACCGAGTTTTTTACGATTCAAATAAGCTGAGCTGAGCCTAAACAAGCCAAGTCTGAATATGTCAAAGCTGAGCTCGTTTGACTCATTTACTACCCCTTACTTATGGTCGGTTTTTAAATGAGTACTGTAAATGTGATTATTTTTTTATTGGTATCCTTTTGAGATCTAAATAATGAAAACATTAATCGGATTGTAATACAAAAGGATCTATGTATTCAGGATAACAGGATAAGATCGAATTTTAATTTTAAATCCACCGGATCCTGGGTGAGCCAACCAAGGGGTCCATTAAATACCTAAATAATGAATTTATTATTGAAATCTAACATATCTAGAAGTAAAAAGAACATTTTGGATAGATAATTTTAAAAAACTTGCACATTATATTGATTTAATATTTAAATTTCATCAGAGTAATCATTATGGTGTTTGATTTAATTTTTTTATATCTTTTGAATTTTGGGGAAATTAATTGGTCCATGAACATTTGGACTTATTTTTAATTACTCAAATCCCATTATCTACTATTTCTAGGTCCTTTTGAATAATGGGCAATAATATCATCGTTAACATTTTTATTTTTACCCCTCTTTCACTAATAGTGTACATTGTTGCCAGGTCTGATCACACTGTTAACAGTTCTGAGTATACTCTTAACAAGTTTAGTTACACTGTTAATAGTTGAAGGCAAAAACAAAAATGAATAAAAAAAAAGATAAAAGATAATGCACATTGAATAGAAGGACTCATAAATAATACATCAACTAATCTAAAGACTTAAAAATAAATTCAGATGTTTCAGAGACCTAAAAAAAATCAAATAATTCCCAGAGTACCCCTAATTAATTTTCCCTTTGGATTTTGAAATTTGGGAGATTACTTTTGTTTTTTTTTTTAAATCTTATTGTCTAGCTACTCAAACCATTTTTTTTAAAATAAATCAATATGGATGAGTTTTTGTATAAATGTTGAGATTAGGACTGACAATGTCTCCTATAGTGACAACCACTGGGTAGACATGGGTGAACATATTAGAGGGTGGAACTTTCCAGTCTAGTTTAACAATAAATTAAGATTTCAATGATAAATTATTTTAATTTAAAAAGATAAAAAGTACATCAATTTTATTCATATTTACATTTGTTAAAATTAAAAAAAATAGTAGGATAAATGTTATTCCATCATTTAGATGGAACAAAAATCTCTGTTTTTATTTCAAATTAGGACAACTGTCCACACTTTGTTCTGATTATTTTTTATATCAAATAGGATCACACAATTATTTTTTATCCCACCACTTATCCTAATATTCTCTTGCTAAACTAGCCTTTCAAGATTAGACAAAATGAGTGCAGCCAGTTTACAGCATAAAAGTGGTCTCCCAACCGCCTACCCATCGGGTTTTGGCACTCATTAACCCATATTTATTACTTATTTTTTTTGTAACATAACAAATCTAATTATGATATAAATCAACAAAATGAAATATTTTTAAATTACCAACAATACCCCTAATAACTTTTTTTTTTTCTTCTTTTCTCCCCCGTACCCAATATTTTCCTCCCATAAAATGAGATTAACAAAATTAAATAAACAAAAAATGAGATCATTACCTTTATTAACAAAAATTTACAAAATTTAATGAAACAACATATACTTTTCGATGGTTAATGAAGGTAATGATTTCATTTTTTGTTTATTAATTAAATTTTGTTAATCTCATTTCATGAGAGGAAAAATTGGGTGCGGGTGAGGAGAAGAAGAAAAAATGGTGAAGTTATTAGGTGCATTATTAGTATTTTAAAAAATCTTCTATTTTGTTGATTCATATCATAATTAGATTTATTGAGTTACCTAAAAAGTAAGTAACAAATATGGGTTAATGAAGTGCTCTCAGGGCACTAGTTAACAACATCCAAATGCATATACGCAATTCATTAGAATATATGTATAATTTTTTATAAAAACAAATGCCTTATTAGATGAAGTATACTATTTTTAAAAAATTCAAAACACTGAGCTCCTATTTGGATAACTTATTCTTGGGTATACAATTATTCTGGCATAAGTGACTATAAATAAGAACAAAGTGATTTTTTGTTTGGTTGTGTTTTGAATTATTCTCGTTGGGAAACGTAATAATAATTTTTTTGTTATTTAGATAAAATGTGAATAAAGTGTGGATAAATATTTATAAACGGTGAAAAAATAATAATAGTTGATTTGACATGAGATTTATTAGAGGTGATTTTTCATCCCTAAATATAAATCTGATCTATAAGCCCCCGTTTACATATGGAATAGTCCAGAAATAAGTAAAAATAAATTAGAATATGTATTTTTTAGTTGTTTAGATGCAGAAAATACTTAAGAATAAACTATGTCGAAATAAACTGGTATAAAATTGTATATGGATTCTAATCAATCCTTAAAATTAAAGTTATTCCATGTTATTCCATTTAAAGAATATGTGAGTCGACTGTCAAATCAATTGTCAGATTAGATGTAACATTATCCATTAAAAAAATCCAAACAGTCAATGGTTACAAAGATGAATGCACTCAAAGCTAGATATATGTTTTTCTTGGACAAAATTTTGACACCAAGAATGTAACTAACAGTCTTTAACATTATTCTAACAACAATAATGACAATTTCTGCCAACCGAAAAAAAAAATGGAAGTATTCACGTACCCAACAAAAAATGGAAGGTCGGTCGGAATCTAAATCCATTTGACAGAGTGATTGATACTGCTTAATATTCTTTTTTATTTTATTTTTTTGTATAATAAATAACCCAACTGTATTGAGAGAGACTCTCTGTTTTTTTTTTTTCTTTAAAAAAAAAAAAAAAAAGAAATACTTTGCTTCCCTTCAACTGCATTCATTAATCCCCTCCAAGCTACCAATTTAATCCTTCCCCACAACGCCTATATAAAAAAAACTGCTTTGGGTCTCTCTCATCCTCTCTCTCTCTCTCTGTCTCCAAGAGGCAAGTATAATCACACAACCCATATTTATTTCTTTGGGGGTTTTGGCTCCTGCTCTTCTTGTTTCGTGAATATCTGTTTCATCACTGTATTGGCTGTTTCTTGATTGCGATGGTGTTCTTGGGAGGTAAAGGCACCTTTTTTATTTCTTTGTATTCTTTTTTTTTTCTTTTGGGTTCTAAATATTGTTCTTTGAGTGGGTTCTAAAAAGATTTGATGATGGGGAGCTGTGATTTTGATTGGGTTTGATGTATTTATTTTGTTTGGTGTATGTTTTCTTATTTTTTTTTTTTTTTTTTTTGTAGTCATGATTTGAAACAATTGAGGGTTTGTTTTTGATGGGCCTTTGAGGCACCAAATGATTTTAGAATTTTTAAACATTTATGGTTCTTGGTATTTTCACATGATTGTTATTATCATTGTTAGAATTTGTTATACTTTTTATTGTCTCTTTTTCTCATTCTTTATGTGAGGATGGTGTTTTCTGGGGTTTGGCATTTTATTGTATTTTTTTTTTTAATTGTGCTTGGGCTGGATGTTCTACTTTGATAACTGGTGCTGTTGGAAGGGAGACTTTTTTATTGGGTTCTGAATTAGTCAATTCTATAGTTTATCTTTTGGGGTGAGGTGGGGTTGGCCTCAGTTTCTTATTTTATTTTCATGTTGGGCACATAGATTATGATCAATGCTTTTTAAAAACACCACAAATAAGATTTCTTGATTTTAATGTGGTTTCTGCATACTAGTATTATTTGGACATCTTGTAATGCTTTTGGACCAGTGACATATATTGAACTCGAACTCTTTATAGTATTATGTTCTTTTTTCTCCATGTTTGTCTTTGTTACTGGGAATTTCGTTTCGGCTGAATTGGCGTTACGGTAGAAAACCTCTATTTTTTTTAATGCCTCATGTTGATTTCAAGATGATCTTTTGGGATTTTAGTATTTTATAAGTCTGAATGCTTGCATTTAGACAATTTAGAATAGGAGAGAGAGAGACAGAGATAAGCTGCATGCTGCATGTATGTCACTATTGTTTTGCTGTTAAATGTGAAATTGCTTTGGGTACAAAAATAAGCCTTAGCAGCTCTTTTTCGGTGATCGCCAGGCTGATATACTTCTGATTTATTACAGAAAAAGGACCGTTCTTTTTATTATCCTAGCTTGAAAGACAGGTTTAGATCATAATTGGAGGCGGTTGCTTTGGCCCTATACATTCTTGGTGATTTCTTAAGTAAAGAAATTGATGGAGGGATTGCAATCTTATAATTCATTTATTGATGACTGTAGAGCAGGCTTCCTATTAGGATCTCTTTTCAGATAGAGATCAGTTATTCTTCTTTTAGATTTTATAATAGAATTTCTCAGTCACATCAGATGCTGATGTGTGGAAAGGGTTGAAAAAATAGGTTGGGACTTGGGTATTGGAAAAGCTTGATTAAACACTTCTTAGGAAATAGATTAATGAAGAAGTTCTTGAGGTTATGTGGATATGCACAACTGAAAAGGAAAGATCATGCAAGCGGAATGTAAGCATGTCCTGTGAAGAACATGGAAGTCCTAAACTGACTCAGAAAATTGGTAGCTTTTTATGAATTTGATGAATTCAATGAAAAGATTTTGATTTATTATAATATTGATTATGTGACCTACAACAGAAACCTGAGGTAAACCAGGTTCCATAATCCACCATTTCTGGTCCAGAGGTCTTGATGATCGAACATGACATTCCTTTCTGTTTGACAAGCTTTTCATTGTCCAAGTGCAGTCTTCTTAATATGAAAAGACAACATGTATCTGATTTTCTTCTAAACCACTGTTATTTGTTGCAGATACTTGGTGACTGGTGGAAAGGAGGTTCTGGACAGTGTAGATATATAAACTCTGATATAAATGGCACAAGGTACTTAATTTAGCAGGATCACTGTCTTCTTTCCTCTCACCTATTTGAGTAGCTGCACATTACTATGAGTAACAGTTATTTTTGTTTTTTATTTGTACGTTGGATAACCCATCTGATACTCCCTGATATCTGTGATAATAAGATACAACAGAGTCCAAGCATCTGTTAT
The DNA here is from genome assembly GCA_030737835.1 of Acorus gramineus. NCBI lineage: Eukaryota > Viridiplantae > Streptophyta > Magnoliopsida > Acorales > Acoraceae > Acorus > Acorus gramineus. The sequence continues at coordinate 8,495,893 of CM060854.1, read as the reverse complement.
GCTGGATATAATTAATTTCCGCATTACCATGTACCAACTGTATCTTGACGTGGTAGCTTTCACGCAATAGCTGTACAAATTTTGACTAGTCTCCTTAATTTTGAGAATTTGGAAATAATTCTAGCCCTACATTCTTTTGTAAGGAATGGAGTTCAGGTTCATTTGTGTTTCTGGATATTGTGTCCAACACACATTTTTTTGTGTGTTGGACACAATATTGTCAACCTTTAAACGTTTAATAAGACTCCCCTGAATGTATCTGAATGTTTAATGTGGACTAATTGGAAAATTAATTAATTTTACCTTTTATTATGTTCTCATTTGTGAATCTTGCATTTAATTGTTTGTGGAGAGCGCCATTCAGATATCAATCATTTGGTCTCTAGAATATGGTTTTTTTTTTGGGTAAATTTTGCTAATCATGTGTAAATTATGTGAAATTAGACTGGTTGGTTATATTTTCTGCATTTGTTTTGAAGAACTTTTATTTTATTTTTTTTTTGGAAAAAGGGAAGAACAATGTATGTTGGATCAATTGCCAATTAGTTATTTATCACTTTTCCAGGATCAGGTCTAGCCCTGCAAAATATTTTTTTTCCAATTAATAAGCCTTTTCAGTCAAAAAAAACTTCTGTCATCGGTAATCCGAGCTTCTAATATAGCATGGCTTGCATTTTTATTTGATGGACAAATGCATCATATTTGAGTCTTATCACAGTTCGGTCCTTTCGCTATATTTGAACGTACCATTTTAATTGAAACTCTTTCCACAGTTGAAGCAGTCTGTAAACAAGACTGATGAGTGTTATACTTGTTTCCACTTCTTTTTTTTATTCCTAAAATTATAACAAATATCCAGATAATGGCTTGGAGAGTGTTATTTTATTTGGTACTCTACACCTTAATGAAGTTGCGCTAATCTTTTCTGACCTGTAACAACCTTTTGGGCTACAACTGCATTTCTATTACTGCTTTTAATTTGTTTTGCTACTGATTTTTTCTATTTGTTTTTGAATCATTACTGATGAAAATAAACATGTTTCAGACTTACTGTCCTATCTGTCATTTAATTACAATTAATTGGATGGCCTGTATGGGGTACCTCTCTTGGTAAATGAATAAAATATAATAGTACTGGACTCGATTGGTAGGAAATGATTCTGGTCCTGTTATACATTGAGTATCCATCAGCTGACCAGTTCCTTGAATAATCAAATCCATACGTTAATCAAATATGAAACCCAATATGAGCTGATGCTTTGTCAAAAGAATGATATGAAAGGGTCCTCAGGGATCTTCCACTCATGGGCTGGGATTCTACTAGCAGAGTGTGTCTGTTACTGATGACATATGAAGGTAACCTATGCACAACTCTGTTGAAGCTATGATAGTGGATCCTACCTGAGCCAGTGTTTGTTAATGGGCGTTCCTGAATGTAGTTCGATTTTTCACAAATGTAAATAATTCAAGGATGACTCATGAAATTGAGATCCATAGAAAAGTTGACTTCACCTAGGGTGCTTTGAATTTTCGTGGATAAAGAAATTGATATGATTAGATTTGACTTGAATGCGAACCATTGAGTGGCTTAGTTTTTTTTTTTTTTTACTGAAAATTGAGTGGCATAATCTATATGCATTATTGTTACTTGATTGTGAAGTTATCATTTTGATTTGCACAATGAAGAAATTGAGTAAAGATTTGTAAAGAAGTCCTAATTCTGGAAATCCAGAAAAATGAGAAAAAGAATATGAACTTCAATTTGGATTAACATACTGGGGGAAGTTCTTACTGTTTTCTTGTTGATTATTTCAGAACAACTCCCTGACAACAAGGATCGTACGGGACATTATATCCTGCTAAGAGATGCAGAAGACCACCGATTGGGGATGTTCGACAAGCCCTTACCATGCTTTGGCTGTGGAATAGGGTGGTTTTCGTGAGTGCTCTCTCTCTCTCTCTCTCTCTCTCTCTGTGTACGGGCACACACTTGCGCGTTCACCTGACTTGCTTTTCTCATGCTTGCACCATTTCTTTACAGTTTTTTACTAGGGTTTGTGTGTCCATTTACCTGGTTCTATGCAACCATTCTTTACTTTGGGAATTACTACCACAAGGATCCAAGGGAACGAGCAGGGCTTGCAGCCTCTGCCATTGCGGTAATCTCTTTTTCTCTCACTACCGTGCATGGTAGACTTGAAAGTAAAGATTTTCTTCAGAGGTTAGAGTCCCATCCTAATACATTCATGGTTTTATCTTTTATTTGTCATCTTCTATAAAAGTACATGTCAACATATTTTTAAAGATGGAATTGCATACATCAACTAACTTTTTGGGCAACATATTTTTTATATTTGAGGCAGAGAAGGGATTAATGATATTATTTAGTTGCTGGTAATTGTAAATAGTTGTCGATCCAGCGTTTGTCCTTTAATGAATCAAATGATCATATTAGATGGATTCAGATTGTGACATAGCAAATTTTAAATTACAAGGCACCCAATGAAAATAAGAAAGATTGTTTTGAACTTTTTTTGTATTTATGGTTGCTTTTTTTTTGTTAAAAAGAACTATTGAGTTTGCACAGATTTTGTAGGTTGCCTGAGATAAGACAATGCAGTTTGTTTCGTCATTTCGAAATGCATTGGTAGTTTGCCTCATACAAGGAAAAGTGTCTTAGGCCTTTCCCCATGATAGATTTAGATATAAAATATGTTGGAGAGTCAAATTGTGTAATAAGTCATCAGTTTCATCAGATGGTCATGGTGCATCAGACGATCAAAACTGTATCTTATATGTGGGAAATGATCTATGCCTGGATGAGATCATGAGATGTTAGCGACATTGGGGATGTCTATTTCCTCGGTTCCTCCATGTCATTGACAATTTGGCGACATTGGCAAAAAAAATATTTATTTTCAAACCAAGTTAATCAAATTTTCCCTGATTTCTAGAACATCTTGTTGCAATGACAGACATGTCACTTATGGGAAACAGTTTTTTCGTTAATTGAAAAGGATTTATTATTTATCCTACCAAGTATCAACTGAAGTTATGGCTGTCATTGATATAAACTATACTTAAATCATATGATTCATGTTTCTGTAAATCTGGTGTAAATTTCCCTTGAAGAGAGACTACTTAAAACAACATTAATAGTCTCCTTTTGCAAATCCTTAACACATTATGTTGGTCATCTGTCAAAATGTAAGATTAATGATGGTTTGAATTTTCATTAGAACCTAGTGAAAACCTAGGAAACATAGAAAATGAATATGCTGTATCCAACACATATTGGACATGATGGACAGACACGCTAAATAGATGTCGGGACGTTTTATATGTGTCCAAAATTTAATAATTTTTATGTTCCGTAACACGTTAGATGTGGGATGTACACATCATGAACACAGTGTACTTATTGTTAATGATATTATAACTTTTTTCTTAATAACTATTATGAGATTTACGCTTACATGAAGTCAAATGATGATAGTTAACATATCATAATTATACAAACTTTTTATAGTTTATGAATGTGCACTTGTTTTTCAAACAGACATAATATAACATGTATTATTTATTTATGCATTGTTGTATCTTTACAGTGTCTGTGTCCTAATTTGCAAGATTTTCTATGTCACTGTTTTTGTCTCCTGTCATATCCGTTTCTCGTTTCCGTATTTGTGGTCCATAGGCTCCTTTGGAAAATCTGTAAGTTGCATGAGTGAAGACATTATTTTTAATATACTGTTTACATTGTGATTGTAATTAAGTACTCCTAGAGTTTCATTGAAGTGGGCGAAGATTTTTATATGAAATGATAAATCTAATTAATGAAGTAATCTTCACAAGAGATATCCGTGCAATTTCTCGTTTCCATATCTGTGCTCACAGGCTCCATTGGCAACTCTGTAAGTTGCATGAGTGAAGACATTCTTTTTGAACCTACTGTTTTACATTGTGACTGTAATCAAGTACTCCTTGAGTTTCATTGAATTGGGCATAGATTTCTATATATGAAATGATACATATGATGTGTCATCTCATTTTAATGAAGTAATCTTAACGAGATATATTCATACAATTGCCAAATGTTAAACATTCATATTTCTGTCACACTTTGCAGGCATTGGTTTGTTCAATTGTAGCAGTTATCACAGTTGTTTCCATTTTAGTCTAGCACGACTTCGATGTATTCATTTCACTGGCTTTGAAACACGAAAGAGAGGGCGGAGCCTTGTAAAATAGATCATGCTCTTGCTAACGATGGCGGAAAGATCATCGGCGGGAAAATCTGTTGGTCCAATTTGTATAGTGTATCTCCATATATATACAAAAAAAATTGGAAATGATACCTTTTGAGTTTTAAATATGTTTTCTGGTTGGCTTAGTTTTTGATGGACATTTTAAATTTCAGTCAAATGCCTTTGCTGAAGTCATATGAACCTCATATCTTGTTGGACTTTGCTACCAGTCAGATGTTTCAAATATTTTCCCAGTTGTGTAAACATAATGTTGTTTTTGTTCACGGTTTCAAGCAAATACTTTCTGTTTTTGTAACCTGTGAATGATCATTTGTGGTCTTTTGAAAAAAGTCTGTGGGCAGTGTGTGAAGATTGTTCTGTTTTGTCTTGGCTAAGCGTTAGGGTTTATCTTTGTTTTGAATTACTTTTGCAATCTGATGTTTTGAATTATTTTTTTTAAGGTTTATCTTTGTTTAATGAAATATATACTTTTATAATAAAAGAAAAATCCTTTACCAAAAGTGAAGTATATATGAATTGGATGCATATATTTTTATAATTGTGGTATGCGCTAACCCAATATACTGGCTCTAGGGTGGTTTGGGAACTCCATTTCAAAATTTGATTTATATAAAGAATGAATTCTACTATAAGCTACCAAAGCGATTTAAGAACACTTAATTTTTAATATCATTAAAAAAGTTGATTTAAAAAACACTTAATTAAAAAAAAAAAAAAAAGCATCAGTCTTTCCCCCAGCAATATTAAAATGCTCTTGCTACATAGACCCAAAATTTGAGCTCTATTGATAAGCCCCAATAGGTGTCATTAATTTATTGGTTCCCTGTTTGACTTTTTTTAAAGGTAAAAAGTACAGAGACAATACTACCCTTCTTTTATATTTGAATTTTTTATTATAAAAAACAATCCCTCATTAATTGGGATTGAATAACCGCCTCTAGCACTCCTTCTTTGAAAAAATTTCTCTTTTATCCTCATTAGGCATCCACTACTTCAAAAATTCATTCTGGCCGGCGTTCTCATCTCCGGCGATCGGCATCACTACCTTTGGATTGCTCTCGTCGCCCTCTATCATATGAGAGGTGGATCGGCTACCTTTCGAGTACTCCTCCGACCTCCATCTCCTCCAACCTCTACCTCCATTTTTTTCAGATACAGCTACAAATGAATATATTAGACTTTCAGATACAGATTAATATATTCACATGAAACAATTATATTCTACCTGCTAATGAAGCATTGCTTATATGATTAATAAAAATATTTAAATATACATGACAAAACAATTAAATATTATTCAGATATACATTAATCAAATCCATTAAAAAAAATAACAAACAACAAATTGAGCTGGGTAAATAATTCAGATACACGTGTATCTGAAATCTGAAATAACAACTTTACATTAGATACAAGTGTATCTGAAATTTGAATAAGTTTAAAAATGAAACAATTATGGTTTATATACTAATGAGACATTGTATAGATGATTAATAAAAGTCTTTAAATATAGATGTCAAAAAATAATTAAATATTATTCAGATACACATTAATCAAATCCACCAAAAGAAAAATAACAAACAACAAATTGGGGTGGATAAATAATTAAGATACACATGTATCTGGAATCTGAATTAGCAACTTTACATTAGATAACAATGTATCTTGAATCCGAATAAGTTAAATAATGATCATGTAAGGTTAAAAATATACTGAACGATTCAATATGCATACTTATACATATACACAACAATAAAAACGATTATACAAATCGTACTTATTCAGATCTCAAAAATCGTACTGAATAATATTATGCAAGGCTACAAATTCAGATACAGTGGCAATGTATCTGAATTTAAATTAAATTCGATCTAAAAAATGTATTGATAATTCAAAGATGAATGTAAAATCAGAATAATATGTTTTATTCAGATTGAAAAGCTTAACCTGAATGGATCGTCATTGTTTGCACCACAATCAGATCGCAAATAAAAAAAAATTACTAGAGTAATTATAATCTTCTCCTCCAATCCCCACCAAAACTGAATTCGATATTTTTTTCACATATCAATCTGAATAAAAAAATGTAAATCTTATTCTTTTGGTATTCAATTGAATTAATTACTTTAGAAAGAGAGAATATCCTAAATCATAACCACCTCGAGATTTAAAGAATCGGTTATGGAAAAAACTTCTCCATTTAGATAGGAAGGGTAAAATGGGTAATTCAATCTTGCCACCTCATGGGGCTTGAGATGGGGCTTATCAATTGAGGCCTAAAAATCATTATTGATATTAAAATGCTCTTTTCTACATGGAAAAAAATTAGAGAGAGTCATTTCAGTTCCAACACTTTTTGAATTTTTTAAAATTATATATTTATCTAATAATGTATGTTTCTAGTATTATATGATTTTTAAAATTATATATCTATCCATTGCATGTCACCAAACGTTTTTTATTCTTTTTGGGTGTGCACTCCAAAAAGATGAATGATTTTTTTTGAACCAACAAGTGAATAATAATGGATCACTATGGAAACAAGATTGTTTAAAGCTTTTTTTTTCTTAATATAAAAAGCTCCCACCAGCTGTTGGTAGAGACAACCCCTCTTCACCCAGAATTTCATGGTTCTAGACCTAAATCCTATAACAGCTGATGGGATAAGATTTGGGTTATTTGAATAAACCCCTAGAATAAGAATTCATCGAGATATTTTGATAAAACAAAAAAAATTAGGGGTATTTATGCAAATAATCCAAAGATTTACCACAGGAGGTAAAAATTAGCTGGAACAAACCTACACCTACCCTGACCTGACACAAAACTCACCAAAAAAAATAAACTTCTGAATTTAGAGATCTGAAGAAAAACAGGTGGGTAAGGTGTGTCTCTTCTTCCTCTTCACAATTTGAAGCATACCCATTGGCCTGCCCTGCATCAATTTGTCACAAGCACAATATATCCAAACCATCAAATCAATTAACATTATAGCTCTTATTGCCGTCTGCAATTGAAACAGAATCCCTTTCACAAAACTGATACTCTGCTTGATTTCAAGCAGTAAAGAGATTATAGTGCCAATATCATTGCATTTTTTCAAGCATCTCTGAAAGATCATTTAGACAATATGGTGTTCAAGCAATAAATATATTTGTTACGACTTAAATTGATGTATCACTATCCACCTGGATTTAAAGCCATGGCAATGAAAAGCTCAGGAGGATTCACTTCTCACTGTCAAACCGACGCGTTTGCCCTCAATCACAAACCAAGAGCTAGATGTAATCTGTATGACAATCAAACAATGAATATCTCAACATCCTGAGAAAAATTTTCAAAAAACAAGGGGAGAAACTTTTTTTTTCCCTTACCTTGTGCATAAATGTATCTTGGAGCTTGGACTTGTCTTCAGTCACACCATCCTCCCGAATAGTTTTCAATACATACTTCTGCAGCTTTTTAGTCTTCATAAAACCATCTGGATTCTGGCAACCATATTCTGACGTCAGTGTATTTATCAAGTTATAAAAATAAATTGTTTTTAAGTTTTTTGAAAAAAATTAAAGAAATTCAGAAAAATATGAAAAAATGTAAAAAATTATAGAAAAATGATGAAACATGTATAAATTTATTGAAACTTTAAAGGACACAGCTAGTAAATTGAAAGTGTACCAACTATCGATATATCGAATATTGATGACATCATCAATACATAGCCCAATTGGTAAAATTGGGACCAATAAATGGTCCAATTTTATCTATTTGGGGGCAAAAACAAAATATCAATATATTGACATCGATATTTTAAACTATGGTATATTGCACTTTTCTTCGTTTGACATACACAAATTCCTAACATAAAAGGCATCGTTAAATGCCAGAAGTCAAGCTTCTGAAAAATGCCTACCGATTTAAGGATAGAAACAATGATTTTCTTCCACTTTATCTTGCTGTCAAGAGCATGCTTTTCTAGACCATTTTCAGTCATTTGATCTTCCTTGTCAGACTCTGCATTCGCACATTTATTTTTCTTCCAATTGTTCTGTGCATCACCATTTTCAGCTTGAATCACTTCACCATTGCTCAAATCACCTGGGCACCCATCCATACGATCAGCAGTCACAGCTGCTGATGATTCTAGTTTTCTCTTCTTTGATTTCCCTTCCTTTTCTTCTGGTAAGTCCAGTTTGACACCATCCATTTTAAGGGAGTTTACATCATTTGCGACAGGCAAATGCTTTGTGTCATTTGCCTCAACTGGAGCAATTTTCGGCCCAGAATCAGTAGAAGCCTTCGCTGTCTCTTCTGCTTGATCTGGTTTCTGTTGAGATGCATGAAAGGCTTTGGCTTTTGCCCGGTGCTTCTTACCATCAGCATGGAGCAATAAGGTTTGCTGACTTGTAGCATTTGTTTTGCAGAGGCTGTACAGGTAGAAAATGAAAGAGATGACGCATTCAATGTTTCAAATATTAAAGATAAGCGACTGACAATAATTTCAATCAATGAACATATTCAAGATGCATCAGGTCTTCATTACCTGCCTACTGTTGCTTTTGTGTATAAAAAGTCTGTATCATAGCAGATAAGTCATTAAGCAGTCTTTGCAACAATATAGAGATAGAAGAATCCTATCCATGGCCAAGCTCAGAAATTATTGTTTAGTGGCAAATAAATAAGAGAAAAAAGAAAGATCATTGAGTAATCAGGATTTTAAGCGCAAACACAAGTAACATAATGGTAGAAGGAATGACTTCAGGTCCATGATGGGGCACATGCACTACATGTGGCATGTGCAGCACACGTCGCAGCATCCTCAAGAATATTTTGATTTTTGTTTTTCACGTGTCAATATTCACATATGACAGCAGAGATTCACTTTTCTGACTGTGGGTCTCAGTCACTCTGATCATCAATGGTAGGAAAGCCAATTAAGTGAAGACTGAATAGTCACCCATTGTGAGAATAGCAGATAACATCTTAGTCTGCCAATTGTGTATCAGATGATGACAATTGTCATTCCGTGGAATATTAAAACATATTTTCATATGTCCGAGTTGAGGATGTAGATACATAACTAATAGAAGAAGTCCTTAAACAATGGGCTCAACATAAGCAAATGCATAAGAAAGTCATCAATGCTTGCTACAAAGACTTCCTCCATTCAACATCTATAGCATGCAACTTATTTTCAAATCAACCTCATGCATAGTTAATATGAAAGAACTATGAAATCATTGGCTGACTCACCACTGTATCTATTAAACAAAGGTAAGTATTTAATCATATAAACTCACAGATGTAAGAATAGCAATATAGTGAAGGTTCACCTAAGTTCAATATAAGCAGAATCCATGATATTTGCACAAGAATAAAGGTTATGTCAATACTCAATATCCTTTTCTAAAGCCATGTCTACAAACAATTAAGCAGAAACTCAAACACACTGTTTCACATTTTAAAGAAAAGAAAGTTTTCTACCTACAAAACCAAGGTGCACGTGATGATAGGCCAACATTCACATCAACATCCAAATTTTTCTTCGGTTTGTTAGTCTTTGAAGGTCCATTCTGTAAAGATTTCCCATGATCCTTCGGACCATATTTTTCCTGAAATGGGGAGAACTTCAACAATTAATTTCACATAAAATATACTTTTTATGTAAAAAGTAAGTTTTTTATTAATTGCACATAAACATCCTATAAGCTTTCATATAAGAATGATCATTAAACACTAATAAGAATAATACTAACAGAAATGTGGGATCAATGAGGGTGGCATTGGAGGATCACAGATAATGTTCCTAATGTAAGGGGAAAAAAATATTGGAGCTCTGGCTTCGAAATAATTCTTGAATAAAATATTTAATTTAAATAATATCTATGAATCAAATCAAACTAGAGTTGCACTGGAGACAGAGAAATGATAAACTATTAAAGATATTAACCAGATAGTCAAGCTAAACAGATGCATGGCCTAAGGTGCATGGAACATGCATGTACTAAGGACATTAGTCAGCCACCTATCCCCCATTTGGGGTGAGGCATAATTGGGAAATAAGGAAAAAAAGCTCTTCATTTTGGAAGAATAATCCCAGTAGTTGTGCCTGGATAAGCTAGAACTATGCCCGATAGCTATTCTAAGGGGGTGCCGAAATTGCTTATCAGAGCTTATTTATGCCAATGAATAAAATATTATTCTCCATCATTTTAAAAAAATTATCTTATTTAACACTCTTACACACATCCCAAAAAACATATCACATCTATCATATTACACACACATCTTTCACATTTACTCTCAAACACAAACAATTTATGCAAGGGTATAATTGTTATTTAAAAAGTCATAAGCTCTTATCCATTTCTTATTCACCACTTATCTCACTTTATCTAAAGTAAACAAAACAAAAAAAAATATCATTTTTACGTTTCCCAATAAGAATAACAGAAAAGGCAACCAAACAAAAATTTGCTTATTCTACATGAATTGTATCTATCCGGGTATAGTTATCAGGTGCGAATAACACTATTGTCACACCCCAAACGGGGGGCTAGTGCATATGGTTTCAATCAGATTTTACCTCAGGATTCACAAACCATTTACATGCTACTACATCTGCACCTAGACTGCAGCCAATCAAGCACCGAATTTAATTACCATTTCATGCACATCATCAGCTCTGCAGCATAGTTTTATGCAACAGTTTCAAAACATTTGACTATGGGTTCTACTAAAACATCAGACCGAAAGCATCAATCGTATTGGGTTATTATTCATAAGAAAACAAAAAAGGAGTCTGTATTTACGAACCGCTTCGGTGATGCATTGGGTGTGGCCTTGAACGCTTTGTTGGTTGAATATCTCCCCGCAATCAATACAAGATAGCTGCATTTGGATTGGAAATTTTTAAAAAAAAAAAAAAAATGAGGCGTTGCATTTAAACAAACATTTATATCTAAAAAAGAGTATGAATGACAATAAAAATTGAAACCTTGTTGGCCGAGCAGATCCTGAAATGGTTGGGAAGTTTGGGCTTCTTCAGGTTCTCCCCACAGTCCTCGCACTGAAACCACACCATCTCTCTCTCTCTCTCTCTCTCTCTCTCTCGCGCGCAGAGAGTTTCTAGGGTTTTTGGGGTATATTTCAAGATCCGGCTAAAGGGGGGGCCTTTGTTTGCATCCCTCCAATCATCGCGCACACCCCTCTGCTTTGAGCTACTGTTTTGTTAGAGAGGTGTGCAAAGTAATATGAGGGGTGCAAATAGAGACACCTGATTTTGATTTGCTAACCCCACCCCCTAACCCGTAGGGATTCGTCGGCTCACTAAAATCATGGATCGGATTTAGTTATTATGTCTTTTGAAAACGTATTCTACCCCACGGAAATCCCACGTATGCAATTTATGTTAATTTCTACATTGTTATTCTTTGTCTCACATTCATAACCCCTCTCTGTCTCTAAATTGTCAAAACTAATTACATAAAATGAAAATGAGGTTATTACTGATTAAAAAATTAGTAGACCAAATGAAATTTATTGATTATTAAAAAAAAAAATGCATGTAATTTTGATTTGAATGAAAATTTTATATTTTTAGATTTAGATGCAAATTCAAATGTCATGGATAGCAACCAAATGTGGGGGTACCACAGCCCCCAGTATCCTTGGACTCAAGTCATTGGCATCTCTATCATCCTCAACCACATACTTGTAAACAACTCGAGGAGTTGAAACATAAAATTATGTTCACCGTCTCAGATTCTATTTGAACAGCGACATAAGCTATTTCAGAATTAATATTATTTAATTATAGATTATATAGATAACTATACTAGCGTAATAAATCATTTCATGTTTGGTTGTGTGTTTTAATTATTTTTTGTTGGAAAACCTAATAATGATAATTTTATTGTTTGATTGACCATGAAAAAGTTGTGTATAAAATGTAAATAAGACAAAATGATTTGATATGTGAGACCCTTGTATCAACAAAATAAATTTAGTGGAATAATATAATTCCAGAGGACCTGAAATACTAATTTATTTATACTCTTCTAATATGTCTATACTTATCCATTCATTACAATCAACCAAGTTAATTTTGGACATATTCACACTTATTCCATCATATTCCACCTAAATTGAGATTTTCATGTCCTTTGGAAGTGCATGGTTCACTTCAATTATGAGAGGTTAGGTAATTCTGTATTTGTTTCCCGCACTCTATCTAAATGGAAAAAAAAATCCTTAGGATAAACAAAAACCAAAGAATTTAATATATTATTGGATGCTGGTTTAATATTTATATTCAAATCCTGCATATTCAACTTCAATTTATAAATGAAATGGGACATGCATCAATCGAACGATCCATCATGACCCCACACGTTTGACACAGTGGTGAGTTCACCTACCCATTTGATGGGTGGCTGGGGATTGACTTCTGCTACCCTCGTGAAGGAAAAACTAAAATAAAAAATCATCGTAATGAGAGTTAAGGGTGCGTTTAGTTGCGTGATTGTAAAACTGATTATGTAGGAATCTGAGTTTTAAAATTGATTTTGTAAGAAGTTCACCTCTCTCAGCTTTTTAAAATCACAGCTTTTGGATACTATTTATCTAAAATCAACTTTCTGCAATCGCAAACGCTGTGTAATCGCGCAACTAAATGCATCCTAAGATGTGCTCATTAATGACGTCATATGAACATACATCAATTTCGTACATAACAACATTTCTCTATATTGTCTTTATACAAAAAAATAAATGTCTTTTTCACAATGTTTTGTTAATCAAAAAAACATGTTATTAATTAATCACTTTCTTTTTTGACTAAAGACTTTAAGCTTCAGAATTCAAATATTTTTTTCATAACAACTCAACAACAACTCAGATTTGATGTCTGTCAATTCCAAGTATTTACTAGGATCCTGTAGATTTAGTTACAGCAAACTAACTTTTATTTTTACTATTTGTAGTAATATTTAATTAATATAAAATAGGAGAACCTAGGGTTTTCAGTTTTTTATTAATAAAATTTCAAGTTTCTCTTTTTTTGAGAATTGAGAAATGTGGATTTGTTTAAGGATCTTAATACTTGTTGGATCTTTGTTTTAATTTTTCATTATCTTATAAAACATCCGCATAATAGTGCCCCTTTAGTTTTTTCGAGTGAATAGTGCCCTTATCGTTCATGGTGAAAACTAGCTGAATTTTAAACAATAGTAGAAACCAGAAACAATGAACGTCTCACAAAGAGTACACCAAATCCAATAATCAACCTCGCATCACCTCAGTTATTTTGACAAATGTATCATTCATCCTCCAAATTTTTTTTTAATAATAATAATGAAATCTTTCACACCAAATTATAACAAAAAAAAAAAAGTATGGCGTGCAGGCACTCCCTTCTTCACATCATAAAAAAAATAAAAATAAATGAAGAAGAAGAACTGCTCTTAAGAAAAAAAAAGCAGTCGGGGAAAATAACACTCATAAACCAAATATTAGTAGAAATAGCTTTAGAGGTCGAATATTTACAAAAAGTAGCATTGATCAATGCTAACCTTTTTTTTTAACACTAATATGACGTCTTCTTTTGATTAAATTTTAATGACTCAGATTGAAAGAGAAAATCGTTGAAGATTTTTAAAGATAAGGTTTTTAATTTGATGAAGAAATATATAAAAAAAAATGTTATTTTTTTAACCTCTCAAATTTAATTAAAAAAATTTATCAATAAAGAGAAATAAATCTTCTATGATTTTCTCTCTCAACAAACAAATCTCAACCATTAAAATTTAATCAAATAGTTGATAAAAAAAACTCAGTCATTAATATTTAATTAAAGAAGAAGAAGAAGAAGAAGGGGGTGATCTCACCTATAAAAACAAAGGAGGCGCCAAAAACAAATGGTCCACCAGTGCTATTTTTTTTAAAAAAAAATATTCTTCATCTTATTAATATTGGTTTAAACAGTGCTAACTGATTGCCTTAAAAATATATACACACACATAAATAAATAAAGGGATTATTAGTTTTGAATCCTCACAAACCATCATATTTTTATTGATCGATCCCTCTCTTTTTTGTATTTTGATTTTAATCCCCCGATTTAAAGGATAATTCATGGATAGGTCCCTCTCAGGGACTAAAAAGGAACTATCATTTAAATCATCTGGGAACTAAAACTTAAATATGAAGAAGGGATGGATCGAACACTAAATATGATGGTTGGTGAGACTTAAAACTAAAAATCATATACACATGAAAGTCAATGGAAGACAACAATGGCAACCCCTCTTTTCACCGTTCACACCTGAACCGGTCCACCGCACGGAGTCTCGCGTTTCCAAGCGATCAAAAGCCAGAAAACAACGACGACGATCGCGAGCATGAAAACCATCCAAACGAACCCCAAGAACGCCATCGGGAACACGATGCACGTGCGAAGCACGAAAGCGACGAACACGGAAACGACGGCCATGATCATCACTTGCTTCTGAACCCAAACAACCTGGCACGTGATCGTCGTCGCGGGCGTCAGTATCGCGTGCACGCAGAGTCCCACGCCCATGAAGATCGCGAGGTAGTCGAACGCGGCGTACGCGACGAGGAGGTACGGGTGATTGACGGCGCCCGCGTCCGCGGGAGGGTTCATGACTAGCGTGACCGCGACGGATGCCAGGAAGAGCGCGACCGGCGCGACCAGCTTCGCCACGCGTTTCGTGTCACGCGCGCCGCCGCCCTCGGACGATGGGGAGGGCGGTTTGAAGGTGGTGGTGGTGTCGGGTTTTGAAGGGGGAGGGGGGGATTCGATGTCCAAGGCGAGGAATACCGGGGTGCGTTCGTCGACGTCGGCGGCGAGGGGTTTGTTGGGGGGCGTGGGTGTTGGGAGGGCGGTGTTGAAGAGGGTGAAGAAGGGTTCGGAGAGGGAGAGGTTCATGCCTGAAGGGGGAGGGGGGGCGCGCGCGGAGAGACTCGCAAGAGGGATGGGGTGTGTATATATAGGTGAAGAGTGTGGGTGTGGGGCACCCAATAAGGGATATTCTTATGCATGATGCTTTGCAGGAAATAAACATTTTCTTCCTTCTAGAATCCCTGTAAACACAAAATAGTTATAAATATATTTTTAAAGTATTATTAAATAAATACATCAACAGTTTCAATTACAACATTGTCTTTTTATTCAAATGAAATCAGCTAATATCACCCTCTTGATCCTCTTCATTCCTCTTAGATAAAATCGAACACATTGAAAGGCTTTTGAACTATGCATTCAACGTACTTCACACCAAAGAATGTGCTATCGAACTACATTAAAGATGTAACAATCAGCTAAACACCAAACAAATTTTCGTTTACCAATATCAACAACAACAATAATAATATCGTGAATATGAACGGGAAACATATAAATATCAACAACTGTAATGTTTTCGTAAAAGTGTTTTTTGATTCATGTTACCCAGTCAAGCATATGTTTCTTATCCACTTCATTAATGATTTCATCTTTGCACTCATGCATGTAGCGGGTCATGAGAATCAGTCGATCATCCCCCATAGCTTGCATGGATAGGCGATGAAAAGACAAGTTTACACATATAGTGAATGATATATCTGTAAAATATATATAAAATTTTTGTAACTAGTTGAACATATTATGTAACAGCACATAATGTGTCTGTAAACCAAAAATTAAAGTGAAAGTACTTTTGGTATCAAAGTATGATGTGGCGCTGATCAAGGGTAAAAATAAAATAAAAGCAGACTGCGGGGGTAAAAAAATAAAATAAAATAAAAAAGTTCAAGGGTAGAAAAATAAGGGCTGTTGGTTGAGGGGGATTTGAACAATTCACCCTTTATTTTATTTTCGTTGGAGTTGCGAAATAAGTTATTTTAAGGTAGATGATTATTTCAGCATAGATAACTATACAAATGGAATGAATAAGTCATTTATTGTTTGGTTGTATTTTTAGTTATTCCAATGAAAAATATAATAATAAACTTTTTTTTTTACTGGAATAGTAGGCCCTAGCCTTACTATATAAAAGGACAAGAGCCCAAAGAAAAATATTACAAAGCAGAAAAAACAAAAAAAAAAAAAAACTCTTGGAAATCAGGTAGAGAAGATAACTATGCATTTCCGCCAGCTAGCGGACCAAAGGCCGCTAAGGAATTATAAGTTTATCAATCTAGAAACTTATACCCCTTACCTCTTGCCCCCACACAAGTTTATCAGTCTCGAAACCCCTTGCCCCCTTGCCCTAACACAATAATGAACTTTTGTTTTTTTGTTAATCATGAATAAGATGTACATAAAATTTAAATATAAAATAAATAAGATTTTATATAAAATTGACAGTTTTGCCCCCCACATAAAAATGAAAATTAGATTAAAACTCCGGTTTGACTCTGTCATGGATCCCCCTTTAAGACCGACAGCCACCACGACGAGAGCGATGTAAAAGGAATTGATTAGCATTTGAAGAAGCCGAAGCTCTTTGTTCTAATCATCTTGATGGAAATCGCCCGACCGAAATCCTCTCCGCTCTGTCCGCCTGATAGCACCTCTTCCTCCCCCAGCCTAACTAGATCTACTTTAATCGGCTCCGCTCAGCCATCGTACAGTCCAAGCTTGCCATACGAGACTTCATCAATGCCGAAGACATCGAGGAGGTCTCCCTCGTCGACAAGCTAGCTGCCACTGCTACAATCATCCTCTAGCGCATCTCCTTGGCCTTCATCGAAGGGAGGTTCAATGGAGCATATAAACTTGAATCCCTCTTGACGTAGCAGATAACTTCATACATTATAATAGCACATTGGTCTCGAATGTTAAAAATAATAGAATTTTTTAAACATAATTTTTTTAACAGAATGAGAATGAAAATGAACTATAAGCTGAGTGTCCTAATAAAGTGCTGTGCTGGGATGGGAAAGGTTAAAAAAGGTTTAGTGGATGATGCCATTTTTTAAAGTCTACATTGCATAGTACATACAGAATTTTAATTTTTCCACAAGTCCTTTATGTTCTTTTCATAACACTGTGTTCCTATCATTTTTTCCCCTTTTTTCCGCGACGGTTTGACTTTGGCTTTACATGTTATGGCGGCAGTCCTGATTATAACTGAATAATACCCATTTGGTTTTTCTTTATACATTTTATGTATTATAAATAGCTTCCTTCGGTAGCAAGCTAATGAAATCCGACAGTCTGGTCAAGATGATGTAATCTAGAAGGATAAATATTTATTAGGAAAATAATAATTAGACATCAACAAAATGATAGCTAATCTTTTCAGATCCTCTTATTCTTTGCTTAAAAAAAAAGGTGCACGTGGATCCACTACTTTTTCATTTTTCGCTCTTCTTTTAACTTACTAGTTGAGGCACATGTGCGTTGCACATGAATTTTTTTGGTTGATAATTTAATAAACAAGATATTTAATTATATAAATATGTAAAAATGATAAGTCCTAAATTTAGATTGAACTCTAGATCATTACAAGTTTGTTATGATTCTTGTCCAATGAATGTTTTTCATGGATTGGTACTTTTATATAAACTTTACGATTCAATTTATAATTTGATAGATTGTCATTATTTATTAAATCTCTCAAAAATATATAAGGATAAAAATGTGCATGTAATATAACATATATTACGTAAAGTTTATGTTTAAATTATAATAATTTGAAAGGGTAAATATGTCTGATCAAAAATAATTTTTGATAGGAATAGATTTTCATGAATTGTTAAGGGTAAACAAAAATGTGCATGTAATATAACATATATTACGTTTTTTATATAATTTAGATTGGAATAATTTGAAAAGTAAATATGTCTAATCAAAAATAATTTTCGATAGGAATAGATTTTCATGAATTGTTAAGTGTAAACAACATGTAATTGAAAGGGTATATATTAATTTTTGGTTCAATTTTATCTCCCTTACATATTTGTATATTTTTTATTAATAATTACAAACATAGGACTTCTATTTTATATAAGGATTTTCTAAACGTTACATTATAATATATGTAGATATATTATATAATTATATAAAATGAAATTGAATTTATCCCTTACATATTTGTATATTTTTTTATTAATAATTACAAACATAGGACTTCTATTTTATATAAGGATTTTCTAAACATTACAATATAATATATGTAGATATATTATATAATTATATAAAATGAAATTGAATTTATTAAAAAATTTATAATATCATGTAATTGATTGTGAAGAATGTAAATACGAATAATTTGAAAGGGTAAATATGTATGATGAAATATCATTTGGGATAGGAATGGTTTTTCATGAATTGATAAGGGTAAATATGTCCAATGAATGTTTTTCATGGATTGGTACTTTTATAGGTAGTATAGATATAGATAGAGATTTTTTTATTAATAATTACAAACATAGGACTTCTATTTTATATAAGGATTTTCTAAACATTACAATATAATATATGTAGATATATTATATAATTATATAAAATGAAATTGAATTTATTAAAAAAATTTATAATATCATGTAATTGATTGTGAAGAATGTAAATACGAATAATTTGAAAGGGTAAATATGTATGATGAAATATCATTTGGGATAGGAATTGTTTTTCATTAATTGATAAGGGTAAATATGTCCAATGAATGTTTTTCATGGATTGGTACTTTTATAGGTAGTATAGATATAGATATAGATAGATAGAGATTTTTTTATTAATAATTACAAACATAGGACTTCTATTTTATATAAGGATTTTCTAAACATTACAATATAATATATGTAGATATATTATATAATTATATAAAATGAAATTGAATTTATTAAAAAATTTATAATATCATGTAATTGATTGTGAAGAATGTAAATACGAATAATTTGAAAGGGTAAATATGTATGATGAAATATCATTTGAGATATGAATGGTTTTTCATGAATTGATAAGGGTAAATATGTCCAATGAATGTTTTTCATGGATTGGTACTTTTATAGGTAGTATAGATTAGCCTCTTTATCTCACAAAATAACAATGTAAGAGCATCTAGAAGGGAGATTTTTAAAATATAGACTAAAAAAATATTTAAAAAAATTAAAAAATGAGTTCAGAGTCTCACTATTCATTTATCCACTTCAACCACAATCTTTATTTTCTTCTCCATTCTATTTTATATATTATTTTTCATAAAACTTCAATTTGTAATATCCCTATTATTTTTTTATATAGTATACATAATTGAGAAATATTAAGAAATTAAAAATATATTTAAGTTAATATTATCAGTTCCGGACAATGTAATCAGCTTATCTGTTATTCAAAAAATTGAAATCTATATACGAAAAAAATTGTATTTGGATATAGAATAAATGATATTTTAGTATATAAGTGCAAATAATAATTAATAAAAATAAAATCAATATTGATGTTAATGAAAAATTAAAAAATATTTTTAAATATGTTTTTAAGGGAAAAAGCTATATAACCTCTTGTAAATTGCTTGAAATTCATATAACCTCCTAACTTTTCCTAAAGGCCATATAACCCTCTGAAAACACCTATGTAAATCCAAATAACCCCCTTAGTTAAATTTTCGTTGACAAATATAGACTTTAGGAGAAGCCAGGGGTTTAGATGGATTTTCAATAGTTTACAAGGGGTTATTTTGATTTTTTTCTTTTTTTAAACATATATTAAACATATTCAAGGTTAAACTCATTTGAATCGTATATAAGATATCTATCCAATTATACTAATTTTATGAAAATTGAAATTGTGTAGAAGAAGTTACACATTTAAAAAAAAAATAAAGAAAAAAAAAATCAAGCCTCCATATTTGGAGACTCACTATTTGAGCCTCCAAATATGGAGGCTCAAATGCCATCCGAGCCAAAATGCATTGGCATTTTGGCGGACAGTTGGAGGTGCTCTAAAGGAGGAATAGTCAGAACTTATGTTGAATGAAATTCATTTTTTTCCTTTACATTGTGACTGATTTTAGGGTTGGTCGTCCTTCTTTCTTATTTTTTGTTGAGTTCTGATTGTCCTAAGCAGGTCTTTATATACATGGTCATGCATCAATATGTTACTGATAACAGAACTTACTACCGATCAAGTAACATGGTTAGTGATAATCAGGTGAATTATTGACCGAGCGACCACAGGTTTGCATCCTCTACTTGACTTTCTCTGTCTGTATCTTGCAATTCTTTTTGCGTGAAGATGCCACCTGTACATATTTAAATCGGACGGTTGGAATTTCGTTTGGGTTTGTAACTCGCATATCTTTTTTTACTTTTTCAGGAGGGGTTTTTTACACGGTTTGACACCACATAATTTTTTTTTTTTTTACAGAGGAGATGCAAATGAGCGCGCGCAAGGCCTTGCATGCATGTTCAGTCTTGGCAAATGAAGCGGCTTTGATTGAAAAACAACGAGGTTGCACCTGAGAAGGAAGAGGAGGAGGTGGAGAGCGGGTGCAATCAAGTATTGAAGATTTTGAGGGTTGGATCAATCTGGCGGAGAGGGAAAGATATGGTTTTTGGAGGGTAGTTGATGCTACAGTGGTGTGGGAGGTGAAATCTGGCATTCCTCCTCTGGGTCGGATCTTGATTCAATCCGGGCTTTGAGTGTGGATCCGAGAAGAAGTACTCAGAGTCTCCCATTGCGATGGTGGACGCTCCGTCGTCAAGTCTCCTAGTCACGTTCTCTACTCCGGTCACCTACAACTCACACCAGTATGGTGTCGGCTAATACCCCTCCGATGCTCAAATCAATGTTCTTTATTTTAGAGAAATTCAACTTGAGTCTTGGAGAGTTTTCTTTTTTGGGAAGAAGAAGTGTCTACTTATAAGGGAAGGTGATATCCTTCCTTTTATACTGGGAGGGGGTGTGCCTATCTCACTCTTGGGGAGTGAGGTTATTCTGAGTTGGATGGAATCTTGCAGGTGGCCTCGGGATCGATTGCCATGTGTGACCTCGAGATTAGCCTTTCACCACCGATTCTGACAGTTGGTCCTTTCTTTTGTGTCAGAGAATATTCCGTTGAACTTTCTGTTATCTTGTCGATGTAGACATATGGGCGACCTATGTGCGGACTCAGACCTTATAGTCTGGCTGCTTCTAATCTGGTCGGGTACACATGGTGGTCATGTCTTGTTTCGAGCAGTGTTATATGGCCGTCTTATTCAGGTTGGGCATAAATTAAGTATCTTCAGCTTTTAGGCCTAGTCGAGAGTCCGACCAGATTGCTAATTGGTCTGATGATGGATGACGCGGGCCTGCTTGTGACACGTGGCGATTCGGGTCGCTGGACCTCTTTTATGGGCTTCCTAATCGGATCCTTTCGCTAGGCGTGTTAACTTTAATCAGTAGGCCCATTTTACCCTATATTTTATCCAATTCCCTTATAGTCGGACCTTATAGTCTGGCTGCTTCTAATCTGGTCGGGTACACATGGTGGTCATGTCTTGTTTCGAGCAGTGTTATATGGCCGTCTTATTCAGGTTGGGCATAAATTAAGTATCTTCAGCTTTTAGGCCTAGTCGAGAGTCCGACCAGATTGCTAATTGGTCTGATGATGGATGACGCGGGCCTGCTTGTGACATGTGGCGATTCGGGTCGCTGGACCTCTTTTATGGGATTCCTAATCGGATCCTTTCGCTAGGCGTGTTAACTTTAATCAGTAGGCCCATTTTACCCTATATTTTATCCAATTCCCTTTTATTCATGCGACTCTGTTCCTTATTCTGTCAAGTGCAGATTGGTCTTATACAAGTGGAATTTAATAATAAAAAAATAAATTTTTATTAGTCTCCATTTGTAGGATTCGATATAGTGAGCTTTGATAAATCAAAATGGGATGTTTTTGGGTTTTTTTTTCTTCTTTTGTTCAATTTTGGGGGCTTATCTTTCAATTCCTTTGAGCCCATCTGTATGTGGATTTTGATTTCTTGATCTAATTGGGTTCATATTATTGCATCTAGTGAATTAAAAAAATATCGCAAAGTGTTCACCAAAAAAATATATCACAAAATGAGATTCATGACTTCATCGTTGGAGAAGAAAACAAAACTCAATAAATAAAAAAGGGGCTTTTGCATGTATACCATTGAAAAATATGTTATTTATTTTTTTACCATCATAAATAGTCTATTTATTTGTATACCATTAAAATATTTAAAATCATGCATTTTTACCATCCTAGTTAAATTCCATCAAATTTTTTACTAACACCGTTAAAATCATAATGAAATTACTAAAATATCCTTAATTTTTTATTTTCATATTGGCCATTACAAAATATAGTATTTATTTTTATACCATCAAAAAATTATATTTATTTTTATACCATGAAAAAAATAAAAGAATTAAATTTTACTATAAAAATGACCATAAAAAGAGATATCATAAAAAATTTAACTCACAAGTCACAACTCATGTAAGCACACAATCCTCCATTAGATTTGAACCCAAAGAGCCTAAGTAAAGATAAAACACATTTTAATCTAAAAAAAAAAAATGCCACCGTCGTGCAACATATTGCAAAAAATCATATGGAGTCAATTGATTTATATATTATACATTAAAATACCACATTAATGATTATTGTTGAAGAATGATAAAATCCACCATAGTTAATGAAGGAGTAAAAAACCTAACTCTTGATTCATAAAGAAAAAGAAAGAGGAAGAAGAAAGGCACATGTACAATTTGGAAAGCACAAGAAATCAATTATATTATTGTGTTTAATTATTTACATTATGGAAGATATCATATCTAAGGTTATTTTTGTCATTTTTAATTATTGGTTAGAAAATTAACTCTAGTTAAGTTTATCTTGGTTTTAAAAAGTGACGGAATGACACATTTGTTCATTAAGAAATATTTTAAAAATATAAAGATATACAAATAAATAGACTATTTGTGATGATAAAAAAAAAATAATATATTTTTTATATGCAAAAAAAAAAAATCCAATAAAGAAAAACAAAAGAAGTAGAGGAAATCACCATGAGTTCGGTGACCGCGGCAGTCTCTACCAAGGAGATGATGATGCACAGGTTATAAAGGACTTGAATTCCATTCAGTCCTCGTCGTCCGAGTGATTCATATGTGACGGACGAGATCCTTTGTGATTAATAAAATATAAAAAGGAAATGTGTGGTCCCCAATATAAACGATGTTCGATTTAAGTGTGCACTGGTAGCATCTTCAAACAAAAAACAGAGCAAGATACAAGCAGAGAGAATCAAGCAGAGGATCCAGACCCGAGTGACAATCATCGTTATTGCAATTCTGAAGTGTTACCCACCAATATTACATTACATGGACATTTTGGTATAAAAATAGAAAAACGTTACACACAATTCATTTTATAGTTTTAAATACAGCAACACATGTTATGATTTTTTTTAAAAATCATATATCTCATTTAATGATGTTTAAAATGTAAAATATGTGTATTATAATGAAATGAATGATATCTTTCATAAGAAATATGAAAAATCTATAAAAAACATATACGTCAATACAATAAGTAGAAGTGACTAACAAGATATATAGAAATACACTTAAGATAATGACGGAGTATAACAAGCTCATAATAATACATCACTGGATTTTGAATTTGGAAAAGTTATACCAAGTAGGTGATGTGGCGGCATAACAAAGCTCATAAGAGCATCTCTAGTGTATATGTTAGCTAAATAAGATGTTAAAGTGTCGTGTTAGCATTTTATACCTTCACTACACACTCATTTACTACATTCCTATTTAATTGGTTGTTGTTGCTCCAATGGACTAGCTAAATAAACTAGCCAAACCAATAGTGGGCCCCACATTTCCACCCACTCAACCTCTCAAATGTATTTTTTATTAATTTTTTAAGGAGAACTATCATGTGGGGCCCACATTTGACTAGCTAAAACACTAGCTACAGTTAGCATGAAAGATAACATCTGACACGTGGGGCCCACATTTAGCTCCCTCTTAACATATCCATTGGAGCAATATTTTTACATGTTATATAAAATATGACACTAATACGTTAGTTAACATATCCATTGGAGATGCTCTAATAGTACATCGACAACAGACCGGCTTGCGCAGTGAAAACTAGGCCTAAGCCTAACCTTGGGCCTAGACCCGCGGTCTTGTTTGGCCAACGGGCCTGAGAACAAAACAAAGTTCCGGGCCCTGCCCACATACTTGGGCTTGAACGCGCTGGGCCCGGACTTCGGGCCACGGGCGAGCCTTAGTTTCCAAAAAAAAAATTGTTTTTTAAGGGTGGGATCCCCCTCCCACCAATAAAATGGGATGGAAAATGATACACTCAGTCACATTCACCAACTAAAACTCAGACCTCACATGTTTTTATTTATTTTTAAATAGTAAACATCATCTAATAAGGTATATGCTTTGATAAAAAGTGCATATCGCTCCATTTCGAGTTGAATGAACCCATTTTTAGTAAGTGTAAGAAAAAATTTAGTAAAGTATATACATCATCTAATAAGGTATATGCTTCATTGAATCTGCAACGAGACAGGGGCGGCGCCATGTTATTAGGGGTAGGGTCAATTGACCCCATCAAAATTTTTTAAAAAAATTAGAGTATGGTACTAATGTATGTGAAATAATCAATTAATTTAGAGAAGAAAAAATTCTTCTCATTTTGTCTCTCTTTGAAAGAGACACATAGGCGGAAAGGTTGACAAATATGAGAAGTTGCACGGCATGGCCTCAATGGTCTACCATTTTCATTAAGCAAAATAACCAACATAGTTGAAAATTTTTGTTAAACCGGTGTTTAGGTGGTGGAGTCATTCATGAGGCCTATATATACAACCATATCAGGAGACCCATTTATACAACTAAACCTCATCCAATTTTTTATTTTGGAAAATGATATGTTCAGCCCTTGTGCAACCCCAATTACAGTTCACACTGGGTTTTTTTTTATTTAAAAAAAATCCTATATTCTCTCAATTAAAGTACATGTAGTTATATAAAATGAAATATATATTGAGATACATTAATGTATTTTTTTCACGCTAAAAGAAAGAGAAATTTTTAAGTCATATACACTATGATATAACCTCATACACTATAATAGCGTAGTATATATTATGTTATCATAGTATATGAGCTGCAAAATGGATTGAGTATATGAGAACTCTTTTTTATCACGGGATCCATTAAAAACCATATCGTGGGTCTGTGGCCCTTATTTTCCATCGCCAACTCGTCGATCACTTATGCACAGACTGATGCACTGATCACTGATGGACGGATTGGACACGCCAATAATGTTAATGAAATTATCATACAATGATTTCAAAATATGAAATCTTGTCGAGAACAATGGTAAAAGTTTATATATTGAAAATCTTTTACCTCTTTTCCTTGAGGGTTTATTATTTATTAATGTAAGTTGTTCTATTTTCAAAAAAATAATTTATGTTTTTTTATAAGTATATGATAAAAGTATATTTTAAAAAAAATTTATAAAATTTATATTTTTAATGACCCTATTTATGAAAATTTCTAGAGCCGCCACCGCAACGAGGTATATAGATCCGTGTTTTGAACTGAGAAAAAAACTGAGTGGAGCATCACTCAAATGGGATTGGTGCCCCCAATGGTTAGTAATAGTTTAAATAAAAAATTAAAAACACGATGAAGTTGAAATAGTTTAAACATGGTTAATAATAAACTAATTTTATAAAGATGTTGTCATCATATGCATAAAAATTAAGGATAAAAAAATACAGAGTTGAAAATTATTCGTGATTATCAATTTTTATAGAGTATATATATTTAGTGGCACAATCACTCTATTTTATAACCCCATCTGCAGCCCCATATATTGCCCCATATACTTTAATATATTGCGCGCTATCGCAGTATATGAACTCTATCACAATTCATGAAGTTGTAATTTTTTTATTTTTTCAAAAAAAAACACACTAGTGTATTCAGTAATATTTCATTGACGATGTATATATTTTTTAAAAAAGAATCGTAATGTCTAATGAATGGAGCTACACGGAGAGCGGAACATATTATTTTTTCCTCTTTAAAATTGGTAAAAAAATAATAATCATTTTCTTTTGAACCTAAAACAGATGCTAAATATTCCATAATTTAACATGCAAATACCACACTTATCTAAAATCCATTAAATATATAATGATTATTATCATCTTTCAAAAGAATCATACTAGTCTTAAAAATAAATATATTTTTAAAAAATATGAATATTTTTATTCGATAAACTTGGAAAAAGAGTTAAAAAAAAAAAGAGAACACATTTAGAGTTTTCTTTAAGTTCTCTATGTTAATAAAATTATTTTTGTATGAGTCATTCCATCCACTTGAAATTATCCTTCTCATTTTATCTCTGTGTTCTCCTTATGTTTTTTTTTTTTAACGAAAACGTGGTCATTTCAATTTCAATAATAAAAATATCCAAAGTGGAAAAGGGGAACAGAGATTTAAACAACTGAAATGTAAAACAAAAGAACTAGCAAGAAAAGGGACCCGCATTCAGCCTCACTAAGAAAAAGAGATAGCCCGGTGTGAAATTCGGTGGATAAAGTTTCTATCAAACTTATGCCAATGCTACCTCTCAAAAGCTATTGGTCACCCTCCATCCGTTTTCTTCAAAATATATTCCTTTCGTGCTTGCTATAGCATTCCCCTAGTCTTGAATGCATTTCCGCATGAACTTCCATAAGTTCTTGAATTAGAAGACGCTTACCTCGAATACCACCTCGTTCCGAATGTGCCAAATGGCCCACACCGCCCCGTGAAAGAAAGAGAGGGTCACTTTCTTGGAAAGTCCATGCTTGCCCCCTCCCACTTCTAGGTTACACATTGATTGAATATGAAAGTTTTGCTTGGTGTTCTTTTTATGTTTATTCCCTCTCTTTCCCCTCCTATACACAATGCACATAAAATACTTAACAATGTACATTAAAAAAAATATTAAGAGTGCATATAAAATCATTAAACAATAATATTTTTTGTATTACTAACAGGTGAACTAATTGTATTCTATTAAAATGACTTAAAAATAATATTTTTTTATCATTAAAAAAAAAAAGAAAAAAGAAAAAAAAGAAGAATATTATAAAATAAAAGAGACGCGAGAGAGAATTATATAAAGACACAATAGATAAAAATATAAAGTTCTTCAGGAACTTCTCTACTATATATTATTTTATTCTTTCCTTTCTCTCACTCTCTCTTTCACTCAACCCATGAATTACATGCTTGGCAAGCCCTCCTTATATAGGGCCAAAGTCATAAACCAAATGGTACATAGGGGAACCAAAAGGTGCATAGGGAACCAAAAGGTGCATAGGGAAGGTATACCACTAATAAAGAAGGGCACATATACATATGGGTCAACAATGGTGTGGTCATCCACTATTGCATGTACCAAGTCATGCATTATTTACAACACTCCCCCTTGGATGACCATGACACGAAGAATATGCCTCATTAAAACCTTGCCAGAAAACCCAGTGGAAAAAACCTGGCGAAAGAAAAAGAGTACAATATTCTTGTGTATGTTTCTGTACTGCCTCATTAAAACCTTGCCAGAAAAACCAGTGGAAAAAAGTCTGGTCGAAGGAAAAAGAGTACAGTACACAAATATTTTGAATTACTTTCCTTGTTCAGCAAGAAGTCTCCCTCCATTTAACATGAAGACTCCCCCTGTTCAGCATGAAGATCCTTGAGTCGACGCATACCAATATTTTGCACCAGCTTCTTGAACGTCACAGTTGGTAATGCTTTGGTGAATAGATCTGCCAAATTATCACTTGAACGAATTTGCTGAACATCAATATCGCCGTTCTTCTGGAGCTCATGTGTGAAAAAGAATTTTGGCGAGATGTGCTTGGTTCTGTCACCTTTGATGAAGCCCCCTTTAAGTTGTGCAATACATGCAGCATTGTCTTCATGTAAAACGGTTGGGCTATCATTGATCGAAGATAATCCACTTGTTTCCCGAATATGTTGGATCATAGATCTCAACCAAATGCATTCCCGGCTAGCTTCATGAATTGCGAGTATCTCCGAGTGATTTGAAGAAGTAGCAGTTAATGTCTGCTTCACAGACCTCCATGAAATTGCTGCATTGTTACAAATAAACACATATCCTGTTTGCGATCTAGCCTTGTGTGGATCAGAAAGATAGCCAGCATCTGCATATCCAACTAGTGATTTTGATCCTTTCGAGTAAAATAAGCCCATATCAGATGTTCCACGGAGATAACGTAATATGTGTTTTACCCCATTCCAATGTCTTCGAGTTGGTGCAGAACTGTATCTTGCCAATAAATTTACAGAAAATGCTATATCGGGGCGTGTGCAATTAGCAAGGTACATAAGAGCTCCAATTGCACTAAGATATGGTACTTCTGGACCAAGAACTTCTTCTTTATCGTCTTTAGGACGAAAAGGATCTTTCTTTACATCAAGTGATCGAACAACCATCGGGGAACTTAATGGATGAGCTTTATCCATATAAAAGCGCTTCAGGACTTTTTCTGTATATGCTGATTGATGGATAAAAATTCCATTTGATAAATGTTCAATTTGTAATCTGAGATAAAATTTGTTTTTCCCAGATCTTTCATCTCAAATTCTTTCTTTAAATATAAAGAAGTTTTGGTAAGCTCTTCTGGAGTCCCTATCAGGTTCAGATCATCAACATATACTGCAATAATAGCAAATCCGAATTCTGATTTCTTGATGAAAATGCAAGGGCAAATTGGATTGGTCTCATACCCTTCTTTCAATAAATATTCACTTAGGCGATTGTACCACATGCGCCCAGATTGCTTTAACCCATATAAAGATCTTTGTAATTTAATAGAATACATGCTTCGGGATGAGTTATTTGCTTCAGGCATTTTAAATCCTTCAGGGATCTTCATGTATATATCATTATCAAGTGTTCCATATAAATATGCAGTAACCACATCCATTAGACGCATATCCAGTCCTTCTGAGACTGTCAAAGTAATTAAAAATCGAAATGTGATTGCGTCCATTACAGGAGAATACGTCTCTTCATAGTCAATACCAGGTCTCTGCGAGAAACCTTGTGCGACAAGACGTGCTTTATATCTCACAATTTCATTTTTGTCATTCCGCTTTCTTACAAATACCCATTTGTATCCTACAGGCTTTACATCTTCAGGTGTATGGACTACTGGTCCAAATACTTCACGTTTCGCTAGCGAGTTTAATTCTGCCTGTATTGCTTCTTTCCAATTTGGCCAATCATTTCTACGTCGACATTCATCGACGCTTTGCGGTTCAGGATCCTCATTATATTTTATAATATCAAGAGCAACAGCATATGAAAATACATTGTCGACAATGATTTTGTTTCTATCCCATCTCTCTTCTTCATGATTTAATGAGATCTCATTGTTTATATGTGCCTCCTCAGGGGCTACCTCTTCTGGGATAAGTTCATTAGAAAGATGAGATTGATCAATTATTTCTGTTGCTTGTTTTGAGGTCTCTCCAGGAGCACCAATTTCATTTACCTTTTCTTGTGCTTTTCTCTTTCTGGGGATCTTGTCTTTTGCACCAATTGGTCTACCACGCTTCTGGCATGTCTTAGATTCATTTGCTGCAGCATTAATAGATTGTCCTACAGGGACATAAATCCGTGCTGGAATATTTGCAGCTGGTATGTGTGATTTTACTACCCTTTTTATATCAGTGAATGCATCTGGCAATTGATTTGCAATATTTTGCAAATAGATTATCCTCTGAACTTCTAGTTCACATTGACTTGTACGAGGATCAAGATGAGACAAAGTTGAATTATTCCAAGTGATTTCATGCCGTACTTCTGGCAGCGGCTTTCCTCCCCCTAATGATGGGAAAACTAACTCATCAAAATGACAATCAGCAAAACGTGCCTTAAAAACATCGCCTGTTAATGGTGCAAGATATCTAATAATAGATGGAGAATCAAAACCAACATAAATTCCAAGACGACGTTGGGGACCCAATTTAGTACGTTGAGGAGGTGCAATAGGAACATATACTGCACAACCAAAAACCCTTAAATGAGAAACATTTGGTTGTTGACCAAGGACAAGTTGTATAGGTGTAAACTTATGATAAGCAGTAGGTCGGATACGTACTAAGGCTGCTGCATGTAATATAGAATGTCCCCAAGCAGAAATAGGTAGTTTTGATTTCATAAGAAGGGGTCTAGCAATTAACTGAAGTCGTTTGATAAAAGACTCAGCTAAACCATTTTGAGTATGAGTGTGTGCAACAGGATGTTCAACTTCAATTCCTATTGACATGCAATATTCATTAAAAGATTGAGATGAAAATTCAGCAGCATTATCCAAACGAATTTTCTTGATTGGATAATCTGGAAAATGTGCCCTCAAACGAATTATTTGTGCAAGAAGCCTAGAAAATGCAACATTACGTGAAGAAAGAAGTGATACATGTGACCATCGTGTTGAAGCATCAATCAACACCATAAAATAGCGGAATGGTCCACATGATGGGTGAATTGGCCCACATATATCTCCTTGAATTCGTTCTAAGAATGCAGGAGATTCAGTTATAATCTTTGAGGGGGATGGTTTAACAACCAATTTTCCTTGTGAGCAAGCAGTGCATGGATAATCACTTGGTAAAAGAATCTTCTGGTTCTTTAATGGATGCCCATGTGAATTTTCAATAATTCGACGCATCATAATTGATCCAGGATGACCAAGACGATCATGCCAAAGCATAAAAATCTTTGGGTTAGAGAACTTCTGGTTCATCACTGCATTTGATTCAATTGTTCCAATAGTTGTGTAATACAACCCAGAAGAGAGAGCAACAAGTTTCTCTAGTATTTGCTTCTGGCCTGAAACTGAAGAAGTAATGTAGAGATATTCTACATTATACGCATTTGTTGTTTCAATATGATATCCATTGCGGCGGATATCTTTGAAACTAAGCAAATTTCTTCTGGATTTGCTTGAGTATAAAGCATCGTCAATATGCAATTTTGTTCCACTTGATAATATAATATTAGCTCTTCCAGAGCCTTCAATTAATTTTGCAGTTCCTGATATTGTGTTAACATTAGCATTTCCTAATGTTAAATCTGAAAAATATTTTTTATCACGCAGGATTGTATGCGTTGTTGCACTATCTGCTAGACATATGTCTTCATCACTCATCTTGGAATCGATCAACACATTATTAAAATCCATGCCTATGCAAACAAATTAAATTTAGTCACTTATATATATATCAAATAAAACGAAAAACATTTTTTTTTTTATTAGATGCAAGCAAAATTACAATAAGATATATTAATTGGTATGGACATACCCATCACCAATTTCATTAGGGTCTACAATAAAATCAGAGACATCAAGATGAGTAAAATCTGATGGATCAGAAACATCAAGATAATTAAGACCCATAGGATTGTAATGATCAGCAAAATTTGTTTCTATCTGTTTTCCTTTTTCCTTGATGGAGGCTTGATAAAGATCAACAAGATGTTTGGGCGTACGACATGTACGCGACCAATGCCCTTTCATACCACATCTATAGCAAGAATCTTCATATTTCTTTGATGGTTCATTCGATGAACTCTTCCCCTTTTCTTGTTTTGCTTCAGCATTGTTCCACTTCTGGTGGTGTGATATATCTTTCTTGGAATGATTATAACCATTACGGTACCATGATTTATTTTTACTATGACCACGTCCACGTCCACGTCCACGTCCACGACCTCGTCCACGACCACGACCTCGACCGCGATCATGGAATGAAGTTGTATTCACTTCAGAGAATGAAATTCCATTCGCTTCTGGGAATGGTGTAGAGCCAGTTGGTCGTAATTGGTGATTCTTCATCAAAAGCTCATTATTTTGTTCAGCCACAAGAAGACATGATATCAATTCAGAATATTTTTTAAATTTACGCTCTCGATATTGCTGCTGTAGGAGCACGTTAGATGCATGGAATGTGGAATAAGTTTTTTCTAGCATGTCTTCTTCAGTAATATTTTCACCACATAATTTCAATTGAGAGCTAATCTTGAACAGTGCTGAATTATATTCGCTCACCGATTTAAAATCTTGCAACCTCAGGTGCATCCAATTGTAGCGAGCTTTTGGAAGAATTACCGTTTTCTGGTGGTCATACCTTTCTTTCAAATCATTCCAAAGAGTGAGTGGGTCCTTTACTGTGAGATATTCACTTTTCAAACCTTCATCAAGATGATGACGAAGGAAAATCATTGCTTTAGCGCGATCCTGCAGGGATGCTATATTTTTTTCTTTAATTGTATTTCCAAGATTCATAGCTTCCAGATGAATCTCAGCATCAAGGATCCATGACAAATAATTTTTCCCCGAGATGTCAAGAGCAACGAAATCAAGTTTGGAGAGGTTCGACATACTATATAACAAAATACAAAACAATTAGAAAATGATATAATATAAACAATATAACATATAAGCATAAATAATAGGATTAGAAAATTTTCATTTTAGATGCATGCCGGATGGCCAATCACCACAAAATATATTAAATCATATATAATTATTCAAGGTTTGATCAACATATATCATGTGGTGAAACTATCATTATTAAAGGTACATAAAATGTTGAACTAGTTACCCATATAAACCACTGTTTATGTTGAACTAGTCACCCATATAAACTGTCCTGTCCGATTACATAAAATATTCTATCAAATCATGTGTGCGCTTAAAATTAAAGATAGCCTCTATTTTATAACAAGCCTTTCATAACTTCAAGTCATACCATTCTAAATTTCTAATCAAGCCCTTCTGGGGATGTCAATTAAACTTCATATTTACATATTTGACTTCAGGTCATATCATTCTAGATTTCTAGTCCAGCCCTTCTGGGGACAACAAATAAACTACATATACCTCTTCAGGAGTTTTGAAATCTATATAAGTGTATCTCTTCAGGGATAACACTTACATGTAATATAAAAATAAAAATAAAATAAGAAGACTAACGAATAGTAAACAAGACAATAATCTTGTTTAAAATACATTACCTGAAACAACAGAGCAACTCGTGCTGATAACGTGTTATAAAATAAAAGGGACGCGAGAGAGAATTATATAAAGACACAATAGATAAAAATATAAAGTTCTTCAGGAACTTCTCTACTATATATTATTTTATTCTTTCCTTTTTCTCACTCTCTTTCACTCAACCCATGTTTATTCCTTCTCTTTCCCCTCCTATACACAATGCACATAAAATACTTAACAATGTACATTAAAAAAAATATTAAGAGTGCATATAAAATCATTAAACAATAATATTTTTTGTATTACTAACAGGTGAACTAATTGTATTCTATTAAAATGACTTAAAAATAATATTTTTTTATCATTAAAAAAAAAAAAAAAAGGAGGAAGTAGAAGAAAGAAAGAAAGAGAGAAAGGAGGTTGGAAGGGCCTAAAAATAATAATAGATGGACAACCACGTGACTCGAATTAATTTCCCAAATAAAACTCGGCAGGAGAGAGCGGACCCGCGCGCGCGCGCGAAAGGCCGTCAAATCCCGGTGGACGCGTGGCGAGGCGCTTGTGACTGGCGCGTCGGACAGCCTGTCGGGGTCGCCTGGACGCGTGGCGTCAACAAATGGTCCCTCCATTGATGTCAACATCAAAAAAAAATTTAAAAAAATAAAAATTTATTCGTTTGGGGAACACGTTACACATGCACCCCTACTTCGTGACTGCACTCCCCAACACACCCCTTTCTACGCACTCCATTTACCAAAATGCCACTAACACGTGTTTTTGACTCCTCGATTTGACTAATAGAAAAAACTCCCAGGTCGGCTTTGATACACCGGTTACCGTTACGTCTATGCAAGGGACAATTACGTAAATTGACTTTACTGCTTCCCTTTCGGCAAAAGAAGAAACAAATAAAAAAAGCCGATAGCATCGGAAAATCTGTCCGAATCTGAATCTACACCGTTCATTTCTTCTTCGGACGCGTAGGATGGAAGCACGTCATTCACTCTCCATACTATGAAGCGTACTGAAACGCACCAAAATAAAAATGGAAACATCACTTTCAAAAAAAAAAAATGAGGAGGTTATATGAATTTCAGACGGTTTAGAGGGGTTATTTGAATATTTCCCAAATAAAAAATAAAAACTAACAACGGACCTTTATGTAAGAAACCCATCCGGAGCCCGGACACCTGTCCATCACTCTCTCACAATCTTCAACGAAAAGAAGACCAGAGAGAGAATGAAAACCAGTATTTCCATCTTCCATTAGTGGTGACCACCCCATTGAACTCTATGAGGAGAGGTTCATCCCCCTCTCTCCATCTCTTGTTATTGTTCTTCATTTTTTGATATTTAGTTTAAATAAAAGCAACAAAGGTTTGTGTTTCCATTGTTTCCTTGCTATAGATTATCAGCTGAATCAGTAGAGGCTGATATCAGTTCCTTCAGATCCAGGGAAAAAGCTTTGGTCTGAAACCTTTTATTCATCTTTCTTGTGATTCTTTCCCACTTTTTTATATTAGGAGCCAAAGATTTTTTTTTTTTTTTTTTGGTGAAAAGTGTTGTAGAGTTGAAAATTCAGTCGCAGATCGTTATAAGTGGAAAAGATTATCAGATCTGGGAATCCTTTGAAGTTGTGGTTGTGAAGCTCTCTGAGTGTTCCTTTTTCGAAGGATGGAAGAGAATCTTGTGAATCGTTGCGTACGGAGGAGGACGAACCCTTGTGAATGGGCGGTGGAGATATGATCAACGACTTATCACACCTTTTGGATCGGTTGGGGCGATCGATGGAGGAGATGTCTCCGGCTGTCACGGTGCCGTTCATGATAGGCAATTCACTCTGTGACAGCCACGGCAACACCGGGTTAGCAGCTCGCATGGAAATCACGAGGCTGAAGATCATCACTGACACTGCGACGACGGCCGCCTCCGCCGCCACTTCTCTTCTCTCATGCCCCGATGAAGGGGACAGCGAAACCAACATGGAGGCATCAGCGGGAGAAGTCGAGGAAGAGGAGGTGCGGACGGCTCCGGCGACGGCGACGGAGAGCGAGGAGGATGACGCCGCCTCGGTGGATGCAGAGCAGGTCATCGGTTGCGAGTCCGGCGGCAGCAGTGTGGAGGATGTCGGTGTTTCTGAGGCGGCGACGGTTTCCGTGATAGGAGGAGAGGAGGCGGGGGCTGTGGTGGGGGCAGGGGTTGAGAAGATTGGGGATGCTTTGGTGTTTGAGGTTGCGGTGGTTTCTGATGGAGTGGCTGCAAATGTTGTTAGGGAGCGTAGGGTTGATGGAGCTCTGGTGTCAGAGTATGTGCCGTTGTGGGGTTGCGCTTCGATATGCGGGAGGAGGCCGGAGATGGAGGATGCCTTTGCGGTGGTGCCTTGGTTCTCGACGATCCCTCTCAGGATGCTCACGGGTGAACGGGTGGTGGATGGGCTGAATCTCAGTTCAAGTCACTTGAATGCGCACTTTTTCGGGGTGTATGATGGTCATGGTGGTGCCCAGGTATAATATGGTGGTTTTTGAATATCCTAATGCACATTTTATAAATGGCAATTAGTGCAGGACACCGGTTCAATTGATGTTTCTAGAAAATGGAGTAGTCTCTCTAGTGAATGAGTGAAAATTGCTCATGCAAATGTTGAAACTACCCAAGGGTTCTTTGCATTAGTTACAACCTAGAAAGAGATCTTATTATGTCTTGTTGAACTCTTTGAATAAATGAAAAACAATTGGTAATGACACAGTTGATTATAATTGTGTTGGATGCATTATTACCACTAGAATTAAAGCATGGAGATTTTTATGTTGAATTATATTTAATAAATGTAATTGCCCGTTGTATGGTAAATGAATCTTTTTTTTTTATATAGAAATCATGACTAATTCTGTCACTGTGGTTTCTTTTATAGGCTTATTCGAATAGAATCTGAATATTTGTGCAGCTTTAGCTAGGTTTATGGAAGGTGTAAATATACCTAAAACATACTTCTGGTTATAGGTGGCCAATTATTGCAAGGAGCGCATGCATTTTGCGTTGGTGGAAGAGGTAGGGAATATATTAAAAGAAGGTTCAGGAAGTAGCAGTAGCGATAGCGGCTGTGGGGTTGATTGGACAAAGCAATGGGAGAAGGTTTTCACTAGATCCTTTTTGAAAGTTGATGATGAAGTTGGTGGGATAGCTGGCAGGAGTGGTGTTGGGCCTTGTCATGATGGTTCCGAGGAAATTTGTGTTGAACCTGTCGCACCAGAGACTGTGGGATCAACGGCCGTGGTTGCCCTTGTTTGCTCCACTCACATTGTAATTGCAAACTGTGGGGATTCCAGGGCAGTCCTCCTACGTGGGAAACAACCCGTTCCACTCTCTGTTGATCATAAGGTAAGAGGCATCTGTATCTGTCATTTCATTTTTGAAAGAAGGGCCTCCTTAATATAAAGTGGCTTATCATAAATGTTTTCCAGCCAAACAGAGAGAGTGAGTATACAAGGATTGAAGCAGCAGGAGGCAAGGTCATACAGTGGAATGGATATCGTGTGTTTGGAGTTCTTGCAATGTCTAGGTCAATTGGTATGTCAACTCTTGACTGAATTAGCTTTTGTTATGTGCTTCTGTAATGAATCCACAGTATAAATAATCGGGTTAGATAAAAAGCGGTGACTGTCTGTATATAGTGGATGCTGTAATAAGTTAATTCCATGAGCTGATAATACCATCATGGCCTATTAAAGCAGGGATCAATTTAGCTCAGTATATTTAGGTGCCATCTGGTCCAGGGGATATCCTTAATTAGTGCTTTCAACACAATTATTGACTGCGAAATCATACGCTATCCTAAGATATTGGTAACATTTTCCTGTACCAGTGTTAACACTCCTCTGTGAAGAAATTCCAATGATTTCCGCATCAGATCTTTTTCTCTAAACTATTCCTTCTGCGTATGATGATGAAGCTGAATCTACCCCTCTTCATGGATTTAATACATTGTTTGTGTGATAATAGAATGGGTGTCCTCTTTTGGAAGTGATCCACTTCATTGATTGTTGGATAGAATTGGCTTTAGTAATCTTGGAAACATGGCAGTCTTAATGACGACATAATAACAAGATTTATCAAGTTCTTTACTACTACCAATTGTGGAGCTATTAGAACCCTGACCTAATGTCCTTGTATAGTGTGATGTTAAACCTTCTAAAGATGATTATGTAATTCATAACTTGAAAAAAAGAGGAAAGTCCATCGCCCTCAGAAAATCATTACCAGCTGTATTTAGCTTTCCATAACTGTATCTGGAGATTCCTTAATAAATATATTGTCATCCATATTCTTATTCAAACGACCCTCTGCAATATAGCATTTAGTTTGTTGAGCTCTACATATGTCAAAATGTTATATCCAGCTATTCCCATATAATTTTTTTTGTGTTTATATGTACATGTGTGCGCGCGTGTAAGCATGATTGCATGTGTGTACTAATCTCTTCATATTTATGTTATGTGCTAGATAGAGACAGAAGTATACATGAGAGATGATTTTTCTTTTCTTTTTCTTCTGCTTCTTGTTCTTCTTCTTTTTGTGAAGAGTGGGAAAGAATTAGTGATGGACATAGTCATTCTTGACAATGCCAAAGGATATCTCCTGCATTTAGCACAGATGCAAAATATAAAGATAGATAGATCAGACAATAAAGACACCTTGACTTAGTAAACATCCAGGTTTTTGAGGGGTCGGGATCGTAGGGAGGAAGAAGTTTATTCCCTCTCTCTGCCTTTCCTATTCACATAGACTAATTGTCTCCTTAAATGGCAAGAAAAATATAAAACTCAAATTATTGATGCAAGTTTCAATGGTCCACTTCGACTGAATGTGGAACTTGACAATGTGCAATTTAAACCACGAATTGTAACGTGTGGATATGCATATGTTTGCATAGTTGGGTGTATGTGTATATATAAGTATGTAAAGATGTGTGGATGTATAAGTCTAATTTCTGTGTCATTACTTTTATTTGTTTCTGCCAATACACTATGATAACTTCATAAGCACATTGTCCTTCACTATGGAAAAGGAGAAACCCAGAATCTTGTTCTGAATGTACGGACATGGATTTGAGAGGACCTTGTTTGTATATTGGAGTCCAAATGGAGCTTTTCTTTTTCTATTGTTCTTTTTCAATTCATGCACTCTGCACACTTTCGCAATTATATAACCATCACCAACTTATCTGATTGATGAATCAATCGAAGATTTCAGGCTTCATTGGATTAATTTCCAGAATAGTGTAAAAGATTGTCCAAATCTCACAATAGCAATACTCAATGTTTAAGTATGGTCATGTGTCCCTTGCATGTTCCCCCTACTACACTTGATTTTAAGTATGACAGAATGTCCTTTGCGTACTCCCCCTTACCGCACTTGATTGGCCACATGCCCCTGCATGTGCCATTCATGTGCAGCAACTCAAAGTAGTGAGCTGTTAATGATAGTTTCAACATATCAATTCATCGACGAAGGTGAATTAACAAAACAACCAGCAACTCATCGCTGTCTCATTAATATAGGAATGTAGATGGGCAGGTTCGAGTAATTAAGTCTATTACTTCTTTGATGATTGGAAATTATGAAGACAGCTATATCCATTCGATCACCTTTCGCCTGGTAGGTAAGAAAAAGCTCT
This sequence comes from Acorus gramineus, assembly GCA_030737835.1. Taxonomy (NCBI): domain Eukaryota; kingdom Viridiplantae; phylum Streptophyta; class Magnoliopsida; order Acorales; family Acoraceae; genus Acorus; species Acorus gramineus. Next base: position 8,456,854 of record CM060854.1, on the reverse strand, counting down.
CACACCTCACTATGTATACTGCTGATAGCGTACTAATTACTCTGTTTAATATTGATGAGAGAAGGCTGACCATATAGACAATGATAGCTAGTATGGTAGTAAGGAACTTCTTGAAACATTTTACTTTGCTCGAAAGAAGGTGAGATCTCTATTGAATCATTAAAAAATGTGTATAGGTTTTAACATGAGCTGATATTAATGGTCAACCTTCTTGAGCTATGGATAACACAAACTGGCACACTTCGCCTTTCAGCATCTAACTCAATTGAAGGAAGGAAACAATAGTCATGGTTCAGATCAAAGGGGTTTTGTGTTGGGTTTAGAAGCTTTGTATCCTTTTTTTCTTGTGGGGTCTTGATTGTCATTTTCTTTTTTGGTTGATGCTTCCTATGTTGTTTTTTGCCCTTTGTTGAGGTTCAATTTTTGAAGATCCCTCGTCTTTGTGTCATGTTAGGGGTTTTTTTCGTGCTTAAAAGCTCCTATCTTATTTTAAAAAGAAAAAAATGATGCATATCAAGTTATAAGATATGAATAGTTATACAATAAACAAAGATTGCAATGCTTTGCATATTCTTAGCTAGATGGTCGAAGTGTCTCCCATAATGAGCCTTTTTGGTCTGCTTTATATTCCTTTAATCAATTAAATGCTTCTTGCTGGACTTTTTTTTTCATTTTTTATTCGTCACCAACTCATGCCCAAATCTATATGTTACTTCCCGTAGCATTGACTTTTGTGTGCCAGTTTGTCTCATAAATTTAAATGAGTGATTTTTGATATATTGAAATCTCTACATGCAGGCGATAGATACTTGAAACCGTGGATTATTCCAGATCCAGAAGTCACATTTGTCCCCCGAATGAGGGAAGATGAGTGTCTTATCCTGGCCAGTGATGGCTTATGGGATGTCATGACAAATGAAGAGGTTTGTGATGTGGCTCGAAGGCGTATTTTGATCTGGCACAAAAAGAATGGAGTTATACCATCTGTAGAAAGAGGAATTTGTGTTGATCCTGCAGCTCAAGCAGCTGCTGATTATCTCTCAAAACTTGCAATCCAGAAAGGAAGCAAGGACAACATCACTGTTATTGTGGTGGACTTAAAAGCCCAAAGGAAATTCAAGAGCAAAACCTAATGGTAAGTTTGACCATTGGCTCAGTCAAATCTATTAGGTCTAGAATTGCATTTAGTCCATATGTTTAACCATCATTAACACTTAGCTTCAGCCAATCTGTTTTTCATGTGGGCTTAGTGACTGAGAAATGATGCGTTCTGTTTGTACTACCGAATCTATGCAATGCTAGAGAAGTATATTGACCAATGCTATGTTACATATTAGTCATATAAGTCATTCATCTTAATTTGTGCTCTATGTATATTTGGTTCTTCAATTTGAGCTCCTTGGCCACCAAAAGTGAACTGGTTTTTCGATCAGCTTTTATCTCCTCCATGGACAATGTTTTAGATGTTGTGATGAAATGCAAGTTGCCCTATGAGTTAGTCAAGCATCCCATTTGCAACTGTAGACAATTTTTTCTTTGCAAAATCATTTTTTGGACAATTGTATGCAAACATGTATTTTTGAACTTTAGCTTTTGAGTTCATGTTTTGGTTTTTATATTTTAAAAGTTAACCAAACAGGCTTTAATGAAAATTTGTTTGAGAGTAGATATTTTTTAATAAATTATCTTGATCAGTTTAAAGCATAAGCTATTTTTGAAAATTAGTTCCGAACAGGGCCTAGGTCATGACATCAGTAGACTCATTATGTAAGAAGTATCCTATTTAATAAATTGATCCTGCACCGGATAAAACACTTAGAGAATTCTACATTTTAATGAAAATTCCTTATGCTTTAACCGATGATCAGTTAACACTTGGCTTTATCCCATCCCTATACTGGTGATCTGTTAACACTGGTTTTAGATGTTTGGATTTTGGTGCCTTTGAAACGAATACATTTATCACTAATGATTGATGACACTTTAATCATGGAATATTTAGTGCACTTCTGATGCCTTCCTTGTCTCTTGGCTTCAAAGATAGATCTGATTACTGATACATTTTTCGAGCAATAGAAATTTAATTTGAAATTATGTGGTTTTAATCTTCCAGGTCGCTTCAAAGATGGGAGATCTGCTTGGTGGTGTATTTTTTAGAAATAGGAACTTAATTTGAAATCATGTGGTTTTAATGTCATAGCTTAATCGTCAGGTGCAGGTAGTGATTGATCATGTTCATGATAGCAACTAAGTATATATTTAAGGTTTCTGCTATCATGGAGGATATATCTGAAAGTAAGAACATACATATTATAGGATGCTCAGTAATTGATTGGTTCGTGCACTCGTCTATTTTCTATTGCTGTTCTATCACTTGATCTCTTGGTGGATAAAAACCATAGGGACTGTAAAATTTCTGCTTATATCTGCATACATGAGCTCTATCTACAATGATATATATTACCGACATCAATAAATGAGCAGACTTTTTGGGAAACAAAAATAGCTTAATAAAAATCCATTTCAATGGGAAGTAGTTTTGTCATTTGCAAGAGTACAAATGCATACCAAAAGGACTGATCGTGCACAAGTCTCTCCATAAAAAGTCTTTAAAACTGTCTTTGACATCCATGATGCTGTGTATCAAATACTAATAATGTACCAAGTCAAGGAAGTCCTCTTGAAAAGTTTTTTTTTTGTTTTTTATGTACTTTTTTTTTTTTTTATGTAGGACTTACAGGTTCTGTATAATGGATTAATGCAAATAATTATGAAGGTATGAAACAGTATAAGCATTTTGTTATGTCTACACCTTTTCGGCTATACTTTGTGTTATACTCCTAAGTATTCCTGACTTGGAGGAATGACCTTCTCTTGTTCTTGCAAAATCCTACAGTGACACGATGACTTCATCTCACCTCCATTACTTTCACAATTATGCAAATTTAATCATGTTCCTTCTGTATGATCTACACCTTTTTTGAGGTGAAAACAAACAGCGGTAACCAGTTATTTTGGATTGATTTTTTTGTATGAGGTTTGCATTCCTGAATTTCATACTGTTGGAATGACTGAATTTTGTTATTTGTTCACAATGTCAAGGTCCTTTGGTCAGTAAATCAACTAGTTCAATATGCTATATACATGTAAGTCTCTTTCTTTTTTTGGTTAAGCTACAATGATAGAAATGGGAATACGAATACTTGTGCCGAATTATCTGACAAGTCTTGGCACTTATTCTTCTGCATCTATAGAATAGAGTTTATGCTTCTGCTTCCAGATGAGAAAAGTAGTCGTGTCCTAATTAGAAAGGAAGGCTTTTATGTAGGATATATTGTGTATGCTTTACTTTCTGATATGCTTGGCTGAAACAGACCCATATTGGACCTCACCTGTGGTTGATGATGGTTGTTAGTTAGCTAGTTGTATGTCATGCTTTACTTTTGAGAGCTTATAAAATTTGAGAGCAAAAGAAACCTGAACAAGCAGGTCATGAATTTTTGAAAACTTTGGTATGATCTTGTATATATTGGTGGTGATGTGTGGAGAAGTGAACCCAGTTTGATGGGAAAGAATTTGCTATTCAACTTGAGCAACCAAGGTACTTATTCATAATCTCCTGTGTTCAGTCTGAGTTGCAAAGGGTCATTGCTCCGCCAAGGGTATTTATTCATGTCCTGTATTCTATGGCCCCAGATGGTTCTTCGCATTCCAATTCTTTGGGGTGCACTCTATGGTGTCCAGATCTTTGAAACAAGGCATATTCAGGTGGTTATACATTTGGTGTTCCCTAGTGAATTATATGGGTATAACAACAGGCCCTTCTATTTCTGATGTTGGTTGTTGAGGGCTTGTTTAGTATTCATTTCTTAAAATTTTATAGGAAAATATTTGGCTCACTCATTCTTACAGTCACTTTTACGGTACTGACACGTTTGAATTTCTTCTAAGATATATATATATATATATACACTTGTCTGAAAAAGTATATACTCGGAAAGAATTTCATAGATGCTATTTTTTTTTGCATTTTCTATGATAGAGTATATACTCGCTTAACTGAGTATATACTCATGTGAATTTTGCATCTCTGTTTGTTTTGTATGCTGGTAACTTGATCACTAATTTTGCTCAGCAAGATTTGTGTCTAGAAGTTACTTAATATAAATAACTTGGGAGTTTAGTTTTTTCTTAAATCGTTTCTTGGGGTGGATCGTGGAATCATAAATGGATTGCCAGTTCCAAAGAGCAGTCGAGGCAACAAAGTGGAATGCCTGTGGAATGAATTTGATCTTCTTTTAGCAAATGCTAAATTTGCTTGATTTATAATCTTTATTATCTAAGGCCATGTTAGAACTAATTTTTAAACACAGTTTGTGCTCTAAATTGATTAAAATAATTGAATATGAAAAATCTTTTCATTTGAATCCAAAAGCTATTAATTAGACCCATTTGAAATTAATTATTTAAAAAGTGATTTTACAATAGAAATATCAGTTTGATAATCGGTTTTAAATGAAATCTAAATTCAGGGCTAAATTCACTACAACAAAACCCTTTTGGCACATTGATAACCAATGATGATGCTCGCAGATATATGAAATTGGGTACATCGATCACCATTAGAGGATAGGTGACAGACAAATATCTGTCTCACTAGTGAGGCAATGACAGGTGGTGTTTCCCTGACAGGAATGTTTATGGTAACAGACACGTCTGTCATCATAAACTTACAAAAAAATCATTAAAAATGCATTTACAGTGACAAACGTCCTGGTCCATCACCATAGTTAAGTTTTCGATGAGTGTCCTCTCGAACATCAGTCACGAAAAGCATATTTGTTTGTTGTGACGAGGGAGGGTAAACGAGTCGAACGAGTTGAATTTTGATATGTTCAAGTTTGATTCGTTTATAAATGAGTCGAGCCGAGCAGAGTCGAGCTTACGAGTCTCAACGAGCCTAACGTTCTTCTTCATTTTAGAGTTTTTAAAGATCGAAAATAAAATTTTAACCTAAATGAGTCAAGTTCATGAGTCTAAATGAGCATAGCTTTGTATTAATTTAATATTCTGATCTTATAAAAGAGTTTAGTCAAGTTTCAACTAAGTTTTTTATAACACAACGAGTCGAATTTGAACACAAAATGAAGTTCGATCCAGGTCCCGAGCCTAACCGAGCTTTAAAAATTGTTCAAGCTCGTTCATTTGTTTAATCGAACGAGCCTGAACGAGCTTAAACTGAGCCGAGCCGGAGCCAAGCCCGAGCGACTTGATTTGTTTTCCAGCCCTAGTTGTGATCTATATTGATTTGCATATAATTAAAGCTATGCAACATGTTTTCTGTCACTAACCTAAAATAAAAAAAATAAACACTCAAGAATTGAAACATGAAACTAATCAAAATCTTTTCATAGTAGAAGCCCAATAGTTCAATACATTGATTCAATAAAATATTTAACTACATTCGTATTAGAATTGAAAAATATAAAAGACAAAACATCGGCTCTCCCTTAATGTTGTTGCTCTTCATCTTTGTACAGTTTGTCTCCACCTAAAAACTGATAATTAAAATTTAAAAATAGTTATTGGAACATCAATAACACGTTGACTTCTAAGGAGCTTTGAATCGAAAGATAACGGCGCACCATCATTTGTTACCCGTTCCCCATCTTACTTTTGGAGCACGTGGAATTAATGGTAAAATCCCTGTCACATATTAAAAACTTTCTTGTTTTTTTTTTTCTTTTTTTCCTTTTTAGTAAAAGAGAATAGTATATATTGGATGAGTAAAAGAAAAAAATAAAATCGAACTTCCTCTTCCTGTTGATAGGGAAATAGAGGTACACCATTTTTAACGAATGAACTTGAATTCAAATCTTGTCACAGTAGACTTCCAATCAGATCCAAATTATAAAATACAATGCAATTCAAACCCCAACAAAATCTCTTTTTCTACATAAAGAGAACAAATTGACATGCGCACATTGAATACTATTTTTACATAGTTTTTTCTTTTTGGTCTCTACTCCAGTTCCATAACTTTTATTAGCATTATACACTCACATTAATGAAATATATATTTTTAAAAAAATTTCATATCTTTTAATAAATGAATCTATTTAATTTATTAGAATATATAATTCATTTTATCTCCCTCCCCCTCCCTTTTCCCGGACCACCACCACCCACGTCCTCCCAGCCGCCCCCTCTGCTCGTCACCCTTCTCCACCTCCTACTGCCTCTGCCACCCTCCTCTTGAGGACGTGGGTGGTAGGTGTAGACGTTTGCTAAATTTTTCACTTCCATTGTTTTAAATTTTGAATAGCCCATAGTTTTGTCTCTTTATTCTAAATAAAAATATTCTTTTTTTTTTTTTGTCTTTTTCATCTTTTTTTTTTTTTTTTGCTCATGCAGAGCATTGAATCTTACATAGTTTTAATTGTTCAAAATAACATTTTTTTAAATCAAACACAAACCCGACCAAATAACGTTTGCTAAATTTTTCACTTCCATTGTTTTAAATTTTGAATAGCCCATAGTTTTGTCTCTTTATTCTAAATAAAAATATTCTTTTTTTTTTTTTTGTCTTTTTCATCTTTTTTTTGCTCATGCAGATCATTGAATCTTACATGGTTTTAATTGTTCAAAATAACATTTTTTTAAATCAAACACAAACTCGACCAAATCCAACCTAACCTAAATTTGGGTTAAGCTTCTCGAGTTTGAAGATAGAGTTATATTAGATTTGGTTTGACTACTCTGATTCTAAATTTCTAACCCACCTGAGTTGCACCCCTCTAAAATAAAGAGGAGCATAGATGCAAAAAAAGGCAGCTCATCTAAGATAGGTTCATCATTCGCTCTCCTGGACCAAAAAAAAAGAGGGATTATTTGATTTAAAAAGAGGCATTTACAAGAGTTTTGAATAAATCAAAATCTTCTCCTTTTTCTTCCATTCAAGTGATAGTATATAATTCAAAATTTAAAGCCGACCAACACAAACAACACAACATATATATCTAATTATAGATCACACTGAAGATGAACAACACAAACAAGAACTTCTTTCACCCAGCCGCCTGAAAATCGCCAAAGTCATCTTCTGCGGTATCCTGCGGACTTTCCTTCTCCAGCGAAGACCATTTTTCAGATTGTGACTCACTTGTTGTCGTCGTCGTCGTCTTTGTCTCGTTAAGTGCAATATCTGATGGTGAGTCCATTGGTGGTTTCTGAACGGTCAATACAGGAGACAATGGGGCCGGTGGGGGTGGTGGAAGGCATATTTTCGTCTCCTTCGGGTTCACCGTTTCATCCAGTCTGAGATTTCCAAGGCCCTGCTCGAAGAACGCTGACTTTGATCCACACCACCCTTTCTGCAAATAGATTTGAGCAGTGGAATTTAAGACATGATATGATCGTGTTGATACTTGATAGGACACTAATCATGAAAGAGAGAACTTACGTTCTTTAGTTGAAGCACAAGGGTCTCCCCTTCCTTTAGACTATAATCAACAGACGACGTTTTCTGGTAGTGCTGCTCCATCTCTTCTGCGGTCTTCTTTTTGTTTAAATAACTGTAAGAAATAAGGAACTGTAAGATAAAAAGGAGCACGGATGTTCTTGACGGAGGAAATAAGAAAAATGTTAAAACTTAGTCATTCCTGCAGTCACTTTTGCAGATTGAACAAGCTTTGATTTTTTTTTTTTACTTGAATTGTATAATTATATAATGGGGTACATACTTTCACAAAACACAAAAAAAGTGAAGTATATCCTCGAATGAATTGAATGCACACATTTTTGCTTTTCTTGTATAGAATATGATACTTATATATTCTATTAGAGATCTCATATACTGCATTAAGTGATATGACATCTGCAGGAATGCCTATGGATATCAGCACCTAGGAAAAAATTGACAGTAGACTATTGTTTCACACGTAGGAATAAATAGAAAGTGAGGATACTTCATGTGATCATGGAGAGCGGCTTGGAAGTCGTAAGCCTGGGGTCTTTCCCGGAAACCTATACCAATAAAAGCATGACGTAGACGACCACCTGCGTTTGACATGGAAAAAATGAATTCAACGTTGCTCATGGTGCTCTAATTCTATAGGGTGCGGACTGCCATTTTCTGTGGTTATTAATCATATTTCTGCACATATTATTAAGAGTTGCATATATTATGGAAACTCAATAGTTTTTAGGGGTTCATTAACATTTATAACATGCTTATCAGTTGTTTCAAGCTAGGTTATTAGGAAAGATTAAAAAGTATAACCAAATCAAATCAATGGCATAAGGTGTGTTTTGAAACTCACCAATGTTCTCTTCCACCCTAAGCACAAAATATCTGGAGAAGTGGTAAAAAAAACAACTCATTAATTCAAATACATGATTTTCACCCAAAGTTAAAGAATAAAACTAATGAAATGGAATATGTAATAAGAAAGTTTGACAGGTGCAGCAAAGCATTAGGAATGATGTGAGCATAACATGATCATCCCCACAACTCAAGAGAAGTTAAATATAAAAAAATTGAGACAGAATTGTATATAGTGATGGTTTCAAAATAAACATAAAAATGAACCTGCTGCTGTCGATTACTGCTTCCACTGGATGTGGCTCGCCCTTCCTCAAAAAAGCTCGAGCATAAAGTTCCCCTGCACCAGACGATTCATTGTCTAGTATTATAATGGCAATGCCAGCATGGACAGAAAAGGCTTAATCAACAAATATTTGTCCATATGCGGTTTGTTGGTGTAAATTGCATCACTTGAAACAAGGACAGCAATTTTCATCTATTCTCAAATCTTGGTCATTGTGCTTCTTGGTGTTGATCATCCTTTCACCATCATGGGTAACTATTGGTTCGAAACATGATCAAGGGTGCAACTTGGGTCGTTTAAACCGAATCTGAGCCAATCAAACCGAATTTTTCAGGTTTGGTCTGATATTCATTCAGTTTGTTTCAGCTCTGGGTTGAAAATTTAATAAACCGATCTAATTTGGTTTGGTTTTAGTTTATTCCAAAAAAACCGAATTAAACTGAACCGAACCGAACTCTTAACTAGTGATCCATATTATATAACCATGACTCACTCTTCAAACTCGCCATCATAGTTGTTTTTGTGACCATAATCTACTTCTCACTCTTCATTAGATTTTCATATAAGTTCTATTTTAAAAATATTTTTTATGACATTGTTTGAATTTATAAATTCTAGTAGGACTAAAAAACCTAATTTACAGATTTGGTTCAGTTCAGATTGACTAAACAATTTCGATTCAATTCACAGGTTAAATAATTCGATCTCAAATTTGGTTCGGTTCAAGTTTGGTTGGGTGTAATGATAATTCAGTTCCGTTTGGTTTGGCACAAAACCGAACCAAACCGATTAAATTACACCCTAAATGTGATCCCTATGGATTAAGGGTTAAGGCTACCAAAGAGTACGCCCCTGATTCGGTAGGCCTCTTGTACTATTTTTACTTTCCTTTCTTTTTTTGTTATTAGGGGATCCCATGTTTCCATTTGTTTGGGTGCTTCTTTATCAATTAGGTGCTCCAAATATGTGTGTGTGTAGTCCATATGGGGGCAACAGATACCTGTGGTCTTATCTTCGAGCTTAATGATGCACTCCTCCCCTTTGCTAACAACCTTTAGAACTCCTTCCCACTCCCACTTGTTGACATTCCATTCGTCGGCCCTATGCATTCAAATTTGCATCAATCTTAGCTCCTTAACTAAATATTATAGCTCATCACCAATGTCGTGGAATGACAATGTATACACGTGCCCATAGAGAATTAAACAAAAGATATAAAAAAAAAACTTTTCATAGAACAATGACAATTAAACTGAATTAACATAACAAACAAACCAAATATTGCTGCCCATTTGATTTAAGAGGAATTAAATCAGTGGTGACCGGTGAGTTCTGACAAGTTAAATGTTATCATATTCATATGCAGCTTGCATTAGAAATCAGCAATAAAACTAATAAAGGTATCTGGATTTGGTTCCCAAAAAGCAGCAAGTTATGAGTGTATAAATGAAACTTAGACAGCGGATTTCAAGTATTTTTTGTCATGCCTGAAGTTGCAATCCAACTGAATTGGCAGTCTTCTGCTCCAACAAAAGAAACCCAAAACCAGCTATTACATCCTTGCCATGGGACATGCACCGAATATTGATGTAAATACACCACATATAGGATGTCAAATTTTGTCCAATATCCATACATTTGCGGTTCATGACAAAATTTAGCCTGCCTTCTGACCATACAAGCAGTTCCTACTATAAGACAGGCTTTATTTAACTATCTTCACGCCATATCTTCCAACACATTATACATGCAGAGAGAACAACGTGTCTGATGAATTCCCAATATCTTCAACAGACTCTTGTCGATGTCAACATACTAGCGCATTCTCCATGACCAAAGAAAATCTCAAGTGATTTTCTCATTCCTTTCTCATTTTCGTCAATCAACAGAAGTACTTATAATCAACAAATAGCCATATTACACTTCATTTTGTAAAGTGATTTGATTGAATATAAAAAAAATTGACTCAGCTGAAAATTCATCCAGATACAATGTGTGCACTCCACATACACTCTCACTTCTCAAGATAGATGAGTAGATAGAGACAAAGGAATAAAGTGTATGATGATCACCAATTCATCATTTACTTGTATGCAGTCTTCCATTTTCTAGTTTAATAACAAAGGGAAATGGGAGCAAAATTATGTCACAGCTCTTAAGTTTGCTATCTTACACAAGACTTTGCAGAAAATAAGGGAGGTAGTTTCACAATTGAAAAAGGCTCAGATCTAATTCCCTGAGTTTCTTTGAGCTCATTCCTTAACACTTCAACGCAGGGCCTAATATACTCTCAAAATGTGGAATGACTATAATCTCTTAGATCTTAAAATTTTATTGGGGGCCATGTGTTTGCTGACACACAATAAGCCTTAAATCAAACCTGTACAGCATGCATGAAATTGAATCAAAATCTCCACCACTAGGATGTTGAGGTGGTATCCTAGAACCAAAACCAGGGGAAATAAAAATAACCATAATTCATCACATATCTGTGTCATCCCTAAATTATGTGCAAGAAAGAGAATGGGGGCATGGGCATCCTAATTTGAGGGGTACTTGAATAAATTATGTGTGATAAAAATATGTGCAGGTATGGGCATCCTAAATTTGAGGGATCTTAACATTGCTTTGCTGCTGAAGTGGTTATGGCGTTTGGTGGTACACATAGATTTGCACTGGTGCAGGATTGTTGGGTCAGGGTACAGATTCTTTGATGGGAATGGGGCATGGTTCCCTAGTCTGAATGGGCATATGTCTTCCGTCAAACAAAAAAAAAAGGGGGGGGGGGGGGGGGGGGTGCATATGTCGAGGAATTCGAAAGATATCTTATTGTTGGCCCCTACATTTTCTCAGTCAATCTCATGGGTGGTGGGAGGAGGGGAGAGCATCCGGTTCTGGAGCAATGTTTGGTGTGGTGAATAGGTGATAGGGCATTAGTGGAGAAAGACCCACATAATCAGGAGCTGACAGTGCAGAAAAGCCAATGCGTGGCTGAATTTTGGTGCGGACCAGAGGACCACAAGATTTGGGAGATTCGACTGAGATGAGACCTTGAAGATTGGGAGGCGGAGGAGTATCTGTGGATTCTTGAAGATATTCAGTCAATCGGATTATAGTGAAGACCAGGGACGTGGCAAAGTGGATGCCAAGGCCAAAGGATAGTTATTCGGTGAGACGGGAATATGATTGGTGGCGCGTGGATGGGTGGGTGAATGAGGATTTGAAGAAGAAGCTCAAGGAGATTTGGGAGACAAAGGCTCCCTTGAAGGTGCAAGGTTTCCTATGGCTAATGTACCAAGGGAGGATTCGCACGAAGACCTACAGAGCAAGATGGGTGCAGAGCAAGTCAACCCTATGCATGGTGTGCGGTGGAGGTGAAGAAATGATAATGAATCTTTTCAGCGAGTGCTCGCTGGCGAGAAGCTTATAGAGTAGAGTTAAGAACACCACCAACTTTAACGGTGCGACAGATTAGCTTGAGCAAGTATGGCAGGCCGGGAAAATCCTTAAGGTAAAGGGTGATCGAAGCAAAAAGGCCAAGTTCTCGCAGTCTATGGTTCTAATGATCATGTGGGCCAATTGGCTTGTATGAAATGAGGCGGCCTTCAAGGGCGTCATGCCATTTGTGGAGAATGTTAGGGAGGCGGTAGAACGCTTCATTCACGATTGAGGTGTATGTATTGAGGGTAGTTCGAGAGTGGAGTTTGTAAATGGAACTTTGCATATATAGGAGTGTGGGAGGTGGCTTGTCCTGGTCGGTGAGGCAACAAGCTCCATTACTGTGTTGGTCAAGGCATGAAGTTTTATGTTGTGATGTTTTGACTTTTGTACTTGACTAGGTTTCCCATTCTTAATGAGTTGTGATAGCTTTGTCTACCTTTTTTCCAAAGAAATGCATAATTCCACATAACTGTCTCAGATTCTGAACTAGACAAGCATTAAAGTGGAGTGTATTTTTTATTACCTGTCATCATGATATAGAACTTCCAAAACAGACATTTATATCATCCATCCAATAATACTAATGTGATGAATGAGGTATGTCAGGTTCCTTATGGAATTTTTATAGGCATAAGAAGCTAATAATCCAAGTTCAGTTGTCACAATACCAAAATCCAAGGTCACTTGAACAAACAGAATCTTACAAATCTCCATAGAATCCATTGAACCACTGGTCAAAACTCTTGTTTCACATACAAGAACTTTACATGGCTCCCTCTTATGCTAATTCACATAATTCTGTGATCGATCGATCGCCTCAAGAGGAATTCAAAAGGCTTGCGTTGAAACATCTAGCTCAAGGAAAATTGTATATGTGAATGAAGTAGAACACTCTACTCCACAACACTATACTCCAGCTGTACACCATGAAACATACATCACCGCTGTTTCAATCTTACGTAGTGTTTGAAAATGAGTTTCAAAATGAGCTTTTCACCTAAGATGCTTTTGAAATTAGCTTCCCATGAAGCACACTTTTGTTACAATCCTAAAAAACTCCTTTTTTCACTATTATAACCTTTTTTTTGTTTGCTTTCTCAAAAGCTGACACAACTTGGGGTTTGGAAACATGTTTAGGTTAATTATGAGTCATACGTTCTTTCTAGAGGCCATTTCTTTGTAAATTCAAAGGTTTCGCCTCATTTTTTTAATCCACGCAAATCCAATGTGTAAAAAAAAAAAAATCATGACTTCAATCAGTTTGTCAGTTCAGTGCAATAGAGATATGACATAAAGAACATCAATTCAAGAATTAAAGGATGAACACCAAGAAATGTGAACAGAAAAACCTGTAAGAAGCTGCGCTCTTCCTCGGAGGGATCTGTGGAAAACCAAAACAATAAAACATACAAAAAAAAAATGAAATCAATCAGCGATAGATCTAACCGAATCAAGTCAGCTTGATTGGATCCGCCACAGATCCGACCGTAAAAGCGAACGATCAGATGATTGTAATACCAGGTAGACGTAACACTCGTTCACTTGGAACAGAACGAATTCGACAGCCTCTGTCTCTTGTTCTCCTTCGGAGCTGTGAAGGTCTTGCTTCATCGTCGATTCCGATCGATCAATTGTGATAAGGTTTTCAAAGCAAGAATTGCTTGTTCGTGAAATGGAAATCGAATTGGAGACGCTGAAACGTCGATTTTTAACTTCTGGATTTCTTCTGGAGTTCTCAGTTATCACTATGTTAATGTTGTTTTTTTAAGAAAAAATCATATAGCCCCCTAAAGATTACGGATATCCGTGTGGATCCTTTTTTTAAAACAAAAATCCATATAACCCCTGAAGTTATGCATTTATTTTATATCACCCCCTACCATCACCTTGTTAAATCTGCTGCACGGTTTAAGGTATATTATGCACCCATATCTCCATCTTATAAACTCAAGTCCTCACTATTTCTTAACGGTTTGAAATAAAGGTGGACTTATGGCTGGTTGTACACATTTTAATTGAATAACTCATGAAAATGGGTTTACTTAACAAAACTTGTACTGAACTCATCCCAATGCAATTAATATCCAAACAATTTAATATAATAATTTCACATAAAAGCTTTGACTTTAAAATTTAAAAAATAAATGTTACATGATAACATGTTTTAAATATTATTTTTGTTCCCAGACCCGTACTGATCCAACCCGACCCGACCCGACCCGACCTACCGGACATAATGGGTTTAGGTTTTTTTTACGTACCCATTGAAACGGATTTGAGACAGAAAAGTTAAACCTGTCCCTGGTTTGAAACGGATTTGGAAATGGATTTTATTAACGACTTTAAATTTTGATTTAAACAAATCGGTCCCAACCTGCTCAGTTGTCTTCCCTAATTTCACAGGCATGCTTGGCTTGACAACCTAAATTGGTTTCATGAACACAAGCTTGAAATTGATTCATGTTATATTAGTTTTGTTTGAGCAAAAGCAAAACAAACCTAATTACCAGGGTAATATTGTTAGTTTTCAAATGGTGAATATCACATTCAATAATATGATTCACTTGTAGAATGAAACCCTGTCATGATACATCGTTGATGTCTATTAAAATTTTATAGAGGCCACAGAGGCAAATATGTATGTTTGATATTTAATATGTTTTTTTTATATTTTATTTTATGAAATAGTAAGTATACGTATTAATTTTATTCAAACGAAAGTCAAACATGCCCAAAGCAATAAAAGATGATAGATGACGAAAGGGTCAACCAGAGGAGCCAATACAAACACCTCCTCCACTATTACAATTCCCCCGCCAAGATTCTTAATTTGTTCATGTGACTTTTTTTTTTACTCCTCGACTGAGATGGTTTGAAGAGAATTTATAAAATTTGGGGATGCTAGGTTGAAATTTCATGAGGGACTTTTTAAGATTATGAATTTGTGCTTTCCTTCTTATTTATATAAATGACACTTCCCGATCAAAGAGCCCAGCATTTCTGAATTGGAAGCTCTTTGAAGAGATATGCAAAATTAGTTCGGTTCAACTTAGAAAATGCTTCCCTTCAAAAAAATGTCTCACATACATACCATGTGAGGCAGCCACACTCTGAATATCATTCATTGTTTGAGAGACCCACCCACTCAACTAGAACTTTGAATGCAATCAAGTTAACAATATCACTGTCTAAAATAAACAATGTCAGGATAAAGTAATTCATTTAACCCAAGTTATTATGGAAAAAAAAAAGACTGAAAACAGATACCTTTTCTTGCATGGCTCATGGAAAGGACCAAAATAAGGCTCGACATGAAACAGAAAATATGAGAATCCCTTTCAAGCACTAAACAGGGGAGACTGAAAGTAATCACAAAATACACAAGCTGTATAACTTTTATTATATATGTTCTCAAAGAATAAACAGATACGCATATGATATTTATGATATTCAGGGAAGAAAGTAGAAAAATAATAATGCAGGGGCAAGATCCCTAGTATTCATGGTAACAACAACTAGACACTCAGCAAACTAGGTTAATCTTTTCACAACCATGAATTCGTGTACAAATTTAGGACGTATATGATCAATGAATTCTTTCATACAGTTGAGGAAAAACCGTGGTGGTCTTACTGCATTATAACAGATCCAGAATGGGTGGCTGCTCTGAGTGTACTTTGGACTGCAATGCCCGAGAGGGACCAGAATGTCCTTGATTTCTACTACCCCTTCCTCTTCCAACGGGTGCCGATGGCGGTGGAGCCAGTCTTAGAGGGACCTGGGCCTGGCCACCATTTGATGATCCAAATATGGATCCAATATCTGCTACTTGTTTGTTAGAATACGAACCCATAACGGAGGCATTCACATTGGAGTTTCCACTACCTGGTCTCAGAAATCCGTCGCCATGTTTTTGGAATGCAAGAGAACTCTGGGTGTTATAGCCAGCGCCATTCGTAGATAAAGCTGAGGTCCCCTGATGCTGTTTCGATAGTCCAATAGGATTGTTGTTGCTGACGGATAATATGGTGTTCTGATTGTGTGATGACTTTGAGGCAGACGATAAACTGCTTGTGGATGTACTTGGGCGTGGTGGCCAATTGGCGAAGGGGTCTATATCATCAAATGTGCTATCAGAGAGATTTCCAAGGTTGTTAGGTCTCTCGATGTCACCCGATTGTGTGGCAAAGCCAGCAGCTGGGGCTCGTGGTGGCCACTCAATATCAACTGCCGGACATGATATGCTACTTTGTTGAGTAGGGGTAAATATGGGAGGTTGCATTGGTGTGGTTGCAATTGAGGTTCTATGTGAAGCTGGCATTGCTGGCATGGTTGATAGGTTAGGTTCTGAAGGACGGGAAGAAGCAGAAGGTGGCTTTGAAATGGGACCCCAATCTTCATCCCACGTAGAACCACTTCTTGATGAAGATGAATTACCGCTTGATTTTTGAAATGGATCAGACTGAGTTCCATTTGGAATGGAAGGAGTTGGTCTAATTTCTGGAGTCCCTGAATCAGTCACAGATACCCCACGTTTCTCTTCGATCTTTCTGAAAGAAGAAGAAAAGCCCACCTTAACTGTCTACTAAAAAAAATGAAAAAAAGAGTAGAAGATTGCATCGCAAGCCACATACCTGAGGATATCTTTTACAAAAAGCATGTACTTGGCAAATTGCTGAACACTCAACTGCTGAGCAATAAGCAAAGGAAGAAGTAGAGGTAGCACATGCTCCACCGCAAACTCGATGCCATACTGAACACATTATAAGTGAAAAATTAAATAAGTTTATTATGCATAAATATACGAAAAAGAAACAGAAAGTTTTTAGAAAATCAGTAGTATGAACAGAGTATGGTGACAATCAGGAAACAAATAAAGACATGATTTCCTTGATCCCCAGGAAAGAAATTTTTTTTTTGTTCTTTTTCTTTCTTTTTTGCGCGCGGGGGGGGCGCGCTAAGGTGTGTGTGGAGAGGATAATTGGTGAATACGCCACCAAAACATAAAAGAATTCATAAATCCATATATAGAAAACAAATCAGACTGCCTGCTTATAAATAGAATTCACAATGCCCAGAGTGCACATAAGGGTGTGTGTGTGTGGAGAGGATAATCGGTGAATTAGGAACCAAAACATAAGAAAGTCATGACTCCATACAAAGAGAACAAAGGCCATGTTTGTTGCAACTTAAATTTACAGATTATAGATTATAACTTATAAATTATAGATTAAAACTTTTCTGATAAGTTGTAGATATGTTTGTTGTAATTGTTTAAAAGCAGTAAATAAGTAGTAGTGGATGTTTGTTTAATAAGTTGTATAACAGCTTTTTACTGTACAATTGTCAAAATACTCCTAAACTTTAGAAGTAAAAAATTGATTTATGTTCGATAAAATAAGTTAATTTTTACATATAAAATTAATTTTATAAATATTTAAAAGAAAATCAAATGGAATTTTTCAAATATTTCAAGATAATATTTCAAAATCACTACAACATTTTTCAAATATTACATTCTAGAATTTTAATAAATTAAGTAATAAATGGAATTATATAAAAAAAATGATAATTTATTTTTTGTAATAGTAAAAAAATTGAGAAGATGAAAGGTGGTTTAGTGATTTTAGTGTTTTAGTAAAAAAAATAGATACACATATTATTAGTAAAAAAGATTAAGGGCACGAGTATCCAAAATAAAAAATTTAATGCATTTTATAAGTTATAATCTCAAAAGCATCACTTTCCTAGCTTAGAGATTATGACTTTTTAAAGTTATTTTTAACTTAAATAAGTTCTAATAAGTTTAAACAAACATGCAACAACTGTTTATTTTAAGCTAAAAGCTATAATCTACAGCTTATAAGTTTTAACAAACATGTACAAAATGGACTACCTGCTTATAAATAGAATTTGCAACGCCCAGAGTACACATAAGGGTGGGTGCAGAGTGATCCACATCGGTACAACGATGCAGAGTTTGCAAGATGTCCACAACAGAATTTTTATCCAGTGATGTGACGAGATCCCCCAGGCATCGCAAAGCATTAACTCTGACCTGAAATGTGTAACGAGATACAGAAAAAAGGATGCATCATGAAATGCTCATTAATTCTGTACACACAGATCCTAATAGTGGAGGACAAATTTACCCAAAATCAACAGAGCATATCCCAGTGCAGCTAAAACTACTAAAATCACTTGCTGCACAGATCTGCTGTAATGTTATCTACACAATTGCTTTCACCGTCAGCTATACATATTTTAGCCAATGCATGCCAGTAATTTTCAAAGACATACAATACCTAGGTATGAAATTAGGTGACTGTTGGAAGGGCCACTTCCAGAAGCCAGTGAGACTTGGCAGGTACAACCACACATGAGAATTTTCCAAATAAAAAATTGTGCATAGGATAGCTATTGGTTGAAAATTTGCCAATGCTCAAAAGTATTAGAATTTGTTGAAATGAAGACTCCTTTTCCATGTTAGTATGGCTTCATGAAACTTTTAATGATACATGAAATGCAATTTTCTTTTTTCTGCATTTTCAGTGGCATTTCAATCCATTTTTGTCCAGATTCTTTTAATATAGAAATATGGATGAACAAAAGAATGGTTCATATCAATTGTGTCGAATAACACAAAAGGTGCAAAAATAAGTTTACGTTATCAGCTCATGGCTCACCAATATCAATACCACACTGACGTGGGCCAATTTATCTAATGACAAAGGGAAAAAATTACAACCACAAAATACGCTTTGTATTTCAGGAGTTCTCATTGTGTTGCTATTATTTTATAGAAAAAAAAATCACTTCAATCAATTCAATCAAATGCAAGAATGAAGGTCGCAAATTAATCTGATACGATTCTATGGACAAGTTAGACAACTTAGACAATAGATCATGCAGAATGGTTCCACCAATAAAAAACATGACGTAGGACCATAAGCTCTTAAACAAGAATTAAAAAGATCACATTATGCCATATCATTAAATTTAAAAAATAACAGCAAACTTTATGGGGCTGTTTGGCAGAGGAATTGGGGGAGAATAGGGGAGAATAAGCCTAAAAAAAGTTGTTTATTTAGAAGGAATAGATGGGTACAGCCGTACAGCTATGACAGAGTAGGCGGGAATAGCTAGTATTTTTATTCCAGATTCTCTATTGAATTGTGTTATTCCACCCAATTCATTCAACTGGTATAAATGGCCCCACTATCATCACCTCTTATAAATCAATGGGCCATAGATCAAATCATTTTTTTACATTTTATAAATCTTTATCCACATTTTATTCACATTTTATCCACAATTTATCCATGATCAATCAAACAACAAAAACTTCGTTATTACGTTTTCCAACGAGAATAACTAAAAACCATATTTTAAAAACATGAGCAAATGCCATATGCGATGAGGTCTGCATGCAGTACATGCGGCTGCACATTGTATATTTTATTTTTTTTAAAAATAGTATATGGGCATTTGAACCCCGTTCGAACAAGATTCGAACTCCTAAGGGCTATTTGAAACCCATTTGGTACACTTAAGGGCCATTTGATTTCCCGTTCATCTGGGTTTGAATGGCTGGCCGCACATGTTTGCAGTTGGACAGCACATGTATCGCACCAGGGTGCGTATATGCGCCGAGGAGGACACATCCGCATGTGTTGCACTTTGAACTATGCTAAAAACACAACCAAATAAGAAACCACTTATTACACTGGTATACTTATTTATTCTTAGAATGGTCATAAGCCCCATAATAGCTTATATCTCTATCCCAACGAAAAAGAAAACTTGGTAAGGTGTATGTCTAAGAAAGCTTGCCGTTGCAATTGACCACACAACTTCAATAACAAAAAATCCCAAAGAACTACATTACTAGGCCACTATATCATTCAGTCCCCAAACAGATGGCAAACCTCAAAAGAAAAACAAATCTGGCTAACTAAACACTTAGCTACCAAAATTTACGCACCAACCACCATTAGTATACATTGATGAGGACACAAGGAGGGAATCACAACATACCGCAGCAACTGTAGTTTTGAGAGCCAAACCATGAACACAAGGCAGAATAGCTTGCTTCACCAACTGAAAATAATTATTCACGTAAAGTACATTAACTTTCACAATACAACTTTTCATTAACATGGAAAGGATAATAGCCCGCTAATAAATCACCACATTCATGTCAGGTCATGTTGTATATAGAAAAACCAAGACAAATCAAAAGGTGCATTACTTTATTAATTAATTACTGCTGAAATTATTCTGTGACCAAGAAAAGGTGAAACGGTAATGCAGTATTACAGTTATTAAAGGGTATAATCACCTGACTATCAATATGTTTAGCAAGGGACACAGTTCTACGCAAAGCCTCTTCTTGCACGCGTGCATCAGTATCATCATAAGCCCGCACAAGCAAAGGAAGGACATGTGATATCAACTGGTCTTGGCTAGTCTACAGTGCAAAGCACATTGTCAGTTTTAAGTATATTGAAACTGAAAAGTCATGCATAAAGATTGCATTCAGTATGGTGACAAGGAAAATAAAGAATTTTATTCAACAAGAGAATATTCATGGATTCAACAATGCAATCACAGAGGGATATGCCATAACCATAACCAACAACTTTTTACATCGAAGAAATGAAAAAAAAATGTTGAGGTAATAGATTATAATAGTCTAGCTAGCAATAAACCTTTGCCAATCCAACAACCAAAAAACTACCATACCTTGAGCATTTGATACATAGACTTCACATGATGTACAATAACAGCAAAGCCTTTATCCTAAAAATTTGGGGTCAGCTACACGGATCATTTTTCACCATTCAACTCTATTAAGGGTTTTGCCTACCATTTCAGCCAAAAAAAAAAAAAACTCTATTAAGGTCACATCTTGAGAAAAAAAATGTGCAATCAACTGTCATTTCCTATTAATGACATTTTGTATTGGCCTACCCTTGTTCTAAGAGGCCCTTCAACAACAATCATATCGTTCCTAACCAGTGCTCCCATTATCTCCCCACACATATCCAAATCATTTCAATCGATTTCCCTCATCTTATATATCGGAAAAACCTTCCAACTTTCCACAAGTATATCATTTGTTATTCTATCTTTTTTTTTTTTGTCATGCCACTCATCCATCTCAAAATTCTCATCTTAAGTACACTCATTTTCCAGACATGTTTATTAGTTACCCAACACTCTAAACCCACAGAGTATCACTGGAGTTATAGCTGTCTTATAAAAAATTTATTTCAGTTTCATGAGCATTGATAATCACATAATACTCTAGCCACACTTTTCCACTTTAACTTTAATTCTATATTTCTATGAATGTTCTCTTCAATTTCATATTCTTCATGAATAATTCAATCCAATGTTCTCACTTACTTATCTCTTGTCAATATGTGTTATTCCATTATTTCTTCTTTTTTGAAGAAAAAAAAATATTGAACGAGATGAGAGATCACTGAACAAAAGATAAGATAGGAGAGACAATACAAGAAAAACCCCTCCCTAGCTGGACAAACCCCACAACATTAAATACCAAACCCTCACACGTCGAACAATCTGTGGGATGTGGCCCATAATAGAAGGGGTACCCAGTACTAAAATCGTAATGACCCAGCTGCTAAGAAGAGAGGTGCTGGCCGAAGTGTTCTCAAAGTAAAATCTCGTGTTGAAAAATATATTCGTTTCATGTGATCCATATTTCTTCTCAAAGTTGCACTCCATATATTTTGTCTTTGTGCTACTTGTATTATAGCCTCTACATTCAATTACCTTCCCATGATGTGCATGGTGTAATACGCACCTCAGGGACATCCACTTTGACAGGCAAAATTCCATAATGCAATGATCAGACCAATCATAAACATCCTTTGTATGGATCGAATGTTAAATTTTAACTATGAATATCCTTCCCTCCATTATTGGAAACATCAAAGCAAATCGACTGATAATTTAGACGATTAACCAAATTATATGATTTTTCTAAAAAGTAAAAAGATACATCTGCTTAGAGAAGCGGACCCCACCCCAACCCCGAAAAAAGTATCCTATTTCCTCTCGATCAAACATATCAATGTTGAAGATTGATCTAGAGACCATAAAATCCCTCTAATAGTAGTTGCATGATCAGTCGACCTAATAAGGCATGCATGCACAGAGCCACAGACTGACAAATAAATCACTAAAAAAGGCAGAACATCACCCATGTCATCATATAAAAAAGATGTCAATTTTCCATGTCATTTAGACTTGAATTAAATAAATAGATTTTTATTTTTGAAATGAATCAATGTAGATAGTTTTCATTCACAATTCTAGCTATCATGTCTCGTTGCACAACATGCTTTTCCGTATCCAATGATACATAAAGCTAAAAACTGCTGTGGGATGTATGCCTACAACGGGTTGAAGACGAATGCAATATAAGGAACCCAAAAAGGTCAGAATTATTCTCAAGTAGAAGATCAGAAGACATTGGACAACCTTGTTCATAATCAACTCTGAATGCTTTACTAGCAGCAGAAGTGTTTCACCTGCTGCAGAACTAAAGACAGGAACCAGCGCTGGCAGAGTTGACAATTCAAAGTCAACTTTTTCCTGCAGAACACCAAAGAATATAAAAATTAAACTACCAGTACATAAAGCCAAAATGAACATAGAGGATGTGTGTGAGGAAGAGACGTTATATGCATGTGTGTGAGGAAGAGATTGAGATTAAGCTCGAGGGATAATAAGATTTTTTGAAACTTAGAAGTTCGGAGTGAACAACGTATCATAAAACACAATTTGATTTCTCATACTTTGGTTTTACTCAAGCATGCGTAAGGACAAAATAGTGAGTGTACCTGTGACTCGGCTATTGTGAGAACCATGGGCAAAATCATTGGCTGCATAACCATATTGCGGAGCTCTGCGCAAAGTGGTGGAAGCACCTGCACGTAGTTCTACCATAAGAACCTCATAATACAATGAGCTGACTACCATATCATGTATTTTAGGCAAAATGTAGCAAGATTTTGAAGTTGACAAAATCAAAGTAAATTTTTTAAAATCTTCATACCACCACAACAATAAAAAAAAAACTGTTTGTATCCAGTCTAATATGGCATATAAACATGAGGAGAATGTCATGTTTATTGCATTACATAATTGAGTTATATACGTAAATTATCTGATAGAAATGACTCTTGTTGTGATCATTTATACATCTTGTGCTAGACTTAAAACAGACAAACCTAGCTTCAGATGCATAGAATTTTATAGAATATATAATGTCAGTGATTTCAATAGATTATTTGTGATATTTGCATTTCACTATTCACCTATCATGGTCCACAAGAATATTAAAAAAAGGGAAATCTTGTTTATTTGTTAAACAATGTCATATTGAACTTGCCCTTTTGAAGAATGAATTATAACCAGACAAACAATATATAAATAATATAGAATTTCAAAGCCCGAACCTTATACCGCAATACACGAGAATCAAAGTCTTTCCACATATCTGCCAAGGCTTTCAGAAACTCAGTCTTCTGCATATTGTCCCTTTCCTGCGAGTAAAGAAGCATTTCTGTCAGATACCATAAAATTGCACTGCTCTATAAGAATTTTCCCAAAATATCTTTGGCAGAGGCATGCAGCCAACTAAACTAAAAAAAAAAAAAAACATGAAATCATACAAGCATATGATCCAGAAAGCGAAGAGCACGCAACCTAGTATCTTCTCGGAAAAATGGAGAACCTAAAAGGAAAATGAAATAATCATGTCAGAATTAAAAGCACGAAATTAAAAAATCATAGGAGTCAATTCAATGAGATATTTCAAATAGTAGTGCAAACTTCAGCATTATAAATGCACAGATACAAACATAGGCCTTAAAACAACACAATAAGGCAGTCCAATTTCATACAAGTGACTGATTCAATTCATCATTATCAAGTGAAATTGATCAATGCAAGATAAATGATAAGCTTCTTGTCCTTGTGTTCAATGTTTCGTTGAACTATAATAAGACTATAAGAGGGTAGCAGAAGCATGATACTTTCTTGTTTATTTCAACATCATGACATATGAGAGAAGCTGATTGCTCCTAGGCTTAAATCAACATATTCACACTTATTCACAAAAGAGAGAACCATAATGTCTTTTGCATCCATGCGAAGGTCAGGTTTCTATCTTGACCATAAAAATGCACAGGGAGTTTTATGAAAAATTCCCCTCACGCAACTGCAACAAGGCTCTGATTTTGTTAGTTAAATGGTCCAATCCAATAAATCACCAGCCATTGAACATTTCTGATAATGACACTATTAACAATTTAAACACACATTCTTCTACCATTTTCACTTGTGCTTAAGATTGGGGCTGGGACTAGCGACACTGACAAATGCACAAAAACCAAATAGAAACAAGAACTACTCCCCCAATACCACCCTCCTCCGCCATCCAATTTGATTTTTTTTTTTTTTGATGAAAATATAGGTGAATCTTATTTCAAGAAACCTCCGAAAAAGAAGACGAGTGATCTCCTTACATCAAAAAAGAAAGAGGAAAATACAATAATTTAAATATTACACTCAATGAAATGTCGCCCAATTTGATATTGTCCGCTAATTCCTTCGAATTCTATTTATTGAGAAAAATCATATAAATCCCTCACTGAGACATTAGTGAACTGATGTCACATGGTGATGGACCAAAAATTTTACCAACACCCTAAGTACAGCAATGCTCAGATTTATAACTGATGGTTCATAATTCCCAATGCCTTGAGATTATATATATATTGAGTGATAATATGCGGTCCGTGCGAACTGCATATATATCTCCTTTAAAGGGGTACATGCTTTAGTAAAGAAAACATATACCTCGTTGAAGGTATTGTTGATAGTGTAATTTCAAATGATGCATGCAGTACTTCAATGAGGTATATGTTTTCTTTAATGATGCATATACCCGTGAAATACCTTCAAATGAAGTGTGTGCATTCTTTATCGATGCACATACATCTTTAAAGGAGACGTATATGCTGTGATCCGCACGGTCCGCACCATATCATTACTATATATATAGAGAGAGAGACACACACACACAATGGAGCTCTAAGATGGGCACCTGTTAAGACGGGTGCCTGCTTTTTACAATTTGAAGACGAGTGGAAGTCCACGGAATGGATTGTTGTGATTTAAACAAAAACAAAAACAAAAGTCCACTGATCATGACATCATTTAAACAAACCACAGCCCCAACCCCACCTAGACCCTCTCTCTCTCTCTCCCCCTTCACATATACAAAAGCTGAAACCCTTAAAAAACCCTCCATGAAATCGCCGCCAATCAGCCCTCCCCGACGGACGCCGCTACCGCTCACCCCCGCTCACCCTCTCTCCAACAGACGATCCCGACACCGATAGCCCTCCCCGATGGACCCTCCCGACGCCAATAGCCCTCCCTGAACGTTCAATCACGCGAAGGTTTGGTCTTGCACTCCATGGTGATTTGTTTTCTAGATCTAGGGTTTTTTTACTGGATCTAAGATGTTGCATTCTCATTTAGGGATTTTCCTTATTTTAACTACATCCTGTCTCATTTTTTTAACCTGGATTTTTGAAAAAAATTAAAATATAGTTCTTGTTCAAGAAAATTTTGAAAACCCTTGAGTTTGCTAAATGTTTGAAGTTTGAGATTTAACTGGACATATGGTTTAACTTTGTTGATTTTGGTTTTTTTTTTATTAACTCATGTTAGGGTTTAGTTTTCTCAAGATAATGTGGGTGGCATTGACTTTGAGTGAAATTAATCATAGAAGCATAGATGAGATCAGATTGAGTGGATTGAAATTGTGATTATTCTTACCCATATGAGAATATGATCTTCATTTGTTTAGACTTTTTGTTATTGTTGGTTCTGGTTTGAAAAAAGATTTTGAATGAACATTTTCAATTAGAAAAAAAAAATCCATCTTTCACTTTCAAAATTGAGGTAGATGAAGAACAAAGAATTATCCATTGTTTTTGGGCCGATGCAACTTCTAGACATGCCTACAATTTTTATGGCGATGTGGTGATAGTTGATACTACATATACAACACCAACCAGTATGGGATGATCTTTGCACCAGTGATGGGAGTTAATAACCATGGCCAGACAATCATTTTTTATTGTTCTTTCTTAAGTGATGAGACCACATAATCTTTTATTTGGCTATTTAAGCAATTTAAGAAAGCTATGCCTGATCAGGACAGCAATGCCAAAAGCCAATCACCAAGCTCTTCCAAATACATTTCATAGGTATTCTCTCATAATTATATTTTTTGAATCATGCATGTTTAAAATATACATAATTATATGCAAATTATTCCTTCACAGGTATTGTAGGCACATACTGAATAAATTCTAAGAAAAATTTAATGTTGTGAAATATAAAGACCGCTATAGAGCTTCCAAAAGTGCATATAGGAATCAGAGAGTAGGGAAGAGTTTGACTCGAATTGGATGGAGATTTATGAGAAAAGTAAGTTACACGACAATGAGAGAAGTAGCTTCCAAAAAATTGATTTAGGGGTCCAAATTAATTCTATATATCCATGTCTACCCATAAATAAAAATGAAATAAAAATCAGATTCATAGAAACCCTAAAGTGTAAAAAAAAATTCAATCATTGAAAAATTTAGATGAAAAAATAATCATGTTCCATATCAAAATTTTCAACCTGGGCACAACAAATACATATACGAGAGAAGATTTTTTTCACAAGAGATCTCTTTGGATCTAATTTCTAAACCCTAGATCCAAATCACACATGGAGAGAGAGAGAGAGAGAGAGAGAGAACTGAAATCAGGGATGCGCGCGTCGTCTCTGGTTTCGGGAGGTGCAAGGGAGGGGAAGAAGAAAGTTTAACTAGGTGGGTTATTGGGTTGGGTTGGGTGGGTCTGGGATTGGGTGTTTTTTTTTTTTTTTTCAAACCATGGAGTGAGTGACGTGGAGTGGGTTATGTGTGGGCAATGTTGTTTGCATTGGGTTTTTTTTTAAACACTCTGATCACAGTGCATCGAATGGACGGTGGAAAGTGAGTCCATTTTTAAAAAGAGTTTGAGGACACCCTCTTTAGAGAGGGACTGTACACAGAGATACATATATACATCCTTCCCTTCAAATTGATATCCCTTACCAAAATCAAGTGTTCAAACTTCAAAGTTCCAACTTCTTTGTGCTTTGGTCAGAGTGATACTAAGATGGGTGACCTCTTGGGAAGTCCTCATGTTGCACTTCCAAAATCCTCTATTTTTGGCATCCAAGTGAATGGCTTAGGCCTTTTGCAAGTGGTGTAATTTTATTTGTTTGGAAGCTTTGGTCTTTAATGTTTTCTTTTTCTTTTTTCTTTTTTCTTTTTGCTATTGTTCTTGCATCGATAAAAGCCTCTCCTATCTTGTTTCTTTGGAGTTTCTTCATTAATGGGAACTCCCACCCTCTCATTTTTTTTTAAATTAATATTCTTAGTAAAGTATCTGGTTGTAGCCTTGTAGGATAGACTACTCGCTAAAGTCTACCGAGCGAAATGGTGACCGGCTGATTCTACTTTTTGAGTGCTTTGCATATCAGAGATAGAAACAATGGACCACCTCTTCCGTCGGAGTCATATCATCAAACTAGTTTGGAGAATCATGTGTGATTCTACTAGTTTTGATGATACCTTTGATTCATTAGACGAAGTGCGGGAAGCGGGAAGGATATTAATAAACAGATCGGTTAGAAGCAAGAAAAGTGGAACAACTGCTGAAGTGTTGATCCATGCTGGGGCACGACTCACCAGAAAATGCAGTCCTCCAAGTAGTAGACCATTGATAGTTTCATAAAAGATTAGTGTGTCTATTTTGAGGAAGCGATTATGGTTAGTTTTTTTCGGAATAGAGGTAAGCGCTATCTTATTCGTAGAAAGCCCCCAAACATTAGGAGATGAAGGAGAAAAGAGATCTCCATACACAGGTCACACAACACACACACACACTCTCTATAATATGAAATTATAACAGTTTTATGACCCAAAATAAAGAGGAACCTCCAGTTGAACTACTTGAACCATGTGTCACCCATGATGGTGGAAGGGCAGTCCACTTCAAGGATCTACTTGACCCATGATTGAGGAAATAAGAGATCATAACCCATGTATGATGGAATAGGCATTAGTTGAGAGTTAACCAAATACTCCAAGTCTCCAACAAATGACGTGTGGTACAAGTCATTGGAATTGGAATTTGACTAGATTGCTTCAATCACTTTTTTTACGTGTCTTGTGAAACCCATAAATGGAGAATAACTTGCCAGGGATTTGGGAAGAATATCTAACATTAAATTAAGGATATAATCCACTAAAACACTAAATAAAATTCTCATAGATTCTGCACTATTAAAAAATCCTTGTACCTGTGAAATCTGAAGCTGTTGGCCTGGAATTTTCATCGACAGAAAGCATCCTTCGCAAGTCAGAGGTCAACTCAGATGGAATAGTAGAGAAAGCCTCATGTGATAAATAAGTCAAACTATTCATGTACTGCAAGAAAAAAAAAATTAAATTAAGCTCTTAACTAGAACAATAAAACATATTCTTGCAAGAAAGAATATTTAAATTTTGATATCATTGTCCATGTGAAACAATAGGCATTCAAGTTCACCCCACCACCAATTGATAAACTATAAAAAATATGCATCAGAACTTCCAGAAAGATGTCCAGGTAACTCATAACTTCAGGTATAAACTATAAACATAAACAAAATTCAGTCACATGGAATCAATCTTTCTATGTAAGAATATATTCACAAAAAGATAAGCATGCAATTCAAAATCAACTATTCGTGATATAGAAGAATCCTAAACCTTTTAATTAATGAAAATGCTATTATCGCACATTGAGCATATCAAGGACAAACCATCTTCACGTTGTTGTGACAATCCAAGAGGGGCTTGCGAGCTATTAGATGGTATGCAAGACATCCAAAACTGAAAATGTCAGCACCGCAGCCAGTTGTTGTGGGTTTACTGCGAACCAATTCAGGAGCTGTGTAATTCAGAGATGGTTGGAGGGGAAGCAGAGAATCCTCAACATCGTACTCCTGCAATTAACTCCAGTTAAAAAAAAAACTAAATTTAAGAAAAGGTACAACAGTATATTACACATCCATTGTGCAAACATAACACTTCTCAAATTCTATTAGATTCATGACTGCATACATCCTGAGAGCAACACACATAACCCACAAGAAATTAATGAATGAAAACTATAGAGCAGCAGAATTTACTCACCGCATAATGAAAAGGCGGCATGGAAGTTGAATCACCTGATGCCTGATCCGATGAGACTGAAAAACAAAAACCACCAAGCTTCCAAGCTCCACTTGCAGTGATGTAGACCGTCTGCAATCACCAAATATGATCAACACCACCTAACCCCAAAACTGGAATAATATACAGGAAGTATCTCCGCCAAAATAAAAAATGACATGATTTTGAAGAAAAAAAATTGTGTAGCAATAAAACAGATAAAAGTGGAAAAAAATGAAGAAAACTAACAAATTCGAAACTAACAGCTCAATTTCCATATAAGAAAGTGAACAATGGAACAGAAAAATGTTATACAATATTTTTTTAAGAGAAGAAGAACTACATCAAGAACATTTTGGATGGATTTAAATCGACTCTTCAGGCTTGGGAGTGAACGCTTATTGGGAGAGAACAATAGATTTGCCATGTACAAGCAACAAAAACGGGAAAAACCCTAGTACACCTCTAACAAAGACACAGTAGAAGAGATGTCTACTGACATCCTCAAACCCCTACCACATGTATTCCTCAATCACAAGTCAATTACCCTGAATACAATACAAAAGAATTCCCCATGCAAAATCTTCCTCAATCATTACTGAAAAGGATGACTGGCACTTATATATTTTCAATATATAATGTTGACTTTAAGATGACTTCATTATGCATAAGCCAAATATAGCCCACACAACAGCTGGCACAAAAGATGGGGATATCTTCGCTTTCACACTGCTATCTCCTCTTTGCCTGAGCCTCCTCGTGAGCCATATTCCCTCCAAAGTGTTGAAATCCGTTGCCAAACCCATAACATTGGCCAAAAGAAACCAAATCTGTCGGGCTACCAAACACTGGATGAGAAGATGTTCTATATGATCCTCCAAAGCTCAAAATAGACTACACCCTGTAGTCACTAGAAGCCCATTTAGCTCTACAGGACTTATATCATCAACTTGTTCTGGTACATCAGCCAAATAAAACCCTTGATCTTCAACGGAAATTTAAACCCTCACACCGCTTCATCACCATTTCCCTGCTCCTTGGTTTGTCCTTTCTCCAACGCCAGTAGCATATGTGAACGAAAAACTCCAACCTCAGCTGGGACCTCCACACCACCTTGTCTTACACTCCTTCACATTATGTACAACCTGAGTCTGCTCTAGTAGGGTTGAATACATTGTTATCTCCTTTTCCCGCAGATTCCTCCTTGGACACATTTCTAATGCCACCCGATAACCGTCCCATCTTTATTCGTTGCTAACTCAAACAACCCCAAGAATTTTTCTCTGAGAGAGACCTCTCCACACCAAATATCGAGCCAGAAAAGAAATCCATGCCCCCTCCAATTCTCCAATAGATAGGCCCTCTAAAATTATCTACTTGACCAATGACATCTCTCCATACCCTCCATTTTGTTTTTTGGCCCAGTCTCTTGTGTGTATTTCAGCTACTCTTTTGCTTTTGTATGTTTTTGGGCATTACCTAATTTGAATAAATTCAAGTCGGATGCCTATAAGTTCATCAAAAAAACATTTCTGGAAATACAACATTGATGGAGAAACCAAGAAGAAGAATTTAAACAAGTAGAGGTTCCTTTTGGCTTGGAAAAATGAAAATGATCAGGCTAACAGAATAAAGTCAAAGACTTCATTTATTACAATTTATCCCCCTTATAAAATCCTGGTTTGAACACCGAGAACAACCATTTCGTGTACACCAAAAAAAAGCCAAATGTTAGAATTGTAACAACCCCCCCCCCCCCCCCCCCCCCGATGAGTTTCTATATCCAGAACACATTGCTCGATAATAAAGAAAAAAGCAAAACATTGCATCCAAAAATATCCATTAGCTCCACAAATACATTAAATATAATGTCTAAAACTAATTGCTAGTAGTTTGATGAAACAAAAATATTGACTGCAGCATGTAATGAACAAAAGTTAAACCATCACACCTCAGGAGATATAGCTCGGTGAATTAGCCGAGCATTATTGTGAAGGAAGTCCAATGTCTCAGCCACCTGGAGTAACCCATGTTTAATCTCCAACAGCCCCATTTCCTGCTCCACAAAAGAAAAGAGAAAACTAAAACAACTAAGAATTGTTCCCCGAAGCAGCATCTGTATATACATGAAATGCAATTTCCTCCAAAATATACAATGAAGCTAAGGAAAAAAAAAATCACGATTTAGAAATACGAACATGTGAGGCTTATTGGAGAATACCTTCTGCAACTATGATTCAACTATTAGACCTGTGAGGTGGGTTTCAAGTTTTGTGAACAAGTTGGTTGGCACGAAAGATGAGAAAAAAAATTAAAAATTTCCTCTGCCCATAACAAAGATAAATTCATTTTATAAATATAAACACAAATTGTCACACTTTTCCAGCCAGATTGTTCGTCACAGCTACAAGTTTTAACTTTTAAGAGAACCGTCTACAACTATGGCATGACTCATGGGTCATCATTTGTCACTCAAATCACATCCAAAATGTGAAGCCTACATCCAATAACAATGCACAGAACACTATGATCCCACTATGAGAATTGTACATAGAGTCACTCAGCATACTCTATTGTCAGCAACAATTCTATTAGTCACATGATACAAAATTCTTTTTTCATGGAACCATGATACAAATTTCATAATAATAAAATATTGGAACCAATATATAAATACCGTTAATTAAATAAACATGCAATCCATCAATTTTAAGATCAATTCCATCACAAATACCAATTTTCAGATGCCCATTAAGATGCTCAGCCAATCCAATTCAAAATCCACAACAACCAAATCAACACAAAAAGAAAAACAAAGATCAACGGAGATCGATCATTACCATCCTTTTAAGTTCCTTAGGCACCTTGACAACGTTATCAACCTCTCCAAGCACGTTCGCGACCGAAGCGAACATCGGCTCGGTCACCATCGCCATTGCGTTCTTACTCTCGTCGAGCGCCTGCACCACGTGCACCACCCCTGGGTGCCGGATACGCACGAGCCTCGCCGCGTCGGCCCGGACGACGTCAAGGAACGCGTCCTCCGCCGCCTTGGAGAGCCCGGCCCGCGCCCGCGCCTCGGAGAGGGCGCGCTTGTCGAGGACCCAGACGCAGACGGTCGGGTACTGCTGCGGGCCCGATCCGGTCCGGGCCCGGGCCGAGTAGAGCCTCCAGGCGAGTCCCGGCCCGCCGGAGCCGACCTGGTCGAGGAGGTCGTAATCGTGGAGGGGCCGTGGGCCGGTGACATCCTGGACGGTGGACTGGACGGTCTTCTCGATCACCGCCGCGGTTTTTGCAAATGCTTGGGTTAGGGTTTTCATGTTGAGGGACATGGTTGAGGTGGATCTGGATGAAACACGAAAAGACCCACCCGGTCCCGGCTTTTTCTTCTTTTCTTTTCCTCTCTGTCAACGCTTCCGTTTTGTTCCCTCACTTTATTTATTTATTTTTATTAAATCGATATAACTCAAGTTAATTAAATTAGTTTTAGTCTTAATAAATTTAAAAATCATCACATGTCCTGTATTATTAAAAAAATATAATTTTACTCTATGATGTTAGGAGTGATAAATGAGTCGAACGAGTCAAGTTTTAACATGTTCAAACTCGGCTCATTTATAAACGAGCTGAGCCGAGCTAAGCTCATGAACCTAAACGAGCATAACTTTGTATTGATTTAATGTTCTGATTTTACAAAGAAGTTGAGTCAAGCTTCAACAGTTTTTTATAATACAAACGAATCGAGTTTGAACACAAAATGAAGCTCGATCCAGGTCCCGAGTCTAACTGAGCTTTAAAAATTGTTCAAGCTCGCTCATTTGTCTAATTGAACGAGCCTGAACGAGCTCAAACCGAGTCGAGCCGGAGCGGCTTGGTTCGTTTACCAGCCCTATCTGGTGTCACCCTCAACAAACTGTATATGGTTAATCTTAACTATACATTAAAAGTTATTATAATGCCTTCACCATTTATTTCTGAAAAATGATATAGCTCCCTAAAAAGATATGAAAATCGAAAAAATCACCTCAAGCCCTAATTTTATTAGATAATATTTATTTTATTCCTTACTATAACAAAAACTTATCAGATCTATGGACTGTGGTCGACCCTAACCATACATGATAAATTACTAAAATATCATATTAAAATTTACCTGATAAAATTATTTACTTAGAGTGATTTGTAATTAAATTTTGACTTATTACAATTTCACTATTCACTTTATTAATTTTTTTAATGTTGTTGGTGTATCACAAATTAAAAATATCAGTTTCAAACTTTCAATACCAATCTCGCTACTAGGCTCTAACAACATATCGTAAATTATTTGTATTATTTTACTTGTGTGTTTGAAAATCATTTATCAATTAAACAAAACATAGGCTAATTGAGCCTTTGAATAATTTTGATAGTTTTTCAGGTTGCTAGGTTTTGTAATGCCTCGAGCTTGCACCATGAGAATTTTTTTTTCTTTTCCTATAATTTTGAAAATATTTTTTTGGAGTACAAGAATATGTACTCACATATAAACACAAATTATATGTTGAGTAATGAGCAAATAAATAAGAAACTATCAGTCTTCCCACCAAATAAGGCCATACATTCTCTTGTTGAGTATGTTCCACCGTTTTCTAAAACCCTGTTCCTCAGTAGAAAAAACAGAACATAAAGGGGCTGAAGAGGGCCCTCAATAGAAAAAACAATCATAGAAGGGCAAGTGTTACTGAGATGGCATGAGTATCTCGAACCACACTCTCTAAATATTCCCTAGATTTAAGAGCCAATATATAAAGATAAGAGGTCATTTAGAAAGTGTATTCTTCAACCTTGCTCCATTAATGACTCCCTACATAATTTTTTATTAATAAAGTGTGATGTGAGACCCACAAAATATTGAGTCAAGTTTCACTCCTACATGTGAAAAGACTTTCTCACTTAAAAATGCTCTAAATTAAATATAAGAAGCGCATTGGAGCCCATTTTTTTATTTCTACTAATAGGAGCCTCTAACTCCAATAGCACTAACATCATTTAGAAATGCACAAGTCCATTTGTGATTGTAAAATATCATAAAAGGGCAATCATATAATGGCAAGTCCACTTCTGAAGTCCAATTGATGTATGGCTTCTATGGATGCCCTTATTTGGATATATCACAGCAGAATTGGTAATGTGCCCTAGAGGTTGAAATAAGAGCTTAAATCTTTGAAGATATGAGGTATCACAATCAAGGTTTGAGGATTTCATGCACTTAAGCTACCCTCTCAAAAAGTACTTTGGAGATATGAACATCCATGGTTGATGATGGGCAGTGAGCAGCATAATAAAAGCTTTTGAAGATGGTGAGGAATGTTTTCCTGGTGTTATGGTTGAACCCATCAGAGCTCTGGAGCACACATTGTACAAGCTCTTGCATTTCAAGTTCTATTGGATTGTTTGAGACATCATTCATACTTGTTCCATTGTGTCCCTCTCTTTTTACCTGTTTGGAACATATCACTAGTTCCAGTTAGAGTTGATGCAATGTCACAAGAAAATAGTCCTCTAAGAATCACATTATAATATGGGCATGCATTACAGGATTCATTAAAAATACTCACTATTAAAATACTCACTTTCAACATTTGATTGTGAAGATGGTTGCAGATTGAGCAAGTCAGATAAGTGAGCCGATCATAATGAGTTTCTTGAGATGGTGAAATTTTTGAGAGCACTGAACGTCCAGCACATATTTCTATTGTACCAATAAGGAGTTCAATTCCACTCTCTCTTGATTCCAATCCTTCCTGTTGTTCCCTCAATAGCCATTTTGCTATCCACTCTTTCCACTACCACATGAAAAAAACAGAAGTATAAATTTTCATTGGCTAATGAACATTAGATTTATGACATAGTTCTTGATAGAAATCATGTCAACTTTATTTCCCTTAGGTCTACTAGAAATAGAACTATGTTAATTGAATAGAAATAGACTATAGTGTTGCAGAGCTGATGGAGGAGTTGTTAGTACTATAAAATCCAATGAAAATGGACTGAAAGGGACCATGGAAGGTCCAAAATTTTAAAAAATCATCTCTTTTCATCTTGGCATCGAAAAGGGATTATATTATACATCTGCCACATTAAACAAAAGGCCGACTATATACCATTCAAAATATTAAATTTCCTTTTTGGTATTCAAATTACATTTTTTTTAAATCTAACATTCATAATTTACTATTTTTGGTAGTTTTTGCCCATTAAATTTAAATTAATATGCTTTTTTAGGTGAACTTTGACTATTAAAAATCCTACTAGTTTCTTCTTAAATTCTGTAATTGTCATTAAAATATGTATTTACTATTCATGACTTACTGAAAGAGTCACCACTCTTCTATGATCTAAAAAAGTCTATTTTCTCGTTTGTGGATTCAAAGTAGTGGCACACCCAGATTTTTTTTCAATGAGTCTTGAAAAAAGTTACACAAAACACATAGTAAAAACTCCACAAATATACATTGTATCATTGTCATAAATTATTTTTCATGAAAAACATTCACAAAAATCCATCGTTTTTCAAAATTTATATTTGAAATACGAATTGGTTGTACCATTTTGAATTTGATTTATGCAAGAGAAACAATACATGAATATAGGAAATTTTTGATATGTTAAGAGGCTCTGTCTTATCTTCTTCTTTCTTTTATTATTTTCTTATAATTTTTATGATTTTTTTTTTAAACAAATTGGGGGGGGGGCAGCCACTGGATTCAAGGTGTATTTCAATGTCAATGATACATTCCTTTTTTCTTGTGCTACAGCTGTGACACAAACCAGTCATTCTTATATAATAAAGATCTATCATTCAACATGGAAAAAAATCACTTACATATACTCCTAATTGATGATGGATATCTCGGTTGTGTGTTGCTAGTACATCTAGGGAGAGGTCCTCAATTGTTTTGCTTAAAGCATACACCAGATATCTCCCTCCATTCTTCCTTGCAGACCTTAACAAAATTGAAATGTGATTTTCAGTATTATGCATTGTACAAATTGTTGTTGACACATTCAGTATGTATATCAGGAGAGTTTTAAGTGAAGGTGTTGATATTTCTTTATAGATCAATGATGGATTTTGAAAAAGAATAGATATGCTATGGATAAAATTTTGGATTATTTTTCAAAACTTGTTTTAATTTATATATTATTTAATAGGGATTTATAGTTTTAAGTCCCCACAAACCATCATATTTAGTGATCGATCCCTCCCTTTTTCATATTTAGGTTTTAGTCCCCAGATTTAAATGATAGTTCCTTTTTAGTCCCTAAGAGGGACCTATTCATAAATTATTTAATTTACTTTTTAGTCCCTGTGAGGGACCTATCCATGAATTATCCTTTAAATCGGGGGACTAAAACCTTAATACGAAGAAGGGAGGGATCGATTACTAAATATGATGGTTTGTGGGGACTTAAAACTAAAAATCCCAATTTAAAAATATAGAGATTTGTAAGCTAGGGATATTAAACATGAAGTTTCAATGATCAGCATGTCACCCCTTAAACTAGAGTGTGTTTAGTATAAAAAAACAGAGGTTTTGTTTTTAATAAAATCAAAATGCTTACACTTCTAACTAGTTAGCAAAACCTAGTTATAACAAGAGCTTGTATGTCAGTTACCATTTATAAATATAAGAAAACATGCTTATATATCACATCTTTAGAAAATTCAATGCAGCCTATACAACATTCTATTGACAGTGATGAAAAAAATCATGTAAACTTAATTATATGGATAGGAAACAAGGCATATAACAAAGTATTATAAACAAGTTCCTATGAATTTATATGGGACATCCGCTTTCATTTTAGTTCATATTTTTCAAATTATCTCTTAGCATCATCCATGAAAAATCAAAATGTGCTATATATATAATGAGAGGGGTTATGATCATACCACAAATTTGAACCAACAAAGTCAAGGAGAAATTCTCTCCTTGACTTGATGGTGATCGCTTGTTCTTTAAAGTACTTCGTGACTGATTGAACTAGGAATGATGTTTTAGCCCAACTGAGCCGTTCTAAGGCTCGATCTGTTTCGAATATGCTTGATGCGGCAAGAAAGAAAGCCTTTAATAGATCACCCTTGTCCAAACCATACTCATATAATCTACATTCATTATACCACCTGAAATACAACTAATCATTTAAATCCAACAAAACAATATATACATGGTGTCATATGTAACAAAAACAAATAGAAAATTATATCAGATCACTTACTTTTGGAGATCCAACCACTCTAGTTGGTGAGTAGCTTGACATCTATTATAATCTAATTTGGCGAGTTCAAGGTAAAGGTTGTTGCTAACGCATGGAAACCTTAATAACCATCATGAAAAAGAAACAACATTAAAAAAATTCAAAACATTAGAGTTTGGTTGGCTCTCTCTACAAAGAATGTCATGAACTAACAAATTGTGGTCTCCCCTGCCTGTAGATGGTCTTTGCAAACCACACATCATCATCTCCACCATATTGCTCTAGATAGAACCTTGTCTCTATACGTGGGAGGCTAGCATTAAATGGGAATCTTAGAGCATATTCAACCTGTGAAATTTCATCAAAGAATTTAAAATAAGTTGCTTCATGTATTATTTTAAAATAATTCATTTATATAATGATGGACATGATGAGAAACTAGATATGGTGATCATGATGCATTACCTCACCAGGCAAGTCTTTGGTGATTATCCATTTGTCAAAAAATTCATTTGAAGCTTGTTTGTCTCTTAAGAACTTGGAAGTAAATACTTTGGCTTCTTGAAGGATTTGCTCTCCAGGAAAAACAATCTGAGATGCTCTATTTAGGTTATACATATGTGTAATGCTCTCATTCATTTCTCCTGGTAAACAAAAGAATTTCCCATCCTTTTTGAAGTGTTGAAAAACATCTGAGACCATCCATGACATGAAACCACATAATTATTAGTCCATAACATTAAACATTGACAGAAAAAAAATTGTTCTCATTCTTCAACTTACTTGCTGATATATTGTACCCATACAATCGCAATAATCGAAAAGCCATTGCAGTACAATCAACATCAGGTATGTTTGAATATCTTGCTGCGTATATCCCTGTTTCAGTCCAATATCTAAAAAAAAACATTTAAGAAAAAGGAGATGAAGTTTAGTAAGCTCTTGAAGACATGTCAAATGAAATAAAATACAAAGAGATGTGGATATTGTATAGTTTGTGTACCTGTAAACATAGTCGAGAAATTCTTTGATCAGAAATTCAAAACATCTTGAGATGCCAAGACGTTCCAAGCGATCGATAACCCAAAGACGCTTGAACAAATCCACAGGATAAACACATGGAGCTGAAGAGATCACCTCCCAAGTTCATAAACCAAAAATTATATGTAAAAAATATAGTATAAAGGATGCTTATGTATACATTTTACCTCCACCATCAAATATATTGGTGACATGCTCAAGGTATCTTAGACAACCTTCATCCTTAGTCTGCATGAAAGCAAAAGCAGTTGAGGCTGGAGAGAAAAAGAATGATCCCTCTGGCCACTTTAAGGCAAGCAGCCTCTCCCAGTCCAAGTCATCCATTAATCCTTCTATACTATAGAGCAATGTCGTCGGCACTGTATGAATTAATTCCTTTGGTATCCTGTAATTCACAAGTGTCATAAAGTTATGAAAAATATTTCAATAAGACATCAGTGTGAGAAGATAATTGTGATTACTTTTTTAGTTTTAAATCTCTCATAGCATAAATATCCTCCATGGCTGGACAATCCAACTGCAAATCTAATCCAAGATTTTGTGCCCTTTGTACGAGGGAGGGGAAAATCATCTCAAAACCTGCCAGCATATGTTGCGCCTCTCCTTCCTCGAGTGCATGAATGTTTTCACGAAGGAACAAAATCCCTTTTGAAGAAAAAATAACCATGAATTAGATTTGCCTCTACTGATAAAATTATGTTATGTTGGTTATTGAGAAATTGTATGGAAGGTTAGTCAATCTTTTTTTTTATCAATAATGTGAATTAATTTATTTAGCTTTTCCGTTTTCAATAATTTCACTGTCAACAACTGAACAATCATATAATTATGTTAATGATTCATACCTTTTTCAATTCTGTCAAGACAAATGTTCCATGATTTCAGAGCGATCAC
The DNA here is from genome assembly GCA_030737835.1 of Acorus gramineus. Lineage (NCBI taxonomy): Eukaryota > Viridiplantae > Streptophyta > Magnoliopsida > Acorales > Acoraceae > Acorus > Acorus gramineus. The sequence continues at coordinate 8,417,274 of CM060854.1, read as the reverse complement.
ACATGCCAAGGTGCTGATTAGGCGATCATAAACTAAAAAGCATTCGTGATCACCCCATGAACCATCAGGAAGCTGGTGATCAACAATCCATTTGAGGCTTCTAGGGAATTTTGGACCACCATTCCCATTGATGTCTTCAATCATGGAAACCCAAGCTGTATCATAGGCAGAAACGCTTATCTCCCCTTCTCCCATAGAATCCAACATGATTTTGATTTTCTTGATCTTTTCAATTATGTCATCCGTTAAAACCTTCAAATAAGTATCAATAAATCACACAATCTATGATATATTTGCTAATAACCAGTAGATATTTCTATTTTAGGAATGGGATCATAACTCAGTGGTTGATAAGATAATTTCAGCGAAAAAAGTCAAAGGTTCAAGCCTCATCATTTACATAAATAAAACAATGTACTTCAATTATGATAGTTCAAGGAAATACTTGTTTGGGTTACCTTTGGTGCTTCATCACCATTAATATGTTCTTGTGCTATATTACTCTGTGAGCAGTCAATGAGGACTGCATGTCCTGCAAAATAATAAATTGAATAATATCATTTAATCTTTACAAATGGTCTCTGCAAAATAATAAATTGAATAATATCATTTAATCTTTACAAATGGTCTTTTGCAGTTCATGTGACAACGTTCATGCATGCATATGATATTAAAAAAAAAAATGTATCTCTATGTGAGTACAGTCATGCACACAATTACATTAAAATTTGGAAAATGTTAAACTCAATCATTTTTATCAACCAAAACTCGGTTGTTTTTATATACTTCAAATAAGGGGCGGATCCCAGACACTTTTTTGGGGTGGGCTGAACGTTCAACAGCACGATCCGCTCCGACTCCAGCACCTCAAGCAGGCTCTTCTGCAGCTCGATCTTCCGATTCGATTCCGAGCTCGTGCCGCAGAAGCTCGTTCTCCACGGTCTTTGACACGAATTCTGCGACGACGTCCTCCGATCGTCTCCCTCTCTGCCTCGGTGATCGAGACGACGAGGCGATCGGGCTTCCGGAGCCGACGCAGTGGAGGAGATCGGCGGGACGGAACCCAAGGTCGTCTCCGCCGCCTACACCCCGTCCCACCGCCCTCTCCGGCGGCCATTCCCACCCTCCTCTCTCTCTCTTCCCCTCGTCTTTCATTTCCCTTTCTGCCAAAATATATTTGGGTCGTGGGTTTAACAATCCGATAGGTGAGAATAGATGCTACTTAAATATTTTTTTTTATTAAATAGTACTCACACGTAATAAATTTTAATATATTATATTTTAATATATTTTATTTTAAAATTATAAGATAAATAATCAAATTTCCTTATTATCTAATAGTAGAGTGAGGTTGGACCGTTCGTCAAATGTAACAAATAGATAATAGGGATGAATAACAATAAAATAGTCTTTATCAGTTGATCGCGTTTTACACTGATAAACTCTGATTATTATGCATAGATAAACTAAGATAAATCCTGATAATAATTCTAATAAAATGTGAAAACAGTTTATCAAGACTCATCTATTCCAGATAATAAAAATATTTCTTTATATCATTATAAAAAATTTCTCTCACGTATTTTTATACAACTCAATCATACAGTCATATTTAATTCCCACCATCTGATCAATAGATTCAACCCTTAAAAGTAAATCAGGACCACACAAAACACTCCAAAAAATAAACTCAATCCCGACCATCCAAAATCACTTTATTTTACACCCATCTGCGTACACGTGTATGAACCCATCCCAACACATTAACCCGTCCCAAACATCCACGACAAACCCTCACATTCAACCTTCATCCATCTCTCTCACAAGCCCCATCTCATGAAAAATGAAACCCGACTTCATGTTTTATCATTGTGTCAATTGTTATGAATATGGTGGATAACCACCACTTCTCTAATATATAACCTCCCCCACTCTTCAACTCCATAACCTCCCCCACTCTTCTATTCCATTAACACTCCCATTAGTGCCCCACTATCTCCCCCTCACCTCTATAGACTTGTAACTCTCCACCTTTGGGATTCCTCTATGCACCCTATAAATAGAGGGGTTCTCTCTTGTATTAAAACAACAAAGTGAATAAGAATCTCTCTCTACTTCTCTTCTCTATATGCTTGTGTGGTTTGTTTATATACTCTTATATATCATATTCTATTTAGTTTACAACACGTTATCAGCACGAGAAGCTCTTTGTTAAAGAGAAAGGTTTGTATCGATGGGTTCTTAATGATCTATATAAAAAAAAAAATATACTCTCCTTTGATGTTATGTATTTTTATGTAAATCATCTACTACATACATATGATTAATTTTTTTTTTTCAATATGCATGGAACCGTATGAAAATTATCAAAATTTTTCATACATATGTTATGATATGATTAATTTATGAAAACTAGTATGCAATTTTCTCATGCAACAGTATGCGGCATCTATCATTTGATTATTTATTTTTCATGTAACTGTTTCATGTTTGCCATCTTTTATTAAAATTTAAATATTATACATCTATGTGTAGAACCAGAAGTTCTCACAAATATCAATTAATTTGATATTTATATTTGATTTTAAATTCATTTTAATGTTACAATGTCATGTGTCCCTATAGGATCATACAAAAATTGTAATTACATGGATCCCTGAAGGATCATGTAGAAGTTATGAATAATGTGTTCCAATTAAGACCATGCAAATTTTATTCTATCCCTGAAGGATCATGTAAAATTCTGATTTTATTCTATCCCTGAAGGACTACAAAAATTATTACATGGATCCTTGAAGAATCATGTAAAAGATATGATTAAAAATGTCCCTGAAGGACTTATTATATTGTATCCATGAAGGATCATACAAATTTTATTTTATTTTATCCCTGAAGGACTATACAAAAATTATGATTATATGAATCTTTGAAGGATCATGTAAAATTTTATTTTGTTCTATCCCTGAAGGACTATACAAAAATCATGATTGTTCGTGTCCCTGTAGGACCAAACAAAAGTTATATGATATATTTTTCGGATCCTTGAAGGACCAAATAATAATAAAAAATTTTATTTTGTTCTATCCCTGAAGGACTATACAAAAATCATGATTGTTCGTGTCCCTGTAGGACCAAACAAAAGTTATATGATATATTTTTCAGGTCCTTGAAGGACCAAATAATAAAAAAAAAAAGGATCCATGTATCCCAGCAGGAACATGTAAATTATGATTAGATTTCATCATCATCATCATAATGAAGAGGATTTAAAGATTAATACCTCATTGACAAAGGTCCACCGGCCATTATGCCTCAAATATGCTCCAGTTGTAGCAATATTGAGAGCACCAATTTTATATATTCTCGTTGCCGAACAACGATTTTTTTAAAATATCATATAACTCAACTCAATGGCATAGCATCATTACCCGAAGTAAATGCATTTTATTCGCCATGGAAGTTGTGGTCATGAATGATGAGATCATGATAGTTGAGAAAGCACAACAATCATAAAGTTTGTAAAATATCTCAAATCACTAGAAGTGATTTGCTATTAAACAAAAGCATAATTGAAGGGAAAAGGGTTGCAGAACAAACCCCTAACACAAGGAAAATGATTGTTATGTATTTGGTGCTTTAAAAATATGGTCACGTACCTGATGTACGATCAGACTTTTATAATTTTTATAATTATAATTTTTCTTTGTTATCTAAAATCCATTTTTCTTATTTATTTATCTTATTTATTTCATTTTCTTTTTTTTTACAAGAATGGCTATGGTTGGTGACATTTGTCTAGCAGACAGCGCTACAACACATACGATCCTACGAAATAAACAATATTTCTCGACATTGACATTAATCAATGCAAATGTTAATACCATTTCTGGTACTACGAAATTAATTGAAGGCTCCGGAAGAGCAAATATAATATTACCAGGAGGTACAAAATTTTGTATTAATGATGCATTATATTCAGCAAGATCCAGAAGAAATCTGCTAAGTTTTAAGGATATCCGTCTTAATGGATATCATATTGAGACTATCAATGAAAACAATATGGAGTATTTATGTATTACTTCAATTGTTTCAGGCCAAAAACATGTATTAGAGAAACTTCATGCTTTCTCATCTGGGTTGTATTATACAACCATAAAAACAATCGAATCATATGCTGTAATGAACCAGAAGTTCTATGATTCAGATATTTTTACACTTTGGCATGATCGTCTCGGGCATCCAGGATCTACAATGATGCGTCGAATAATTGATAATTCATTTGGGCATTCGTTAAAGAACCAGAAGATTCTTTTACCTAATCACTATCAATGCACTTCGTGCTCACAAGGAAAATTGATAGTTAGACCATCCCCTACAAAAGTCAATGTTGAGTCACCAACATTTTTGCAAAGAATCCAAGGGGATATATGTGGCCCAATCCACCCCCCATGTGGACCATTCAAGTATTTTATGGTATTGATAGACGCATCTGCTAGATGGTCGCATGTTTGTCTATTATCCACTCGGAATGCTGCATTTGCAAGACTACTTGCTCAGATAATCCGATTACAGTCGCATTTTTCGGATTATCATATAAAGTCAATACGTCTTGATGGAGCTGGTGAATTCACATCGAAAACTTTTAACGACTATTGTATGTCGCATGGCATCGATGTTGAACACCCTGTTGCTCATGTGCACACCCAAAATGGATTAGCTGAATCATTTATTAAGCATCTTCAGCTAATTGCACGTCCTATGCTTTTGAGGACAAAATTACCCGTTTCAGCTTGGGGTCATGCTATATTGCATGCAGCAGCATTAGTTCGCCTTCGGCCAACTGCTTATCATCAATATTCCCCTTTACAGCTCGTACTGGGTCATCAACCAAATATTTCACATCTTCGAATTTTTGGTTGTGCTGTACAAGTTCCTATTGCCCCTACACAACGAACTAAAATGGGCCCTCAACGTCGATTGGGAATTTATGTAGGCTTTGATTCTCCCTCTATTATAAGATATCTTGAACCATTGACAGGGGATGTTTTTACCGCTCGATTTGCGGATTGTCATTTTGATGAGACAATATTCCCGTCATTAGGGGGAGAAAATCCGTCGCCAGAAGAACGACGTGAACTTATATGGAAAACTCCATCTTTGTCTCATCTTGATCCTCGCACTAATCAATGTGAAACTGAAGTGCAAAGAATCACTCATCTTCAAAGAATTGCGCATCAATTGCCAGATGCATTCAATGATGCAGCAAAAGTGATGAAATCACATATTCCAGCTGCTAATACTCCAGCTCGAATTAATGTTCCAATAGGAAAAACTGCTAATATGCCGGCTAATGAATCAACAAAAACACGCCTGAAGCGTGGAAGACCTATAGGCTCAAAAGATTCAGCTCCCCGAAGGAGAAAAACAATGAAGAATAATTCTCTAGAAGAGTATGAAACACTTGAAAGACCCACAATAATAACTCCTATAGAGGAAGAAGTCCCTGAAGTGACACAAGTCCCTGAAGAGACTGACGTCCCTGAAGTGACGCCCGTGCATGAAGAACAAGTACATGGAAATGAAGAAATTTCCATAAATTATGCAAATTCACAAATATTGTGGGATCGAAAGCAAGTGCTTGTTGATGATATATTCTCATTTGCAGTAGCTACAGAAATCATTTCAGATAATGATTTAGAACCACGTTCAGTGGATGAATGCAGACGAAAAAATTGTTGGCCACAATGGAAAGCTGCTATTCAAACAGAATTGGATTCACTTGCAAAACACCAAGTATTTGGACCAGTAGTCCTAACCCCTGAAGGTGTTAAACCAGTAGGATGTAAATGGGTGTTTGCGAGAAAACGAAATGAAAGAAACGAGATTGTTAGATACAAAGCTCGTCTTGTGGCACAGGGTTTCCTGCAGAGACCTGGGATAGATTTTGAAGAGACATATTCTCCTGTGATGGACACAATCACATTTCGGTATTTAATTAGTCTTGTAGTCTCAGAAGGACTTGACATGCAGCTAATGGATGTGGTTACTGCATATTTATATGGAAAATTAGATACCGACATTTATATGAAAGTTCCTGAAGGACTAAAATTGCCTGAAGCAAAACCACGAAATATGTACTCAATAAAGTTAAGACGATCCTTGTATGGATTAAAGCAATCTGGACGAATGTGGTATAACCGTCTTAGTGAGTACTTAATAAAAGAAGGATATGTCAATGATCCAATATGCCCCTGTGTATTTATTAAGAAAATGGAACTCGGATTTACCATTATTGCAGTATATGTTGATGATATTAATCTAATTGGGACTCCTGAAGAGCTCAAAAAGGCTTCCGAATATCTGAAAAAGGAGTTTGAAATGAAAGATCTTGGAAAAACAAGATATTGTCTCGGCTTGCAAATTGAGCAAAGTTCAAATGGGATACTTGTTCATCAAACAACATATGTTGAAAAAATCCTGAAGCGTTTTAATATGGACAAATGTCATCCATTAAGTACTCCAATGGTAGTAAGGTTACTTGACCCAAAAAGGACCTTTTCATCCAAAAGAAGATACTGAAAATCTTCTTGGTCCTGAAGTACCATATCTTAGTGCAATTGGTGCCTTATTATATTTGGCCCAATGCACTAGACCTGACATTGCATTTTCAGTTAATTTATTGGCCAGATTTAGCTCTGCACCAACTCGAAGGCATTGGAATGGTGTGAAGCACATTTTTCGTTATCTTCGTGGAACGTCAGACATGGGTCTATTCTATGCAAAGGATTCCAATAATGGTGCACAACTAAAGGGTTATGCAGATTCAGGATATCTTTCAGATCCTCACAAGGCTCGCTCACAAACAGGCTATGTATTCACTTGCGGTGGCACAGCAATCTCTTGGCGATCTACGAAACAGACTTTGGTCGCCACGTCTTCTAACCACTCTGAGATTCTTGCACTCCACGAAGCAAGCCGGGAATGCGTGTGGATAAGGTCTTTGGTTCATCATATTCGTACTGCATGCGGACTATCTCTCATTACAGATGTTCCAACAACTATATATGAAGACAATGCAGCATGCATTGCTCAAATCAAAGGGGGATATATCAAGGGTGATAGAACAAAGCATATTTCTCCAAAATTCTTTTACACTCATGAGCTCCAGCAGAGACATGAAATTGATGTTCAACAAATTCAGTCAAAGGACAATCTTGCAGATTTGTTTACTAAAGCTTTGTCGACATCAACATTCAAGAAGCTGGTGTATGAAATCGGGATGCGACGAGTTTGCGACCAAAATTCTTGAAATCTTGTACTTATGAGGGGGAGTAATTTTTATGACATTTTGCGAACTGTACTCTTTTTCCTTCGCCTAGGTTTTGTCCCATTGGGTTTTCCTGGCAAGGTTTTAATGAGGCAGTGTCAAACGCATACACTATTATACGATTAAGTTACATTGTACTCTTTTTCCTTCGCTTTGGTTTTTTCCCATTGGGTTTTCCAAGCAAGGTTTTAATGAGGCAATTTTCTTAGCGTGGTGGTCATCCAAGAGGGAGTGTATTGAATATGGTGGATAGCCACCACTTCTCTAACCCATAACCTCCCCCACTCTTCAACTCCATAACCTCCCCCACTCTTCTAGTCCATAACACTCCCATTAGTGCCCCACTATCTCCCCCTCACCTCTATAGACTTGTAACTCTCCACCTTTGGGATTCCTCTATGCACCCTATAAATAGAGGGGTTCTCTCTTGTATTCAATCAACAAAGTGAATAAGAATCTCTCTCTACTTCTCTTCTCTATATGCTTGTGTGGTTTGTTTATATACTCTTATATATCATATTCTATTTAGTTTACAACATCAATCAGATTATTGATGTTAGGTACAAGTATATATACGACTGCCAATGTATATGATTTATTAAAATTGTTATACTTTATAACCAATCAATTATTTCATTAATTTATTACTTTTTATAACTAATGAATCACGTCGGATTTAATTAAATTGAACAATAATTTCAATCTCCATTAACCATATATAGGCTTGGTTTAATTGATTAGTTGTATAAAATATTTTAAGGCCCACCATAAATTAATATATATGATGGACGGTCTAGATTTAATTACACACATCATGGATTGATTTATATCCATCAACTATACTAAACACAAACTTATTTTTCAGGGACAAAATTGACATTTTGAAAATAATAACTTTTTATCCACCCCTTATCCACCATTTATCCCTAATTTATCCAAGGTGAATCAAACAACAAAATTCTGCTTTTTACGTTTCCCAATGAGAATAACAGAAAGGTTAATCGAACATAAATTTGCTTATTCTGCATGAATTGTTGTCTATCCCAGTATAACTATCAGAGTTGAATAACCTTATATCACTTTCCAAACTGAGCCGAATTGATTACGAAACTATTCAAAACAAATATATTACTTTAGGTTTTCAATTTTGTTCCTTCTCACATTAATAAGTTTTTTTGTAAAGATATATTTTTAATGAATGGTGATGATCATGTTACCAAGGTAGTCCCTGAGATGAAGAAATTTAGGTGGGCCTTAGGCCAACTCATAAAATGGGGTCCTATATATGTATATTAAAAATGAATACTAATTAAAAAATAAAATGTGAATTTTTATAAGATGTGAATTTTTTAATCTTATACTAATGAGTATAAGATGTGAATTTTTTAAACCATATTAATAACAAAAAATCAAGACTAAACAAAAAAATGATAATACTAATTAAAAAATAAAATGTTACAAAAAACAATACTCATGTAAATTTTCTTTTATAAAGAAATAAAAATCACAAAAAGAAGATCATTTCATGTATATAAAAAAAATAAATCCCTATAAAATAGGGATAAACTAAAAATATAACAAATATAAAAAAGATACGGATGAGATTTTTAAAAATAAAAAAAAAATTGCATAATAATGCCAATAAGGATACATTTTCAAAGAAAAAATTATTTTTAATGTCAAAAGCTTAATATAAAATATAATTTCCTGAATTTTGGGGCCCTCTTTGGAGAGGGGGCCCTAAAAAGCTGCCCTACTTGACCTATAGCCAATGTCAGCCATGCATGTCACATTATTATCATTTTATTATATTGGGATAAAGATGAAACAAAAAATTTATTTATCTGTTTGTATATGTTTAAATTGAATAATATCATATCCACCAAATTATCTTAATGTTTTTTTTATATATACCCTTAAGAATCATATTTTAACAAAATGTCCCTGATGATTTGTTATTTCCAACAGTAATGCACCTTGACTCTCAAACTGGAAGGGATACGGAGCAGAACTATTCTATACCATTTATAAGCATGAATCCCTAGGCGACCAAAGGGGAGAACACTAGTGGAAGCATGAAGTTCCTTCTTGAAGAATTGCATGAACGTCTTTTTTTTACCCATTCTAAAGATATTGTTAATTTTAAAGTTTCAAGTGAGGGATTTTGACAATATAGGATTGTTTGATGAGTATATATACAAAAAATTCATTTTCGATTATAACGACCTTTTTATGTTTTTGACAAACAATTTATTTAATGATTAATAAAATTTTCAATATATCACTTATGTATATATAATAATATATATAATATGATATAGTATATCATATATTAATGGATTGAAAAAAAATTGATGATATTGATTTAGAATAACTTTTTTTAAATGTATTTTTATTTTCATGTATACCGTGCGTGAATGAAAACTAATATTTAACTAATGGTAAACAAATATGTGTCTAATGGGACTATAAATTATCCATACAAATGTTTTTAGTATCCTTGTTTCATTATTTTTATTGCCCATTAATTCCCGTGTTATATCATTGTTTTGACATCCAATTAAAGATATTGGCAAAAAAATAAAGAAGGTTTTGTTTTAGTTCTAGGAGGGAGTGGTCTTTCTCATCCAAATCTTCTACATCCACACATAGCACCATCTCTCCAACAATTTCACAAAAATTCGTTGAAGTATTATATAAGTGTGTGTGTTAAGTGTGTGTGTGCGCGCGACCCGAAGACACAGTTGCATATCATGGAGTAGAATACAGTTCATTAGCTCAGGCTCAGATTGACATCTTACCAATCTGAAGACTTTGTTTGATTTGTAGTTTGTTTATCTTTTTTATATCTCTTCCACCCGTTGTACGCAAATTCGGACATGATCTATTTTGATATTATGATTGAAATAGATATGTTTAAAAGTTTCTAAAAAAAAAAAAAGCGTGTGTGTGTGGCTATATATATTATATTTTCTTTAAAACATATATTTTATCTGACAAGAGATATAGGTTGAGAAAACACTCCTCTAAGTTTAAGGAGACTAATTCTATTTCTAATTAATTAATTACTGTAAAACTCATCCTAATGTTTAGAATTGTATATTCAAGATCCAGCGCAGACTAAAAATGATTCAAAGTCTCCCACATTTATATATCAAAAATGTCATTTTATATACATAAACAAGTTTAAATTTACTCTTTTTAAAAACCCCATCACGATGCCATCCATTTCGAGTCAATAAAAGATCGAGCAACCTCGCATTTGACTTATGCATGACCAGACTGCAATGGTTTGCAAGGTTATTTCACTTTGCCACTGTTTTGGACTGAGAATTAAATTATTATATGACTTTCCTAGTATAAAAAATTTCATAAGGAATTATACAAAGCATAAAATGTGACAATATTTCTCTATCCAAACGGAGCATTAAAGAGTATAATAAAATGTGACATTAGCTAACACACATCAATTAAAGTTAGATAATAAATAAATAAATTACACAAAGCATAAAATAAAATAAAAACTAATTAAAGAGGAGTGAATGCTAGTTTTTGTTGAGTTATAACACACACACACCTGTGTCATTGGCTTGAATCAAAGTCTGAAACTCTCCTTGGCATCTCAAAACCTGTGCAGCAGCACGTGGCCAACGTCGAGGGCCTGCACTTGATCAAAGAATATTGTTTTTAGGATAAAGTTCTCACTATCCTATGTTTTAATCATATTTTTCATTTATCTCATCCTATCATGCAACGAAAGCAATATATGTGGAATAAGGTAGAATAGAGCTGAATAAGTCCAAAAAACATGTTTGTTTATAAGAAAATATTTGGATATAACAATACTAGATGACTATAATAGGTAGGAATAAACATATATTAGTATTTTATGTCTTTTTTGAAATTATGGTATTTCACACACAAGGGCGGAACTAGGATTTTATATTAGGAGGGGCTAAGATGAATTTCAAATCTAATAAACAATTTAAATTTTATATAAACCAAACAAGTTTTTACTTCATTTCTAGTAAATTTTGTCATAGATATGAAAAAATACAAAAATAGACAAAAGATTAAGTTTTTTCAAAAATATATTATTGAAACTGTATTTACGATCCTTTAAAGAATATAAATCATCTTTTATCCGATCTGAGTCAATATTTTCAACAAAATAAAATTTTAATATAAATAATCATAGAATCTACAAGAAAATCATCTTTCATCTTAGTGTGAAGTGTTGTAACAGATTTCATAATTGAAAAAAATACAATTGATCTCAATATATCTAGGCTAGTAAAGATAAAAAAAAAAAAAAAAGAATCATTCTAACAAAGATTTAAAATTTTTATAACCATATTTTGGTAGAAAAAAATATGAAAACTATGATAAAATTGGTAATAAGGGAGAATTCGTTACACATCTTGTATTATTGTATAAAAAATATGTATTTAACCATGTGATTGATAAGAATTAAGTTACATTTTTTCAATGCAAGGTAAGTGATGATTGTCTGTATAGGTGGTGTAATGGGCAAATAATGACGGGATTAATTAGCCTATACAAGGCAATAATCAACTGTGTAGAAACTGGTGTGATAGAGGATAATCAATCATGATTAGGGGTAGTAATTAGGGGTGATTATGGCTGAATAATAACGGGAGGGGGGGGGGGTATCAAAAAATTTAGGGGGGGGGGGGGGGGGCTACAGCCCGGCCAAGCCGAGCTGTAGCTCCGCCCCTGTTCACACATTCTATTCCACGAGTATATATAAGAGGACCCACATATCAAATCATCTGTCAAGATCTATTATAAATCAGGGAACTTAACATGTAAAATCACATTTTTTTACTTTTTATAAATTATTATCCATATTTTATTCACATTTTGTGCACTATTTATTCATGTTAATCAAACAACAAAAAATTTCATTATTATGTTTCCTAATATAAATAACTAAAAATGCAATCAAACAAGAAAACGATTTATTCTATTTCAGTAGTTATTAATACTACCATAATAACTTATGTGACTGCTCAAATGGGGTTTAGATGAATTATAGTCATACACATTTTAAGACAAGAATTGCTATTTAAAAATAAGACAAATTCTATAAAAGTTTGTGTTAAAAGAATCTTAAAAATGTTTAAAAATGAAAGATTTTTGAAGAAAAGATAAATATTTGCTACCTGCTTTCATTTACAGAATTAATGGATTACAAAACATAAGTGAAGAAGAAAGAGTTAGAAAAAAGCATTCAAGATAGCGCTCGACGCCAAACCTCCAGATATCGAAAACGGAAAGTCTGTCCATGTTAGTTTGTACTGGAGAGGCGCCGGAGAGAAAAACAGTCGAGTTGCCAATGAAGCCATCTCTCTGAGTGTCTGATGTGTCTGTGATATGAGTTTTTGATGTGTGTCTCTTGTTCAAGCCAATTTATAAATAGTGCTGGAGAGATGTTAAATTACAAAGAAAATATTATATTTAAATTCCGAAGATCTGAGTCTAATTGTTTGAATTCAAACACAGGCCGCTTATGACTGATCAATTTTATATATGATCTTAATTAATGTTTTTTTATATTAATTTTATAGGTCTCCATGCAACTTGTATGTTTAATTTTATATTAGTGTTAGTTTAGATATCATATTTTATGAAGTGGATGGGAAGCCACAAGGGTGTCTTTTTATGTTAGAAATTTTTTTTTAATGATTTCAATTTTATGATCTTAATTAATGGTTTTTTTTTAATTAAATTCATTTGTTTTTTTTTATTTATAAACTAATTGAGATTAGGTGAAGTTGTGGTTTTGCAAGCCTTTCGTGAAATTGTGGCTACACAAGATCCCACAAGAGGTGAAAGTGTTCGCGTGGTTACTCCTCCATGAACGGCTTCTAACCAAGATGTATGATGTCAAACGGAGCATATCGGATCCTGTCACATATGCGCTCTGCAATGAGGAACTAGAGACGGTTTCTCACCTCTTTTGTTAGTGTCGTACGCGATAACCTTCTTCTCCCCGATCGCCGATTGGATGATAAGGAAATGTGGAAGGCTAGGCTTACCCTCACTCAATCCAAATAGATTCAGACGGGAGAATTGCATCCGACAACCAATGTTCGTGGCATGAGCTTAGTCTATTTGGCTAACTCTTAATGCGGCGATCTTCAAAGGGGTCAACAGTATTTTAATGAAAATATGAGATTGATGATTTAGTTTAGGATTAATTAAAAAATTTACAAGAAGATAATTTAAATCGGATGAAGATTATTAATATATGTAATATGGTAATGATTAATTGATGATATGGTTATGAGAAAATAAATATTAATGTTGGAATAATTGATAAACTAAACACCTCGGAAAGTGTTCACTTTTTAATTTTAAATTTTGACACTGACTCTTATTTGTATTTTTTTTTTTTTTTTGAATATAGTGTTATTCTTTTCCGGATCATGCAATCTCAATTGATGCAGTCTTGTGTTTGTATTAATCATATATCATATCATCAATTAATGCAGTCTTATGTTTGTAATAATTTTTTACCTATTGGAAAATATTCTTCCCAATTTTATAATGTCACTTGTTTTTTTTTTTGCAAGTATGGGATGACTTTTTTTTGCAGTGTCACGTTAGTGATCATTTATTAATTATTATTTAAAAACCACTTTAAAAACAATTTCTCTCTCAATTAGAGGAAATCATAAGTCAAATACATTATTAGTATTTTTTTTTAATTGTAATTGTTGGAACTTGGAATCAAAGATTGAAATCGGAGCAGATCAGTCACTGTGACATTTATTTCACGAAGAGAGAGAGACTCGTCGCATGTCTAATATAATAATATATGAATACTCAAACGTGACTGAAAATAATATTTGTTTCCTAAGGATTAGTTTCACAGGGAATTAAAGATGCAAGAATAAATTATTTTAATTTTAAAAAATAATAAGTCTTCGGATTTTATCATTATTTACATTTGTCGTAATTGAGATAAAAAATGAAGATAAATGTTGTTCCAACTTTAGGTGGGACAAAAAAATCCTCATTTTCATTTTAAAATCGAGATAATGTCCGCACTTTATCACATGCAATTATTTTTCATATCAAACATGATAAGTTGTCATTCCCCTACTTATCTCCACAACTATTCTTTATCCCACTATTTATCCATTTGTCAAACCGGTTATGAGGAACCAAATCCTCTGCTTGTTTTTCTCCGTACTAGTTTCTTGTTTGATTCATTGTGAAGTTGCCCATTATCATACACAACATCATGTGATTATAATTACATAGAGTGAAATGGATTTTTATCTTCTTTTGAGATTTCACATATATTTGAAACCGTCTAATTTTCAATGTGATAATATGTGAACTTCACACTGTAAATCAAACAAGATACAAATATAGAAAAAAACAAACAGAGAATCAGAATCCTTTTCTAATTTTTTTTTAAACTTTAAAGAGAAATATATTGTCAATGCCGATAACCTCCACAAGTAATTTTTTTTTTAATATAAACCGGTTATTATACGCATTCCATAGCACGTGGTATAAATTTTCAAATTATATATATACAAAAACTAAATAATCATTTAATAAAATAAAAAATATGTTTAAAAATACAATGCTAAAAAATGTGCTACTATTAAATTCTAATATACAAATACAACATGTCAAGATACATATATATTAAATGAAGAATCATTAATAATTTTATGCTAGAATAATAATATTAAAAATATCAAGATTGATCCAAAATTTGTGCACTTATTATTCTCTCATAAATAAATCATTAAAAAAAACTTATATAATGCATTGTCTTGAGAAAAATCCAAACAAATAGTCAAATCTTGTAAAAAATCCAGAACTCTTGTCCTGTTTGGCTACACAAATTACAGAGGAATTAAGGGAAATAGGCAGGAATAAGTAGTTTTTAATTGTTTGGGAAGGTGGAATTGAGGTGGAATTCGGATGTTGGTATAAGGTGAAATAAGGTGAGATAGTTGTACCATCCCTTACCATGGAATAAAGAATAGTGGATGGGTGGTGCAAGTGGGACCCACCTATCCCCAAAAAATTCACATACTACCCCTGCTACAGCCATTCCATTCAATCACGATTGATTCCTCCCCTTTTGTCTCACTTTTACGTCAAAAAGAAAAAGAAAGTGCAGGTTGGCCCCTGTAGTGCACCTCCTCATCTCCCACATAAATATATCTCAATTAAAATCTCAAAAATAGATTGCAATACATAGCCCCTGTTGTACATTCTTCTTATTTGAAGTAATGCATCTATGCAACTATTGCATAGAATGTGCATATATTAATTTTTCTAAATCACAAAACCTTGTTTCTTATAAATGCTAATAACAAATAATATCTGAAGAGTAAATATGTCCATATGGAATATTACAACCCACCAACCACATTTTATCTACATGTTATTCTACCTCAACCAAACACTCCAACCTTTATTATTACGTTTTCCAATGAGAATAACTGAAAACACATCCAAACAGAAAATCACTTATTCTATTCAAAAAGTTATCTATTTCTAGAATAGGTATAAACCGCAGAATAGTTTATGTCTCTATCCAAACGGCCTCTGAGACTTTAGCTAGGTCTCTTTGAGGAGAAGGAAGGAGGAAAAGTATTGATTTTGTTCAATATATTTTATTCGGGTTTTTTATTTTTAAGTCCCCATAAACTATAGAATTTAGTGATTGATCCCTCAATTCTTCATATTTTGATTTTAGTCACCAGATTTAAAGGATATGTTCCTTTTAGTCCCTCCTAGGGACTAAAAAGAACATATAATTTAGGGATAGGTCCCTCCCAGGGACTAAAAAGGAACATATCCTTTAAATCTGGGGACTAAAACCAAAATATGAAGAAGTGAGGGATCGATCACTAAATCCTATAGTTTATGGGAACTTAAAAATAAAAAACCCATTTTATTTTCAATGAGATCAACTACTAATACATATTTATAGCATATTAAAGTTAAAACTCTATCTTAACAAACTAACAAAAATTATCTAATCAAGTAGGCGAAGGTAACTTTCCTAACTTGGTGTAAAGTCAGCCACGAGAGTAGGCCTGTTAACGGGCCAAGTCCGGGTCGGTCGGGGTGGACCAGGACCCGACCCGGGCTTGTGTCCGCCGGACTCGGGTCCTGGATGGGACCCGACGGACCCAGCGAATTGCGGACCTGGGTCCAGACCCGGCGAGCCCGGGTCGGGTCCGGGTCGACCCGAGTGAACTCCACTTTGTTTACTTGCTATGCTTTTCAGGTTGTGCAAACGCGCGCGTTCGAGTTCATCGAGCGCCTCAGGGCGACGGAGTAGACGAAGGGTTGAGAGAGAGGTTTGGGTCGAAGAAGAGGTGGATGGATTTGTGCTGGCGGGCATGGGTTTTATGGAAGAGATTTGTAGATGATTAAAAAAAGGTTTTGTGGAGGGCTTTGTAGATGAGTTGTTGGACTGTTGTTTGAGCTGCCTCTGTTTGAAGACCTCCCACCACTTGCCCAAGCGCTTCAAAGTACGGCCGGGGATGAAGAAAAAGGTAAAAAGAATGTATTCTACCGGTTAAAATATTTTTTTACATTCAAATTGAGATCTTCAGGTGGAGTGTGAGCGATATGATAGAAGATGAATAAATAAATAAATAATATTATTTGTCTTTATGATTGTTTATAAGAACTGTAATGTCTACACAATTAAATGTAAAAATCTTTTAGGGGTATTTTTTATCTTTTATAGGGACCAATTTATTTTTACGATTGTTTATAAAGGTTGTAATGTCTATTCAATTAAATGTAAAAATCTTTCAGGGGCAATTTTATCTTTTGCGAGACTAATTTGTCTTTATAATTGTTTATAGGGACTGTAATGTGTATACAATTTAATGTAAAAGTCTTTGAAGGGTAATTTTATCTTTTACATGGACTAATTTATCTTTATGATTGTTTATAAGGACTTCAATGTCTACACAATTATATGTGATGGAATATTCTAGGAATATTCTGTTAAATTTGGATGAAAATTTAACTCATGAATGATAATTGAATTTTTCTGAGTTTTCAAGGACTTGTACGTCTGTCCCAATTTTAGTAGGGACTTATATGGGTTTTCTCATGTTTGTAGGGACTTAGAAGTCTTTAACCCTTTTTTTTACTAAGCAGAAATTCATGCCCTATAATGGGCCTTTCACTCCCATCAAAATTAAATAAATAAATAACACTTTTGTAGTTTTTTTTTTTTTTTTGTAAATGAATTGTCTGGTGCAGTATGTTTTAATTTGTTAATTTAACACTAATGTTTCATTTTTTAATTTATCATAAACCATATCATCATCAATATGGAGATCCTATTAATTATATGTATCAATATTTATCCAATTTAAATATTTCTTACTATAATTTTTTAATCATAAAACACATCATCAACATCAAATTTATGTTTATATGTAGCCATTCACTGGATTTAATTTTACATAATATTAAATGCCGAATATTCCCTGTTATATCATGTGTTCATATTTTTTAAGCTACCACTAAGTTTTTTTTTTTTTTTTTGCCTATTAAATATTAATGTTGTTGGGTTGGACATGAATCAGGTGCTGGGCAGTATGTTGGAGATCTGGCCAGTTGTATTTTGTTATTATATAAAAATTAAAAAAATAGAGTGGGATGACTTTTTGTTGCATTGTCACATTAGTGATCATTTAATTAATTAATTATTAAAAAATGTTTATTTTAAAACCACTTAAAAAACAAGTTCTGTCTCTATTAGTAGTATTAGAGGATATCATAAGTCAACTATATTATTATTATTATTATTTATTATTGTAATTGTTGGAAAACTTGGATTCCACGATTGAAATCGGAGCAGATTTTTATTTTACGAGGAGATTAGTTACATTGCATGGTTAATAAAATATAGGGTTAAAGACATCTAAGTCCCTACAAACATGAAAAAACCTATATAAGTCCCTATTAAAATTGGGACAGACGTACAAGTCCCTGAAAACTCAGAAAAACCCAATTATCATCCCTGAGTTAAATTTCCATCCAAGCTTAACGGAATATTCCCAGAATATTCCATCACATATAATTGTGTTGACATTGAAGTCCTTATAAACAGTCATAAAGACAAATTAATCCCTGCAAAAGACAAAATTGTCCTTAAAAGACTTTTACATTAAATTGTGTACACATTGCTGTCCCTATAAATAATCATAAAGAAAATTAATCCCCGCAAAAGACAAAATTGTCCCTGAAAGACTTTTACATTTAATTGAATAGAAATTACAGTATTTATAAATAATCGTAAAGACAAATTGGTCTCTGTAAAAGATAAAAATACCCCTGAAGGATTTTTACATTTAATTGTGTAGACATTGCAGTCTTTATAAATAATCATAAAGACAAATAATATAATTTATTTATTTATTTTTTCATCTTCTATCCTATCAATCACACTCCACCTGAAGATCATAATTTGGATGTAAAACCAATATTTTAACCGGTAGAATGCATTCTTCACTGGCATTTTGGTCTTTTATAGAGACCATTTTGCCTTTACGATTATTTATAAGGACTGTAATGTTTATCCAATTAAATGTAAAAATCTTTCAGGGGCAATTTTATCTTTTGTAGGGATTAATTTGTCTTTATGATTATTTATAGGGACTGCAATGTGTACACAATTTAATGTAAAAGTCTTTTAGGGGCAATTTTATCTTTTGCAGAGACTAATTTGTCTTTATGACTGTTTATAAGGACTTCAATGTCTATACAATTATATGTGATGGAATATTCTGAGAATATTTCGTTAAGTTTGGATGAAAATTTAACTCAGGGATGATAATTGGGTTTTTCTGAGTTTTCAGGGACTCATACGTCTGTCCCAATTTTAATAGGGATTTATATGGATTTTTCCATGTTTGTAGGGACTTAGATGTCTTTAACCCTAAAATATATGGAAGGATATTCATTGGTCAACATGTGGCGGCGTTGCCTATATATATGGATGGATATTCATTTTTATTATTATTCATTGGTCAACATCTTTATTTTACGAGGGGTTAAACATAGGGAAATTTTTAAAAATGACCCCTAAATTTTTTTTTTTTTTCACTTTTGACCCCAGAGTCAGTTTATTTGCAAAACAGGCCTTGGTCCTGGGCCTGTTTTGACTCGGTCAGCACATTCACGTGACGCGTTGACAGATATAAAAAATGCCACGTGAATGCGCTAACCGAGTCAAAACAGGTCCCAAGGCCAGGGTGGAGACGTGATTGTCTCCACCGACCCCGCGCACAGCGTGCGTGAAAAACACACCCGGGAATGCTTCTCCCCTCGTAGACGTGATTAAGCATCACATCTGCATGGATTTGTTTTGTTTCCAAAGGTTTCCACGTTTTGTTTTGTTTTGTTTTTTTTTTTTTTTTGGCATGGATTTTGGTTTACACTGCATAGGTTTTGGTTTGCATTATTTTTTTTGACTGATATTTGCATGGATTTTGTTTGTATGAATAATATTTTTTTTTCTTCTTTATTTCAAATTTGGATAATTAAAATCAAGTTTTTATTTGTTATCTAGTCATAGAGTTGTCATATTTGAAAATAATTATTAAATTGATTATATTTATATAGCATATTTTCCGATAATCAGTTTCAAACTTGAGTTTTATATTTTAGCTTTTTGTTTCAAATTTTACTTTTTATATAGTAAGATTAATAATAAAAAAATTCCTCATGTAGAAGAAAAAATTAAAAAAAAAAGGCTTAATATTTTTATAAATACATATATGCAATTATTGGAGCATATGTTTCATTTTTTTATAAAAATATGTACTTAAATAAATGAGGTATACTATTTTAAAAAAATTTAAAACACATATATAAAAAATTAATCTTTTCTTTTAATTCTTCTACATGATAATTTTTTTTTAATCTTCCTATATAAAAAATAAAATTTGAATCAAACCCCCAAAACCCATGCACGTAAACCAAAACTTATATATAAAAAAAGCAAGCCTTTGGAGACGTGATGCATAATCATGTGTCCGAGGGGAGATATGCCCCGACGCACTGCCTGTGCATGTTGTGGGCTGCATGTGGGATCCGCAAAGACATGGTTCACAATTATGTTTTCATCGTGACATTTTTTAAATCGGTCAGTGCGTCATGTGGGCGCGCTGATCGGGTCAAAACAGACCTCAGGGCCAGTTTTACAAAAAAATGACTCTGGGACCAAAAGTGAAAATGTTTTTTTTGTGGGGGTTATTTTTGAAAATTTCCCTTCAACATATACATATACATATATATCACTTCGTAAGAGTATCTCCAATCCTATACCCAAACCCTTACTCAAATTTAAATTTGAGTAAAAATCACCAAAAACCCTCTTCAATCATTTACCCATACCTATACCAAATCAAGGGAGACTTAAATCTTTACCCAAATTTCAACATCTCTTTTTTGTCTTTTATCTCCACATTTTCTTCCAATGTAAAATTTTTTTCCCTTTAATTCCGCTTTTAATTTAATTATATTAGATGTTTTCCCACCCCCCAAAAATTTAATCATCTCTTGAAATCCAAAAAAAAAAAAAGTTATCTTCTTTCTTAAGTCTTCATCTTTGTTTTTTAACTTCTTATTTTTACTCCAATAAAAAAAAGATTATTTTTATCTTTTTCAAAAAATTGGATGAATATAATTTTTAAATTTAAATATCTTGAAAGGAAGAAAAATTAAGTAGTAAAAATGTTTGAGAAAAGACTTTGAAAATGTTTATAAGAAATAATTAGAAGAAGATATGAATTTTTTAAAAGATTTGAGTATAACATAAAGTGATGGCTGGAGACACATCATATCAAATCAAGCTTTTACTCAAATTTTAAATAAAATTTAGGTATAGATTTGAATAAGGACAGGAGATGACCTAAGGTGTTGCCTATTGCTTCTTGTTGGTGATGAATAGAACTCTCATCTATTTCTTTACTTATATGAGTAACTTTTACTGTTGTTTTTCTTTTCCTTATTAGATGTTGTAACCTCGTTTATATATGTAATCGGAGTAGCAATTGTCTACCAGTTTCATAAAAAAAAAAAAAAAATGGATTGACATTGCAGTGGTTTAAAAATGCCCAAACTCCAGGAGACGTCATTAGATAAATTTTTGTTTTTTATTTTACTATTATTGTTAATACCTTTCAAGGGAAATACACATAAATAACTGTGCTTTGTCGGCCTATACACGGATGGAGGTATAATAATAATAAAAATGCCCCCGTTTGGACGGAGGTACAAGGGAGGTATAAGATAGAATAACAATGAATAGTGAGGAAGATCTGTTTGTTTAAAGGGTATAAATTGGTATAATAATGCTAATATAAGCAGGTATAACAATTCCAGCGTCCCCTGGTATAGGCTTAAATTTCATATTGAAAGTATTCATGCCTCTGAAATGACATTTTGAAAGTATAAATTTCATATTCACTACTTATCCTTCGTTTATTTCAAGTCAAACAAACAACAAAAACAATTTTATCATGTTTTTCAACGAGAATAATTAAAAACACAAACATATAGAAAATCTTTTATTCTTATGGAATTGCTATCTATATTGATATTGTTATCCATCCTAACGGGAGCGGAGGATACAGTCATCATGTATAACGTTTAATTTTATTAATTATGATAATTAATGCATTTCTATTTTTATTTTTTTTTGGGTTATTTGCGTATTCATCTATCTAAAAAATCTAATGTTAACAAAATACTCATATTCAAATCTTAATTGTCTACATCCCCGTTTGGGGTGTGACATAAGGATATTCGCCCAAGTTATACCGAGATAGATAACAATCTATGCTAAAAAACACACTTTTGTTTGGTGTTTTTTTTCTTGTTATTCTCATTGGAAATCATAAAAGTGACATTTTTGTCATTTGTTTCATCTTGGATAAAGTGATGATAAACGGTAGATAAAATATAGATAAAAATTTATGACTTTTTAAATGACATTTACATATATATATATATCCATGCATAAATTGTTTGTGTTTGAAAATAAGTGTGAGAGAGATGTATGTGATATATAATAGATGTGACAGTTGTTGAAATGTGTGTGAAAGCGATAAGTGAGATAAAAAAAAATGATAGAGAATGATATTTTTATCAATTGATATTGATAAACTTTCATAAATAATTTCAGCCTTTTACCAATTTTTAATATAGACACAAGTCTTATGGTTCCAAAATTATGTTAATAATGACCTATTTATGTGAGAGATCATATATATGAGTTTCATTTGTTGATTTCTTGAGTTTTCTATTAAGAAGACCAACAATTGAAGACTCAGACTTAAAAAACATACCTTTTCATTTAAAAAACATTCTGTTAAATAAAATAATTAATATATTAATATATTTTTTTTACATATAAAAAATAAATAAAAAATTTATATTATATATTACAATAACACATTATCCAAAGTTACAAAATGGGCTAAGTGAATCAAATACTCAAGAAGAGGGCATGCATGAGAGACAGAAAACGACACTACGCCATTATTCTATAAAGGGGGTTCAAATTTATTTGACAGCGACGGCTCGTACGAAAAGAGATATTTCAAACCGGGCCATGGTTCTTCTTTCCGCACTCGATAACGAAACAAAGCAAAACAAGTCATTTCATTTTCCTCTTTTAAAAATAATAATAATAAAAAGGGTAATTAGCACTTTTAACCCCCAAAAAATGAATATTTATAAAAATAGCCCTGCCACTCAAATATTTGCAAAAACTAGCCCCGTTGAAGTTTAACACTGGAGACGAATTATATATATTCCGTCTCCAGTATTACCCTATTAGCCTCAAATAAATGGCCAATTAGAGCCTGAAGACGGCATATATACATGCCGTCTTCAAGAGACGGCATATATACATGCCGTCTCTAATACATTTTCCTCAGGAAAAGTGCATAGGAGACCAGTGTTATGGGAGACAGCATATATATATATGCCGTCTCCAGTTCAAATGTCTTAGAAAATTTTTTTCTTTTTTGTTTTTGTTCGAACATGGTCCTGCCTTAAATATAGTGTATAATCCTTCTTGAACATATATAAAAATGTATAAAAATCCTGTTTGAATGAAATAAAACAACTTAAATGAAATAAATCACAAGTTCTATAAATTACAATCACTTTATTACTGTTTGTGCATGAAAATTCATATATCTAAACATATCTTAAGTCTAATAAATACAGTCATCCAAAAAACTTCATAAACCCTTTCTTTTTTGTTTTCCTTGGAGCAGGAGGCTCTAATTGGCCATTTTTTTGAGGGTGACAGGGTAATACTGGAGACGGAATATATATAATCCGTCTCCAGTGTTAAACTTCAACGGGGTTAATTTTTACAAATATTCGAGTGGCAGGGCTATTTTTGCAAATATTCATTTTCTTGGGGTTAAAAGTGCTAATTACCCTAATAAAAAAATCCACTTCACCGTTGTTTCCTCAAAAATTCTCTGCCCCTTCAAAATCACCACTCCCATTCACCACACACAGAGAGAGAGAGAGAGAGAGAGAGAGAGAGGCATGAGAAAGAAAGGTGTGATCTCCGTCAATCCCGAGCTGAAGCTCTCCGTCCCTCCCTCTGACGAGATCATCAATTTCTTGTAATCCCCCCCCCCCTCTCTCTCTCTCTATCTACATATGTATTTCTATTTCTATTGTGATATGGATTTTATGGACTTTTTTTTCTTTCTTTCAGGACGAATAGCGGTACGTTCACAGTTGGGGATCTGTTTGTGAACAAGGATGGAGTCCGAATCGTCTCCCAGGAGGGAGGACAGGAGGTTAGATCCGACCAGTTCTTGAAATATCTATTCTCCTGAATAATTTTCATCATGTGCACTTTTTTTAGTTTTATCTGTAACTTTTCTAGATGAAAAATTCATTGAACAAAAAATCTCACATGATATATGGTGCAATGGTGATATATGTTTCGAGACAGTAGGATATGGTTCTAAGGATGATGATGAAGATGGTTAATTACTAGAGAAATTCTTAATTGAGAATTATTGAATATATTTCACAATTAAGAACTATGCTCTTCTTCTTTTGAAGAATGAAATTTATCTTTTTGTTAAATTTCTTGAAGTTTCTAATTTTTCCATCACAAATGCTCTCTAAGATGGATAGAGAGAGAGAAGAAGAACCGTTTTATGGCTCCAATACCACAAAAGTACTAGCCAAAAGTACTCTCAAGAGCTTCTTTTAAAATTAAGAGAAATAATTCTAAAACTTAGATGTCATTTGCTACTCAAAATGGTTGTATTTATAGGCCTCAAAATTTGTTGAAGTTGGATAATATCTAATTCAAATCTCCGACCACTCTCAACAACCTTATATATACCAATAAAATAACAACCTAATGTACTCAAACGACCTAACAAATTCTAACAATTTTTATTTATAAAATCCATAGAAAAACTATGGCCACAAAAAAAAAAAAAAAAACCACTAGCTAATTATCTAGTTAATTAAAATAGTAAAAAACCCCTAAATTTATTCTGCATCATTCTCTTTGGGTTGGAGAGAGTTCGTCCTTGAAATCCATGGGTCTTCATCTTCAACCGGGTTGGTACTTGACATGTTGCAAATGAAGGAGGTATTGTCGCTACTCTGATGGATGACACTGTTGGGTCATGAGAAAGATGAAGTGTAGCACCATTTTGGATATGTCCCCTTTTGATCACATACTAACCGAGTTGGTACTTGACACGCAACAAGTAAAGGAGGGATCGTCACTACTCTGATGGATGATACCGGCGGTTTGTGCGAAGGATGGAGAGTGAAGCATTTTTCTTTAGTTGGTGATTTAGGGTGGTTGTTTGAATATTTTGATTTGATTAAGACGTTACAAAAATATTAGATTAGATTGCTTAGGTTGTTGTTTGGCAAGGGTGTTAGGATAAGATTTAAATAATGCGATGTGCCCCAATGAAGGGAACAAAATTGAGATTTGAGAGGAGATATATATGTCATTAAATTTTGCTTAAAATTTTCATATTCCATTTTTTTTCAGTCTCAATTTGCATAAAGATTAGCATGCTAAAGAAGAATTACTTGTAGATGATAAATTCAATTTTCTATCGTGCTTTTAAAAATTTGACTTATCTGCATCACTTACAATATCAGTAACATTCACATGCCTTCCTCTAATGGCCACTGTAAAACTATTATGATAGTGGCCGCAACAGATGAGTTAAGGAAGTAATTGGTTTAGATCTAAAAACTTGGAATATGTTATCAAACACTATTTCTGGTGTGTCTTTTACTATATTTAAGTTATCATCAATGGCCATATTCATGAATAAAAATATACACAATACATGTAAATTTTCAAAATTATTCCACAATGATCATAGATTGTGCAGTTTCTTATTTTTCCAAACATGAAACAGCCAACCCCCATAAAGGCATCAGACAACCAGTTGACATTGGCAGATATAGACACTATTAAGGTGATCGGGAAGGGTAGCGGGGGAACCGTCCAGCTGGTTCGCCACAAATGGACAGGGCAGTTTTTTGCTCTAAAGGTACCTATGGATTTAACACTGAAGTCTGCTTTTGTTTTCCCTTTCCCTACATTTGTTCGACTGTTGGTCGTGTTCTTTGATTTAAAAGGAAAGAGTTGATATTGTTTCCTTAGAAAGATGTCATTTTCTTAATATAGTGAACATGGGAAAGTATCTTTCATCTTCACTATATTAGAAACCTTAAATGTGGAGCAGTTAGTTTTTCATTAACTTAACAGGTTCAGAATGGATTGCTTTGTAGTTGCACCAATTCTATCCCTTTTCACATTGTTATTATCTCCAATAACACACATACTTTGACAAAAGAGGCTCTAGTTTTCATTTTGTTTTATTGGCACACATACCCTAGTTAAAAGAACAGTCGTTTTGTATAAATTAACTATAATACTATTGAATTTACCCCCCCCCCCTGCGACAAAAAAAAAACACTATTGAACAATCACCGAAGCCCAATACACAGCATGTCAGCTTGTCATTTGACAGTTTAGCAAAGACCCAGTATGAATGTAAATAATATGTCTGGGCGGCCATTGGTTCAAGTATTGGGAGTACATGTAGTTTTCGAAAAAATGTAGAAGAAATGAGAGAAGAGGAAAACGTTCCTTGTCTCGGAAGATGTTCACAAAAAAATTGATTTTTCTGATGCAGTCTGATATGCAATCAATGAAAAACACCCATAAATCCGTTGAAGAAGAAATGCAAATTGAATAATTCATATAACTCCATACTGGAAGCAAACATGAACAGAAAAATCAACGTTCTTAGAGGTTAGTAATTTGTTGACTGATAAAAGAAGAAATATATGGAATAATGTTGTATTGAATAATGGAGACCAAAAAGTCCCTTATATAGTCATAAGATGTACAAACCCTAGAAACAGAAAAAGGCCCTTACAATTCATATAATTCCTCTGGCCCGGTGGGGAGGGGGGGCGCTGCGGCCCAGGGGGGCGTTGCCCCCCAATCCCCGGGCCCTCCGGGAATAAACCCAACAGGCCTATATAATGACTCCATTAATAAAATACCCTTACAATAATATGAGCAAATTCACAATATTTTACTTCTATGTGGAGATATCAATTTACTGTAAATACTTATTTGAGAGCTCTTCACAATAGAACCCACGTTATGTATTTTGAGTCAGAATGCAACGCTAGGTTCATCCCTAAGGAAATCAAACCATTTCATGGGTTCTATATAAAAAATTTATTAACAGAATTTCACTTGGTTTGGATGTCTGCTTAATTTTTTTTTATAAGCACTGGTTATTTTGTTATAAAGTAGTGCATATACCACGGTTGGCACAAACACCGTATAAACCTTGGTGGCTTGTTATTATATTTGTCATTGTAAAATATGCATCCACATGCTTCTCTGTTGGCCTAGGAAAGTCTCTTTTAAAGTTTCAGTTCAGATTCTTCACAACCAAATCAATCTGGGATTGAGAGTCTACTTAGGAGTGGAATTGATAGTCAATGGCTTGTAGATGTGCAGTTATAACTGTCAAAATGTGAGGATTACTATTTTATATCATCTATTGCCGGAGGACGGAGATTGTTGTGATAGAAGAAGAAAAAGAACGTTTCTGTTTGTGGATTCTTGCCAGTTTGTAATTCTTAATGGTTCTGCCATTGATTCTCTGCATCATATTATCTTCCATATTGGTGGACTGCTTGTTTTTCTTTTTGTACATAGTTAGGTCTGTACATGTGATACCTATTTTTCTGCACCAACTTCTCAACAGCTCAACCAGAACTTATGAATTTCAGAATTTGAAGCATTTTGCATAAATAATTTGAAAGACAATGTTATCATGGTGTAGCTCATAGAAAAATGTCAATTTCATTTGGGACAATATGATGCATCTTGAAATGACAAAAATAGTGCTGCAGGGGTCTCTTGGTTAGAGGTCCTCATGTGAGATTTCCCCTATATAACCAATAGGGGTTGCTGTATTGACTTGGCTAAATTGACTTTTTTATTTATTTATTTTTGTGAAGGTAGCGGATTTATTTCTCTTTTCTGTCAGCCAAAAAAATGACATGTTGGATTAGTCGTGTTGAATTAGAAAATTTTCTTCATTCAAGGATTCACATAATTTATGAGAGGCACTCGATATTTTGAAGCTAGTGAATTCTGCTAAATGTTCATCAAGCTAAACTTTTGTCTTGAGATTTTACTTGTGTGTCACTTATTGAAGCTGGTTAGCCATATCTATTACATTTTGGGACATGTGGGAGGCTGTTACACTACGCGCCGGCATCTGGCTTCATCTTGTGAAGTTTGCAACTGCTTGGTGACATGTTTTTGGTACAAATTTTTTCATTTTGCACCATATGGTAGACTTTTGTTCGCTGTAAACAAATTTGGAACCTTGTTAGAAGATCCATGGATTCAGTTCATTCTGTTCTACAATCCTGGCTTAGTCATAATCATTTGATATGTTATTTTTCTAAAATACATGGATCCATTGTCATCAAACTCTAACGTTGATCCAAAAGCTTTGATACATGTGCTGTGATCATAGTGTTATGATGAAAAGGTTTAAAGGGCAATCATTATATGAAAAAAACCTTGGGTCGTTTTGAGCACACTTCCTGGATGAAAGATTTCCCATGGTTCTCTCAGTGTTGAGTTTTTATTATTTTATTTTATTTATTTATTTATTTATATTTTTTGAGAAACAGTTACAAAGCATGATCATAGTCTAATTTGAATCTGTTCTAAATAATTATGAAGAATTGTTTCTTGTCTAGGTGATCCAAATGACTATTGAAGAGAATGTCCGCAAACAAATTGTGCAGGAGTTGAAGATTAATCAATCATCACAGTGCCCATATGTTGTAGTGTGTTACCACTGTTTCTATGACAATGGTGTCATTTATATAGTCTTCGAATATATGGATGGAGGATCACTCTCTGACCTTCTGAAAAAAGTGAAGACTATTCCAGAGCCATACCTTGCAGCCATTAGTGTGCAGGCTAGTATTTGTGGCAGAATCTTGTCTCTTATTCTTGGATTTCAGAATATACTAGTTTGGATTTGCATCAATTTATGCTGATGGAGCAGGTCTCTTCCATCTGTAGGTACTTAAGGGTTTGATATATCTTCATCACCAGAAGCATATAATTCATCGGGACGTGAAACCATCAAATATTTTGATCAATCACAGAGGTGAAGTTAAGATAACTGATTTTGGTGTGAGTGCAATAGTGGACAGTTTATCTGGTCAGAGGGACACTTTTATTGGAACTTGCAATTACATGTCGGTGAGTATATTTTCTTAGGTGAGGAACTTTAGTATCGTCTCATCTCATAAAATTAGTTTTTACTGATTGTCAATTTGTCATGAATATACACACGTTTTCTTGAAACTTTCAAAGCATTTGAATAATGTATGTATCCAATATTTGGTCTACGTAGCCTGAGAGAATCAGTGCCAGCACATATGGATACAGAAGTGACATATGGAGTTTGGGGCTTACACTGCTGGAGTGTGCAATGGGTCGTTTTCCATATACAGCACCTGATCAAGATGGATGGAACTATTTTGAGCTTTTGACAGCAGTAGTTGACCAACCATCCCCTTGTGCACCTCCTGACCAGTTTTCCCCTGAGTTTTGCTCATTTATTTCAGCATGGTAAAAACTTGTCTTCAACTTGGTTAAATTTTGTCATTTTTTTAGTAACTATGGTCATCTTTTAATCTTGTTTAAAGCATGATTTGTAGCTATTCCATTCTTGTGCAGTATGATTGTATGTTTGACTCTGATTGTGAAAGTATTTGAAAATTTTAGCTATATAGTGCTTCAATTTATAAATTTAATTACTAGTGATAAATGTGGTCGTCGCATGTCTTTTCTTGTGTAATGTGATTCCATATCCTATTTTCCAACCATTACATATATTATGTTTGCCAAATATATTCACGATCTTGAAATGTATATTTGCTTCATGTCATCAACATTTCTTATTAAGGATGATATGGATTGATCAGTAGATAAACATGGTTATTTCATTCTGTGTTCAATTTTTCATGCCTTTTCTTTGGATGAAAGAGTTCAAATTTCACTTGAAATTAAGATATTTTTTTAACCCTGGAAGACCTAAGGTGGCAGTGATTGTGTCTTCATTTGTTAGAAACCTACATTTGGGAAGAGAAGCCAGCAACAATGGTGAGGATGATGAATCCTAAACATTTAAACATTTAATTTCAAACCATGGGAATCACCTTGATAAATAACAGGATAGACATGCATGGAAAGATTGCTACAATAACAGATATTGTTCCCCAGAGGGTCGGCTTCAGTTTGTCCTTGATTTGACCAGATATCACAATCATCATATTCAAAAGCTACCAACACAATATCCTTCTGTTTCGAGATAAAATAAAATTCAAATATTACATATGCATTAAAGTGCCTATTTGAATCTAACATGAATGAAGCCGGGATATATGATTCTTTGGAGGATAATAATATTATGCATGCACAACCCTGCATCTTTGCAACAGGCAGGAATAATACATGAAATCCACTTTCTATAGAGAAGACAGTATAAGAGAGACAACAGGAAGGGAATAGTTTTTACTTGGACTTCTTTGACATTGAAATTGTTCTTTAGCATCTATTATGTGAAAGTACTAATAAGCATTGGATGGCATGGAATTTGGCTTTAGATTCTTGTCTTTGATGTGATCTTGTAGACTTGCTCTTTTTTGTTACGCATTATATGAGCTTAACGTAATATTTTCGTTAAATCTTTTACTTCGTTGCTATTGAACATTATCCATTATAACAGTGTACAGAAGGATCCAAAGAACAGACTTCCAGCCCAAGAGCTACTGGTAGAGGCAACCCTTTTTATTTTGTTATCTACATTTGCAATGTCCTTAAAAAGACTGTTTAGAAAACACTTTTACATCTCAGAAATGTTTAATTTTATATAAGCAGAAACATCCATTCATAAGCTTGTATGAAGATCTCAATGTTGATCTGGCATCTTACTTCACCACCTCTGGAACTCCATTGGCTACCTTCTCGACACCATCCGTCTGGTTAGCCTTCTCTGCCTCATCATGTTAGACCTTTTCATTTTTATGACAGTCTAATTCTGGCTTTGGTTTTGGCATGTCCAGATTATCTTATTCATTCGAGTGCCCATAAAGACATCCCCCCATATGGGTGGGAGGAAGCATTTCAAGCCTTGCATATAAACAACAAAGCAACAAAAGGAATTGATTGTATCATGTGTGCGGTAAATTATATATAATGAGTTTTCTATAATGGACATGTTTTGGTGGTATACTTGAAACAGAATTTACAGATCTTCCAACAATGAGATGTGATTAAAAAAAATAGTAGTCAGTGGATTGATGATATAATCAGCTTATTTTCAAGATGTAAAAAAATTGTTGTTTCTGATAGTGAAGATATAAAAATTTGCTGCTGCATGATGGGATCCTGTGGGGAAAGAGTGACAGGCTGTGTAGAAATATACATCTATTTTTCATGTTTCCTTGCATGTAGCATTGAATATTATTCCTTTTTTTTTTCTAATGAGATGGAAGTTAGACCTTTTATGGTAAATACTTTATTACATGAAGCCGTGATTTTTTTTTGGTTTAAGGAGGTATATTCCATTTAATTAGAGTATATGATTCATTTTTTTCAAATAAAGGTACATATTTCAATATATACATTTAGAAGAATTTTGGAGCTATAATTGGGGTTGTAATTTGTAAATAAGGCATATAATTTTTTTGTTTTTTCAATTGGTGATTCTTTCCATTTTTGGATGAAAATGAGTCCTAAAATAGGTGGAGGGATACATTCTTGATTTATGAGTGGATTATTTAGACTATTAGGTCTTATTATGTTAATTTTCTTTTGAATATTTATAAAATTGATTTTATAAGTAAATACTAAATTATTTTATTAAATAAATCAATTTTTCACTTTTATAGTCTAAACCCCTGCTTGGATAGAGAATTAAGTTATTATAAGTTTTATGATTATTTTAGTATAAATAAGGATAAAGTGATTTATTGTTTGATTGTGTTTTGAATTATTTTCGTTGGAAAATATAATAACAAAGTTTTTGTTGTTTAGATAAAATATAAATAAAGTATTGATAAGAATTTATAAAAGATGTAAAAATGATGATATTTGATTTATAAGAGGTGATATTAATTGATTTGATAGTGAATTCACATATTCTTTTGGATTAAATACTCTAGAATAACTTGAGTGTAGGGGTTGGCTTAGCTGGATCCATATGCAATGTGTTATTTTAGATTTTTGTATAAATATCCCCTAGAAAAATTTCATTTTATCCAAATGTCCCTGAAAAATTATTATTCCCAGCAATACCGCTCAGCAATATCTTTCAAAACGGTTTAAATTGTGCATGAATGCTCTTTGGAGAATATTCTTATAAACTTTAAAAAATTATATTATGAAAAAAATACCCTTTAAAAAAATATTCATGCAAAATTTAAATCATTTTGAGCAATATAGTTGAAAATAAAGTTTAAAGAGGGGCACACTATTCATTAAAAAACTACCTTTCTTTTGACTAAGAAAAAAAACTACCTCTCTCTCTAAAATTTTAAACTAAAAATTCAAAATTTAAAATTATAATAAATAATTATAATAATGGAAATCTAGATTTTTTTAAATTCCACCCAATTGAACCCTTCGTATCTTGTTCTTGTCCTTTCGTATTCGATATTTTTATCAGGCTTCTCCGATTCTATAAAAACAAATGAAAAACCAAGCAAAGCATTTCATTTCAAAACTTTGGCCTCTCAAGAAAACCGAAACCCTAAACAAATTATATTTCAATGTCAAAATCATCCTCTTCAACATTAGTCGCTTCATCATCGTCTTCAGAGGAAGAAATCTCTTCCCACTCCCCTCCATCGTCTCTGCCGCCTCCTCCAAAAGAGAAGCGGACCTTTCCACCTCCCAAAGCCGGACCCCCAGTTTCCTACGACTCTTCCTCCGAAGCCTCTGACGATGATGAAAGTAGTTACTCAAAAGAGAGCCTGTCTGGCATCAAGAGCCAGGCCCTTTCACACCCTCCAAATAGCGCTCCATGAGAATGAGAACGGGAAGAGCAAGTCAAAAAAGGCAAAGAAGGTCCTTTAACTCAAGAAACCCATTGCAACTAGGGAAGGGAAGGCCCCCGATACAAAAACTTTCCCCTTCGATAGAGTTTTCTCCAAGGAGGACGAGGTGGCACTAATGAGAGGTCTGGCTAACTTTTGTATGAGGAATGGTGTGGATGCGGCGACTGTTGTGAAGAATAGGGATCTTTTTGAAAGCTTTCACATGTCAAGTGGATGGACACTACATACTAGTGTCACCATGGAACAATTGAAAAACAAGATCTGGCAACTGAAGGAAAGACAGTGAAAGGGTGACTCTACCCTGACTGAAACGTGGGAGAGACTATGGAGGAGTGAGAAGGGGGATTCTGCTACCAAGAATGGTAAGGGTCGCAGAAAGTCAAAGAAAAATTTAGTAGAGAACAATGCTGATGAGGTGAAGGTGTCACCAGTTATAAGACCGGTGGTGGGCAGGGAGCTCCCACCTTTCTTGGATGCATCGATGGGAGTTTGCTGCAGTTAGGACAGAACATCGTTAGGGGAAGGGATGTTGAGAAAGAGCTTGACACTTCTTGATAAGAAAGAGATTGATTCTTTGAAGAAAAAACAAAATAATTAATAGGACTTACACATAAACCTCTCTAAGAGAAAAACAAATTGATCAACATGGAGTTCATCAAGATAATGGAGGCTATGACATGGGCAATTAGCTTGTAGCTGTTGATTTTTAGTTGATTATGGTGGATGCCACTTCATCTTTTTGGTGTGTGTGGTATTTTTTGCATTGTGCTATTTAATCCAAATGGGCGTTAAATAGACAATTTTGCTCCTTTTGTAAGTAAGCCCCTCATGTTGTGAATATTTAATTTAAAAGCACCACGTATTCAAACATCTATTATTTTTCATTTGTACACCCTCCATTTATACGTAAATCTACGACGAGCCTGCAGAGGCCGTGGTGGGGGGGTCGGTGATGTGGAGCTTGTTGAAGAGGGTGACAAGGACAAAAGAAATCTGGTTCTCTAGCAGGAGGTCGTACTTGATCTCGTCGGACGTTCATAGTGGTTGTGTTTGCATGGCGGCGCATGCACTTAGCGTGAGTGAGGAGGAGGAATATGAGTAGTCGTCGATGGGCATCTTTTTGGTACATCATCATTGTCCATGTAGCATGCGTAGAGGTGCTTGGTGAAGGTCCATCATCTCGTGAAGGCACTCGTGTAGGTTGTAGTGAGGGTGCATGATGGAACAATGGCCGGAG
This sequence comes from Acorus gramineus, assembly GCA_030737835.1. Classification (NCBI taxonomy): domain Eukaryota; kingdom Viridiplantae; phylum Streptophyta; class Magnoliopsida; order Acorales; family Acoraceae; genus Acorus; species Acorus gramineus. Next base: position 8,382,964 of record CM060854.1, on the reverse strand, counting down.
GGTCTTAGAGACGACGTGGATGGCAAAGTGGTGGCCCTCGCGGTTGGTATATGGGAAGCGGGAAGTGAGGTGCGGATGGGAGGGAGCGAGCAGAGGTCTATTGGGTGGGTCTCCATGGTTGGTTGGATCGATGCCTGTTGTTGAGGGCGTAGAAACCAAGCAGATTTATATAGATCTTCTACACTGTTCCATTTAAAGGAGCCTACTTATGGAATAGAGGGGCACAGATATAGCCACCCTAAACAATCTGAGAAATTTCTGAAATAATGATTATAAAAAAATAAATCAAGGTATCCTTAAAACTTGGGTTTTTTTTGCACGTATACCATAAAAAATTATGTTATTTATTTTATACCACCACAAATTATGTATATATTTTTATACCATTAAAAAAAAAATTATAATGTAAAAATGTGTTCCTTTTTTTATCTTTATTAGTCAAAATGAACCTCAACTATAATTAGTTTCTTAAGAAACCAATAAGTAAAAATGACAAAAATAACATTAATATATAATATTTATTATAATGTAAATAATTAAACATAATAATTTAATTAATCTCTTGTTCTTTCTAAATCAACTATGACTATGAGTCATTCAACCTTACCTCTTCGTTCCTTTTCTTCAAGATCTAGGTTTTTTAAAATAAATTCATTTTGCAACATATATGATTAATTGTTCTCAAAATATTTCATTATTATACTAATGTAAGTATTAAAAAATAATAATTATTGTGTCTTTGCTAATAAATAGTTTATGTGTTTAAAAACGTTTATGTGTTTAATTTTTATGTTTTTAGATTTTAGATGAAATTTATCAATTTTATCTTAAAATTAATATTTTTTATTTTTATAAATATTGTATTCGATAAGATAAAATATGCAAAATAAAAAATTAATGTTATCTTGTCATTTCTCTTATGTGTTAACAATTTTAATAGAAATTTAATTAAAAGTTAACTAGGATGATAAGTAAAGATAATTTACATCTAACAATTTAATTATTACATCCAACGGACACGCCTTCTCGCCACGCTCTCCTTCCCACGACGATCCCGCCCAAACGAAACAAACGGCCGAGATTGCCTTAAAACTGAAAACATGATAAACCTAAAACCTCCTGGAATTGAAAACAGAGCAGCAGCTCATCCCCCTAAAACTAAAAAACATGTAATCCCCAAACATGAAAACTAAACACTTGCCGATCCACTGGTGGTCACTGCGGGTTGTGGATCTCTTCAAGTTGGATTCTAAGAGCTTGGACTCGGGCGCAGAGATTGCCGGAAAGCAGCATCTCTTGTATGAGTTCATCAGATACATCGCAGAAGTCTTGTACCACTCGTTCGTGGATGGCACGGTGGTTCCGCTCCACCTCCAAATCCTTGGTCAATTGACATGAAGTGCAATTGATAAGATATTTTGAATATATGTAGAGGACGAATATACCAGTGGAGAGGCCAATGCTCATGCCCATTATCTCTTTTCTTTTGAAGTTCTCATGCAAAACTGAAGCGAGTATTTCAAATATAAGGGCAATCCCGTGGAACACCGTGACGCCTAAGAATGGTGGACGCATGAAAAAGCGGCGGTCATCGTCTTTGCAAGACAGATGCATCTGTCGAAGCTGAAACATAAGACCGATAGCCCAGACGACCCCCGTAACCACTCCCCAAACAAACAGCCACATTGGGTATTCATCATGTTTTGCTCTGCTTTTGTCTGTATAAACCGCGAACATAACCACGCAAATCGCAGAGCAAACCATCGAAATGGAGAGACAAGAGAGTTTTTGAAAACATTGTGAACGACATTGTTTTTTTGTTTTTCTTCCTGTACAACCATACGCTATATCCACATATATATAGGCGGAGAAGGAGTCTGTTACGAGAAGGAGAAGGGGGTGTGAGAGGAGGACGACAGACGACACCTGTCACAATTCTATTCGACGTTCTGAACAAATAACAGAATGGGGTGGTATTCGTTAATGGAGATCGTGTTTGTTCCTTTAAAAAAAAAAAATTAATTATTGATTCCCTGTTTTACCCATACACCTTTATCTAAATGACACACTAATCTGTTTGTTGTTTTGTTTTTTCTAGGGGTAGAAAAGACATTTATATTTAACCATGGTTTAATGAGCTGTATGTTAAGACAAAAAAAAAAAAGTGATTTTCTAAATATGTTTTTTTTGAATGACATGTTTTTTTTTTGTTAAATTTAATTATTGATTTCCCTATTATATCCATACACCTTTATCCAAATGACATGCTTTTGTGTGCTTATTATTTGTTTTTTCTTAGGGGTAAAATGAACGTTTTCATTTAACCAAGGTTTTATCATTCTCTCCTAGGCTTTATTGATTTTATAAATATACTCATAGAGCTTTATCTAAATGAGCACCACCTTTTTTACCCCACAACCTATAATTTGGTTTATTTCTAAGTTCACCACCTTATAAAAATTTCTTACTAAAGACTCAAAGTTCACCACCTTCTCATTTTCTAAAACATGCATCTTTCTTCTCTCATTTCTCCTCTCTCTTCTCATTCCACCCTCACTCTCTCTATCCACCTTCGCTTCGTCGTCGACATCCATCGGTGCAAGAGTGGATCCTGACCTCCATCGACGTCCACTTCCACTTCGTCCTTAACATCCATCGGTGCAAGAATGGATCCCAACTTCCGTTGACAGCCTCCTCGGCTTTGTCATCAACATTCGCCAGTGCAAGAGCAAATCCCGACCTCCGTCGACGTCCACCTCCGCTTTGTATTGGACATCCGCCGGTGCTTTGAATGTTGGTTTTGATCAAACATTAGATGGTTTTCTTTGCAAATATGACTTTAAGTGTTATCAATGTTTATCAATGGATTAACTCTTGTTGAATTTATGATTTTTTTTTCTTCTTATGTTTTATGAAATAACTTGATTTATGCAGGAATTGACACGCAAATTGTCTAACAATACACATATACTCAATACACAATGTGTCTATCATTTCAAAAAAAAACATTAAAGCTTCACACATTTATCTGTTCGACAGTAACCATCTCCAATTACTACAACCATTGACATTGGTGTAGTTAAACACATAACTATAACTCATTCCAGAACCTACAAGTTTTTTTCTGTTTCCATCGACATGGATATTTTCTAGAAAATATAATTATGTAGGCACTCCATGTGTCTATAACTCATTTTAAAACCTATATGTTTTTTTTTTCTGTTTCCATCAACAGGGTCATTGTCTAAGAAATATAATTATGTAGACATCTCATGTGTCTAACGTATTCCAGAACCTATAGGATTTTTTTTCTATGTCCTATTTTTATCGACATGGCCATTGTCTAGGAAATATAATTATATAGACATCCTATGTGTCTAACTCATTCCAGAACCTACATGATTTTTTTTTTTCTTGTTCATCGACATAAGAATTGTCTAATAAATATAATTATGTAGACACTCTATGTGTCTAACTCATTCCAGAACCTACATGTTTTTTTTTGTTTTCATCGATAAAGCCATTATCTAGAAAATATAATTATGTAGACATCTCATGTGTCTAACTTATGCCAATTACTTAGGGTGGTGGGATTGACTTATTCAATTACTTGGGGTGGTGAGAAGGGGAGGGTGGTGCCCTTAATGCATTTTTGGGAATTATGTTTGAATTATCTAAATGACATGTTAATCTATTCGACGCCACGCTCTCCTTCCCACGACGATCCCGCCCAAACGAAACAAACGGCCGAGATTGCCTTAACACCTCCACTTCCAAAAATCAACGTCATCGATCATCCGCCACGTGGCGTCAAACCTCACATTTTCCCGAATCCCGAGAAAACCAACCCTTCCCGCTCGTATCCCTCCGTACGGTACCATAAAAACCCGCGTCACTCCCCAAAACACACTCACCTCTCTCTCTCTCTCTCTCTCTCTCTCGGTAGTGGTGAATCCATGGCGATTTCGACCGAGCCCTCTCACGTGCGATCGCCGACCCTCTACGTGGGGGACCTCCACCCCTCCGTGGCGGAGCCCGACCTCGCCTCCGCCTTCTCCCCCTTCGGAGACATCGCCTCCGTCCGCGTCTGCAGGGACCGCCGCGACAACGCCTCCCTCCGCTTTGCCTACGTCAACTTCCTCTCCCACGAATCCGGTAACACAATCTATCCTTTCTTTGATTTTTTGAGGTTCTTCGAATTCGAACCCAACGGAGTCTCTCTCTCTCTCTTCTTGATGAAGCTTCGAAGGCCCTCCGTTCGCTGAACCACACCCCGATCAACGGGAAGCCGATGCGGATCATGTGGTCGCAGAGGGACCCGTACCTCAGGAAGGCCGGGATCGGCAATCTCTTCGTCAAGGCGGGTTTTCTTGATTTCTTTCTTGCAAATCTTTTGAAAGTTTCTGTATTGTTGTTTGTGGTTTATAATTTGGGGGTGGAAGCAGAATTTGGATTCGTCGATGGGGAGCGCGGATCTTGAGGAGATGTTCGGGAGGTTCGGGACGATCGTCTCCTGCAAGGTTGCGGCGGAGGATGATGGGCGCAGCAAGGGATTTGGGTTCGTGCAGTTTGAGAGCGAGGAGTCCGCCTGTGCCGCGATTAAGGAATTGGACGGCAGCCTTACCCCCGGAAATAAACGGCTGTAAGGATTTTTTTTTTTTGTTAGTTCTGTTTTGCATATTGGATTGTGCGTTTTTTTATTCATGGAACGAAGTCTCTGTTTTCAATATCAGTGTGGGTGTTATATGTGAATTGAGAAGTGGAAATAGTTTGTTGTTTAATTTTCTTGTATGGGTTCTTGCTGAGTGATACTGAATTCCTAATTCTTTTTATTGTTTCCCAAATATATTTATGATTTCATGTCCTTCTTGAACTGGTGGTCGATAAAAACTCATTTTCTTGAAAAGATTTGTATTCAGTTTGCCTCTCTCTTTTTTTGGTATGTTTATATGGTGTTGATTGCTTTTTTTTTTTTTTTTTGAGCAAAGTAGGCATTGTCATTAATTGATTGTGATAACAATGACTGATGATTGATTGCTTTTATTGCAACGTTGAATTTCTCATTTTCTCTCTGTTTCCATTTTAGTGGTTGATAATAATCTTCTTGCATTGGATATCGTTTTATAATATTTTTTTTTAACTGATGCCTTCTTCTATATCTTGTGGATGCATGGCTAAATTGCAGTTTATCTTTTCTTTTCTTTTTTTGGATCTTGAAAATTTTCTTATCATGGAAATTTATTTCCTCTGTTTAGATATGACTTATATCTCATTTGTGATGTTTCAATTGGATGTTGCTGTTAGATGGCTGGTTGTTTCTTCTTGTGCTGATTTTCTTTATTCTATGTAGCAATTTTGAAATATAATTTTTCCTGCTTTTATTCTATCTTTCTTGCATTATTTTCTAACGTCTCTTATTTTATGTATTGACACCACTTTTTTGAAAGTTTTTTGGTCCCCTTTTGTTGAAGCAATGTGTTTAGTGTTTGTATTTCTCTTGCTTTGTTAATATGTGTGAGATATACTGCATTTTGGAGTATGCATGATTTGTCTATTTTATGTTCTATTGCTGTTTCTCTTCCTCTTTACGGACATTGACTTCCTTTACCAATGAATTCTTTAATTTTGCCTGAATTTTCTATAGAACAGTAGCTTTTGTATACTTTTTCTGTTACTTCTTTGGTTTCTAGCCATACATCACAAAGAAAAAAAAATAAAAAAAATCTGGTTTTAAATTATCCATTGAACATCCTTGGAACATGATCTGCCATCTTAAAAAATGTTATCCTTGGAAAAGGTTTTGGTGGAACTCTCTGGTTGTTCTTGTATAATCCCTTTAGTTTGTGTATGCCCTGTGTGTTGAATGCTGCTCTTCACCTTCGCTCTCCTGTTAGGTTGCGCTTGATTTACATTGTTGATTTCTGTTCTCTTTTTCTTCATTTTGGCCTGTTTAAAGTTGGATTTCATCAGCTAGATTTGTTTTTACTGGGTTATTAGTCATAATTCCTCATATCATATGCTTTATCATCCTAACTTTTTCTTAAATAATTATTGGGGTTTTAGGTCTACAAGTATGTAGATATATATAAATTGTAAATCAATGTCCTCCAAGTTCTGCAAAATTTTCTGTGGGCAAAATCTTATTTTTTTCGTGGATTGGATTGTTAAAATGTATCAGGTAATGCATTCCTTGACATTTTCTAGTTGCTGGAGTTTAATGCATATCTCTCTCTCTCTATCGGCTTGGTTCTTGGAGATGTCACATCACACCATTCTGTTTCCTTTGTTTAGATTTGGCTTCCAGTTTTCTTTCATATTGTGCCTTTTTGTTGACTGTTAGTTGGTTTAATGGTTGATTGGGTATTGTGATGGGAATCATGCATTTGTTATTCATTCTTTTTGCTGGTGATGAATTTGTTAGTTTTGAGGATGATATACCTTTGTTCTGTTTTTGGTACTCTGTAGCCAATACATGATTTTGTCTTCAGGCTCAAATATCATATTGTGATTGATTTCACCCTTCACTTAATACAGTTATGTTTCTAAGTTCGTGAAGAAGAGTGAGAGGCATTCATCCCCTGTGGAACCTAGCTTTACAAATCTGTATGTGAAGAATTTTTCACCTGATACGACCAATGATGGTCTTCAGAATATGTTCTCAGAGTTTGGGAAAGTACAGAGCGCTTCTGTAATGATAGATAGTGAAGGAAATTCAAGAGGCTTTGGTTTTGTTAATTTCCAGTCCTCAGAAGATGCTAAAAAAGCCATAGAACGCATGAATGGCATGCAAATTGGTAACTGTTGATGTTGATTACTTGGTCATTTTATCTGTTTTACCGGTAAGCTGCATTTTTTGTTTAATAGTTTAATCATATTATGCAACGCTTCTTCTCCGTCTTCCAGGTTTGAACACCTTATATGTTGGAAAGGCGCAGAATAAATCAGAACGTTCTGAGCTACTGAAGCACAAGTTTGCAAATCAAAACTGTCCTATATCTCAGGTACTGTTTTCAAAATGTATGCTGACAGTCTTTTAAGTTTGTGGAGATGTGCAGATTATGAATTTATCATTTTATCATAGCAGGGATTCAGGCTATATGTAAAAAATATTGATGAGTCCGTTGATGATGAGGAGTTTAAGAATTTCTTTCTTGCATATGGGAAAGTAATTTCAGCAAAAGTAATGCGAACTGCCAGTGGAAGGGGTAGGGGATTTGGATACGTATATTTTTTCTCTCTACGGGAAGCATATAGTGCTTTACATGCATGCCATGGTATAGTAAACACCATCTGCTTCATATAGCGCTTTACTTACATGCCTTTTTTTTTTTTTTTTTTGGTTTTTAAGTGCAAACTGCTGCATTGGTGAAATCTGATTGCCTGCTTGTTTTCTTGGTTCAGGGACCCTATTTCATGGAAGGCCTCTCTATGTCGTTATTTCTAAACCTAAAGAAAATCACATCATTCCCTATCCCACTTATCATGAGTATTATCATATACCCTCATACAATACTCAGCCAACCACAAACAAATTTTTTGGTGTGGTCCAAAATCAGAGTTACCAGGTCCTTTTCGCCCTAATTGAATTTAGCATTCTTGGCTTTATTTATATCTGAAACTTTCTTTCTATCTACAGCAGCGGCAGTTCCAACAACTGCAGATGCAGAGGCAGGTGAATTCCTGGACAAACAATCACCCGTATGTTCCCCAGTATGATTACGATGCATATTCAATGAATCCAGCACAATACATGGATCCACAAAAGGTACATTTGTGACTGGATTGTTCGCATTTTTCTCCATAAAATCATATCTGTAGAGTGAATACATGATCCATTTGTGAATGAGATTACAACTTTCTGGCCTAGAAGTAAACAACTGATCCTACAACTGACCAAAATGAAATAAGAGGCTGAGGGGAAAGATAGGAGTATCATTTCATATTATATCTACAATTGGGCATGTGATCCATGAATAATATTATAGCTTCTCCAGTAGAGAATATGTAGCAGATACCTCATTCAGATGTATAAAATTTCATATCATGGTATCATAACACTCGAGTTTAATTCTAAAATAGATATTATTGATGATACTTCAGAGAAGAGAAACCAAGCCAGGCCATTTCCGGTGGTGTATGCTATGGTGATGACATACATTTGGCAACTCTTTTTTCTTAGGGAAGGCCTTCTTAAGCGTACATATTTTCATTAGTTTATTATGTAATTGTTGAATTGTAGCATAGAAGTCCCTAGTGAAGTCGTCCTATATGGATAACGATTAGGCTGGGGCTATCTTCTGTGCTTTCTTGTTCGTGTATGCCATCTAACAAAAACGGTTGTTTAAATTTTAGTAGATATAATATGCTTACCTCTCCTTTTATGACACATTTCTTGGATATGGATATTGTCATATGCCTTGGATTTATCTCCCAATTTCACATTGCTCCATTCATATTGAGTGTGATTCATTTCGTTAGTTGTAAATTTATTGGTAGTTGTATAAATTAGTTTCTAAAATTCCTGAACAGATCTTAGCATATCTCTGAAGCTTTGATGAACATGACGCTTCGCATTTATGCATTAGCTGATAATATCTTTCTTCCACAATCTCTCTTCCATAGAACCCTTTGGAAAGAGTATATTGATGCTATAGCTGTTAAAATGGATGACAACCAAAAATGGATGACACATTTGAGTCAATTACTTGTACGCTTTGTATGTATGAATTGAAGATGAGAGGTATTTTCTTTGCAACATGGTCTGTTTATGAAAATCATCGAAATTCATCATTTACTTCCCAAGTCTCATCAATAGCCTAGTAAGCCTTGATGTTAGATTACAAACACTACTTACAGAGTAGCATTTAATATTTACAAATCAGCATGAATATTGTTTTCAAAACATAACATATAGCAATGTTTTTTTTTAAAATATGTTTGACTTGAGGTATGATCTGGTATATGTCAGTTGTTGGGACTGATAATAATTATGGATCTTTTGGTCCCCTTTTGTTAGCCTGTGGGATATGAGAATTATCAAGGCTCAGGCTGGCACCTAGTGAAGAAACAAATCATCACAAAGCACCCAAAGGAAATTGTTGGGATGCAGAAGCCGGATCTAAGGAATCTCCTTTACAAAGATGTTCAGAAACTTGAGGTATGATTTGATATAAATTCTTTGCATTTTTTTTTGTTTCCGAATTTAATCTATGAAAGGGTGTGCAGGTTCTTCAATTAAAGATTTTTGCCATTTCCTACTGATCTAAGGAATCTCCTTCACAAAGATACTATTTGTTTGAAATATATATTATATTATATCATTCTTTTACAGAAAAATTTTCCTCATGTTGGCTTAGATTTTTTTTTTCTTTCTTTCAAGTAGTCATGCATAAGAGGAGGTAATACTAACTAAAAATATAAAAACAAGTAAGAAACAATGAATTAATTTTTACATTTCTATTTTGAAGTTTTATATTCTTCTCTAAAAACTCTCCTTTGTATGCTAATTAAACTGTCATTGTGTTGTGAAGCCTGAGCTAGCCAAGGAGATAACACGCGTGCTGATGGAGTTGAAATACACGAAGTTAATTGGGCTGCTCAGGTCACCCAAGGCACTGAATCAACATGTCAAAAAAGCTGCTGAAAGTCTGAAACCAAATGCTAACGCTAAATTGGAAGTGGTGGAAGATTCTGCTTGTGAAAGCATCACGAACAGCCTGGTAGCTGTCAATTGATGATGGCCCCCATTTTTTTGGGAAGCTAATTCCATCACACTTGAGACACTTTGTTCCTTTATAATGTTCTCTAGATGGGATACTATTCTCTTGAGTTCTTTTGGTATGCCCACGGTTCTTGTATTGTAGTAGTAGTAGTAGTAGTAGAACACCTAACATTGTAGTAGTAGAACTTCAGATCTCATTCTTGTATCATTTCAGTGTTGTTGTAGTACAACACCTAACATCTGAGCAATGTACATTACAGGATAGAGATCTATTGATCTCCATTAAGGCAGTGTTTGAAAAATTGGTTTGGACATCTTTTGAAGATTCAACTTTTGCTTAAATTAAATGATACTTGATCCAAATTCATTTCCAAAAGCCCTTAGTGGTCAGGAAAAACTATTTTTAGTTATAAAAAACAGCTACTCATATCTCATAAAAGTATGCTCCCAGAAAAGCTATTCTTAAAAAGCTTCTCTTTTAAGTGAAAAGTTATTTTTTTAACTCATTTCCAACTCAGTCCTAAAGTTATCTCCTTTGTAGCAATTACAAAATACAATAATTAACTAAAACCAACCCTTGATTTCCCATTATAACACACACATCAATGTAGTGTGTGAGTGTGATATGCATGCATCTCTATCTAGGTTTCTACATTCGAGTCTTACAAAGGTGTCTTGCAGATTGGAGAGAAACCCCCCCTTTACCGAGGGATCTTGGTTAGAGTTTTTAGTTATACCTTTAGCCCCATTGGAACTGTTCACTATGTTCATCAAGAATAAAATGACACTATGCTAGGTTCAACTGTTTGTTAATGGCATGAACAGAACCAGTACTCTATGATGAGCTGATATCAATTTACGCCTGTTTGATGATCTTTACTAAATGAAACAAAAAAAAAAGAATAATATAATAGATGTAGTAATCCGGGAAAATCGGTATAAATCCATAAAAACTCCCCTTCATGTTTAACAATCAAGAACTTTAGATTTATTCAGAACTAGACATCAGAAAATATGAATTCCCCAACAACAACAACAACATCAACAACAATGTGATTTCAATTAAATGGGGGTGATTGTGTTTTTTTTTTTTTTTTTTTTATTCTTACTTACAGTGAAACACTTTGAAATCGCACTTCGGAGACACCGCCTCCAACAGCAATCTGACGGTGCTCTCCTGCTTCACCGGAGCCCCTTCTCTCTCCACCAGCACCGCCGCCTCGATCTCGTCGTACCCTCCGCCGCCTCCGGCGACGTACGCCACGAGCGCCGCCTGCAGCGGCGGCAAACTAGGGTTGTACGCGGCGGATTCCATGTACGACCCGGCGAACACCCTCCCCTTCGAGTCCATCACCGCCACCCCCGACGGGCACCGGCTGTACGGCGCGTGCGCCCTGTTCGCCGCCACCAACGCCTCCTCCCTCAGCCCGGACGACGACCCCCCGTTCTCGATGGCGGCGGCGCTTCCTCCGTCGTCGATAAGTGACAGCCTATTGTGGTGGGGCTCGAGAATGAGAGGGACGTCCTTGTGGAGGAGGTCGTCGGGGCCGAATCGGTGGGGGAGATAGTGACGGAGGGGCCTGAATTCGCCGTTCTCGTCATCGGCGTCGGCGGAGGAGGAGGTGACGAGGATCCCGATCTCCGAAGCGCCGCGGATCTCCTGGAGGAACTGGCGGCAGTGGCCGCAGGGGGCGGAGGAGACGGCGAAGCGCTCGAGCCGGACGGGCCGCTCCGGCGAGGTGTTGGCTGCGGCGTTGGCGATCAGGAACTGTTCGGCGTGGACGGAGTGGTGGAGGGGGAGGTTCGGGAACTCCAGGTTCACGCCGAGGAAGATCCGGCCGTCCGACGAGAGGCCGACGGCGCCGACGTGGTACCTCGATATGGGGGGTCTCGCGAGGGCCTGCGCCGTCGGGACCAGCGACGGCAGCAGATCGATCGGGGTTTTGAAGCCGTTCGAGGTCATTGATTTCACGTCCGCCGCTTCGATCACGAACGGGTTTTGCTTCTCCATCTCTCTCTCTCTCTGTCTCTCAAAAGCGTTTCTTTTAAGCGGCTGAAGATCTGAAACGTGAATTGGATGGTTAAAACTCTCAATCGTGTTTTCTTTTAAAACGTTTCTGGGGATTGCTTTTCGGAATCTTTTCTTTTTATGTTGATTGGTTTTTGTTGTTTATGATCATTGAGTGGATTTTTTTTATTTTTTTATCTATACTCCTTAAAAATAATATACTATCAAAATATTTTTGGACAATTAATTTCAGGTCCTTTGGGGAATTTCGAATTAATTTTAAGTTCTTGAAAAAAATTTGTACATTAAAAATGTTTTGGGATAATTAATTTAAGGTCATTTGGGGAATTTTGAATTAATTTTAAGTTCTTGGAGCATTTGGACTTTTATATTTTTAAGTCTCTAAATTAGTTAGGGGTGTTATTTATGTATCATTTCATCTAATGAGTGTTATTTTTCATGTTTGTGTTTTTTTACTCTTATCTTCACATTTTTAACAATGTATCCAATCATGTTAACGGTGTACACAGACTTATTAACAATGTATACATAGTCTATAGACACGGACAATGAAAGAGGGGTAAAAATGGAAAAAAATATGTTAGTGAATTTACCGGTTTATAAACAGAGAGACTTGAAAATAATTTATAATGGGTTTCAGGGACCTAATAAGTCTAAAATATATTTTAGGGACCTCAAAATAATTTAATGATTCATCAAAAAAACCGATAATCAATTTTTCTAAATAGTTTTTAAAAATTCTATTACCACAAATTCCTCAAAAAAGGTTAATTGTTCATAAATATTATTTTAAGTTTTGCTCTGAAAAAATATTTCTGCACAGTTTAAAACTTTTTTAAGGATATTCATAAAAATAGTAGTAATTCAAGAGTGGGGCTGATAAACGAACCAAGCTGCTCGAGTTCGGTTCGGTTTGAGCTCGTTCAATTAGATAAATGAGCGAGCTTGAACAATTTTTAAAGCTCGGTTAGACTCAGAACATGGATCGAGCTTTATTTTGTGTTCAAACTCGACTTGTTTGTGTTATAAAAAACTTAGTTAAAGCTTAGCTCAACTCTTTTGTAAATCAAAATATTAAATCAATACAAAATTATGTTTGTTTAGGCTCGTGAACTTAACTTATTTAAGCTAAAATTTTATTTTCAACCCCTAAAAACCATAAAATAAAGAAGAACATTAGGCTCGTTGAGGTTCATGAGCTCGGCTCGGCTTAGCTCAGCTCAGTTTTTTTATAAACGAGTCGAGCTTGAACATGTCAAAGCTCGACTTGTTCGACTCGTTTATCATCCCTATTCAGGAGGGGGTATTATGATAAAATGAGATATTTTTAGGGATATACATGTTAAAGAACCTAATGATCTTGGGTGGATATATATACGTATAATTTGACTGTTTTGATTTTGTCGTTACGAGGGGGAGGGGCGTCTATGATTTGACAAGTAAGATTTTGATTATATTATGAGTTGGATCGCAATCAAAGCTTATGGTTTTACATTAAATCAATATACGTCTTTTTCATTGATGTAAATCAATAATTTGTAGCTTGAAGACACGTGATTACTATGTCATTATTGGAACCTTTTCATGGATTAAATTTTTAATGCTTTCATGATAGGACTGCATAATTGTTCTAAGGGAAAAGGTCATCATCCATTGGTTTTGCCATGTAGTATGGGTGGGGGAAATGAAAGAGACTGGATTCTTTTTTTTTTTGGTTCATCACTTTGATAATTAAGTTTTGACTAGGGATCCGTCAATTGTACCTTTATTTAGATTTATCCAAATCAAAAAAGAAATTAAGAATAATTATTATTTTAGTTTTTTGGTGAAATCTTTTTTAAATTATTTTAAATTGAAATAATTATCTATGTTTTATTTTAGTTATTTTTTTATACCAAACAAAAAAAAGTTGTTCTCCCTCATTTATTCCATTTTTTTTCTTTTGTTCCACCACATATTCATTTGTCAAATCAGCTTTCTGTGTTTGTACAAGTAGCTATTCTCACTATGATTTCTTACATGATGCAGTGCAAAACTTTGGGATTGGGTGGACAAGTCTGTTCAATAATTTCTTTTCAATTTTAATGTGATCTAATTAGATGTAAGATGAGATCAGTCATTTGTATTTTTTTATGAGAGAGATTAAATCACAGTAAATAAGCATACAATTATTCATGTTCAACATTATTAAATTTTGGATTTGATGTGAGATCGGTTCTTCTTTTTTTTTTGGAGAAGAAGATCTGACCCTATTAGATCAAATTAATTTCATGCATTTGCTAAATAATGAGTTTTTAAGAAAAACAATATTCACTGGATGTTGGTGGTGTCCAACAGCTCTTTTGACCCTCTCATTACCAACCTGTTGGGATGTGGTTGATGGATCAATGGAGGCTATTGAAGCAAGTATTTTAGAAGATCATGACGATTCGAGGGCCAATGATTAGGGTCAACCCAAGGTGCAATAAATTGGTGGAACCAGAAGTTGATGAAGATGGGAGTGACAAAGACATGAAGGATGTTGCCTTTTCCTTTGATTCTTAAAAGATGTTAATAAAGGGCGAGGGGAGTAATTTTCACAATCTTGAGTGGTGACCAAAGATGGAACAGCTCATGCTCAAACTTATTTTGTGGGCAGGATGATGTATCATTAACAAGGTTTTTGATGTCATAATCAACAATGGTAATGACAAAAAAATACATATGGAGATGCATAGACAATAAATTGAGTCTGGATTTCTATACGTAGACGAATCCTGGAGTACGAGTACTGTTTGATGATTTTATTATATGTACACATGTCGTGCTATCGTAAGGCCATATGATAAAAATCTGAAGATATAAACACATGTTGAAATATGATTTTTGAGCGCATAAAAATGGTTAAGCTCGTTATGAGTTGTCATGCTATGGTGCCATGTAGGAGGATTATGGCATTGGCCGTATGCTGATAGCATGCATACCTCGTAAACTCCCATGATCATCTTAAAAAATGAGGTGAGCATATCAAAGATACATCTTCCCATAGTCCCTTTTGATAGAAATGAGTGAAGTAAATGGACTTCTAAGAAGCTTCTTTTCAGTCCCATAATCATATTTTCTCAGAGCTCCCACTCAAAGAGAAGGAGTGAACTATTTTAAGATGGTCAATGTTACAGACTTATAGGTACATTAGAATGAGGGACTAGCGAACAATGTACCTTGCTGATTGAATTTTGTAGAGTGTTATGTGATATTGTCGCTTTTCTACGAAGAAGTCTCTTTCCTGGAGTCTACAAACTTGTTCCGCGTCCTGTAAGAGAGCATAGAGGATTGCAAGGACTCTTGGAATGAACTTGGCATCCTGGTGTGACAACTCTTTTCATTATTGCCTATTTCCTTCATAGTTTTTCATTTCATGCAGTCCCTTAACAGGGGTAACTACTTTTATCATTAGCAGAACATAACTTGCCATATAGGCTAAATGTGGATTCCTTTTGAGGCCCTGATTGTGAACTGGGAGACTCACCACATATACTTTGATATTTCTTACCCAAGTAATTCTTGGGACATATATCCACTATCTTAGAATTGACAATAAAATTACAGCCGCACTCAAGTCTAAAACTTCATAGGTATATCTTGACCATATTGAAATTTATGGTCTTAAATGAATATATAATCTAAAGTGACATTGACTGCCTAAATGTTCAAACGATTATATTGTGTTCGGATTGTGTGCTCCAAAATTTTAGTCTAATACTACATTTAATTTGGTTCTTTGAACCAATAAAGAGAATAACCAAGAGTAAGATATTAAGTTATGAAAGCATTTTAAGTTGGTTAGTCTTCAAGACATTTAAAAAAAAAATGGTACTACTCAAAAATATTTTTGAACAAAATATAATAAATATTTAAGTTTTCAATGTACTAAATGCACAGGGCTGTCAAATTATTATTTTTGAATATTTACTTTGTTACTATAATAAAAACTATTATATACATGAGGTTTCCGAACTCGTCAATAATCCAATTTTAATTTCAACCACCTCATAAACTTATCTTCATGTATATTTATTAACAAAAACCTTTGTTAGGTTGAACTAACATACTAATACAGAGCGCTCTTAATATAATATTTTTAATAACTCCCAAACACAGCATCTGTGGTCTCCAAGCACACAACAACAAAGTTAAGCATCCATTTCCAACAACCAAACCTCTGACTCAATCTTCTGAAAGTTTAAATTTATTATGATTTAATTTTCTTATGCATTACTTGTCCAACCTCTTTATTATCTTTTTTGCTTCCTATCCAAAAAAATACTTAAAATTGGATCAACTTGTACAGTATGGTGGAGAAATGGAGGCCCTTTTTTGTTCTTATAGTTTGGTGGATGACAGTGATGGGAAACCTCCACTGGAATCTTGTTGCTTGTAAAGGATGTCATGGATGACATATATATGGGTTCCCCACTCATGTGGATTGGGAAGGATAGGTGGTGAAGCCAAAACAAGCAACCAGTTTTGCACCACCACTTGCTGATCAAGTGGTTGAGATGCACCCGTCTTAAATAGTTGTCCAATGTTCAAATCCTGGTGTACACCCCTTATGGGGAGTTTGCCCTGGTGGGCTGTTGTAATGGACCTTGAGCCCAGTTATTTGTGCTATGTATACCTTTGTGGGTCTTTCCTATATAAAAAAAAAAAAAATATTAGACTCAGTTATATTCACCAACTAAAATTTAGACCTCACATATTTTTATTTTTTGTTAAATAGTAGACATTATATAATGAGGTATATGCTTTGATAAAAAGTTCATATCGTTCCATTTCCAGTTGAATGAATTTATTTTTAATAAGCGTAAAAAAATATTTAATGTGATATATACAACATCTAATGAGGTATATGTTTCACTGGATTTCTAATGTGGTATATAAGACTGTGTTTTGAACTGAAAAAAAAACTGAGTGTAACAACACTCAAAATGAAAAGAGAAAAAAAGAGAGCAAGCAACCAGTTTGAAAGGTTCAAGCATTGTTGGGGTTTTCCCCTAATGAGGTAGGCCACAGTCACTTGAGATACCTTTCTAGTGCCTTGTGTTCTGTTGTGCAACTTGTGCCCATATTATTTTGATTTCATCCACAGTTTTAACTAGGATAATGTTACATCTAGCCTCATTTTCAGTCTCAATTTCAATTTATGTGTATTTTAAATTTTTTAAATATAGTATATCTCATCTAATGAGGTACATGTTTTTATAAAAAATGAAGTATATATTCTAATAAATTGCATTGATGTATTTATAGAAAATGTAAAAAAATTCTTTTGAAGCATATGCTTTGTTAACGTGAGCATATGCGTCATTAATTTTATATCGACACATATAGGGCTGGAATTGGGACTGAAACGGATCTTAGTGTAACAGCCCCACTAACTAGAGGTGGCTATGGGTCAGGCCCGGGCTGGGCTTGATTCGGGCCTTGCCTTTGAGGGGATTGGATTGGGCCAAAGCTTGAGCCCACACCTAAGGCTGTAGGACATCATATCCAATGTCTTTATGTAATTTTATAAAAAAAATATAATACATATTTCAATAAATTGGATGGCATTATTTTTAGAAAATATGAAAAATTGTCGACGTAGTGTATGCCTTGTTACATGGAGTAGAGGGGATTAATGAGGTATAAGTCTATCTCCAACTCTTATTCAAATCTAAACCAAAATTTTATTAATAAATTGATTAAAAGTTTAATTTAAGGTGTGTTTTCAACCATCACTTTGTGTTTTATTCAAATCTTTTAAACAATATGGAGTTGAAAGAAGAAAAAAAAATAGCCATTGAAAATTAGAATAAAGGTTTGAGTCTCTCTTAATTTGGATAAAAATTTAAGTAAAAAGTTTATTCGGTATGGGTATAGATAAATGATTAGAGAAGTTTTTGGGTGAGACTCGAGTTAGGTCCAACTCGTGTTGCACAATTAAAGTCGGATGGTCATAATCACTTTGGATAATCTTGTGCAAGGTGCATTGGACCTAACCCGATCCTTTTTGGGTGTTTGTTGTACTCAAATTTAAGTTTGTGTACATATTTAGATATAGGATTGAAGAAATTGTAAAAACTTATAAAAAAAACACCTAGTATAATAGGAGTGTAACATAACACACCACCTTAGTATAATAGGAGTGTAATTCATTTTTTAAAAGGAAAAGTTCATATAACCCCTTGACTTTTCCTGAAATCTTATAACCCCTGAATTAAATTTCCGTTAACATATGATCAATATTATGCTTGATTAACCCTAATTGAAAACACAGCATAAAAAAAAAAACTCTACAATATGTTAAAAATATAGAAAATCATCTGTAAATGATGATTTTACTCCTCATGATAGGGTTTTATAATCCATCCAGGAGGATAAAATCGACATTCATAGATATTTTTTTGCATTTAAAATACATTATAAGGGATCTATGATATACTGTGTTTTTAATCAGAGTTAACTAAATAAAATATTAATAAAATATTTTTCATCTGACAACCAAAGTTTAACTCATGAGTTATATGGGCTAATATGAATTTTTGGCCGGGGGGGTGCCTTTGAATATTTTCTTTTTAAAATAATAAAAAATGCACTGACTTAACATTTTCCAAAAACTTTCATGCCTCAAAAGGCCACAACAATTTCCAAATGTAAAACAATTTTAAATGGATTGCTGGACCTCTCTACTGAACATCTTCCTGAAATCACCATGCCCCGAGCGCGAGGCCTCCCTCTGGTTCCAAACCCAACCCACCACCAACCATTCATCCTTCCTCTCCCACCTCTCCCAACCCACCTCCCTTTCCTCCTACCACCACAACCCAAACAACCCCAACACCCCCAAAACAATCACAATCAGGTAAGATTCACTAAGGTGCGTTTGGTTGCGTGATTGCAAAATTAATTTTACAGACTGATTTCGCAGAAAATTCACCTCTCACAGTTTTTAGACACCATTTGCGTGTCTGCAGGAAGCCTGCTAGAGCAAAACAGTCTGTCCAATCGTACAACCAAACTATTGAAGTTTTCAAACTAAAAATCAACACTGACACATGTTTCTTGAACAGCTGCATGTACATAGAGACTCTCCCGAGCCCGACCCAGTCACGGATCCTGTCTTTCCTCAGATCCGACCGTCACAGGTTCTGCCACCGCCGCCTCCGCTGCTTAGCTATTCACATCTTGAACCGAACCGGTTTAGATTTTTGGGTGAACAGAGCCGCTCACGACCTGCTCGAATCAATCTCAACATCAGCATCTTCGACTCCGCAAGAACTCGATCAATCGGTGAAGCAATTCGATGCGTTGCCGCAATGGCTCCGCATCGCAACCCCTCCCTTCCTTCCTTGGCTTCCTCTCTCTCCCTCTCGTTCGGTCCCCGCTCCGATAGTCACCGATGAAGAAGAGATGATGGACGTTGAAGAAGAAACGCATCCGAGCGAACGACGCGTGAAGCCTGTTGAGGTTTCTTTCACGATGGACCCCGAAACGCGTGCGAGAGCGTCCGATTTAAAGGC
The DNA here is from genome assembly GCA_030737835.1 of Acorus gramineus. Classification (NCBI taxonomy): domain Eukaryota; kingdom Viridiplantae; phylum Streptophyta; class Magnoliopsida; order Acorales; family Acoraceae; genus Acorus; species Acorus gramineus. The sequence continues at coordinate 8,363,673 of CM060854.1, read as the reverse complement.
GGAGATGGATTCGATTTCCTTCGTAGACGGCCTCGGACAGCTGTGCTTCGACTACGCGCGTGCGCGAGGCGACCCTCTCGACGTGCTCGACTTGGTCGAGGTATGGGAGGCGGACGACGAGATCGCGTCGGTTTTGCTTTCTCGGCTTTCTGATTTGAACGTTGAATGCGCGGCGTGGCCGACGCGCGTCCTCTGCTCGGTCGTCCTCCCGAAGCTCCTCGTGCTCGAGAGACCGGCTTCTCGGGTGCTGGCCACCGCGGTCATCGACTATTGCAAGGTGTTGTATGCATTAAAATAATATTTCATGATCTTCCATATCTTGAGTTTCTATGATCTTCACCATCATCACCATCATAATAATACGACAACATCCATGTCTCCATTGATAATGTCGAATGACACTGTTTCAAAGTCACATGTGCATATGTGCAATCCGTCCAAAATGATCTAGGGCTGGTAAACGAGCCGAGCAGCTCGGGCTTGGCTCGGGCTCGGCTCGGTTAAAGCTCGCTCAGGCTCGTTCGATTAGACAAACGAGCCGAGCTTGAACAATTTTTAAAGCTCGGTTTGTAAACGAGCCGAGCCCGAGCCGAGCCCGAGCTTAGACGAGCTCGTTTACTTAACTGAAAAAAGGTTAACAAGCCGAGCCCGAGCCGAGTCTGAGCCCGAACTTATGTTACTTTCACATGTATAAGGTGTTGTGATTTATGAAATGTGACTTCTCAAATACTAAACAAGATTTTTTTTAGCTAAACGAGCCCGAGCCGAGCCTTGATTCGAGCTTCAGCTTGGCTTGTTTAACAAACGAGCCGAGCCGAGCTTTAACCGAGCTTTTCACGAGCCCAACGAGCCGAGCTTGAACACAAAATGAAGCTCGTTCCTGAACCGAGCCGAGCCCGAGCCGAGCCTGATACTAAACGAGCCGAGCCTGAGCAGGTCAAAGCTCGGCTCGTTCACCACCCCTACATGTGACTACATATTCTGTATATGATGTGACACGTTGATTATTCGAACCAACTCATTATTTTAGTTTTTTACACTTCTGAATGTTGTTCAAATGAATTTCCAACGTTTGAATGTCGTTCTAACGGAGTTTGTTCCTAGAGCGCTCATTTTTTGAACGTTTGAACTACCGTTCGATTCCCCAGCATTTTTGGACCGTTTCACTATAAAAATTGCATATGCCAGATCACATGCCCTTGCTCTCGGTCTCAAAAATAACACATGCGGCCGCACATATTGTGACCGCACTTAAATCTATGCCTAATTATACTCTTGAGTCTTTAAACATGACATAGAGTTTCTCTCTCCTACTCAAGCCCCTTTGGAAAAACTCCGCGTTTGAAAAATAAAAAATTCTCAAACATAAATCCAAACACATTTTTAACTTAGATATTTAAATAACCATTTTTTTTTTAACATATTAAAAAACTCTTGCGATTGAAAAAGTAATAAAACAACGTATTTCAAAAGCTAAATTTAAAACGTAATTTTTTAAAAAATCTCAGCACATCCAAACACAACCTTAAATGAGAATATCTATAATTGATAAACCCAGATGAAAATTCAAGAACATTTACGCGTATGATCTCTTTACATGGGCCACTTAAGATTTTTTCTAACAGATGTATCGGGTGGCGGCGGTGGACGGCCTCTTGTTCCCGCTGCTCCATCGCAAGGGAGGGATCAATAATCCGCTCTGCGACTTGATCGCTAGGATCATTAAGGAGTGCGCGCACGTCGCCCATGTCTCCGCCTTCTGTCAGGAGCTTCTGTGCATCAAGCGAAGTGTTTTTTCGTGCCTGCCTCGACACAGGGACCTGATACTGGACGAGCTTGTCTGGAACGAACATTTGTGTGTTTTTTTCCAGCATGTCTTGAACCTTGGTGTCCGCTTGACACCGGATTCTGTCGATTGTGTTGTTTCGCGAATCGATCGGTTGTCGTCCGAGTTGCCCTGGTCGGTCAAGTTTGGGAACTTCTTGTTGTGTTTGGTGACAAAATGTGCTGCTGCTCTGTTGAAGAAACATAAGGTTTTGTTGATGAGAGCGGCGGAGAGGACTGACACTTTTGTGACTAAATCTATAATTTCAAAATTGAATGGCTTGCGACCTTGAGGTTTTAAGCTGAATTAGTTGTTTGTGAATGTTGGTTGGTTTTGTCTGTGCAAAATAGTATCATCTATTCAGGAAAGATTTGCATCTTAGTAGCAACCATTCTGATTATGTGGGTTAGTTTAAAGGTTGCAGTTTTGCATTGGCTGCTTTCTTTTGTATGAACTAAGAAGTTGCCAGGTTGGCGCTTGGGGTACTATTACTGGCACCATGGCAAGTTGGCAACCCAGCCTACGACTCCACCACCCTTTATTGATTATTTGATGGTTTATTTTTTAAGCACTCAGTCCATTTTACAGTCTCATACATCATAATAATATAATTTATACTACGTTATCTTAATATATGAGGTTCTATCATAATGTATTAAACAAAAAATTGTTATTTTTTCAACGCGAAGTGTTGTGTAGATTGTACTGGCTCTACATGTAGATAACAATGTTTCTCACTTTATATATTGGTCTCATTTAATGGTATTTTAAAAAAGACAAAAAGGATAGCAGTCCACACACACGCTCGATTCCACAGAAATTCTGAATGATTACAAGAAAGAAGGATAATGTTTTTTACTAGAGTGTTGAGCCCAAGGTTCTATAGACAAACAAACAGATGAATTTTTTTAATGTTCAATGACTTGGTGTTCCGGTTTCAGGATAAAAAAAATATAATTACAAGGTTATCAATTCTCACCTACTTTTGTAATTTACAGAGACCATTGCTAGCATTCTCAAGAATAAAAACTGCTACCCAAACATAACATATAGTGCATGGAACACCAAAACAACCTGGTATGAAAACTTCTTAACATCCATGGTGATAGGAAATCCAGACCTTTGTTCAAGGGATGATTTTATTCCCAGCTGGAGCAGTCGAAAATTCACTCCAACACAGCTGTTCTGAAACAGGTTTGGCTTCTAACACCACTTCCCTAGTTCCCTCAATATTCCAACAGACCGTGCTAATCACTACTTTCATAAGATTTGTCCCTTCAAATGCATTTCGCAGCCTTCACTTTTTACTTCCATTGTACATTGTGAATGCTTTTCGAAGGATGTGTATCGCTTTCAAGAATCGCACTAGTAATAGAACATTTGTTTCCGTCATCTTTCCTGTTCAGCGGCCAGAGGTTTGCTAATTCAACTATTTTAAATGACTGAAAATGCTGCTTGAGTTTTCCATTCTTGTATGGCAGATCGCAATGATAGATTTGGAGATATGTGGGTATGTGGCAGGCCGAGTTTAGTCACCGGAGATATGCTATGTTTCTCAAGCCACATCTTGATCGCTATGTACTCATATGTATAGCCATCGGCTGCTATATATGGGTCATCCATCACTTCCTGAACAAGCATTCATGAAGACAATAAAACTCACACTAAGAACGATATCAACAACTATAATCAAATGAACCTGAATGTATGTTAGCTGTCTTTACCTGAAGAATTGGACAGATATAGTGATTTGGAATATGAAACGTGATTCGTCGTTGCTTAGCATAAGCATCGGCCATCCTTGCGAGTCTCTCAAGCTCCGGTAAAACTTCAGATTCTAATTCTGGCCTATCCCTGCATCTTAATCTGGTACACTTCAATGCAATCCACGCCAACCTCTCTGCTTCTGCGAGTGGCCAATTTGTTGTTGATTTGTCAAGTACATCAGTAAAGCAGCCACTTTTTAAAGCATTCTCCATAGATACCAACAGCCCTGCTGGACGTCTTGCCGTCAATATCTGAAGAATAATGATCCCAAAAGCATATAAGTCCGACTTTGGCCGCAGTGTACCAGTCCGCTGATACTCAGGATCCATGTAAAAGAATGTACCAGCAAGAATAGTATCTCTGTATTCTGTCACATTGTCAGGCACAACGTGCGACATGAGTTTCCCCAGGCCAACATCTCCAATCTTGCTCACATAATTCCTGTCTAGCAAGATATTCCCTGGTTTTAGATCCCGGTGCACAATTGGGTCCGGCTTTGTGCCGTGTAGAAATGCAAGGCCGCAAGCAACCTCAAAGATTATTCGGAATCGGATAAACCATGGAAGTGGTTGGCTATTGTCTACGCAGAAAAGCCTGTCTTCTAGGCTTCCGTTCTCCATGTACTCATATACAAGACATCCATTTTCAGGGCATGCTCCAAGCAGTAAAAGCATGTGTGGATGGCGTAGCCGGCCAAGAATTTCAACCTGAATGAAAGATAAACATAAAGTCAAAGCCATCTTCCTGTCTATCCAAAGAGCTAGTATAAACCATGGAGACTGCTTTTTAGTGAGCAACTAATGAAGCACAAACAATTCAATGAACATGTCGTGTCCATGTTTGATACACATTGGACACAAGACACGACATGACACAATACGCGTTAAACATGTATCAGACATGTCCCATGTGTGTCCAAAATTCTAAAATAATTTCTGAATTTTAGACACGCATTGGACGTGCCATGCACAAGCATTGGACTTGCCATGGACACAACGTGCACACGATACTTATGTGGTATGATATTGCAACTTTTTAAATAACTATTATAAGGTTTATGTTCGCGTGAAGCCAAAATGATGTTGAATTTTATAATGGAATTATATCGATGATATCATTGTAGTTATATATATTTTTATAGTTTATGGATGTGTGCTCTATCTATTCAAATAAGCATAATATAACATATATCTTGTTTATTTATTTATTCATTGTTGTGCCTTTGTCGTGCCATTGTCCTAGTTTTTCAAGATTTGCCATGTGATCATATCCGTGTCATGCCGTATCTGTGTCTCAAGTTCATGTCCATGCTCCATAGCTGAGCAATAATTAGTGCATACTAAAACTCAGGCATCTTACTTGGACATTACTCTTGGACCCAATTGCAGGGATTGGCAGGATCATAGAAACAGATAAAATAATTCTTTATCTACCATTATAAGTTACAAAAGATTCCATTGCTAACACGACATACCTCTCTCAGAAATTCCTCTTTCTTATCAGATGCTTCCGGGTGAAGGACCTTGACAGCCACTGGTGTGTGATCGAGATGGCACTTGTATACACTGCCATATCCTCCCTCGCCTATCTTCTTCGCTTCAGAGAATCCATCAGTAGCCAGTTCTATCTCTTGTGTTGAGTACCTTTTGTATCTTTTGTCACCGTATAGAAGAGCATCAACTATTTTCCGTTTCTCAGAGGACTCCACGAGGGCATGCATTTCAACTTTATGCCTATCAAAAATTTCCTTCATCAACAACTGCCTTGCTATCTCAGCTTCCTTGACTGCTTCTCTAAGTTTGGATTTCTCTTCAGCAGCGATCTTTTTGGACATTTCTTCCCTTTCCAAGGCATCTTTAACTTTCTTCGACTCTTCAGAACAATCAGCAGAAAGTTTACGAACCTACAAATTGCCTCTTATATATTATTTCATGATATATGTACTTATGCAAGACTTTCTGTGCATAGTGTCCACTTAGATTTATGAAGATGCTAATTGTGCATATTTGATTGTAAGCAGACATCAACATGAAGAAAGAAGAAGAGGCACAACAAATGAAATTTAGGAAAATGATCAAACTGTCACCTTGTTCCTCGCATAGACCAGGTCCTCACAGGCTTGATTGTACTGCACTAGAATATTATGTAGTTCCTGCCTCAATACTGCAACTTCGTCCTGAGCCTCCTCGGGCTGCAGAAACATTTGATTATACATAAAGTTAACAAATACATACCAGATTTTTCATATCGCGTATCAGATGATCAATATGGGATTGTGATCGGCCTAAGTTAAGAGATGAGAAAAATCAAGGGGATCATGTCTGAAGCTGTAAAAGAGAAAGCATATGAACTTCTTTCTCACATTGTTTGAAGTATCCAAGAGAAGAGAAGAGTTTTCCTCTAATGGAGGTACAATATTATGATCCTGGTTGCTTTGAATTTCTGAGTTCCTTCCTTCCAAGTAACAATGGCTTGTTTCTGTATGACATGCTTCTCCACCTGATGACAATAGAAGTGGCATTTTTAACTTTCTAGCAATAGAAGGCTCACTCCCATTATATTCTTGAGAATGTGAACCACCAAAACCAGTTTTTCTTGAGCCGTCTGTTGCATCACTCCCACTGCGCTCCAAAGTTATAGAACTACACCCAGATATCTGTTTACCAGAATTACGGAACCCGTTATTTGAAAAGATCAAGTGATTATGACTTTGTCCAGACTTCTTTAAGCGACGCAATTGTGTAATGGTGCAAGGGCCTGCAGTAATCAAGTTAAAAATATAAAATATTCCCCAACTTAAATAAAATAACTGCACATTATTTTCTGACCAAGGTTTCATAATACCGTCAGTACTCGCCAACTTTGAGATGAGTTTGCGTCTTGCCACTAGATAGATATTGCAGGTATTTGGGGTTGATTTGAGGAGACGCATGGGTAAATCAGGGCCTTTAAATATCCTATAAATTAAAATTTACATAAGCAAAACACATTACATTTTTATAGAAAGAAAAATGAACTAGCACAGCAGGCAAGCACACATTTAAATGCATCAACCAGACTGGGGTGCCTGACTCCTTTTGTTAAGGGATGCAAAAGTACAAGCCTATAGAACAGATCCTGTTCAAATAATGTAAAAGAAAATTGGCAGGTTGGTAGACGCACCCCCTTCACTAAGGGGTCCTACTTCCTAGGTTCCAATCTTACACTTGCTGATAGGAAGATTTAACCAAGAAAAATATTTAAAAAATGAACATTTGCCTACTGGGGAAAAAACACATTTAAAACCAAAAGTACATGAAAAAGAGGAAATGATGTTTTCTTATTCAGTGGGAAATGATATAATTCTTAGATTCCTTTAATTAAATTAGGATTTTATATTTTTATTTCTTATTCTTATGTGATTTTTGGAATATTTATATAGGGTAATTTTTTATTGTCAATTAGTGGGTCAAATAATGTTATCTGGGGTTGTTTTAATGGTCCATAATTGTTTATTATTGTTTTAAAATTGTTCTAAAAACTTTGTCTTTATAGGAGCCCTGGTGGTGTCAAAGTCTTATTAGAATATAGGACTTCGTAGGGAGTATATTTAGGCTTGACTGGCCAAGAAAATTAATTGTTGACATATGCAATGTTTTTCCAGAGTAGTGTTCTTCCTCCTCTATCTCTATTTTTTCTCGATTCCTTCTCTCTAATTCCTTAATCTTTAGTGTTACTTCTTTGTACATGTTGCATTAAGTTATTTACACCATTCTTTTGTGTATTAACCTCACTACATATAGCCTTCGTGAATAAGTTATGGTGATCACTACTGAGCTTATTTAGCAATTGTGCCGTCTCCTGGATATTGGAATGCCTTGTAAACCCAACATATTAAAAGTAGACCAAGATTGTGAAGATTGATGTTAACTTCATCTTCACTCACTTGACCAGACATACTTGCTCCATCTCTCATCTACTGGAGATAGCTCCTTTCTGCCCATATACACCTGTTCTTATGACCACATGCCAAGGGAACAGCAGCATTATTACTTAGCATCAACCTCTTTGAATGGAACAGGTTTGGGATTGGTTTGTTTCTAACTCAATTTTAAGATAACAATGCACTATGTGCACTTACTTCTAATTATAGCAATTATCTAAAACAAAAAATTAACTTAATCAACCCCTACAAAGCTAAAATGAGAATGTCAAAAGAACGAATTATATACAACCCCTTAATGTCATATGACAAACTCTTGATATCTCACTTCTAGGGACAAAGAAAATGTCTGCTTTTCGTAGGAAAATGATTTGAAGAGCTTGTGCAAACATCAGAGAATATGGGGGCAAATTCATTATACGGCCCATTAAATTGAAATCCAAAACATTAGAAAGGATCAGAATATGTTAATAATTTTGTATCCAATCTGAAATCCGTAACTCATACATCAGAAGTTTTGAAGATTTTAATAGTCAAGTATTCCATTCTACAGTAAATTGTCTAATCTGATTGATGATCCGAAGGATTTATAATTATAACCACATGATTTTCATTTAGAACATCTGGATTAGGATCAATTCTTCATTTTGATTTTATATGCATGTAATAAGGATCCAATTACAGATTTAGTGTGTTTCCAAGCAGACCAGCCCTCTATTATATGCATCCATTTTTTTCATCATATTTAAGATCATAAATTCTCACACCATAATCATATGTTAGAAGATTAACTTTTCTTCCCGTATGAATCTCATTCATGGTAATCATGTACCTAAAATCCAAAATTTTCCATGCCAGCATATACAAGGACATACAACAGAATAAATCCTAAAGAATTCAGTATCACCTCCTGATTTAGCCAAGATGTTTTCAAGGTTTGTACCTCATTATCCAACTCATTGAAGGGTAGCCCACCACCATATTTCCAATACCAGAATCAGATATATATCTTTGAAGTGCAGCTACTGGATTGTCGCCATCCAATACAAGTGTTTTGATCTGAAGAAATATAAATTTACTATTGCGGTTGAATTAAAATGGAAAAATAAAACATCGAAAGAGAGTGGAAAAGTCACCATATGAGTTTTGCATAGTCTCTTATATGGGAGGAAAATCTCCTCACTTTTTGACTTTAAATCCTGCATATACATATCCACTAGATCACTAGGCATTTGTTGGATGGGCATTTGGTCCCCCACTACAATAAAAGTTAATCAAAATAGGGTTACCTTATGATAAAAAAAAGTTGAAGTTTGTTAGCATAATGGAGCAAACATAAGTTAAAGAAACAATTTTTAGGCTACCACAAGATAATGTGGGCACAAAAAGGGAGAAACAACTTTGCCTATCAGAGTCAAAGTGGTTTATCACACCACAAGAATTATGCCAAAAACACCAAAAATATATATATAAATAAAAAAGAGAAATAATAGTGTCCTCTATTCATGTAACACGAATAAGAACAATCATGTTTTTTGCTAAATTAAGAATGCTCCAAAAAGTCTGCTATACTATTTAAGCAAGTTAAAACAATTGAGACATTCTCTCCTATTGCTGTAATTGCTTCTGTTCATGTTATTATTAAGAAACGTTCTTGCATGGAAAGTTAGAGGAGGAGCTTTAAATAGAGCAACCCCCAGGGTTTACTGCTCGAGTGGAGTCTGGAAAAGTGTGCAAATTGGAGGAGGTGTCAGTAACTCATCTGTTTGTTCATCGCTCTTTCTCTAAATTGCTGTGATGAAGAATGGTCAGACATCTCAAATAACTGGAACTGAGCAGTCACGGGAAAGAGAGATGATTAAAGAAAAAAGGAGATGGGAGTCCATATGCCAAACCATCAAAACTCCTCGTTCCCTCTGTATGCTGGACCTTGTGGTTGGCCTTGGCCAATAATGATGGAATATTTAAAAGGGTTGCTTTACTTTGGAAGGTAATGGATTATTTGTCCCAATCTATAAATGATTGGAGTTGTAACTGTATTGGGGACTCCATGAGGGGTTCAACAATGAGATAATTCTGAGATGGGGTTGGCTGTTGGTTCAGGCTCACCAGCTCTGGTTTTCCTTTTTAGTATTCTGTTTTTATGGCAGAAATCTCATTTTTCTTATGCTTTGAGTTTATTCCACAATTAAGACAACATTTGGAAATATGTTATGTTCAAATGATCTTGCTTTTGCAAGAATCATATTTAACCCAAACATGTTTCCAAACGCCCCCTAACTTTGAATGATTAATCAGAAAGTGTGACTCAGCTTTATAGTTAAAAATGTCACTTTGAAACAGCTTCTCAAAAAGTTTTTTTTTAAAAAAATGCTTTTGGGGAATTAACTTTCAAAAGACAAAAGGGTGTCATTTTTGAAAACCAAACCGTGTTTCCAAACCCACCTAAAAACATAAAAAAATATCTTTAGTTTTAAACAATGAAAAATAAGCTTTCAGGAATTTGATAAAAAAGTAAATTTCCTGTGAATCTAATTTCAAATGCAGCTATAAGTGAAAAATCCCTTTTAAAACTCATTTTCAAACACTATCTAAAGTCCAGTTCTTGGTTGTAATTTCCCATCTTTTGCTCAAATCTTTTTTTTTTAAAAAAAACAATAATAACTCCTCCTCCTTGTGCCATTCCAAATAAAAAATCAACCATAACAAATTCATGCAATCCCCTACACACATTCCACATGCATATAATAATTATAAAGGCGTTGTTACACTCGATCCTTTTTACGGTCTAAAATACAATCTTATATAGATCTTTAGAATTCGAGTGAAGCATATGCATAATTAGACAAAATATATGCATCGTTAAACTTTTTTTTACAATTACTAAAATTAGGTTCATTCAATTCGAAATGGAATAATATACACTTTTTATCAAAAACATATACATCTTCCTGCGTTTTGGCCTGTAATTTTTCCTAATTATAAGGGCTATCAAAACCAAATTCACAATCTATCTTGTTCACAGACATTGAAAAAAAAAAAAAGTACTATCAGATTCAAAATAAATCATACAAACAGATCAAACAGGGAACGAATTACTCACAGGGGGTGGGGATCGAAGTGACGGCCGGGATGACGTGGATCAGGAGGAGGTGACGCCGGGGGGATTCTTCGGCCAACAGATTCTCTACCGCCCAGAGCACGGCCTGACGGCTCCTCCGGCCGCCGCCGCTACTTCCGCCGGTCACCCAAACCGCCACGGCATCATCGACACCCCTGACGGCGCTGTTCATGCTGTTGTTTTTGCTGGACTCCATCATCCCCTCTCTCTATCTATAATCTTTTCCACTGTTATTTCATTCTCTCTCTGTCTATGAGCATAGGTCAATGGGGGACAGAGCCGTGATACTGGTGACGAAACTTCAAAAAGACTAGTTTTGATTTGTTTTGTTTGTTTTTTATGGTGAAGTCGTCGTTGGACTTTGACCCGGTGAGTATAATAATCGCACGCCAATCATATTGTAATAGATATTCTGGAATAATAAGTTGGGTGGGTTATTATTAGCCTAGTAATTCACTCTCAGTGTAAATAAAAAAATATGATGAAAAAAGTGATATAATATCACATGAGATGAAGAATTCAACTTTAAAATATATTCAAGCATCAAAATTATAAAATTTAAACATTATAAAGTGAGGTTCTGATTATTTTTGAGGTTTACTTGAAGCATTTTTTATTATAAATTTTTATGAAAATTTAAATTTGAATAAAAGTTATCTAAAAATCTTTCAAATAATTTATTCATACACATATTCATACTGAGGGTTCTTTTGGATATGAGTTTAGGTAGATTATGTGTTTGAAACGCTAAAAAAATTTAAACTCACATTCAAACATATTTTCAGCGTTTAGCTTTTCAAACCACAATTTTTATTTTTAGGCCAAAAAATCTTGTGGTTGAAAATATAATAAAATATAGCTTTTCAAAAGCTGAATTTGAAACATAAGATTTTAAAAATATCAGTGTTTTAATCTCACATCCAAACACACCATCCTAAATCAAATTTTTATTCAAATTTTTATACAAACTTTGAAGCTTTTATTGAACCTTATATTATTTTTAAAGATTTGAGTAAACTACAAAATGATGGTTGAAAACACGACACGTCAAATAAAATTTTTACTTAAATTTTTAGTGAATTTTGAATATAAGTTTGAGTAAAGGTTAGAGACAGAACCGGCCTTGATAATTGAATTTTGTGGATAAACCCTAGACGAATTTTTAAAATAGGGTCTTATATATTTTTACAAAAAATCTAGATTACTTGAATGTTACACATCATTTTATTTTGAACTACAAATATTACAAAATAGATACACGATATTATATTTTTATTTAAATTAAAACCTTCTATGCTATCATATACACTTAATATAATAGTAAAAAAAATTAAATATTAATTGAATAAGAAAATTATAAAATTCAGAAAAACACCTTTAAGGGTTGAACAATATATTATTCAAACATGGTAAGAGAGAGATGAATTTGGAGATGCTGAAAATGAAATATTTTGAGGAGAGCGAGGGAGAGGAATACATAGGAGGGAGAGAGAGAGTCTTAAAATTTTACGTTTATTGTTACGATGGTTGGATAGACTTGAAGAAAAGAAAAATTTTAGGCTTGATTTAAATGATATTAATTTGAATAAAAGTATGTGTTAAGAGGAACTAATTTAAAATTAGAAAAAAAAACATATATTATGTTTTATTTTTTTTAATTCCACTAAATATATGATTCTTAGGGGTCCTCGTAGGTGGGGGCCTTAGACAATTGTCTTGGTGGCTGTGCCCCAAGGCTGACTCTGATTGGAGATGGCTTTATGCTTTTACATAGTCGTATTAGTTCTATGTTTTCTTCGCCTCTGTTTGGTACAAGAATAGACTCAGAATAAATAAAAATTAGTCAAAACAACTTTAAAATGGGTGTTTGAAATGTTAGAATAAATAAAAATCTTTATGTCAGAATTAATTAGTATAAAGTGGTATATAGATTCTAACCAACCCCTAAAATCTTTATGTTAGAATTAATTAGTATAAAGTGGTATATAGATTCTAACTAACCCCTAAAATTAAATTTTTCAACATTATTTAACCCAAAAGAATATGTGGGTCGACTATCAAATCAAATATCGTAACCTTTTATAAATAAAATGTCATTATTTTTTCACATTTTATAAATAAGTTATCCATACATTATTTACATGTTATCCAAATAAAAAAAAAACTTTATTACTACGATTCTCAATAAGAATAATTAAAAATATAACTAAATAAAAAAATTATTTTATTTTTATTTATGCTATAAAAAAAAAAAAAAAAAACGGAGCTTCACGTGTAACACACGCGTCATGCCCCCCTTTATCCGTTCCCTTAAAACACCCCAATGAGCCATTGTCGCCTCCTCTATGCGTTGCTCGGTGACGATGCTCGCATCTCTTCCTCCTCGCAACTCCCCCGCCATCACTTCCTTCTGCAATGGCAGTCTCCGCCTCCACAGAACCCTCGCGTGCGTCGACACGCTACGCTTCCGCTCCGCCGCCACCGCCACCCCTCACAGGTCCTCCGTTGCCCTCGACAGCCTCCGCCTCCTCGGATGGGACAAGCTCTGCGACTCCGTCTCCTCCTTCGCCGCCACCTCCCCGGGCCGATCGGCCGCGAAGGAGAAGCTATGGTGGTCGGCCGGCACGAGTTACGAGGAGAGCGTGTCGCTGCTTTCCGAGACGAGCGCGGCTGTCGAGATGCTCAAGTACTCTTCCTCCTCCCTGGACTTCGCTGGCGTCGACCTGGATCTGGTGAGCGATTGAATTGCATCGGAAATCGTGTTGGAAATCATAGATACATTGCATGTTCAAAGCTTCTAATTATATTGTGGTGATTTGAATCACACATGTCTAAAGCCCTCTTGCAATCTGTATCAAGAACCCTGTATCTTTGTTATTATACGCTGAAACCAGTCAGGATATGTATTTACTTTTTTTTACTAGAAAAAATCACACATATCCACAACCCAAGTGTTAAGACTCACTTATAGGATATCCTCTCTCACTCTGTTTTTATATTCACAGAATGCACGCATTTTTCTGAAAAACCTGACCAACAAAAGATGTGATTATCTCATTCAAAGTGAGAAGTTGTTGTAAGGACCACATGTAGCGAGTAACCACTACTATCAGTTTTCAAACCCAGCCTAACCATTGTAGAACACGATGAAATACTCATCTTTTTGAAGGTGAAATCTGCAATTGATAATGCGTCAAGGAACTTTCCGATGAGAGGAATTGAAGCAATGGCTGTTGTGGGACTCTTGGAGTTGGGGGAGAGATTGCACAACACGCTGAAGGCAGCGTTGAAGGAGGATTCGGATTGGTACAATCGGTTCATGCCTCTTGCGGAGATGGTAATTGTTTTTACCAAAATATTGGCATTAGATGATTTTGGGATGTGTGGTAATGATAATTGATATGTTGGTTTCTTAGATAACAGGATTGGTTGTGAATCGTACGTTCATTAAGGCTGTTCAGCAGGTGATTGACGAGGATGGCTCCGTCAAAGATAGTGCAGTATGTTTCTTAATTCCACCGTTTCCCATGAACCTTGTACTGGACGAATCATTTTGTCAATAAATGTTTAATTAATTGGATTACCAATGCTTAATTTGGGTCTTTAGAAAGTTGAGATGAGCACATTGTTTTTATTGTAGCCTATCATTTCTCCTTCTTGATTTCCAAATTATCTGTTGTCCATCTAAAGCACCACTTATGTGACTAAAATAAGGTTCTCTGACAATGCTTCACTATCTCATTTTTTCAGTGTATTTGAATACGTGTTAAATTTTCCTCATGTTCAATTCAAGGTGCAGATGATGTTGTGAATCTTGTTTGAAAAATATGATTGTATTGCAAGTTGTTAAGATATTACGCAGCTCCACTTTTCTTTTCCCTGCTGAAAGCCTAATTTTCAGATAAAAATACTGGAAACAACCTATTCCGTTCTGAAAGGACATATCTCTCATTGCTTCATGGTACCCCAATGGTACCCCACCTTTTGGGGTACCTGGAGTGTCCCTTTCATCTGCAACAGAAATAAAATTCTTTTTCTATTGCTGGTGCTTATTTTCTTTGAAGCCTATAGGATGGAGTATGCCGGGTAGGTAAAATTAGTTTAACAGCAAGTTGCTTAAACCCTCAAATGTTAACATATGTTGTTTGAAAAAAAATGTTTGGTGGGGATAATTCTCTGATTCGCAAATCCAAATATCCACCGACCCCCCCCCCCCCCCAATAAAAAAAAACACCACTGATTCATGGATCAGCACATTGCAGAGACTAAACTGGCTTATTCCTGAAGCTAAACATTTTTTGATGTTCTGCGCTTTGTTTGTGGTCCTACAATGATCAAAGTCAAAAGTGATCTTCCTCCAACAAAGGGTGATCATATTGACTTGGAAATGGTTTTTTTTATGTTCTGTTTCCAGCTAGCAACTATATTTGAATGGAAATGATTCCTCTCAGAAGGAATTCGGAATTAAATGTTTAAGGCTTAGTGTTGTGCACAAAAAAAAAAAAAAAAAAAAGAGTCCTCACATGTTACTATTTGAAGAAGTTGGGTTATATTTAGGATATACTTTTCATGTTACACAGAGAGAGAGAGAGAGAGAGAGAGATGAAATTTCTTATTATCTTTCTGTGCAAAGCTTTCCAAACTTTTAAATGATTACATAAATTTATTCTATTAACAATTCTCTTATATGTGATGAACATTTTTCACCATGGGCTTCCCAATTTGTAAGTTACAGAAAATATTGTTTATGCCTCTCATATTGTGATGTTTGAGGATACTGTTGAATGATAAATTTTTCTTATTTCAGAGCTCTGAACTGAGGCGATTTCGAGCACAAGTCAAGACCCTTGAAAGAAAGGTATAATCTGTTGTATTTTGTCAAGGGCTAAGTTATTGAATATGTGATAAAACTAATGATGGGAATCATATAGGATTCTTCTTACCATACTACTGGATTAGGTTTTTTTTCTCAGAATAATACATATAATTACCTCTTATTCCCTGTGTTCTACTTTATTTGCTGCTTTGCATTTCAATGTTGTTAGTTATTTATAATGACTGGGAGAAGAACATCCTTTCCGCTGATTGATTTCTCTAGAAAAGGGTTGGTGTTTTTTATTTCTGAGGTGATAGATGTTCCTCCGGCTGATTTAGATTCATCAGTTCTTTTGGTTTTTTCATATTTGAGATATCTTGTCTCATCTTTTTTTTTCTTTCTTTTCTTTTTATCTATGGATGTTGGGTCTTATTTGCTTCCTCTATCTTCCAGATATTACCACTGTTATTAATAAAACTATAGGTGGCGCGCTCCTACCTCATCTGGAGGAAAAAAATGGCCATGAAGCCTTATAAAATACAACCTGAGGAATAATAGCTTATCATATGTATATCTATTCTGAGAATATCTAATCCAAGAATTGAACACGATCCCTTACCTCTAATGGTCCAAATTTTGTATTTATGAATTCAAAGCTTTCATACCTTTTCTGGTGTTAGTAAATATCACACTTTATGAAATGGCCATGTTATCGCATTGACCAATACAAGTTATTTCAAAGCATGGCTTTACAGTTAAATGGAAATTTGTTTGTGAAGTGCATTGGTAATTTTTTTGGGACTTATTTATTTATTTATTTGAAATGGAGATAGTAGCTTTCCATGAGAAAACCCCTTGAGCATAAAACAGAGACGGAAGGTCTCTGAAAGTTAAAACTCCCCAAAGGGTAAAATGCAAGAAAAAAAGAAATAGATAATTAAGACCCCACAAGGATCAAATGATACAAACCCCCCCAACTCAACAGTCACCACAAAAAACCCTTTTGGTGTTTACTAGAGACCCCACCCAATTAATGTATTTGCCCAAACACGAAGAAGTGATGAAGACGCCTCCTAACACCTTTTTTCTGTTCTTTTTTTAAAAAAAACATATATGCTCATTCCTTGTTGACCCAGTGCCCCAACATACCACATGTGATATAGTTCTAAGAATTTTTGTTTCCCTTGAGAAAGCATAACTAGTCCGATGGCCACGCTCACTCTTGATCAAACATTAACACTAAATGCACATTCAAAGAAGAGGTGATCCTTGATTCCTCATCTCTGGAACTAATGTTTCTGGTTGTATTTCTACAAATTTAGCATGATTACCAATCATCTCCGGAACTAATGAACTTTTAAGCCTGCATCATACCCCCATTGAATCAAACATTGGCTTCCACACTTGATATTTCCAAATTTGTTACCTTAATTGTCTTCCACTACATCATTTTCATTGCCAGCTCTTAATGACAATTTTTCTTTCTTAGTGTTGAGTGTCCTATGGTTCCAAATCCATTTTGAGAAACCTTGATTCCTTAGTGCACTAAATTCTGCATCTCCCATGCCATTGCATTCTGTAACCATTAGTTCTTTTAATGCAGTGAATTTTCTGATAAATCAAATGAATTTCCTTTTCGACCTAAATCTTCACAGTTTTCACACCCACAGATTGAAAGGTCATTGACCAAACTGCATCTCAAGAAACTTGGCTCATTATCATGGTTCGGACCTCTAAATTTTTCCTGTGCATTTTGCTCACTAGTGGTTGGGTTTTTCAAACTGAACTGATACATGTTGAACTAATGATCTGAGTGAACCTCCCTTTCTTGTACATGTTTTTTTCTTTCAAATTGATGTAGTGAAGAGATATATTTTGCTTGATAGTGATTGGGTTTTTCAAACTGAACTGAAACTTGAACCAGTGAAACAACCAAGTGAGCCTCCCTTTCTACATTTTTTTAATAAGTTAATGTAGCAGACTTTAAGAGAGCACCTCATTACATATAAGTTCTTTCAGGAATTTAACATATGGATTCTCAATCTCTGTAGCTGAAACATTTTACTAACTTGTACTCTATGCATTGGCTTATCACGCAGATGAGGTGATGCCATGATGAACAACAGATATATATATACATTTTTTTATTTAAATGATGGTCTATGCATACTAGGTTCATTTCTTGCAATTTTTTTATACTAACCTTGAGTGTTTGTTCAGGTCTATCAGCTGCTGGACAACTTGGTTAAAAGTAACTTGAATGAAGAACCTTCCATTGTAAGGCATTAATCTTGTATTGATGCATAGGCATTGTTGGAAATGATATAGTGAGTTACCTTTTTTGTTGATTCTTCAGGAAGTGAGTAATGCTGATGGAAGGTGGTGTATAAAAATGGGTGCGGATCAGTTTACAAATGTTAAGGGATTATTGTTGTCCAGGTATAATGAATATGTTTCCAATGTCCATCATTTTTTGTGAAATGGGAATATATGTTGCTGAGTATCCATTCACATTAGCTTGCTTATACCCTTCTAAAATGTAATCTGGAGATTTACATTTCTGTGCAGTAACTTGTGCGGATTTTTATTTTTATTTTTAAGTTATCTGTACTGTCAGTCTGTCACTTTTTTTTTTTTTTTTTGGTGACTGAAGATTGGAACATTTCATTAGGAGAAGATTGCCACTTGAGCAACTGGAATCAAGGGATCTCTGATTATACCAAAAGAAAATTGTCACTTATTTCATGTCAATAACAAATAAACCATCTTTCCCAATCCTTTGTGGGAATTCCTTTGTAGAGGCTTTAAGAAACATTTATCTAAGAGTTCTATTTTTGGGGTAATGATTTCATGATAGAAAGAGGGCTATATATATTACGGATTGACATGCACCTTTGAATGCTGTGTGATCATCTCGTTGTGGAATGACAAAGGCATCACTATCTTTGCTACAGAAAGCAGAATGATGGTAGCAGGTAAGAAGCTACATGGACATATCATGTTCCTTTATCAAGGACACAATCGTGTAAGCACTGGGTAGGCAGGGGCAGCCTTGATACCAAATTCCTCTATGCTAGCGGGGGGGCTAGAGAGGGGCTTGCAATGCCTGTCAACATCAGTTATTTAACCAGGGAATCTACCTTACTGGTTATGCAGCTTAACCTCATGAAACTGAGGAGTAACTATATGGCCCATGGATTTGGAAAATTTTCTAGATGTGGAGGGAAGAACATTTGGATTACATTAACATTCATCTTCAGGGCAGTACATATTGATGATTTTATATTTATGCAAGCTTTACTATTTCTCTGGTTTCTGTCATTGAAAGTATTTGATTTTGATGGTGAATTTATTCTGTGTGTGCCCATATCACTAGTAATATAATAGGAGTGGGTGGCAGCTATCAAGTGTGATTGTGGAACAAGCATAGAAAATGGGTGGGTGATTTGATGTAAAAGACAATCTGTGTTATTTTAATTGTTGACCTGAATGTGAGTAAGGGAAGATGGAAGGGAGGAATATTTGAAGTGTTTATGAGCGTAGTAGGGAAAAATTCACAGATGAGTGCTGATGAACTTATTATAGCCATTCAAAATGATATACGATCAACATACCCTACAATGTTGAATATTTGGGAGATGATGATTTGTTTCATCAAAGCTTGGCGAAGATTTTGTGCGGGGTGAGTTGTGTTTTCTACTTCGCATGGGGGGTGGGGGAGGGGGTATTATGATTGGAGATGTAGTATGTGGATTTTTCTTCTTTCTTTCTTTCTTTCTTTGGGGCCATTGTTTTAGGCTCTGTCTATTCTTTTGTATTTCGGCATGCAGGTTTTTAATAAATTGGGTAGGATGCCTACCGTTTTTTCAAAACAATTTTCTTTACGAGTTATTGATTTTTCTGATTATCCTGTTAATCTCTATTTTATTACGAGAATTTAGATGTCGTGTTTTTCTTTTCTCAGAAGATTTATTTATTTATTTATTTATTGGATATTTCAATTTGTTCCTTAACAAAGAGGCAATTTTCTTCTAAGACAAGTATAATGTCAGTGCAGTCCCATGTCCCTTTGTGCACTCCTCACATGCTATGATTTTTTTTTGAAAGTGTATATATTTCTTGTAATATGAAATATTTACTCTACTGAATTGTATGTACCCACTTATGTAAAAAATTGCATGCTTCTACCAATTTTTTTTTTATAAAATATATTTCTCGCAATGAAGTATATACCTTCATGAAAAATGAAATATATACTCTAGTGAATCGTATGAACCCACTTACAAAAAAAAAAAATTGTATGCTTCATCAAAGTTTGATCAAACACATATTTGGCAATGTGAGACTGCTCGTGTGGCTGCATATAAGGACTACATGTAACAACGCCTAAGATTTAAAAATGCCGATCTGACTATGGAGGTATCCATGATGTTCTATGTCGGATAAAAAATTTCTTGAATGTACTTCTTCCCTTGAATGCAACCTCTCTAAGAATATGATGCAAAGCAGATTTTACTTAAAATAAGTGGCTGTATTTCTCTCGAGAAAAGTTTGTAGGTAAAACAGTTCAACAATACAAAATATTGTTGCTAGGAAATTCAAATGGAGACATGCCTTCAAGGTGTGCGTACATGATAAACCCTGTTTGTAATGTTGGAGCATATTACCTAAAGTTTATGAGAGTCAGACGAAGCTCCTATGGGAAGGGGTCATAAAACTGAACATTTGAGGATTTCTGGGTGGTAAATCCAAACTTTAGCATGATAGGTTCTTTTCTTTTCTTTTTTGAGGGAAAGGGTTGGCATTCGCCCTAATATATATAGAGAAGTGGGAATGCCCAAGCGGGGACTACAGAGGCACCTGCTAGAAAAAGCACAAAAAGCAATGAAACAGAGAAACAGAAGAGAAGCCTCCCTGGAGGGTCACCACTAACAGAAGAGGGTTCTACCAACCAGTGCCCCACCAGAAACCTAACAGAAAGACAAAGTAGGAACTACGCCAGCACACAAAAGCGCCTTCCCCACATCACCACCCACTTTTCCCCGCGCAAAATCTCCCCCATTCAGAAACAAATCCTGCTGCCCCTTCACAAATATTCTGCACAGAAGGAGTGCAGTTGCGGAACACCACGAGATTTCTCATCAGCCAGATAGACCAACAAACTGCCGGGATGTAGGATTGTGACACTTTCGCTGCCACACTTCTGTACCCAGCGACATGCAAGCGTTTCCCTGACCTCCAAAGATCCTCCAAAGAACCAAAAGACTCGTCCATACCAGACGCCAAACACAATCATCTCCAAACCTCCATCACCAAAGGACACTAGATGAATAAATGCTCCACTGTTTCCACCACCGCCCCACAAAGACCACAAGAAGAATTGGTATTTGGGGACCATTTAGACAAATACTCCTTGGTTAGGATGCGCTGATGATAGACCAACCAGAGAAAAGTTTACTTTCAAAGGTACCTGACAACACCAAATCTCTTTATATTTCCGAGCAACCTCAGGAGTCCCCGGTCTCCAGTGACACAGCCACGTGTAACAGCTCCCGCACAAGAAACCTACTGAAGGAGAGGGCTTCCACACCGACCTATCCCTCAAATTCGGGTTAAGCATTAACCCCTGCAGTTCCTGCAATGGACCTAAGTACCCATCCACCTCTCTGTCATTCAGGTTTCGGCGCACCAAGACCTCCCAATAACCACTATCTCCTCAACCCGACCAGAACTGACTAGTGGCACCTCTAGAGGTCGACGCAGTCTGATGTATGGCTGGGAACCTCACGCGAAGGCTGGAATCACCCACTCATAGATCCTCCCAAAAATCAATGTTGTCCCCCGCCCCTGACTCCCATCGAATTGCCTCCACAAACTCCGGGGCCCCCGCAAGAATGCCCGACCACACCCTCGACAGCATGATAGGTACATTGTTGTGTGTTATCATGTATTTTTGAATTTTACCCTGCCATGTTATGGACCTGTGCTTGTACCAACCATAATGGGGTAATTGTCCTGAGTGCATGGCATACAAGAGCATGGGCAACATGTCTGAGTGATGTGGAGTTCCTAAGATGCAATAGCATCTTGTAGTTAAATCATGGACATTTAAGACAATGGTTCTGTGGATGAAAATCAGTGTTTGTTTAACCATCAAATTTATGGCTATGATGGTCCCTTGAGTTTTGCAGTCTTGGGTTAAAGTGTCTTTCCTGAACGCTGGTCACAGTGAACTAAAAGACTTGATCCATGTTCTATGCAACTGCCAGATGATATGGAAGTGTTGGGTAGCATGCACAATTTGGAATTATAGCAGATTATTTTGAGATTTGTTCTTCTGGCCCTTTCCATGACCATTGTTCCCTTTATACATGACATTGATTCCATGAAGTTTCACTCATGGTCTTCGTTGACAAACAACATTTTCTCTAGTGGCTCAGGTATTGAGAACTTGTTAGAGCCAGTCTCTGCTGTTCCTTTAAATGATGAATTGCAGCAAGCAAGGGCACTAGTGGCTAAGGCTGAGCAGGATGTGCTTTCTAAGTTGACAGATAAGGTTTGCTAGGTCTCACACCATATTCCAGGAGTTAATATTCTAGATCATTTAAATAGCATTAGAAATTAAACATGTTCAATTATTTGCAGATGAGAGAAGATCTTGAAGATATCCTGCACTTGTTGAGCACTATTGTTCAGTTGGATGTGGTAGGTTTCTTTGACAATATCCAGTTAGTCTTTCTGTGGTGAACCTCACCTATAGTAATCACTTGTTGCTTTCAATTATCATAAAGCCTTTGATTTCCATGTAAAACATGTAGCAGATCCCACTAACATGAGAGTAACTATTATGTGTGTGACTGCAGTTGTTGCAGAAGAAAATCTAGCATCCTGCACTTGTTCCTTTAAATGTATAACATGTAGCAGAGCCCACTAACATCCTGCACTTGTTGATCACTTTTCTATCTGTTTCCTTGGAATACAATATTCATTTATATAAGTGAAAATATTTTAAATATGTGACAAATGTGATGATTTTTTTTTATTGGTAGGTTTTTTTTTCCTTGGTCAAATCTTCCCCTATCAGCAAGTGGCAAGACTCGAACCCAAGTCCTTTCACTAAAGAGGGGGTACCTCTATCATTCTACCAAGAGGAAGTTCAGTGTTTGAAGCAACCTAAATTTGTACTTAAGAAATTTGCACTTCTTTTGTTGGATGGAAGCAATCTATCCTTATGCTCTATGTGTGTGTTTATATCCTCTTAAGTGAACTTATTATGTGTCACTATATAAAACTGATCCCGAGCCATTGAATATGTGTTGTGTGTGTGTGCGCGCGCGCGCGCGCGTGCTGAATGGCTGTTTTTTCTGTGTCTGCTAATTTGTAGTTTATGTGGCTATTTCTGTAACTTGATTATTTGTGGCAAGTATTTTAGTACATCCTTTGCTATTAAAGTTACCTAGCTTACCTGCATGATTATGTGTTTGATGCTTGTTAAACAAGGCTAGTCTTGCATATGAATGTTCATTCCCTGAGTTTTGACCAACTTTGTCTTTGAAATGCAGGTTAGTTCTCGAGCAAAGTACAGTATTGCATATGGAGCCACATGGCCTGATTTGTCTCTCTCTACTGGCAAGGATGGCTCATCCATCTCTGCAGACAACATATTAGTGAATCAGATGCATAATAAAGATTCTTATTCTCATCCTAGTCAGAGGAAATGGACATTGTATATGAAGAAAGCATATAATCCCCTGTTACTTCAGCAATACCGAGAGAAGTTGCGGAATGCTAAGGAGAAAGTCATTAATGCTACTTCCGTAAGATATATTTTAGTTTTGTTTCTTTGCTGACCTTGTAATAAGTTTGAAATCAGGTAATATCATCGGCAAACAGATTGTATGTCCAAACCTAAAGTAAAGCTTATCTCTGCCAGATGGATATTGCATTTTATTATTTAAATGTGGCAATTCATATGATGTTCTGTAGATCAAATATAATTGTTAAAATGGTTATGTAATTGAAACAATTAATTTGGTTACTTTGGCCATTAGGACATCAGGAGGAGAAGATTGCAGGGAGAGAATATGATGGAAGAAGAGAATGATGATCACCTCACATTGTTGAAAAATCAGGTGACATTCTTAGCGGCATTATCGTTCATTGCCTTTTACTATTTTAAGTTTTCTACTTTTTGGCATCTTTCACAAGATTAAAAGCTTATGCAGATTTCTTCAAGGTAGTTCCATTCTGTCTTCAGGTTACTAGCTTGGAAGAAAATCATCCTGTCCCAGTTGACATTTCTGTTTCCATAAAGACTAGGGTGCTGGTTATAACTGGCCCCAATACAGGAGGCAAAACCATATGCTTGAAAACTATTGGCCTTGCTGCTTTAATGGCAAGATCAGGTCAATATTGTTCCTTATATGTTTTCATTCATGTGTTCTATGCGATTAATGTTCCGTTTTTTCTTTTGTTTAGCCATGTGAATTCAAGATTGAGAAAAATGTTTCATTAGCTTTCTTTCTTTGGAAAGATAAAATAATTTTTTTATCGGCAACTTACATAAATAATGCAGAAGATATATTGCCAATATACAGAAAGGATATGTTACCTCTTTGATTTCGTCCGGAAGGCTCTTTTAACTTCCCCACCCACACAGACACAATCACCACCACCACACCCACCCACTCACACCAACAGAGGAACTAGGTAAGAGCAATTAAATTCTGCAAAAAACAATTTACTACCTATAACAAAATGGCAAGCAGAAGCAATTTTTTTTTATATAAAATAACACACTCTTGAGTTACAGAAACATGCTTTCCTCTAGGATCTTCTGCATCGTTAGAAGGTTACTTAATCTGTTAGGTTGATTGAATAACATCCTGAAAATCATATCGAAGGATCTTAAAAAATGCAACAATCATTTAGAAAAAAGAAAAAAGAGAACATTTTGACAAACTGTTCTTTTGCTTATGTTTCAAAGGACAACATTTTTCTGATACTTGAACTTTTCCAAACTGAAAAAAGAGATGTGCAGAGAAAATAATCCTTCAGTACCCTTTTTGCAGGCCTTTATGTTCTTGCTTCTGAACCTGTCAGTATCCCTTGGTTTGATTCAGTTTTGGCTGATATTGGAGATGAGCAGTCCTTGGCTCAATCTTTATCCACCTTCTCAGGCCACTTAAAGCAAATAAGTGTAAGTCGTCATTCATATTTATATTTTACTTGGTACAGATCTGAAAGTCTGTTTTCCTGAGAATTCTTTTTTTATTTTCAGAAAATTGTATGTTTGGAAAATTTTTGATTATTTTCTAAATGAGAATTGAAACTCGTCCCAAATCATTATATTTACACACGATGCATGTAATAGGATTGTAAAGAACTTTAAAGATATATTGCGTGCTTTTGTGGAACATATTTTGTGGTATCTTAAATTGTTACCATATTAGATAATTTCAGTCTGTCAAATTATTTCAGCAGCTTGACATTCTCTAGGAGTATGTTTTCATATGTTTATATCCGAAGCATACAGATGTTTTTTTTATCAATTCACCACGACAAGCAAAGCCAGGTGTATCTTGAATTGTTGTCGTTAAATTTATCCTCTACAGAAATTGATATGAAATCTATCTTAATCCTAACATGTCCATAAAAGTCCTTTATTTTGAATTTTAGATAGAAGACTCTTTTCTGTAATTATCTCTTTATTTATGAGACTTTCACAAAGGAAATTATGCCATTAATGAAAAATTTGATCAATGTCAACTTTGCAGTTGCAATCTACTCATTATTTTTTGGACTTGTTACTTGTTGTCCAAATTTGGATGAATATTCACTTAAACTTAATTAGAGACTTGGAGCTCCATGCAAACAATTTTTTTATATTCTGTTAGCTCTATTGAATAGCAACTCTCCAATTGGAAGTCACTACAAGCTAGGAAAAAAGACAAAAGCGAGTTTGAATGGCCAGCCAATCAGCCATACTGATGCAGGCCGACTACCTAAGACATCACAATTAGATTGGTCCATCCTTTGGAATCGTAAAAAATTTGGAAAACTCAAAGGGAAGAGTGAAATGAAACCAAGAAGAGGCTTTGACTACTTAACATAAACTCAAACAACTTGTTAAAATCAGATTTTTGTATGATGTGTGCTGTGAGGAAGATCCCCTTAGGCTGCAATTCCCTCTTCTTTTCATGTTGGCAACGAGCTAAAACATATCTCATGAGATATTTTTTTGAGGAAAATACAGGAGAATCTTTTTTCAAGAAACCCCCGGATTTAGGAAACGAGGGATCTCCTTACAATAAAAGAAAAGGAAAAATACAATTAGATATTAGACTATCATTTCCCCCATTTGTTTCCCATGATGGAACGAGGCGAAGGCTCCTCTAAGATGAATTTGACCCAATCCGATAACATCGAAGAAATTGTGAACCAAGTATTTTCCCAATACACCCTTTTATGCATGAAGACACCCTCGTTGCGTGTTAGCCAAATCGACCAACAAGTAGCATGAGGAAACCAACCATTGGAATTTTGCTCAAGAACTTCTATCTCCTTTCTTCTGACAATACCGAAACCACATCCACATATCCTCTGTATTTGAAAAAGAACAAGATGCCTTAAGAGCCTCCCCAACCTTCTTCCAAATTTGGGTGCTAAATGAGCAAGTAAAGAAAAGATGATCACATGTTTCTTCCCCAATGCCACACAAACCCCAGATTTTATCCCCATCATTAGACAATTTTGCCCAATTCACTTTGGTGAGGACTTTATTCAAAGAAAGTAGCCACACAAAACCCCTGATTTTCAATGGAGAGAGCGTACCCCAAATTATATATTCGAATCGAGACGAAAGGAGGTGAGGAAGTGGACAATTGCTGAGTTTCCAATACCATGATCGGACATAGAATCCATTCCGAGGAGACAACTTCCAAATAACTGAGTCTTCCTCTTCTAAATTGAGAGGAACCTGATGAAGACACCCAAGAAGAGATGAGAATTCTTTCAACTCCTCATCGCTAAGATTCCGACGAAGCCTTGGCATCCAAATTATAGAATTGACCTCACACATGAACGAATCATGAATAAGATCATCCTCATCAATAGCCACTCTAAAGAGATTAGGAAATAGAGATGCCTTCGATGAACCATTAAGCCATGCATCCTTCCAAAAGCGAATTTCCACACCATTGCGTGGAACAAATTGGAGAGCCTCCTTTATCCCCTCAACCCCTTCCAAAATATTCCTCCAAACGTTAGAGATAGACACTCTTTTCCTCGGGATAAGGTTAAGTCTCGAGCAAGCCGGATAGTATTTCTCGCAGATCACTCCACTCCACAAGGCCTCCGGATCAACAAGCAACAGAAGTATGTCTCATGAGATATTGTTGGGTGAGATATGAATATGGGATAGTATGACTGTCACTTTTCAAAATAGATCTTAAAGAAATGGAGATAGAAAAACTACTGATTTTGATGATATGGTATTGTGGTAATGCAGATGACGTTCTTTGGTGCCTGAGTTCAACAGAAGGTTAAATGGTTAAAAACTGCTATAACTGGTTGAGGGGAGGCCGTTCGTTTCAACACTCCTTGGCTGCCAAAAATATAAAGATAAAATAAGCAAAATTCTCAACATTAAATTACTAATCTTGTCGTTTCCCATAATGACTTGTATAGTTTGATATAGGCCAGCCATGTAAAAGTTTCTGATCTATTTGCCCCAGTCAATGCTTTTATAGGTGAGAAAAAATTCATTGATTTATGATATGATACCTATTGCCATCATCTCAAAAAACAAGATTTCCATAATTGATGGCATGCTATATACGTAAATATTTGATCAATGTCCGTGCAGCTGCAATCTGCTTCTTGATGTTTTGGACTTATCATCCGCATCCAATTGGTTAACCATCTAGTGAGAGCTCCACCAAAACAAAATAATTTCAGTTAGTTTGCTCTATTCCTCTGATTGTTGACTCTCCAGATGGAAGTTGTGGCAAACCAAGAAAATATTAAAACCTGCTCTTTTACATACTCCTGAAGTCGTTTTCTTGCCAGCTTGAAAAAGTGTGGGTCAGATGTTAACAAATCTGTGTTATTTTGGGGCGCGTAACAACAGAGATGAGTGATGAATCTGCTTGTAGACTGATTGATATACAGCCCTGGAACACCAGTCCTGTAAAATTGGGAAATATATGATTGATCACACATCTGTCTCTGTACTTGTTTTTCAAAGGCTGAGTCACAAAAAGAAATTACATCAGTTGACTGGTAACACAAGATATTTACTGTCCAATTGCTCTGGTTTAGCATCTATTTGAGATTGGTTTTTTTGAGTGAATGTACATATTTCTGAGACAAATATAACTGAATGTGGAATTGCTTAGAATTTGATTATTTTGCATGGTTTCAAATTTCAAATAGATCAGTAGAATCATATTATCTACTTTATTGTTTTCTTTCTCAGGCGATCAAGTCAAACTCAACAAACCAATCATTGGTGCTCTTAGATGAAGTAAGTTCTTCAGAGCCAGTCTAAAATGTTTGTTATATATGATTGTTGTCAATCATCAATTGTTCATCTTTCTTTTTTATAACATTTAAAAGTTAGTTATGTACAAAGCCAAAGAGGCAACCCTTCCCATACCCACCCACCCCACACACATGATTCAAACTCAATGTTCCTTTGTAGGGCAGATGCATTTCCAATCCAATCTGGCTCTTTTCTTACGCTTGTTAATTTTCTCAATCAGTGGTGACATAGAGTTGAATTTGTTTAACTATTTCCCTTCATTTATTGGGAGTTTATTATTATTGATTGTGTATGCCTGCTGCAGAATGTTTATATAATATGTAAAAACTAAAAAGACTGTATATGCTGAGCACCACACCTAAAATATGCCAAGTTTGTATATTCTATATACTGTAGATCATTAGTTTCGGTTGTTTTTTAACATTTCATCCTTGATACTTTCCTTGTTAACATATGTTGTAGTTCTTTGGTTCTGGTCTTTCCACAAGATCTTATCTTTCTTTTTCTCCAATACATTGTGGCCGATATAACCTCATTCAGAAAACATTCTCAGGAATCAAGGAAAACATGGTAGGGTTTGTTATATATAAGTTAAGTTTGATTACTCTGAAGAAGGAACATTGTAACTAGACAATATGTTTGATTTAAATATATCCTAATTTGTTATATATAAGTCTTTAATCAATCCTAGCAGTAAGGAATACTGATGATTTATGTTATGGACCCAGGTTCCTGTTTTATTTAATTCTGTTGCTCTGAAAGCATGTTAATTTGATCTTGATGGCTCCTTGTTTTAGACTATCAGTTGATTTTTTCTGCCTGTAATTCATAAAAAAAAGTTTCTTTTGAAGATATCCACTCTGCTGCATTTTTGGTATGTAAGTACTTTTATTTTTATTTTATTTTTCCTAGTAAAATCTTCTCTTATCAACTGGAGTAAGATTGAATCCAGTACCTCTCGGTGAAGAGGGACACCTCTACCAACTTGCTAGGATGTGGTTTGGCATCAACCCTTCTATTTCATCTGCTCAAGTTGCTAGTTTGTTATTTACTTGGTTACCCCAAAAGGGTGGTAGATCCTTCCACCCAAGATTTTTTGAATATTGGAAACATGGGCATTCTCTCAACTGCATTAGAGCACCAATAATAATTCAGTTTAAAGTCTTATTCTCAATAGCATTTTCATCAAATTCTCATTGTATCATTTAATTTTGAACATATTATTCCATGTCAAAATTAAATTTCGGAAATCATTAGATGCTGGAAATGTGTTATTTTTACTTCAGAATGATATAAATTCTATTTTATAGTTGTGCGCATAGGTTGGTGCAGGGACAAATCCACTTGAAGGAGCAGCATTGGGAATGTCACTTCTGCAATGTTTTGCTGAAAGCGGTGCTTTGTTGACAATAGCAACAACTCATCATGGAGAACTCAAAACACTGAAATACAGGTATCTGGAGCTCTGAAAATAAACTATTTTTTCCTTGTAAAAATGAACTGATATCTATAAGAACCATTTTTCTACAGTAATCGTGCATTTGAAAATGCTTGCGTGGAATTCGATGAAGTGAACATGAAGCCAACATATAAGATACTTTGGGGTGTACCAGGTTTTCCTCTCTTATGTGTGCATCTTTATTTTTAAAGTTTGATTTTTTTGAGCAAGATCTAAGTTTATGAAAATGTTCTTAAAAGCTAAATATTCATGTTACCATCCTTGGTGTAGGTAAAAAAAAATCACAATGAACCTAGTTTTAGTGTTAGAATGAAACTAGTTTTTTTTTTTTTTTTTTTTGAGAGAGAGAGAGAGAGAGAAACGAGTTAAAATGAAGGATACTAAATATTGGAAAATGCTAAATCTCCAAAATTATATATTCGGCATTGAGAAAACAGCATATTTGTTTGACAAGATAAAGCTTTGTGATTAAGAATCTGCTCAAGGAAGGACCTTTCATGGTGGCTGTTTTATATGATTTGAAACCCAGTCATCATTCAATTCAGGGGCATAATGAATTATTTTTCTCAGCATGATGAGAAATCATTTGCTGCATGGTGTTGCAGTTCAAAAATAATATGAAACATTCTAAGAGTTTCATTACTATGTAGCCCAATTGTTGAGATTTATGGGTGAAAATGAACCAATGGATTCATGTAGTTAAAGGAGTATGAGGGACAAAGCATTGAGTGTAAATATAGAACTAAATTTTATTCTGAGAATTAGTTTCAGAGCTTATCTCATATGTAATTATGATAAGCTGTGTTCATATGTTTTAGGTCAGCCTTATATCTCGACCTATGATCCAACATGATTTGAGCTTATCTCATATGTAATTCCCCTTTGATCTAGAAATATCTACAAGTCTACTATGAATTTTGGAGTCTTTATATGATGTTGGTAATTGTATTTATGACAGTATCATTTTTATTGGTTATGAAAGGTATCATGCTAGTGTCTAAATGATTTTTGGGAGATTTTAGATGGTCTGAGGTTATTAAAATTTTCCACCTAAACCAGGGTGGGTGTGGGAGATGATGCCTAATAAATATGTTCCGTATGAGTATAATTTTGGGACAAGTAATGCTTGGTCTATTATGTACAAAATCACAAAGTAGATTTTTAGTCACCCCCTTACCCCCATGTGTCATGCCAAGTAACAATGCAGTTTTCTATTTTTATAGTTTGTTTATATTAATTGTTTTTCCAGTTTGCCTTCATCTATTTTGTATACAGCTGCCTTCATTAATAGTGGCAAGTGTTTTCATTTCAGGTCGGTCAAATGCAATTAGTATTGCTGAAAGGTTAGGAGTACCAAATGCAATCCTAGATGATGCATGCATGCTTTATGGAACCGCCAGTGCTGAGATTAATAGGGTACAGTTTACAGTTTTTTGCTCATACGAATGCTCCAATACATCGCAACTCCCTTGAATTATAAACTGTCCATCTGTTCATTGTTCAAGGTTTAATTCATGTTGAAGTCATCAAATTCTTTGGAAACTAATGTTATTCTTTGTCGTATGTTTGTGGATTTTCTAGTTTGTGTTTCATTAAAATGTCATTATATTATTCTTAGCCATGATCTGTTTTCAAATTTGGTTCTCCATCATTCATATTTATGAACCACTTTCTGCCTATTTTTTCAATTTTTCCTTTACCATGCAATTTGAGATTTGAGGTTGATGCAACTTGAGACTTGGCAAAACGACTTGAGAGGTGACAAGTTGCAATTAGGCAGCAGAGGACGTCGAGGAGGGTGGCTTCCACCCAACGACAGTCGACCATCAGTAGCTGGGCGACCATTCTGAAAGAACCGTCCATCTACACAATCACAACCATTAGTGTAGTGGCATATTTTCCGAATTGTAGTTCATAGGTTTTTTTTGTTTGCTTGGATAGTTAATCAGTTTGTCTATTTGTAATCATATATCAAATGTACGGTTTTCATAAAAGTTTGTTAGGGGATGTAAGGCAGTCCAACCTTGACATAGAGCTCAAGTGAAGAAGGGAACACGAGAAATGTCACTGCTGATGGAAGGAAGCAAGAGTGACCGACACATTGCATATGTAAGCCGTCAGGACAGTCAGAAAGTACTAATCATTGGTTAGCAAGGAATGCCAGAGACCCAACGAACACAAGAGCCTAAGTATTGGACTAGCAAAACAATGTATCCATTGGCCCCATTGACTTAAAACAACCACTTCATGGTTTTAACTTATAACCGACGACTACTTGACCATAACTGTCAACGCCTTGATAAATTGACTATCTAACCATCAATCCCAATGACCTTAGCCATCAACTTAACCAAAGGATTGACTAAACAGAACAGTTATGCATGATGGTTTATTATCTTGACCAACAACCTCAACAAACTGTCACCAAACTCGATCACCAACTCAGTCACCCACATAATAAAGCTAGTTATAAGGCGGTTATTGGAGATGAAACCATCAATCCCCTGATGGATTCCTGAAAGTAGTTGACTGTAGCAACCTCTTAACTCAATTTTTAACAAACTTTTCCCCTTCCCTACAACTTTTTGTCGGTTAAAAGGCCTATAAATAGGACTCATTAACGTGTGGAAATGCATTAAGTTCTAGGGTTTTTTTATCTCTAGTTCTTTTAAGCTCCCTGCAACTTGAATTTTCTGGTTTTTATTGAAAAGGAGTGAAGATTCTTGTTATCTTTTTCCTCTCTGAATTTCTCTCTCATCCTGATTATCATGTGTACTATCTGCATCAAGATGAGAATAAGTTATTAGGATTGAATTAGGACGAGTTAGTGAGATTTCTCTGTTAGACTGTTGGGTGGAGAACAAATGGTGATCATCATCGTTTCATCAATCCCATATCCATCCATGCTGATTTGACTGATTATTTATTGCGGTGCAGTAATTATGTAGGCAGCAGATTATGGAGAAGAGTAGCATTTTTACATTTCTAAGAAACCATGTTTGTGCATTCTACGCTAGTTGGTAAATACATCTGTGTATAAGAGTGGTGGATTGAGGTTGTCTGGATGCCACAGATTTATTGTGCTAATCTGCATTCACTACTGCAAGTACCCTGTTCCTCCTTGGACTACAATTGAAAGTTTCGGTAAAATTTGAAATTAAGGATAGCTAAATACATCCATCCGTCCAATGGGTTTTGATGATTTCACTGATCAAGCTTCATAAATTGTTCTATTCATAAAAAAATAGTTTCTTAATTTGTTGTCCACTTTTTGCAGATCATACTTGATATGGAAAAATTCAAGCAAGATTTTCAGAAGCATCTTCAGGAAGGAGAACAGTATTTGATGTAAGGCTTGTGTCACCTGCATGTCCAAGTGTCATCATTCACAAATCAAAAGTATCATTTTGTAGTATTAGAGCTTCGTGTTAGATTATACATGGAACCCGGGATACAAGGATATTAGTATGCACCAGTTTGTTAGGATCATTTCATGCTCTTAAATTATTCTAAATGTTATAATGATTTAACATTTCACTAGCAATTTCTATGAAAATTGTTCTAATGGGAGGATTCATGGGTGTTATCGACCCGAGATCCATCAAGCGTTCCTCAGCTCAAGTTGGGTTTAGCATTAAATTTTACAGTTTTGACCAGGTCCAGGAAAGCACCATTTATTGGCTCCTTAATATCTTTTGATTTTGTGGGGCCTGTATCTAGTCTGATTCATTTCCAAGTGCACCACTTAGGAGATCGATCCTCATCAGGACATAAACTCAAGTCTGCAACCCGGCAAAGACAAGTCCTAAGCATCATTTGCATAATATATAAATCTAAACCATCTTGAGTCGGAATTTGTTGGTATTCACCAAGCTGATTTCCAAGGTCAAATTAGTCTGAAAAGCTAACCTCAATTAAAAGAAAAACTCTAGAAACATCTGCGTATGCAGTTAAATACAGTTAAATACAACTTTTATTGCGGGTTACAAGTGGTCACTGTAAGACTGTGACATTAAAGCTTTTAATGTGCCTTTAATGACAAGGAAATCAACGTGGATCACTTATATATTCTGGCATCAGGTAAAGAAATTGGTTGTATCATCTCTGAACTTTAACATGCATTCAAGGAAAGTTGCTCCCTGCTGCTCTCTTTCCCTGACTGTATGCAGAAGCTGGCTTCTCAAGCTTGAAACCATGAAATCGTGTTTTTGTTTTAACTGAGTTAGCCATTTATTGGGATGACTGTAATCTCAAAGATTTTCAAAATAGGTGGATTTGATCAACCATGTCTCTAATAATACTGATTCCATCAAGTAAAATCTCTGTTCATATAGATTTCTCGATTGCAGAAAAGGGGATTTACTTTACATGTTTCACCATTACTATTTTTCAGTAATTAAATAAAATATTATGAAATGAAAATGCTTTGCTGAATAAATATGCTTTTATGATCTTAGGTTCTCAAGAAAGCTTCATGGAGATCTTTTAACGGCAAAGCAGAGAATCGCTGATCATACAGAGATTCAGAGGCGTAAGAAGGTCCGGATAATGTCTGAGCTTGCATCCAGAGGGCGATCCCTCCTCCGTAAAAAGCTGCAGCAGTATCGCGAATCTGCAATGTCTCGAGTTTCACCTAGTGAGCATGCCGAGGAGAGAGCCTACTCTGCTGAGACACCTACTACATCACCATCATCTAATTTAACAGTGACCACAGAGTCTTCTGACATCAACAAAACTACCAGTGGTGCGAAATTATGCTTCCAGACATGTATTTTCCATAACTGTGGTGGAGCTCTCATATACTTATCTCCTGATGATATATACTAATTTTGCAGAAAATGGGATCAAAATTCCAAAGGTGGGTGACATGGTGCATGTTTCTTCTATGGGGAAAAAGGCGATGGTGTTGAAAGTCAATGAATCTAAAAGTGAGGTTGTAGTCCAAGCTGGTAGTATGAAATTGAAATTAAAGTTGAACAGCATCAAAATCTAGGTAAAAGGCATGATAGATGTTGCATTTTTTCTGCCTATGTTGAGTCATTTTTGACATTCATGTATGTAGACTCACTGGACTTTTTGGAGATCCTTGTACATATTGTGTATATTAATTCAGATCATTCTATGCATGTTTGCATCTCTTTACATAACGATGTCTGTTTTCGGTGTCTACATTTTTATGTGTTGATGGTTCATACAATGGAGAAACAGATGTACAGTTTGTGGCATCAGGAAATGTGTACTTTGCAATAGGGGTGGTAAACAAGTCGAACGAGCCGAGCTTTGACATGTTCAAGCTCGGCTCATTTATAAACAAGCTGAGCCGAGTCGAGCCGAGCTCACGAGCCTAGTGTTATTTAATTTTAGGGTTTTTGGGGGTTGAAAACAAAATTTTAACCTAAATGAGGCAAGTTCATGAGCTTAAACGAGCATAATTTTGTATTGGTTTAATGTTTTGATTTTACAAACGAGTTGAGTTAAGTTTTAATTAAGTTTTTTATAACACAAGCAAGCTGAGTTCGAATACAAAATGAAGCTCGATCCAGATCTCGAGCCTAACGAGCTTTAAAAATTGTTCAAACTCACTCATTTATCTAATTGAACGAGCTTGAACGAGTTCAAACTGAGTCAAGCCTGAGCTGATCCCGAGCAGCTTGGTTCGTTTACCAGCCCTACTTTGCAAGGTGGGATGCCCAGTGCTTAAGGTTCTCTATCTCATGTCATTTTAATTATTTCTCTGCAACATAGTCAACATAGTTATAAATGTGAATAGTAACATATAAAAGACTTGCAGTTCTTGTTTCCTTCACCACAGAGCACGACTCAAATGTGGGCCATGGAAAAGCCTATCTGCATGTTCCGTGTTCCCTCAATTGCTTCTACTTTTCAATAAAAACCAAATTGTCTGCCTGACTATTTACTGAGTTTCATGAGATCAGACAAATTTCTATATATCCCATTGTATATGGAATCCCAGAGCAGCTAGGACTGCCAAAACAAAGGTAGGGAAAAAAAAAAGTCTAGTAGTGAAATTAATTGTGATGGGTGGTGCATAAAATAATTGATTGTACTAAGGTACTATGTATCACTTGACTGGATGGGATTCCTTATCTGCTAGTTGAATTCATGTCCTTGCACTTGTTTCTCACCCATCCAGATCCTTTGTCATCTTTGGAAGTCTATTTCTTCATTTCTCACCTTGCACAGCACTGCCCCTCAGTAAGTAGGGGTTGTCTAGCCTGATTTGATTCAATTATTTAAGAATAATGTTTGGGAGGGTCTGGGCCAGCGGTTGGAGCCTGATTTGATCCAATTATTTAAGAATGATGTTTGGGACGGTCCACTAACGGTTGGCATATGTTTTAATTTAAAAAAAAATACTAAGCATTGATATATATTTTTATGAAAAATATATATATTGCATAAATCAATTAAATGATAAAAAAAATTACAATCATGATTTATACCTTGCTGCTGCATGGCCTTCGAGATATATGGACTAGGATTGATCTCCTCAACTGAGTGTGGCTACGCTTGATATTTAATGATAGATGATGCCCCCAAACATGGCTCTTGGAAACTAGCTCTCAGATTTTTTTTATTAGTATTTTTTTATTTTTTGATAAAAATTTTCTATCATCGAATTCAAATCATCTCATAAAATATGATACATCTCCCATCCTATGAATATTTTGCATCTGAATGTGAATATACATCAAGATCTGCATTTACTTGAAATGCCAGGGCCAAAATATTTTACCTGGAATGTATGTTGTCACATCAAGGTGGTTACACAGGATTTATTCATTTAATAATGAATGCAAAACCAAGTTCCAAAATTAGTGAGGCAATCACACGAATCATAAAATAGAAGGATCCAAAAGTGAAAAACCATAATTGTAAAAAGAGGTAATTCTATAATTTCATACTGATTTGATAATGGGCGGTTTTTTTTTTTAGATTTCTTCTTTCTCGTGTCGATCAATGTCTCCTTCAATTGAGTTTAGGGGTGATAAACGAGCCGAATGAGCTGAGCTTTAACATATTAAGACTTGACTCTTTTAGTATCAGACTCGGCTCGGGTTTGACTAGCTCGGGATTGAGTTGAATTTCGTGTTCAAACTCAGCTTGTTTGACTTGTGAAAAGCTCGGTTAAAGCTCAGCTCGACTCGTTTGTTAAACGAGTCAAGCCGAAGCTTAAATCAAGGCTCAGCTTGAGCTCATTTAGCTAAAAAAAACTTGTTTAGCATTTGAGAAGTCATATTTCACAAATCACAACACTTTATATATGTGAAAATGACATAAGCTCGGGCTCGGACTTAGCTCAGGCTTGGCTCATTTACAAACCGAGCTTTAAAAAGTATTCAAGCTCGACTCATTTGTATAATCGAACGAGCTCGAACCGAACCGAGCCTGAACCGAGTCCGAGCTACTCAACTCGTTTACCACCCCTAAGATAACATTATGCATGGTTCATAGAAACAATATGGCACTTGTAAAAACAATACATAAAATCATTTAATAAGTAAAATATGGTTTACTTATTATTTATGAGCCGAACTGATCCAGTAGGTCACATGTCATTTATCCATAAAAACCATGTTACATGGAAAAAGAGGATTTGATGTGACCAAAGAAATTGATATTATCCATAGGTCTAGGTGAATCGGCTAGAATCATGAATTTGCTCCCCATTAATATGTATTCAATTCTCACCCTTGACTTATCCAGATATCCATAATAAACCTTCCGAGTAGGTCAGTGCAGATACTCAAAATATTAGTCATTGCCTCTAAAAGTTTGGGATATCTCCAGTAAGAAGAAATAAAAAATGATATTAGA
This sequence comes from Acorus gramineus, assembly GCA_030737835.1. Classification (NCBI taxonomy): domain Eukaryota; kingdom Viridiplantae; phylum Streptophyta; class Magnoliopsida; order Acorales; family Acoraceae; genus Acorus; species Acorus gramineus. The sequence goes on along the minus strand of CM060854.1, from coordinate 8,326,380 downwards.
GTCAGTCATGAAATAATTATATTATAATTTTTTACATCAATCACGATTGTTTTGATTACGTTTTTATAAAAACTGTGATCTTTGTAAAATATACGATTATGGATTTTAATAAACCGTGATCTTAATTATTACGATCACAGTGATCAATATAAAAAATTGTAGTAGTATAAATTGTGAGTGCAGTGGTGTACTAGATTAAATGATTTTAGAGCTATGTTACCTTTATTTATACATTTTTAATTTCTCAATGGACATTTTCGAGGTAGAAAAATTTAAGAAGGGTTCGAAAAAAAAAAGAAAAAAAAAGAAAAGAGAGAGGTGTTTGTTTCTCTATTTGGGTTGGAGATGCTCACATAATGCCAGTTTGTCTTTGCACCATTGTTTTACCTATGGTAAGACTAGATCCATCACAAATTCGTTTGAGTCAACAATATGTACATATATTTGTCCCCACACGTTTCGGCAACGTATTCTGAATACCAAAACCTTTCCATCGAAAAAAAATTAAAAAAATTACATATATTTAAAAAAAGTTATACACCTGTAACTTGATTTGTGGATGGATTTTATACCATCGTTTTAATCAAAATTTTATCAAATAGTGACTGTTGGACCTCAAATAATTTCCTTTACAGGACCTTAAATATTGCACAGTTGAAGATGTACTTTATACCAAAATAAAAGCATATAGTTGAATGATCCAACAGTACAATATATTACTTCCCTCTTCCTTTATATTCTCATCTCCAGATTCTACATAGACAGTGGTAACTAAAACACACATGCATGTTCTACATCCTTGTGAAAGATCTACCATTCTTCACATGCATGTTTAAAAAAGAAAAAATTAATAATAATCATTTTGCCAATAATGGAGAACATGTGTAGCTCTTCAGATCTTCCCCACAAATGGACGGGACACTCGCATAAGATTCGCGTTGTCAGTGTGTTCTGTCAGATTGGTCATTTACACCTCTTCCCCTCCTCCCCAACCAACTTTTCCAATCAATCCAACCCACAAAGATTTATGAGTCGCCATTGTTGTTGTAAAGCAGTTATTGTGAGTACTGATTCTCAACCTGCAATACCAATAGAAAATGTTAATACACTCATTAGTGTATGCTAGTCTTCATCAATAGAAAAAATTATAAAAATTGTCATGAATCAATACCTTTAATTTTTTTAATCCATTTATACATGATATATATCATGTTATATATATATATATATATATAAATAATATAATAAAATTTCTAATAATTATTATGAAGTTACAAAGAAAAGATATATGTTACACCTGAACAATGAAAATGAGTTTTCGCAGATGTATCCCTCAACCAATTATATATTGTTAAAATCCAAGATATAATTTTTTGGGGGTATGCAAAAAAAAATATTAAAGAAATATTGAGATTTGATGGATATGGATATGATATTATCTAACATAAATAGATACACACATATCGATAGATATATTTTTTATTTCATCTTTCTCCCAATATAAAAACCAATAAAAAAAAGTGATGATGCATACATCATGAATAATATCATTTGTCCCATGTATCATTTAAAAATTTATGGAATATAATTTAAATATCTTACATTATCATTTAAATAAAGATAAAATTAGAAATAAATATGTAACAAAAGAACGGACTTGAAAAATTAAACATTTTCGATTAATATATAAATACTTCAATGTATTGAATAATATCATTTATAGAAAATATAAAAAAATTTCAACAGTATACATACTTAGATATAGGCGATCATCTACTTTTGCTTCTCTATTTAAAGAGGCCCTCCCCACTTTGTTCACTCACTGGTCACATGAAGCTCATAATGATGATTAAGCCAAAGAAGAATGCATTGATAGTGTTGGCTGTCTTTATTTCTTCAGCATTGCTTGGTGTGCGTTCACAATTGGACACCAAATTAGTCCCGGCGATCATAACGTTCGGAGACTCGTCCGTCGATGTCGGGAACAACGACTACGTCAAGACGGTCTTCCGCGCCGACTTCCCGCCCTACGGCAGGGATTTCAAGAACCATCAGCCGACGGGGAGGTTCTGCAATGGGAAGCTCGCTACAGACATCACTGGCAAGTGTTTCAAGTTCAATCTAACCTTTTTTATTGCATGAAATTAGACTTAAAGGCCAGTCTGTGTTAGTTCTCATTCTTATTTTGCTCGAAAAGTTCCTTCTATTTAATTATTCTTGAGCATTTAAGTAAAATTTCTCGTTCCGCAGGATTTAGTAGAATTAGATTTATGTAAAAAGAAATTCTCTTTCTGTATCAGAGATACGAAACTGACATTTTTTTATTTTAATTTTCGCAGCTGAGAATCTTGGTTTCACGTCTTACCCACCGGCTTACCTGAGCCCACAGGCATCAGGGAAGAACCTCCTCATCGGCGCGAACTTTGCTTCAGCCGGTTCGGGCTACTGGGACAAAACTGCTGTGGCACTTGTAAGTGCCTCTTAACCATGGTGACATTTTAGGTGAACCAAATTATTTAGAATGTTATACTATATATTTAGTATTATTGGGAAATAAATAGCATATTATTATAATATATTATCTTAACAACCACATTTTCATTAGTCCATTTAGCTAGTGATTTTTAGAGCATCCCTAACTATGTTCTATGATAAATGTATTGAACACACGTGGTGCTGAGATGATGGTACTTCAAATGATAATTCTAAAATATGAATGCTGTAAACTCTTCAAATATAGATTTTTATTTTTTTATTTCATAAAATTTTATTATACAATTTTAATTCTTGTCATATTGGTACAATGGTACGGGTACCATGAAAAGAGATCATCAATCAGTTCAAAATGAAATAACTATTTAATATTTTTAACTTTTACATAAAACTAATATTCTTAAGAGATAATATCACTCATTCATACATATTTTTTCCATCAACTTTGATTAACTTCAATGGATATTTATTTGTGTCTAATTTATTATAATATTATAAAAAATAACAAAAATGTTTGTCGTAGAAATAAATAAAAAATTTGTAAATCCAATGGATATGAAAAGAGAGATTACACGTTGAAGTTGTTTTTAGATGGTATTCCAAATGCTTATGTGAGAGATGCTCTTAGTAAAAATATTGTAATATGAAGTCATTCATGATGTTCATTTACCGAACCTCCACCGCCATTTTTCACTGAGGAGTTCTGAGATCGAGTTTTATCCCATTTTATGAGTCTAATCATTGAAATGGGGGTGATTGGAATAGGATGTGATACCGTTATCACAGCAATTTGTGTACTACAAAGAGTATCAGTCGAAACTGGCGGCGGTGGCCGGAAGCGCCAAGGCTAAGTCCATCTTAAAGGAAGCAATATATTTGGTTGGATCTGGTAGCAGTGACTTTATCCAGAACTACTACATCAATCCCTTCCTCTACAAGGTCTACAGCCCAGATGAGTACTCCTCATTCTTAATTGGCTTCTTCACTAGCTTCATCAAGGTTGGTTCATGGGTTTCTCTCTCTCTTTGATATATATTGACTGCAAAGTTTTTTTTCTGTCATTTTTTTTCTGAAAAGATTAGACAAAATCAACCAAAATTTAATGCAATCTTTGTCAATGTAACTCTATTTACAGAACAATTTTTAAGAATTAGTTAGTTTGACCGGTTAAATTATAGATTTGTCTGTCTTACATTACATGGTCTGATTAACCCTTAGAACCTAGTTATGAACCTATAAACAAGAACTAATTAATAATTTAATATAAATTAACTATCGTTATGGCCATCGATCGCTTGAATCAGACCATTCTTAAACTATGTATGAAAAATCATGTCATTATTATAAATAATTTTATTTGATGTTATACAAATAGTTAAAGAGTATCTTATAGAAATATTTTCAAACTTTTCTGTTAACATTTATCACGTTAAGATGATCAGGATTCGATGTTGGTCAATTTTTTTTTTTTAAATTCTATGAACTGCTTAGTTTCTAAAACATTGATATGCTTCCGGGAACTATATATTTGGACTAATGATTAAAGTGAATACAGTAAATAATTTTTTTTGTCCATTGGACTCTCGCTTGATTTCAGTCATTACATTGAGCGCGTGAGTAAGATAGTGGGAAGAACACTTGATGATTAGAGCACTACAAAGGATTTTCAAAAGAATTTTTTGCCTTTTTTTTTTGTTTGTTTAATGAAAAGTATACAATATAATGTGATTTGGGGTTTGATGGAAGATAAATTAAATCCTCTTTTTAGAGAATAAAACAAAACTTTCATGTGGCATAAACTACCAATAGTGTTCATAAGGGTAACTCATATACTATATAGTTATGTCTTTTGTCATGAGTCATCATGATGAGAAGTAACTCATTTTTTTATTATTATTATTTTTTTTTTTGGGTAAAAGAAGTAACTCAATTTAGGACCATGTGTTGTGTATGTGGGACATCTCACTTCATAAAATTATATGTTAGATGCAATTAAATGTTTTTACTACATAAAAACAAAAAAATCACATGGGATGCATAATGGAAATTCATGTACAGTGCCCTAAAAGAGTGAGGAAAACATTGGGACTGGGACATAGGGTATACATATGATGGATATGTTAATTGACATGGCATGTTTGAGATTATGCATTCATTTTTTCCTTTTATATTTTATATCTAATGGTTTTTTTTTTTCTCCTGGGAATGCCTATTTTGACAGGTGTAGGCTGTATTTGGTTGCAAGATTGCAAGATTTTAGAAAAAAACTAGATTTAAAACTGTTTTTACAGGAAGTTGTCTCTATCCACAGCTTCTAGGAAACTCAGGTTTTAGACACTTTTTCATATGAATCTGTCTACAGTTTTTTGAGTCAATTTTTCTGTTTGAAAACGGGTTTAAAAAAAGTAGTTTCATGTAAACTCAAAAGTTGTCCAATCCGTTTTCAAAAGGACCATAGTCTCATTAGGTGAACGAGTTATATGATTTGTTAAATAAAACATAAAATTTGTTGCTTTATTCTTTTTTTCATTAATAGATGTAAAAAATTAATGAAAATATATATTATTTATTTATTTACATAAGTACATATTCCATTAAATAAAAACACATATATGCATTTAGAAAAAATAAAACCAATGGAGGTTGCACATGTCCTTAGTTTTGGACGTATTTCATAATTGTCCTCGATTTAAACCCCGTGTCTCAGATTACATAGAATAATAGATTTGAAATGTAAATAATATGTTCAACAAACAAACAATGGAATAGAAGCCTTTTCGACCTTCTCTATCCATCCCACTCAATGTTCTCCTTTCTATCTTTTATCTTTTCTTTGTATTTTCTCTATTCTCCCTTATTTCTATCATGTTCTATTTTAATATTTTAATTGAAATAGAAACGACTACATTCTCACTTAGAAAGAAAAAAATAAACAAAACAATGGACGTCGAATGCAGGATATGTATTCATTGGGAGCTCGGAGGTTCGGAGTGACATCTCTTCCCCCGCTGGGGTGCGTGCCGGCGGCGATCACGTTGTTCGGGGAAGGAAGCAACTCGTGCGTAAGCAGACTCAACATCGACGCCCAAGGCTTCAACAAGAAGCTCAACGCCACAGCAAACCAGCTCTCTAAGGAGCTCTCAGGCATCAAGCTCATCATCTTCGACATCTACACCCCTTTCTTGGACCTCGTCAACCATCCTTCCAATTATGGTACGCCTCTTAAGGATAATGTTATATACAATCATTTTTTTCAGTTTTAATTTTATTACACACAAATTTTAAATTTTTTAAAAGTAATATATCTCCTCCAATGAAGTGCATGCTCATTTATAGGATATGTAGTCGTTTATTTCGTTAACGTGAGTATGCGTTCTGGTGAAACGCATATAGGACTGAAATTGAGAGTGAAAAAAAAAAGTGTAACAACAATAGCTTTTTTTATGACTTGTCTTGACGTAGAGTTTTGTTACACTAAGCCACTAAGGGGGTCGGGTTAGGTCCAACGAGCATTGGACAATTTGATTGTCCAATGTGTTCATGATCTCCGATATATCTCATCACTTTGAGATACGTAATTTAATTAAATTATAAAAAAATAATGATTGTTATTTAGTTGAATATCTATCTCAAAGTGAGAAGATCGGACAATCATGAGTACCCTGATACTACACTAAAGAGATGACATAATTTTATGTGGTTTTCATTCTTTGTTATAAAAATCATAGTGTTTGGGGACAGATTTAACATTCTAAATTTAAACAACCAACTTTCAAAGTAGATAATAATAAAACGTATTGATTTTTATGAAAAAAAAATTGATTAAGAGTAACTTTTATTTAAAAAATATTGATTAAGACCAGTTTTTCTAAAAAATAGTCACAAATGACTTTATACATTTCATGTGATGATCTTTATATAAAGACATGTATGTCAGAGACTAAAAACGGGATTAAAGATAATGTTCAATGTAACTTTGTTTAGTTAGGCCAGGTATGTTCGTGCACAAAGGAAAGTGATGAAAAGTGAATGAAAGCAAATAAATAAATAAAATTATTTTGACCCTTCAAAAAAAATCTAGTGTTTGTGTTCCCTCGCTTATTTTGTCTTATTAAAAGAAAAAAAAATTATCCTCCTTATAGGTGAAAATTTAGGAGAAAGTAATAAAAAATAATTTTATCACTTTCCATCACATGCACAAATATCATGAAAATTGATTTAAAAAAAATATTTCATTTTCTATCATTTTTCCTTTTATCAAAATTCTCTTTTTTTTTTTCATTTACCCTTCAACATTATACACTATATAAAAAAATAGAAAAATTCAAATAACCCCCGTAAACTGCCCAAAATCCATATAACTCTTTGACTTCTCCTAAAGTCCATATGGCCCCCTAAAAACATATATGTAAATTCAAATAACCAGTGAGATAAACTTTCGTTGACAGGTGAGGAATATTCGCAGAATATTCTGTTTGATTAACCTTCATTGAAAGCACAGTATCTCAAAACCCCTTTACAATTTGTTAAAAATATTAAAAATCATATGTAAATGATGATTTTATCCTTCTGCATAGATTATAAAACCCCATCTGAAAATTCACACATTATTTTTCACATTTTCAACGCATTGCATTTGGTTTTTGATATCATATGATTTCTGTCATAGTTAAGAATATACACTTAATATTTTTCATTTGTCAACGAAAAAATAACTCAAGTGAATTACACGGATTATTCCAAAAAAAAAAAAATTCCTTATATAACACCACCACAATATATATAATATATATATATATATAACAATGGCACTTGTTGTTTAGGGTTCTTTGAATCGAGGAAGGGTTGCTGCGGGACGGGTATCGTGGAGACGGCGGTGCTTTGCAATCCACACTCACCGGGAACATGCAAGAATGCGAGTGCCTATGTGTTTTGGGATAGTGTTCATCCAACTGAAGCAGCCAATCAACTTCTGGCCAGCACTCTCTTAGTCCAAGGGATCAACCTCATCACCTAATCAATTCAGTTCATTATACCAATATTAATGCATCATCTCGATCTCTAGCTAATAAGTGTTTACGATGTGTTGTGTTAATTAGTCTTTGTGGCACTGTACTCTTGTATTTGTGTTGTATTTCAAAGAATTTGGAAACTGGGGTGATGAGACTTTTCTATGTTATGGTTGAGGGACAACCGGACAATCTCTAGACAGTTGTTGACATGGTTATAAAAGAGATTGAGTGTATATGAACACTCATGATTTTAACTCGAAGAGGAGCACTTGTGAATGTTATAACATTAACATAAAATCCAAGTTTGACATCTCATTATTGCCCATTTGCTGAGTAAGACAAAAATATGTGTTATTGTTCAATTTTCCTTGTTTGAAATCTATGTTCTTATGTTTCAATCATTAGAAATGTATGCTTTTTTGCTGAAGTCATTAGAAAAGCATGGTGTTTTTTGTTTGTCAAAACTTCTTGATCAGTACGTGCAACTTGATAAGTGGGCCTTCTATACAGCCATCCTGCAATTCAAGATTGTGCGTTTGGGTGTGCAAAAGGAAAACTCCGTGTTCAAAAAAGCGGGGACAGTAGAGAAGCATTGTTTTTGAAAAGTTTCAAACGCAAAATTTTTCTGCATTTAAACGTTGGTTTTAATGTTGAAATGCAGTTTACGCAGAGTTCTTACCGCAGAATCTGCCCTACCACGACCGAATCCAAACGAGGCCTAAGCATAATACATGTAGACATGAGATCAGGTTCAATTCATGTTGTTGCTCAATCTCAGGTCGGGCTAAAATTTATCAAGCGGAGGAGCTCAATTTGGAAGCATTTATATATAAAAAAAAAACTTTCTCATCAAAGTTGTTCTCAAATCTCAACCAATTTTTTTTATAAAAGTTAGTTCGTTGACATTTAAGTTAAAATTTTTTAACACATAAATCAAAATTCGAAACCAAAAGTTAAAAGTACACATGCTTGGAATCAATTATCTGAATACTGAGTTTGTAGAACAGGGCAGGGTTGAGAACATTTTGATTGAGCTCAACCTATGTTGTGCCCCTACATGCATGGTAGAGGCAAAGATGGCTGTTGAGTTAGAATTAATTTTAATAAACTAAGAATCAGTGAATCCAGCTACTTCATCTCGTTAGATTGATGGTGAAAATTAAAATTAAAACTACTAATTTGTAGGTTGATGCTTTAATTTACTTTCAAAAATTATAAATACTGTATTTCCAAACAAGGGAAGGTTTTGTCTAGTTGTGATTTTGCATGATCAGATAATCCATACTGGTTGTGAAACCTGAAAATGAGACCAAGGGAAAAGAACAAGTAGGGGGGCTGAAGCCAACAAAAATGAAAGAAGGATCTGAGTCATCATATTGGCATGTCCAAAAAGTCCGAGAAGATCCAATCTGCAAAAGAAAACATGAAGTTTTATAGTATTATCTGAGGTGAAGTTTTGAACCCCACTTGTTATTAAATCAATTCAATCAATTTTAATTTGTAAGTGATCCATAATTCAAAACAAACATCAGTCATCCAAGAACAATCACCCCAAATACAAAGGGAATAGATGAGATATTCCTTAATCTTTTGTATCTTTAGCATTTCATGCAAACCATTAGTGGTGGAAGTATTCGTTTCGTCGGTTTCGAAATATATACAGGCAATTAGACAATCTCTCAAACTTCAATTTTTTTTACAAAGTAGAAATTGGACTATTTCATGGGCATTTACTTGTTTTAATAACCAAACCGTTTATTGAACTGAAAAAATGAACGGGTTAAGGATCATAGATTCAACCGGAATTGAATTGCAACGTATATATGATATAATAATATATATTTACTATTACTAAATATAAAATATGACATATGTTAAAAAAAATTTTGCATAAGTCTTTAATTTAACATAAAACATGATTTTAGTATACAAAATATAAATGTTTTATTAGATTTCACATTTTAACAAATAATTAATCATAATTTTTATAAATAAAGAACCGTCGGTTTAATCAACCGACAACCAGTTCACAAAAACCGTTAATTCAACTGGTGAGTTGATTGGGTTTTACTAGTTCTTTATACTATGAGAATTAAGGGTAAAATGAACCGGAATTAAAAACAGATGAAGATTTAACCGGTTCAACTAGGCGGGTCGGATCAGATTTTAAAACACTGCTCCTCTATCCCTATAAATAGGACACTCTTCCCTCTAACTCCTCATCATCCTAACATAAGCCCTCAATTTCCAACATCACCTAGTGAGACAGGATAATTGTGTTTAATTACATCTAATGGAGATTGTCCAACACTTGCTCCCACTAACTCTAGTGTTGATTATCCTTTCTTCCTTCAAAGCCACGGCTGAAACTGGCACTGCTACTTATTATACCCCTCCATATGTCCGTAAGTGATTTACATTAATTAGTTCTATCCTTAGAAGCCATTTAGACCTTGAATTCTGATTCTATACTGATTGCCAGAATAGTTTTATGTTTATTTTATTCTATTATGGAATGGAAATTTGGTCCCAATGGATTCAAAATCAAGATAGGTGGAAAAATAGAGTGGAATCCTGATGAATTATCTTTTTAATTTATGACTATTATGATCCTAAACATACATTTTAGTGAAACTATTTCCGTTTTATATTGTGATTATACATGTAACTTTTTATATATGTTGTTATTAATTAACTAATTTTCTGTGTTAGTTTTATTCACTTTTCTATAATCGTGTTAATAGGTAGATAGTTTTCCAAGTATATATATGTACAACACTGCTAATAATTGTATTTTTTTTAATTTTTAAAGAAAATTCTTTCATCATTCTTAATGCTTGTCCTAAACACTCAAAAAGGAATCTGGGTAGGATTCTAATGATCAACCAAATAGTCTCATAGAATTTAGATTCTTGATAAAATTAACTAGTGATGATATTAATCCTAGTAAAAACATGTTCATTCTAAATAATGAATGAACTAAATGAGACTTTATATGCACTTTTGACGTCTGTTGGTTACTTGTTTTTCTTCCTCCTTTTTTATGACTAGTATGACCCTCAAGCATAATGATTATTCTCGTTTTTATGAATTGATTATGTATATGATTGTTTTATTCAATATTATTTGTTTACTATTAATTAACCAATTGGTTGAGTTAATATATTTTCACTTTTCTGTAATTTATAATTGTGATATAAAAGTTAGATTTTTTAAGCAAATATCCATCCAAAATATTGAATTTATAAGCACTTCTTTTTTCCCCATTCGATAGCCTCCGCTTGTAACGGATTCCAAAACGATGGGGTAATGATCGCGGCTGCTAGCGATGCATTTTGGAAGGGTGGGGGTGCATGTGGAAGTGTGTACAAAGTGACGTGCCTTGGTGCCACAAATGAGGGTGTCCCTCACCCTTGTAGGTAAGTCTGTCAATTATCTAAAAAAATATCCGATCCGAATCCGTATCCAAAAAATATCCGATATCCGTAAATGCAAAAAATATCCGATATACGGATATTTTTTTGGATATCCAATTCAGATACGGATATGGGTCCATCCAATCCGTATCCGTTCGATTGACATGTCTACTTGTAGGAGTTCCGCAACGGTCGTGGTCAGGATCGTGGATTATTGTCCATCCGGATGTCGGGGAACCATCGATTTATCTCAAGAAGCTTTTGCTCATATCGCTGATCCTGATGCGGGAAAGATAAGGATTGCTTATGACAGGTTATATAGTTTCTTTTCTGGTTGTTCTAGCTTTATATATTTATTATATAATTGGGGACTTTCATTTATTTTTATTTTTTGAAAAGAAAGGTAGACTTTTTATAATTTTTAGAAAAGAAAATTAATAAGATGGAAGAGTGAAAAATTTCTGGTAGCTTGCTTAGAATTAATTTCTTTTTTTTTCCCCAAATTTGAACAGAGCATAAAGACAATGGTGGATATACAGACAAGTGAGGTCTGGATCTCCAAGTAAGGATAGAGGGGCAGTGGAACAGCATGTCTTCTCGATGTGGATTGCATCTCATGTTTATGTGTGTTTGTGCTATGTGTGGGCTGTCTATTTATGCTTTATATTGCGAGTGCTTTATATGTTTGATGATGTTCTAAAACAACTCGTTTAATTAAGTTATTGTGAGTGTTCTGTAACTTGTTTAATTATGTTTGAATAAATATCCACACTTTGTAGTGTGTTGTGTGATTATTGTTGCTTTTCCAGTAATGTTGGTATATATATTAGTTTTATACATTTATATTAGTTTATACATTTATCCACGCTTGATTTAATCTGCTAGCATTTGAAAATGAGTTTGAACTCGTGTTGGATATTCTGCATTAGCATTGTACAAAAATTAAACTTTTTTCCAAGTACCCATAGCAATCTTAGCTTTTTACAAAAGTGAATAAATAATTTTCGATACATCCTTCTACAAATAATAATGAAGTACATACTTAATGAATTGAGTACATATTCTTTTATGATTTTCATAATATGATATACACACATGACCGAATATATACTACATAAGTCGATATCATATATTGCATTATATTAGTGACATGATAAGTGTAATCAGGGCAAGAAAAAAAAAGACTAAAGTGCACATTCGCCTAAAAAAAAAAAGAAAAAAGCAACCATGACTTGCAACAGATCTCAATCATATTCCTATATCATTTAGAAAAGAAATAGTATGCTATATATTATGCACATTGCCTCTCTAAATCATAATATAAAAATTATGTATTTATGTTAAAGATGGAACTGTTTTTTGCCTTGGACATCAGCATGAACTAAATGATGCTGATCTCAAGTGTAACTTCGACTTCTCACCGGAGTTCAAGGCTCTTGCATACTTCATCAACTGTAGCTTCTGATCAGTCATGTCTGGTTCATAATCAGAGTGGTTATGATGAGGCAGATCAATGAAGTGTTGGGCATCAGCTTCTAATGGTCTTGTTTCGTCTAAGCTTAAATTTCTCGGCCTACCAACATTGTTAATTTGATTTTCTGCCTCCATGAGAGCCATTAATGAACCATGTGATTCAAGGAAGGATTGGGTGCCTGTAAAGTGTTGATTGGAAACTGGAGTGTTTTCAGAAGAAACGCTATCATACGGGTAAGTCCTCATGTTATCAGAGGAACCAAAGGAAACAGAATTCCTTCTTCTATCCAATAAGGAAACTTTTCCCAAAACCAGCTTCTTAAGCTTGCTAAGGAATTTCGACTTGCCCGATGCGCCATTTCTTGAAGAGTTGTCAAACTCGCAGGATTCTGTGAGGGGGGAAGTTTGGGATGATGAACAATAATAATCTGAATTGAGATCCTCTGGGCTAAAGCTGACCTTGTTGTCATTAACCCCTGAATTTGCATACTCAATTATGAGCTGTTTGGCTTTCTCCTTTGACTTTGGGCTCATTGCCATGCTTAGGTCTCTTGCCATAGTCTTCCCAGGGGGGGCCTGGTAATTCCTGAGCTCGTATCGTAAGCACGCGTTGATCCACTTGAGGTATACAAGTTCTTCCACTTCTGTGCATCGCTCTATCCGGAGTCGCTCGATTTCCTTCCTCTGGTCATCTATTACATGTTTTAAATGATCGGTTTCCTCCAACACTTCTTGCTGAAACAGGTTTGATATTGTGTTAATTTCAGCAGAAAAAAATAGCAATACCAATGATTTCTACTCAATGAATAAGTTAAACAGATCTATATTTAGGGACAGTCCCAATCCCGCAAACAATCCGCATAAATAGTATAAATACCAACATGATGTATTGCATGGACCCATTGAATGAAAAACATAAAAAATTACTAACAGAATATATATCTCTTTTAAAGAGTTAATACCTCATTGCATAGTTATATATATGAACTGTCTGGGATAACAACGCACTTTTGAAAACAATGATTAACTTTAATATATTCAACTGGAGTCGTCCATGTACCAAACATAAGCTACCCTCAACCAGCTTTTGGAATTGATTATCTAAAATCTAAAATTTAAAGATGCCCTTTCGGAATTGATTATCTAAAAACTGATTTTACATAAATTATAAAACTTAAATTATAAATCCTTGTTGTCTTCAAACAAATCCATGTGCCAAACATATGCAACAACAAAGTAAAAAACACAAAAAAAGACAGCAAGAATATATAGCTTACCCCTGGAACTTTCTCTACAACAGATGAATCAACCATGCGCGCAGGCTCCAACTTCCTCTCTAGCTCTAATTTTTCACTAACCAACTCCATATTCACCCTTCGAAGCTCCTCATTCAAAATCTGCACCTCCTGATGATGATCGTTCTGTTCTTGCAATGTCGACGCCCTCTCCTGAAGCTCTTTGATCTGCTGTCTAATCTTCTGTTCTTTAACACACAAATTTCTCTTCAGTTGCCTAATCTTGGCCCTGGCAGACGTGAGCTCAGGCACGACACTAGTGTAGTCCAAAACCTGCGACTCGAGCCAGTTCTTGTCAGCTTCCAACGACTCGATCTTGAGTGCATATATCTTGACCTCCATTGAGCTTATCTTAATCTGGTTCTCGAGCTCTTTCACGATTGAGTCCTGCTCTTTGAACCCATAATACTCAAGAAGTCGCATTTCCAAGTCCTTTTCCCTCTCTTTGAGATCCTTCACAGTGTTCCTCAAATTCATAATCTCTTGCTCCATCCTTACCATCTTCGATTCTTCTTCGGTCCCTTTAAATCCTATCATCAACTCTCCATTGGTGACCGCATTGTTTTTACTTATATCATCATCGGTTTTATGTTCAACATCATTAACAACAACTTTTGGAAGTACATTTTGTCCCTGCCCAATTAAGCAAAAGTTAAGTCAACCCATATCCTATCTAGTACTCTTCAAATAATTCACAATTCTATTCTAATCTGATAAATAAAAAAATTCAAGTATGGAAGTGTGAATTTGTTACTTGAAACAGTACTAAAGAGAGTTGTATAGGATTTACTTGTCCAGACAATCTCAATGCATCAATATAGGGGGACACAGACTGTAACACACGAAGCTCTTCCTTGAGACCTTCCCCGAGATTCCTACTCCCTGAATTTGACATCCAAAACAATGAACAATTATGTTTTCAAAAAGATAATGTTAGGTACAGCACCAAATGCAGTCCGCACATGTTTTAATTTTTTAAAATTAGTTAACCTAGTCTAACGAGGAATATACTTGAATGAAAATATAAATCGCTCCATTTCAAATTGAAGTAACTTAATTTAACGATATATATCTCGCTAAATGGCTAACAATGTATATATGGGACTAATATGGGACTGCAAAAAATACTGTGTAATAGCACCCTTTTGAAGAAAAAAAATCAATAAAGAAGCGAAATCAAGCAGAGAAATTGGAGGGGTTAATACCTGGAGGAGGAAGGCAAAGAAATTGTGAGGATCTCTTGGCCCCAACCTGGGAATAGATATACCCAGCAATGGAGAAGGCCAAAGGTATCCCAAATTTCAAGAGGAGAGACTTCATCTCCCTCTTGTCCCCCACCAACACCTGATGCTGCCCCACCCATATATATACACATTTTTTTGTTTGTTTTTTAAATAACAAATCTCTCTTCTGATTTGTCACTTCAATTAAAAAGGTAGCGCACCATGTATAAAAATACCTTAATCTATCAGTCTATTCGAATCCAATTAATAAAACACAAACAAGCAAACCAACATGAAATCACATATGATGTAACATAAAACAATTATAGAAGTGCTTCATATATATATACCCTTCATCACCACCTTGGTCTCCTCTTCCTCCATTGGGTTGTTTCAGAAGAAAAACAATCGGCGGACGAACAAACCCAGCAACAAATATGGCCTTCAAAGGCTATATTATGTTAATTATTAACACTGACATCACTCATGTAGATGGATGTATTAATAAACACACAAATGGGCATGCCATGTTTTTATTCTTTGGTGGTTATAAAAATTTATAATAATGAAAGTCAGAAAGAAGGGTGTTCACGGAACCTTGTGTTATTAATTTCTGATGTTTCACGTTTGTGGTCACGGTGAATGAGTTGTGGAGAAAAGAAAATCAGATATTGGATTCAGAGAGAGAGAGAGAGAGAGAGAGATTAATGGCTCCTTTCATTACCTGGGAATGGGTTAGCTAGACAATCAAAGTATACCTTAATCGTCTGGACATATTAAAAGTCAATATGTATCATTAGAATTTTACAATAAAATTTAGTAAAAAATTTAAATAACTCCTATAAATTGTCTGAAATTCATATACATATATTCCGTTACTTTTTTTTTGAAATCTATAAAACCTTCTCAAAACATCTATGTAATAATGTAAATCTAAATAGCTCACTGAATTAAACTTTTGTTGACATATGATAAATATTATGCAAATATTTTATTTAATTAACCCTGGTTGAAAAACAGTTTATCAAAAACCTTTTACGATTGGTTAAAAATTCAAAAATATCTTTTATAAATGACGATTTTATTCTTTTAAATAGATTATAAAAATATAGAATCATCTCTAGAGTGAAATAGTTATAGATGATTTTTTGCACTTATAATACATTGCTGTGGTTTTTTTGTATACTATGTTTTTAAATAGATTAAATAAACAAAATATTCATGTAATATTACTGATCTGTCAGCAAAAATATCAGTGTCGTGCATTTCAACAGTTTCCCGGAGGTTATATGGATTTTTTTAAAAAAAAAAAAAGATAATAATAAAATATTTCAATCACTTCTCTCAGTACCCATGGTGACGTGAAATTACGCAGGTCTCACTTTACTTCTCACACATGTGTCCACGTGGCATGTAGTGAAACGAAGGGTTCTGATGTTCTGATGTGTCATTATTGACTAATAACTGAAATAAATGGAGAACTCGTGATAGGAGGGAGCATCAAATGGAGTACGTCAGTACATGGAGGGAAAAGATGATACAAAAACCATGGACTCGCGGTGGAAACTATCAAAATGGAGTTAATAAAATATATATTTTAATTAAAAAATACATATTGTTTTATTTTAAATTGAATAAATTTATTTTTAATAAATGTATAAAAAAAATTAATGAAGTATGTATATTTATATGTTTTATTGGATTTCTAACAAGGTATACAAGACTGTATTTTGAACTATAAAAAAAAACTGAGTGTAACAGCGCCCAAGGAAGATATGTCCAACCCCCTTTTCAATCCATTTTGCAATCCACACACTGTGTTTTTTTTTTAAATCATACTTCTATTGAAAAATATATTATATGAAATGAAATATATATTGAAATATACTAGTGTATTTTTTCTCTTTGAAAAAATTAAAAAAAAATTTACTCCACGCACTAAGATAAAACCTCATATACTAGGATAAGCGCAGTGTGTGTGTGTCTGTCTATATATATATATTACATTATTATAGAGTATAAGGCTACAAAAGAGACTGTGTGACGCTCTACTATTATTTGTAAAAATACTCGAATACTTTATTTGTTAAAATAATCCTATTAAAAAATATTTAAATAGTACATTAATATACATTTTAAATTGTTTGACAAATTCCTTTCAAAAAAGCATTCATGCACAACTTAAAATAATGATTTAGGTTAAGAATAAATTTTCATAAATTCTTAAGAATAAAAACGTGTAAAAGCGTTGCAAACAAAGTTGAAAACTTCAAAAATACTCATGGTTAGTAACATAGATAAAGTATATTAAGATTAAAAAAAATTTCATAGTTTTTACAATTTAATTTAATATTTAATTAATTAATTTGCTTGATTTCATCGTAACTACGTGTGAAAAAGATTAATTATTTCTCAACATGAAATACCACAGGTCCACATGTGCACATGATCATAAGACTATACACTCCGCAAGTACTGCATTTGGATGATACATGCCACATATGTAATATAATGTGCACCCTAATTTGACAAGAAGGGGTTAATATTTTAAAGATAAATTATTCTAATTTTAAAAGAGATAAAATCTATCAATTTTATCCATATTTACATTTATCAAAATTGAGACAAAAAGAGGAGATAAATATTATTCTAACCTTCCAATAGAACAAACAAATCTCAATTTTCATTTCAAAATCGAAACAATTATCCACACTTTATCTCAATTTTTTTTTATACCAAACAAGATAAGTTATCCTCCCCACTTATTCCCACAATCATCCCCTTATTCCACCACTCATCTCCTTATCAAACAAGCGCTAGGCCTCACATTGGCAGCAGCCGCACTTAAAACACTGTAAAAAAATAATAACTAATAATATAAGTCACTAATATTACACTACATCATGAGAAGAAACAGAATCAGCACATAATGTATCTTATTCCAACCCTTTCAGCAAGAAGATAACAGACCAGAAACTGCCACAAGAGAAGGCAGGTTTTCCTCTACCAACCTGGGCAGCCAGGACAACTCACTTGCCAAAAAAATCAAATAAAATTCTCTCAAAATAACCCCTAACTATTCCAGGAATTATAGAGCATCTCCTAACTTAAGATGCTTCTGTACAATTATACCCTGGTTTGGTGGTACAATAAGATAAAATAAAAAAATGCTTGTTGGACAACTCACCTGAAACATAGACATGGCAGAGACCTGGCTAAAAACAAGCAGGGAAGTGCCATAGCCACACTTGAGGGCTCTCGCGTTCCAATAATAATTTGCATGATAAACTGGGTGTGTGTTATGGAGACATGGGATCAGTTGATGGAACCATCTGCATTTCTGTTTGTTCGCCGATGGGTTTCCTCGAGTACATACCTGAATCACCTGTGCAGTGATAGAAATATGACATATAAGGACGCAATGAAATAGATGTAGTTGATCACAGTTGTATTTTGTTCAGGTTGTGTCAGATATAGTACCAAATATGGAATCAATTGATGGCCGCTTCGGTGACACACTCCTCTTTATATCTGGAAAATTGTTGAGGGAAAGAATATTCAACTCTCAACATACAAGCATGAATCTACTCCAATGTATTGGAAAACCCCATTCAATTAGCAGAGATTATTTGTTTGAGCCCCAAGATTTTTTTATTTTAATCTTTGCGTGTTTTCTTGTCCCCAAGATTCAATTATGAATTTTAGTTTCCACACTATCTGGATGCAATTTTCTTCTAAGTTGTGGACAAGATTCATGCATGAATCTGCTGCTCACATATGTGGGCAGTTCCAATTTTATTTTCCACGCTATCCAGACGTGATTTTATTCAATGTGGACTAGATCCATGCAAAAACTGCTCCTCACATACATAGGGCGGTCCAGTTCAATAAAAAAAATTTAAGAAAAAAAAGATGTGGGGGTTCCAGTTAAAAAAGACGTATACATTCCTCTCGTGCAATAAAAAAAAAACTAGCATTTTCCTTCATACGGAACGTGCAGACATGAACACGATAAATGCATGTCGCACATAAACATGCATTGGCATTGTGAGACAACATAAAACAACGTCACACCATGAAATCTGTTTGGGCTGCGACTATTCATCTAAAAACTCACTTCAGCAAACCGTGGCAGAGAATGGATATTCTACAAAATTACAGAATTGACGACCTATTCTTTTTTTCTGCACTGGTATGGTTAAGGACTGTAAAGCTACAATTAGATATTTGAACATATCTAGTTAGATGTAAGATAAATATTTGAAACAGTCAAACGAAATAATTCTATGCACAGAAATATATATGTGTTCAAATAAGCAGAATGCCCTATAGAAAGTCATTTACCTACCATAAGGTTGACGTAATGCTTTGACAGCATCAAAATTCTTGTACGTATACCCAACAAAACTTATATCTTTGGGAGTTGTCTGCATGAGGTTATATAAACAATTAATCAGAACATACATTGATCAACCCAAACTGATCGCATCTAGAACTTAATAGACATTGAGTGCAGTCCCATATATCTCCAACGAGGTAAGTAGCTCATTAAATAAAGCATGTATATTTTTACGTCTTCTATAACTGGGTCCATACAATTCATTGAATTATATACTTCCTTTTTATGAAAGCATAAGCTTTGTTACATGAAGAATACATCTTTATAAATAAATAAATAAAAATCAAAGCTTGTGAGGACTCCATGTGGGGCCACACGTAGGACTGCCCTCACAATTTCCATAAAATAATTTGAGCTGAGATTCCAAATTCATTAAACAACAAGCATAATTCATGAATGGTCACTGTGGCCCAGGTGCCAAGTACACATGCAATGTCTACATCTTCAGACTAATGACAACTCTTGAATAATAATTATATGCATCCAGCAACATAATATGATAGTACTGATTGAGGGGCATTGCATTCTCTGAAGTCCTATATTCCGTAAACTGGATAGATGACATTTAATGAAGGTGGGAATAAACTGTAGAGTCAAGTATGGAATAACCCATCTAAGTTATTGAGATTTTTTGGAAGAAAAAATAAATAAATAAATAAAGCGTGGGCATATTCAACATACTGATTAGCAAATAGTGAAGAACATGAATAATCTAAGAATATGAACAGAATCAAGTCCAAGAGAAGAAGAAAAAAATATGAATTGGGGTGTCAGAGTTAAAAAGAATCCAAAAAGAAACTGTATATAGGACTTGATGCCTGCTTGATGCGGATTGAACTTCAATGAAAAGACTGAAAAGAACAGCCAGTATGAGACAGAGAAAGTGGACACCAAAACGAGAAAATATCGAAAAAGAGGAATAACAGCTGCATTATAGAAAAATCTCAAGCAGAAGCATTACGGGTGCTTCAGTCACTAAAGACAGTCTAGAATTTGAAGAGTATAGTAATGTTAAAAGAATATACTGTGCAGTCAAGCATGGAATAACCCATCTAAGCTATTGAGTTTTTTTTTTTTTTTGAAGAAAAAAACCAAAAATAAAGCTCAGACATATTCATTTTGCAGTTCAAGACCATGTTCGAGGCAAATATCTTGTTCATAGTAACAATTTACAAATAAATAACAGGAGTTTAAAATATGACAGCGATATAATCGCCCATTTATGTAGTTATTTGAATACCTTTCTTGAAGGTCCTGAGCCCATCCTTGCAGGCGGAGGAGGATTCAACTACATGCAAACAATAAATATGAAGTTCCATCAGTTGCTAATTAACATAAAACACCATGCTCCATCACACAAAACAACTGAATAGTTCATACATGGTAGAGGGCATCATAAATGTTTAAGAAACATTCTAAGTTCTAACTATTGCAATTGTCTACAATGTGCATATTTGGTTTGCCTCCCCAAACGCCACGTGATATGAAATTCGCAAAGACATTACATAAAAGTAATTCGAAGAAAGAAAAACAAAATAATTATCAGCCAAAAACGAATTTAGAAAGGACTACAGAATTATTAAGAGAATACTCGAATGAATTTGTTCTGTGAAACATTATTTACATTTTCTTTTAATAGATGATTTTTCAACTTGTATAAGAATGCAAGAGCATATGTGATAATTATGCAAAAATGATATTATGTGACAAGTACAATGGAAAACTCAAACCAGATAGTAATAAGAAGAAATATTTCACAAAGCATTCATCTCATGAACTAAAACAATAAATGTAACAAAGGGGTAAGATAAAGATTATAAAAAAAAACAGAGACTGCTGTACGATTAAGTGTAACAGAATGATTGAAAAATAAAGCTGAGACAGGAACATACTTCGTCAAACTTGAGAAAATTCTGTGTATCTAATTCATCATTGACTTCAGGCTTAAACGCTGCATCCATTTCATAAAGTTTATCCCATACAACATTTCTAAACCAAGGGTGAGCCTGAAAATCAAGATTCAAATGACTTGACAAAATATTTAAGCATAACAAATGTACCAAATAAAGCACTACTTAATGCAATACTTTAATCTGCACTGCTCCTCCAGTTCCTAGCCTGTGCTCAACATCACACAGCAAACGACAAATAAGATCTTTAGCCTCAGGTGTCAATCTTGCTTCTTCCGGAAACTTTAAATGATTTCTCCAATGCACAATCTGAAGAAATCAATCAAAATGATGTAAAGAAAATGCTCACTCAGAGAAAATTATTTTTTTTAAAAAAGGCGCATGTTGGTCAATGATGTATAGCATGCAAAGGTACAATTCACCTATTATATTTCTCGCATCTAGTAATCATAACAACCTTTATTATAACTTAGTATTTTATCAACAAAAAAAGTGCTTGTTTAACATTCATATGATATTTTAGTTCTACATTTCAATTTACGCCTTGCATTAATTTCTTTCCTTTCTCAGTCCAGACCATGCATATTAAACTTCAATCTTATTTCTAACTTGTCTTTTTAGGCTTGGACCTATAGCTCAATGGTTAACAAAATTTGCAACCATAAGTTTTCGAGATCAAGTCCCACCACTTACCGAACCCCAAAATTAAATAAGAAAAAAAAATGTTGTTCTTCCTTTCATACAACTACACAAAATTACAAATGAACTACCAATTTGAAGAAAGAAACTAGTACTTAAGAGTGGAATACCAAGAGGAGAAGGTAAATCAACTGTGTAGAACATATTTGTTAATTTCACCTTTCTACATGTGGTTATTGGGTCATCAGAATAGAATGGTGGATAACCGACAAGCATCTCATACAGAATAGCACCCAGTGACCACCTGCAAGAGACCCATAAAAATAAGAAACTCCAGAATGCATGGAAGTGTAGCACACAATTTTTAAAAAGAATATATATTATTTGTTCTATTTTCAGCACGAACAAAACCTCAAGTGAGAAACATGGATAATACTCTTAAGCATCCTAAAATGCTCTCCCAAACATTCTCCAGATATCATACTATTCTTTGGAAGAGTATTTTTCATTTCTGGCTAGCCATATAAGCACTTCACATGATGGATCATGGACTAAAACTCCACTTGACTTATTTCTTTTTTCTCTCATCACATGATGACAGAATGAGCAAGATTTGGATTTTTCAGCAACGTTAGACATTCTATTAAAGTATACTCTGATACATCTTGTTCATCGCTAGGTATTATTATGAGAACCCCAATTGGATCTCTTTTAAACAGAGTGAAGTTCCTTTCCAAACCAGGGAGAAACATTTGGTAAGATAATAAAAGATGATGTGAATAAACCCAAGGTCCAGAGTGTTTTTGGGTGTTTCAAATTTACGATATCTAGGTTTTCAAGTAACCAGCACTCCAGCAGGATGCAATGCCTAAAACCAGATAAGACATTGGCAACACAAAGAATAAAGGAATTTGCAGATGAATATGTGTATAAACCAATAGCAATATAATAGGTCACATGCTCGAAATGCATTATGAGAGGCTCCTACTTACAAGCCAAGCCTGACTGAAAATTTAATATACTGCTTTCTACAGCATAATGCAAGACATTTCATATATCACATGAAATGCCAAAAGACAAACTTTGTAAAACTTCATTACTTAATTCATATCTCAGTTAATTTCTTGGTTACGGGGGAGAACAAAATAACACCAGCACAAAACTAAAATATAACATACCAATCACATTCCATGCCATAACCTTTCTTTAATAACACTTCCGGAGCAATATAATCTGGTGTCCCAACTTGGGAAAATGCCTGTGAAATGGAGGTTTAGAAACTTGAGTAAATGAACAAAATCCATAATTGAAATTAAAGGAAAGAGTACAACGGTAAACCATGACAGATATAAGAGAGACATAGATCACATTCAGGGCTCATAAGTCGTAATTATTTCAAAAAATTGTAGGCTTCTATGCTTTTAAACAATCCATCCATAGTTTGAAATGGAGAACAGGAAAAGTAATATCTAGTAAAGTCCGACTGTAAAATAAATTTTTAAGATGACCACAAGTCTCCAAGAATGAAGTTCGCTCTTGGATGGCCACTGCATGAGTTTTTAGATCATATAATCATATACTTTTACTTGAAAACATAAAGAACATGAATATTTTGAAAAGCTCATGTCATGAAAGGCTCCTAACTCTGATCTATATAAAGAGTTCAACACTGTAAATGTTTTACAGCAGACGGGACATGAAAAGAATCAAAAGATACATGGTGAACATCTACAGTAAATGTAAAATAATAAATGGTGTCATTATAAATGCAAAACAATAAAGGATGAATCATATAACGCACCAATTTCCTCCTGTTCATCTGCCAATGCTGAAGTTGTTCATGAGGACTTTTCCATCGGCTTCCATTCATAGTATCAGAAAAGCCACCATCAATATCCATTGATTCCCTCAAGTTCTCCTCACCCATGGGTTCATTTTCATTTAAAACAGAGAGGGTTGCACAGTCAAGAGGCTTGCAAAGGCCAAAGTCTGAAAGCTTCATGTGACCATTTTTGTCCAAGAGAAGATTGTCAGGCTTGATATCCCTGTAAAGAAATGATTCTGCTCATAAAATACAGGATGACAGCTATGGCATCTAAAACTAGTCAACTAGGTTTCATTTTCTCTTTAGGTTTCTGTACATATAATATATATTGATGATGGTTATCATCACCAACTACTAACCTGTGAATGTAGTTATGTTTGTGGATGGACTCTATGGCCAGGACACTTTGGGCAATGTAAAATCTAGCTACATTTTCGGTCAAGGTCTCCTCCCGTATAAGTAGGGTCATCATGTCACCTCCAGGAAGATATTCCATAACCAGATACAGGTATTCAGCATCTTGGAAAGAATAGTAAAGCTTCACAATGCAATGGCTGGCAACTTCAGCTAGCAAATTCCTTTCAGCCCTAACATGTTCAACCTACATTACAAAATTAAACTGGTTTACCATGAAAAAGCAGATAATATGAAAAGCATGATACAGGTACAAGAACTACAATATTCAATTTTAGAAAAATCTTAAATTGTAGATCAGCAAAAATAAAATATTAATAGTGCAAGAATCAACAAGATGATCGCTTATTGTTAACAACCATCTGCTGCATGTGGTGAGTAAGCACAAGGGTACAATCATCATACATGTTTATGGAAAAACAACAGTTTAAATGGCATAACATGTCCTCTTATAAGTTTATTATAAACATGGTAGAATTCCAGAACCCAACAAATAAGGTTTGTTGACTAGTGAAAGAAACAGCAGTTCACATGCACCGCCATGGATACAAGCACATCAAGGATACCGAAAAAATTGTATTACAGACCACAAGCTTTACAGTCTGTATTGGCCATTACAGATATGTGTTTGGTGTTGGCATCACATAATTGAGATGGCGGAGAAGCATGGTTTGGAGGGGCGCTGCCCAGCCTGCCAGTCACCTTACGATAAAGATAGGATTGTTGGTGGAACTGCCAGCTGTGAAATGTCGGTTTTCTGGTGCTTCTGTTATCACTTTCTTTTTATTGTGCTGTTCTGTTGATCTGCTTTATGAACTTATTTTTGATAGATTGGTGGCTGAAAACAATGTGGAGAAAAAGCAAAAGTCACAGAGGGTGAAGCCGAAGCCAATGTCGGCTGAGGGTCGGAAGCAGCTTAGCAGCCTAAGAGTTATTAGGCGCAACCTTGTGTACATAATTGGGATGCCTATGAATCTAGCAGATGAAATTGTAAGTGTTGTTTACAATACTTTGAAATTTCACCTTTTTCCTCTACTTTATTGGAAATTTAAAATCTTGGTAGATAAACAATAAAGATTTGAGAAAAAGGTAGAAATTGTACTACAATATAAATCGAATCAATTACAAAGTCTAAGATGTGGTAGATAAAGGATCAAGAAGACAAGGGATAAAAAGCAAAAAAAAAAAGTGAACTCCATTATTGCACTGCCCCTGGTAGAAGAGTAGCTACCACCCCACTGTCCCCACAACAATCAAAAAGAAAATATCCCGCGCGTTAGCCTGCAATACAAAGCCTTCTCCTCCCCCCAAGCAACCAATGTGATTGGTGTCATTTATGAAGTGTCCCATTCATTAAAGATTTTATCCCACAAACTTTTTTTTGAAAAAACGATAGGCATCCTACGTCAAATTTATTAAAATGAAATACAAAAACAATAACCAAAGCCACACAACCCCTAAAAACAACAAAAAAAAAAAACATTCAAGGTTAGGTCACAATAGAAGAGTTATCTACCAGAACCTCAACCCCCAAAAAAATATTTCCCTAAATTTACTCTCAATCAAGATACACCCCCCCACCCCCAAATACATCATATGGTTGGCTCCCGCACAAAATCTGCCTCGATCCTTAATGGATACAATGAAGGTCTCCCAAATATTCTCCACATAACACACTGCCCCTTTGAAGATGACCTCATTGCTTGTTAACCAAAGGGCCCACACCATGGCCTACACAAAAGACAGTGACCTTCACACTTCTATCTCCCCTTGCTCTCAGCCTCCTCACCATCCACATCCCCTGGAAAGTGGTGAAGTAATTCCATCCAGATTTGCCGAATCACCAGCAATGAAGAGATACTCAATCAATTAGATATGACATAGTTACTTCATATACCAGGAAAACAAAAACAGATTGACAAACCTGCTTTGGAATCATTCACCAAGAAGCATTTCTTCCAAAAAAGTAGAAAATTGAAAATTCATGCATTCGAACAATAGATTCTTTAAAAACAGCATATATAACTCTATAACAATCTTTACTCTAGAAGGTTGGAAGAGTCACTTTCTCAGTTTTGGGGGTCAGATTACTTTACTTTAGGCAGTGCTTTCCAACCTCCCAATGTATTTCCTTGCTCTTTTCAAGATTCCAAAAAGGATCTAGTGCATGGATGGGATCCAAAGACGCTGCCTGTGGAGCGGTGCTAGGGAGGCCAGGAGCAGGGTTCATTTGGTGAATTGGGACGTGGTCTGCAGCAATAAAAGGGCAGGTGGGGCAGGCATCATGAATCTTGAGAAACAAATCTTTGTTAGGTAAGTGGTTATGGAAGTGGTTGTTGATTCAAATCTTCTTTGGTGCAGGGTACTTAGGGATAGGTATATTAGCAGGGAGTTCCCGCAGGTCAGATTTCCTCAGATGTCGAACTTATTGCCCACTCTGTGGAAAGGCATCCTTGCAGGTGTGGTGGAGTTTCTGGGGCGATTCGTTGGGATTTAGGGGCAGGTGACTATTCGTTTTTGGCATGATGTTTGACTTGGTGATTTTTCGGTCAGAGATAGATTCCTGAGGATCTACGACGTCACGGTAAATAATGAAGGGTTGGTGGAGCAGTTTTGGTCTGAGAGAGGGGAGACAGGGTACTGGGAGATCCAGGTCAAGGAAAAAACCTCAATGACATTGAAATAGATACCTGTCTAGAGATTCTGGAGGCATTACAGGGAAGGTATGTGTACCCTGGTGTGAAGGATTATGTCGAATGGAAGCCCAAACCCAATGAGGGGTTTTTGGGGGCATGGTTGCTATGAATGGTTGAGGGAGAGCCAGCCCCTTGCGGTCACGGCCCAAAAGCACAAGGAGGTGTAGGGGTTTAAGATCCCTCTGAAAGTCAAAGCTTTATTGTGGACAGTTTACCGGTGCAAGATCCTGATCAAGTTCTACAGAGCCCGATGGGTTCTGGAGGCAGATGTACTGTGTGTGTTATGTAGGGTGAAGGAGGAAACTGCGGAGCATCTGATGATTTCTGTTGGTGAGGCTTGTTTGGGCATCACTGAGCTCAGTTACGAACTTGGATTATAGGTTCTGAAATCTAGAGGCAACATGTAGAGCAGGGAAGAGGTTGAGGAGGCCTGGGGATAGAAGCATTTGGGCGAAGATATTTTAAGTTGTTTGTCCCTGCGGTGGTGTGGTCTATTTGGCTTGCCCGTAACCATTGTTTGTTTAAAGGAGGCACTCTTTATGCGGAGAATATGTAGGAGTCGGTGGTTAGATGTATTATGGACTGAGGGAGATATTGTGTTGGTGCAAGGTCCATCTCGTTAGTGGAAGGCCTCCTTCAGGTTGAGGAGTAGGTTGTGGCATTTTCCTTGCTTGGCCCCTTTGTAGAGCTTTCTTCTACTGGGGCCTCTCAAGGTCTTTGGCTTTTGTCTGTTTCGATCTTTTACCTATTCCTGTACTCCCTTTATGGGGCTCCCTTCCTTATTTTTAATGATATGAGGGTGTCTGCCTACCGTGTTGTTCAAAAAAAAAAAAAAAAATCACTCTATTATTTTCGCAATCGAAAGAGTTATACAAAACTCATAACCCCCATTTGGGGTGCAACATATCCTTATTTGGGATAGATTGGTATTCTATGATAGATAGCTATCGGGACAGTTTCCATTCGGTTGCACTTTTTTTTGACATCTTACTTTTGTCTTGAATAATTTTTTGGGTTGCATAAGACAATGACAGGCTATTCAGCCCCTCTTTGGAATTATTATCAAGGTTGTACTAATTTAACCAAGCATGGTAATAGGGTTTATTCTTCCTCCCAAATGGATTTTTTTTTGCTATTATTGCCTATCTGATCCTTATTACACACTCCAAACAGGGACATAAGATATAATCAGAGGTCCTCTCTGTATCATTGAGGTGTCAAAGGCCCTCTTCTCTATTTAATTTGGAGTTTAAATCCAAACTCCTCGATCCCAAATACAGTTTTTTTAACCATTTGAGCTATGGATCTAAACACATAGTCCAAGCCATTACAGCAAAAACCACACATTGAAAGGAAGATTTTGTTAAATCTATGGAAGAACAAAAAGGCATTTCTGTTCCATTGGAAATTATCCTATACAATAAATTTTTAAAACAGATGAATGACAATAACATAAAAACTGAGAAACTAAATGACTCATAAGTAGACATCAAATATTGGATTCTACCTGTCCCCTGCTAAGCATTTCTGATTTCTTCAGCTTTTTCATTGCATAGATGTTGCCGGAAGTCTTCTCTCGACACAACCTCACCTGTAGCAGTAGGAAGTACCCCAGATTCAACATGCAATAAGGCACACAAATAGTTCAAATAATGCTACAAGAGGCTGAAGATATAAGTTCCTTATACAGCCTAAATAACATTGTTGTAAAAATTTACCACAAACTGAAATGTTAATAGGTTTTGAATTTCTGTCTTCATTAGGAACAGAACAAAAATGCTATTAAAATTTCACTTTTTAAATGTCTATTCAAGATCATGAAGCCCAGTGTTGAAAAAGACTGTAGGCTAGACCGTTAGACAGTTTTGGTTGATGTTAGGTAAGGCCACAGGACTCAATTATAACTTTGATGACCTGGAGAACATGTGGAAGCAGGGAGAAAACTGAAAATCAATGTAACAGAAGCAAAAAGGCAAAGATATTGCAATCATATATTCCAGTCGAGGCATGGGCCATTTGATTGACGCGGAAACAGGTCTTGTTTATGGTTACAGAACGAGTAGAGAACATATGGGAAGCTTCAGAAAAATTCATAAAGAACTGGGGGTGTGCATTGGGGGTGGGGGTGGGATATAGAGTGGAGTTCACAAAAGGCAATATTGTGATAGAGGAGTTAGGATGGGCCTGTCGAGAGCTGTGGCGTTGTCTCTTCTATTGCCTTGTTTCTCCGATGTTTGTTTTGTTTTGCTTTTGCTGACATTGATTGTACCATTTTGCCTGCCACAGTAATAAAATGTCCATCTCTTCTTTAAAAAAATATGCTGGTGGCGATGGTGAATGGAGAGATCATTAAAGCCTACTAAAGGATTCGAAGAATCTGAAAGAAGTATTGTTATTTATTGTATGCTTTGCATAGCAACTAAAAGATGCAAGAAATATTTGTTAAGCAAGACCAGTTTGTCCAATGTTCATATATATAACATTTGTATAAAACTGCATGTTAAAACACTTTTTTTCTGAAGGAAAAGTGGTGTCAGCTTTCATTACCAAAAGGATGACATTAAGCGAAATAAGAATGAAAGAAATATTACATTATGATCTGAACTGTCAAATATATATCAGGCAATCCCTCAGCAGAACCGTTGACAAACATATACAAGTTGCAAGTCAGTGTTATAAAATCATGACCAGAAAAATTGCCAAACCACTGAAAATACACCATGCATGTGCGCACCTCTCCAAAAGCTCCTCTACCAATGATGGTTAGGAGGTCAAAATCATCCGCACATATCTTATGTCTTTTAAGACGCATAAATTCAGTTTCCTTCCGCTCAAGATCCTTGATCAAGTTTATCTGTTCCTCCTCAGACACACTGGAAGAAGCCAGCCTTCTCTCTAAAACCCAGCGTCTGGTCACAAAAAAGGGATTAAAACTTATCAAACATAATGACTAGATTGCAAAATGTGCTCCCAATAATATAATTGCTCCTATTTTATCGTTAAAAAAAAGTCACAGATTGTGATCCCTGCAAGTTGGATGATGAGAAATGAGGTAACATTCAGGAGGAGTCGGCTGTCTTTTGAAATTTTTAATGAGAATCCGTCACCAGGTTCAATCAGGATTGTAGTTGTAACCGCACTGAGGCTCATTGGTGGCATTTAACATTGAGGAAAAACTCCCAAAATGAATTGCAGTAGTGAGTCTACCTTTTTTCAAAAAAAAAAAAAAAAAAGAACAGTGAGGAAAAACGTGTCATGGACTTTTCTCTGTACTTTGATTTTCTTCATTCTTTTGGGTTTTGGGTCAGATTTTTTTTTACTGTATTAGTCAGCAGGTCCCTCACCTGCAGGCCCTCTGTATTTGGAGTTTACCATAGATTCATAATAATTATGGTGCAAAACTTCCACCTTTCATTAACAAAAAAAGTGAGACTGATATAAAGGATATATCTTTCAGAAAATGCAGGAACGTCAATAAAATGCCTTAAAAAACAAAATATAAAGTGAAATCAGCCTAAGCATGCACAAATCTGTGATAAAGAAACCCTGATATGGTACCTGTACAAACAGATTGATTCTCTAAAGGCATCTCTAACAAGTTAAAGCAGCAGATAACTTTGCAGTTAAATGGCACTGGAGAAGTTCAGAGCACTAGAGTCTCTAATCTTCAAAACCCTGGGTATCTTTACAAAACTAATGCAATGAGTATGCTTAAAAATCCCATATGTAGGCTGTTAATTTTTTAACCCACCGGGGTCCTGGTGAGTTGGCTAGCACCATGGGTTTGCTCCCCATTGGCGCGTGTTCGACTCCCACCCTCGACTTACCCAGGTGTCCGTAGGGAAACTTCCGAGTGGGTCAGTGAGCATGTTCAACAGCCCAAAGATATGAAACACTTACCCCATCTATTCCACACACATTTTGGCTTCCCACATTCTTCCACATAATATACCACAAAAATTCATATAATCCACCAAAACAAACAAAATTACAGCCCATTTACATACGAAATGATTCGAATTTGCATTGCATAAACCCGCACATCACAACAACAATAACACGCATCAAAGATCAAAGCATGGGATAAAGAACCCGGAAAGCGAATCGGGCCCGGATTATGGGGGATCTACATGCAATCATTCCCAAATTAGAATCTCAAAATCGACAACAAAAAAAAAATCACCTCTCCTTGCGTTCCTTGAGATTCTTCATCTGAGACCTGTAGTGATTCTCGATGAACTGCTTCGCGATCGCCACCTTCTCCATTGTAACGCTCGAACCCGTGCTCTCCTCCTTGACCTCCGCCCCCTCCTCCACCCGATCCATCTCCATCATCTCTCTCTCTCTCTCTCTCTCTCTCTGTGAATTTGTTATTATAAAAATCTGTCAATACAACACAGTACAGGTTAAACAGCTACAGTTGGATTTTTTTTTTTTTTCTAAAATCACATTATAATTTACAGCTGTATGGTCTGTATTGTATTTGTATTCCACTCTCTCGCTGTACAGTTTTTTTTTTTTTTAATAATAACATTAAAATTTACAGGCAGGATTGGAAGACCGAAGACCGACAGAGATCGCACACGATGACGTGGAAATGGAAGGAAAATTCGGGGTCTGCGAGCCTGGCCTGTGGTGGTTTCAGGCAAATTTAGGAAAAAAACATTGGTTCTGTTGTTTTATCTGACCTTGGAAGTAGTTTAGAAGTAATTTAATAACACACTCAATTTTTAATGATTTTTTTAACAGATAAATTTAAG
The DNA here is from genome assembly GCA_030737835.1 of Acorus gramineus. NCBI lineage: Eukaryota > Viridiplantae > Streptophyta > Magnoliopsida > Acorales > Acoraceae > Acorus > Acorus gramineus. The sequence goes on along the minus strand of CM060854.1, from coordinate 8,294,825 downwards.
AAGTGGATTTTTGCTTATAGATATTTCGATTAAAAATCATTATATGCGAAAATATATGAGTGCAGATGTACATTTTCATCACATGTTATCTTTAAACGTGATTAGAGTAATCATGGCGTGTAAAAAGACAAGAATGCTTTTTACTTTTCCGTCTTCTTCACTTTCAACTTCTCTTTCATTGACAACATGTTTACCATCATCGCTTTTATTTTCACATTTATCGACTAATCAAACATGTGGATTTGTTTTTTCAACTCAAATGCACTATGATGCATGTCCTTAACTCATGCCAAGAAATCGCAATCTCAAATTCTTTGAACATAAATAATTGTTTATGCATTTAATCAAACACTTGACATACATATGCACAATCTCTACTTAACAAGCACTTGAAGCTCATTATTAACCTCTAACGTACACACTTGCTGATCTTCTTTCTCTTGCTTATTTCTTTAACAGACATCCAGACCACAAAAGTAAAGGGGTTTGTCAGCCATCCACAGTTGAAGATGATCTGGATGATCAAGTGTTCATGAATAGGGTTGGTTTGAAACAATGGTTTGAAGAGGATCAAAGATCAAATTTTTTTTGTTGGCTAATAATTGTAGAGTTCAAGAGAAGCATTGAAAGGATCAATGGGAAAGAGGGAGTTTGAAGAGATGGAATGGAGGCTTAGAAGTTAAAAAGACATGCATACGTGTTATCAGGGATACATATGACATTTTAAGGCCTGTATAAAAAGAAGTTGTTCAACCTCTGTAAACGGAATATGACCACACGGGCATCAATGCACTCACCTAAAGATTTTTCATGTTAATTATACGTAACGATTTTTAACAATGGTATTTTGACAAAATTGAAATACACCAATGGCATGTATGTAAAAATCCCTTTGAAAAACATTAATTGATTTTTTTATTGTTTTGACCCTCTCAAAAAAAAAAGGTAATAATTTTGATTTAGACATGTCAAGTATGTGCTACATCATAATCCTGATTTGATTTTATTTCTAATAGAAATTAATGGCGTCATACCAATCTTTTGTTCTTTTAAAAAGAGGTGAGTCAGGTGACACAGCTTCAAGTTTTCTTTAAAAAACAATGCAGCAATTGATGTGATTCAAAATCATGTTGAAAAAATCAAGACAGTGATTATCTGATCCCCAAGCACTTAAATAATGGTTGATTATAAACACATGGGCCACTGCCTTAACATTTCAAATAAAACGAGAAAGTACAAACATAAGATTCACATCTTCTGAAGGCAGAAAGACAACTTATGCCTAAAAATCATAGAGAATGTATAAATTGAATTTACATCTGTGATAGCAGAAATTTCAGTTTTTCTACCATCTACAATATGAGAAAAAAAATTCAAACTATCTAAATTTGTTAAGCATTCAATTAACATTCGAACATTTAATATTTAAATAATTTAAACTTGTGAAAACATATATTTAACATTTAAACAGTTATACATGCAAAAATATCAAACATTTAATTATTTTTACAAACATCAAAAAAGGAAGAAAAAAATATCCTTTTCTTCTTCCTACCCTCCTTGATAAGGGAACACCTTCTCAAAGAGGAGATGTAACCTTATATAGAAGATAATCTCGCTACTCCAATCGGATCGGCCGGATCGAATGTAGAGGATAAGAGAGTTACTCACCACCTCCTACGAATCGTCGATCAACAAAAGAAGATAAGAGAAACTCTCACTACTTTCAACTGGTTCACAATTAGATTACAAGAAGAAAGATTAGAGAGAAAGTTTGCACTCGAGATAATCCACTCTTATACTCACTTTGTAGAGAATTTTTTTAATCAAACTTGACTTCCATTCTCATTCAACTTTGAGAGTTTATATAGGTCAAGGGAGGGGACAAGTCTTATAAAGATCAACAATTTCTATGTTGACTTGTCACATTCCCATACCTTAAAAACAAAAGTACATTTTCTAAAACTTTGATCACAAATTACAAGACTTTGTTCCATTCCAAAATATGGGAATGGAACAATACAATTTACAAGACATTAACTACTTTTGAAAACATAAAACACAATTAACAAGAGCTTGGAAATGCCAATATCAACTTCCAAAGTGGTCATGTCAACCACTTTCTTCGATACCAATTTGGTGGGATTGAGATGCGAGGGTCACTCCTCCTGCTCAGCATGAGGACCTATATAAAAAAGTGTCTTGTCTTCTGCAGATGTGGAAGTGTTGATGCAGGTGGTAAAGGCTGCACCATATAATTGACATCCTATCCAAGACATATTTTTCAGAAAATAAATAATGAAGCCTGATTGAAGAAGAACTCCAATGATTTCAATGATCAGTTATTAACACTCCATTTAAATATGATTGGAATCATTAATGTTCAATTGAATAAAAGGGTCATATCAGTAAAACTAGTCTCATTGTGCCAGTAAAGATCTTGTCTCTACTATAAAAGAATTATTTATACATTGAAAAAATGTTTTATTCTCAATAAAGTTATGAGAGGGATTCAATAAAAAATTGAAATTGCATTTGATTCTCTATAAATTGCGGTATCAAATTTTTACCTATAAATGATACTCAAGTGAATAATTGGTTTCTAGTTTTTTAGAACCGTGACACCTAATGTTTCAAAGCCTATGATTAACTTAACAAATAAAAATGGTTTGAAAGATATGGTTTGTTGACAATTTGATAAAATGAAGCACGTCTTTCGAAATTGTTTTGAATTGATAGAGACACCAAAAATGTGATTGAATTGTTTGATGTCACTTTTATGTTTCTTGCTTGGAAATGCCACATCTTCAAGGAAGGTCCAGGGAAAATTCATTAGGGAAAATTCATTTTTCCTATAAAAAAAAAATTAAATTGATTGATGTGAATAATTACATCCTCTTAAATGATAAACTAAGATCAATAAATACAAGACACCACCTAACCATCTAAGAATGATCTTTTATTTGTTCAATCTTTTGGCTCAAATCCCATCTAAACAAAGATTGTTCAATTTTTCTAAAGAACCAAGCTAGCTTCTCCAATGAGCATTGTTGAACTTTTATAAATGAAGATTTTTGATGATAAGCGTCTCTTTCTATGTATCAAGCTGCGATATGTATCCATGTCAAATAATGAAAATGACAATTGTGTAGTATAAAAAGTGTAAGAGATGACAGATGACAAAATGCAGTCTATCTTCCACTATAATACCAATGAAATAAAATTAGAAGGGAGAGAGAGAAATTGGGTTTCACAACACTAACATTACAGTACATAAATTGATATTATTTTTATTATTATATTTTATTGTTCTTATTTTATTAGAATTTTTTTTCACATAAATCATTTATGTACAAAAATTAGAATGAAGATGTGAGGCTACTTGGCACTCGAGTGGCTCCTCGAGGGCGGGATCTTTAAGAAGTCACACGTGCATAGCTAGGACACATTATTTATTGTAATCACTTTAATTTTGTATATGTAATAAAACCATAATTGGTTCATTGTGATAAAGTCATAACATTACTTGTTTAATATATTGAATAATATCAACCCATAATCTTGTAACAAGAAATACCCTCATACCATATAAATGAAGTAAATAAACAGGAAAACAAGGAAACAATAGTTTAAAAGAAGCCAAAGAGAAGAGGAAAATAGAAAGGAAAGACAAATCATGGAAATATTTATCAGTATCACTTGAAACAAATACAAATGTAATCACTGGTTTCATCTCCCCTGAGGATTAACATTTTTTCATTAAAAATGGTATTTCCAAGACGGAGTAAAACAGTATAACTGTTTAACATGAATATTTTGGATACCGTGTTAAATGAATGCTTAACATAATTAATTTTAAAAGCTATGCATATATTCATTGTGATTTTCAAGGGGTTCTTGGACTTTACATGTTTACATAACGACGTAGATATTAGTTGGTTTAAAAAAATCATATCAGTTTTTCACAAAAAAATCGTAGTTTAATTATTACATTTATTTTTTGGTACATTGGTGGACTATAGTTCCTGATATCAAAAACTCGTATTAGTTAAATTTAAACTGTGCTCTTCTTGATATGATATGAGAGGTGCACC